>CM042834.1:223948924-224548924 GCA_023653725.1 Bungarus multicinctus | reverse complement strand
GATTCTCACAAGCAACAAGAAATAATAGGACAAGATACCAACATGAGAATTAGCCCTTGCAACAATCCCAGATGTCTAATTTTCCCCTACTTCTACATCAACAGCACCATTAAAAATCCCAATATATAAGATTAGAAATATCTTCACATATTCTTTCTACAATGTAATAAGACATATATTACAGCAATGCCCCTCTGGATTCTACATTTGACAAATGGGAGAAACTTTGTGCAAAAGAACAAAATAACTTACATCAGAACTTAAAACAAGAACTAAGTAATATCAGAACATAATACAATTGACCAAGAAATTATCAAACTATATATACATCAAAACATCTCAAGAAATCTCAGAAAATTTCAACAAACACAATGGATTTTTTCACATTAAAATTATTAGTTGATAAACTATTTATAATCTTGTCTCACATATAATCTGCATATTCAATCTACACTTCTCCCCTATTTCATTTCACTATAAATCCTACATCAATTTAGCCACTTTATGCATCTTTAGGAGTTAGTTGTAGCTGAAGACAGTTTATAATGGATGGGTTATGTCACACGTGGATGGGTTAAAAAACAAAGAATTGTTTTTTTAAAAACCCATATCCTATGTTTATTTTAGGCTTATAGTACAGATTCCATATATTTTCCTACTTTAAAACAGGGGACAATGTAGGGTTTTTTTGTCAATCATAACAATCCCACAGTGAACTTTGAAGACTGCAAGTTATCTGACAGTTTATGACATTAGGTCAATTTGCCAGATTATTCTATTTGTTATAGCTGGATTCACAGAGTCTAGAAATATGAAATATAAAAAAATATTCCTCTTGAAAGCATTACACTTTAGTGAGACCCAGCTTACTATTTATAAATCCACAAAACAGGATTAAAGAAGTACATGTGTAAAGGCCTTCTTCATGTTGGAAGAATACTTAATGTACATGATACAACTACTTTTTTTATCTATTCAGCAAAAGAAATTGTTTACAGATCATAGTTTGAACTTTTTAAATTGATCTTCTATGCAGCAATATTACCACTGGCTCCTAAAATTCACTGAAATATTTTTGTATTCTACCAATTCAAATAAATATATTTCAAATAGCTATATATTTACTTCAGCTTCTTTCTTAGCTATGTCCTTAATTTATTATTTAAGCTAAAAACATTAAATATAGTTGCTGAAAGCACTAGAATGCCCATAGGATTTCATCATCAAAGCTTCAGTTATATTCTGATATACAGTATAATTATTGATTATAGTTAGTCCTCAACTTGCAACCACAAATGAGTCCAAATTTCTGTTGCTAAGCGAGACACTTGTTAAGTGAGTTTTGCACCATTTTATGATCTTTTTTGCCACAGTTAAGTGAATCACTGCAGATGTTAAGTTAGTAACAGTAAATCTGGCTTCTCCATTGATGCTGCTTGTCAGGAAGTTACAAAAGGTGATCACATAAACCTGGGGGCATTGCACCCATCAGAAGTCAGTTACCAAATATCTGAATTTTGATCATGTGACCATCGGGATGCTGCAACTATTGTGTTAAAAATGGCCAGTCACTTTTGACAGTGCTGTTGAAACTTTGAACGGTCACTAAACAGTTAAGTCAAGGACTATCTGTACATGTGTTTATTAGTCTTTGAATTTTAATTATTATACTAGTTTCTATCTCTTAGGATCACATAAAAATCAGCATATATTATTATACTGAAAGGAAAAATGTAAATAACAAAGTGGCAATTAATATATTTCTTCTGTCTTTCTCTAGAATATTCTGCAACCTATTCTTTCATAGACACAGTAAAATCACATGCTCAGTTATCAAGAGCTTAGTGATTCTAAAAACTGAAATATTAAAAATGCACCCACCTAGCATTTTTAAAATAGCTTTGCAGCAGTATATTACTCAGATTTATTTCTCCATACTGTTATCAACAAGATTTTCAAAGCAAGAAGCATAGAAGCCTGACAGAAAATGATATTTTACTATCATTTCAACAGAACATAAAATATATTGTGTATGTGGGAAAAAAATATTCTTTACAGATATCCATTTAGCAAAGCTTTCTTGACAATGAATCAGAAAAAGTAATTGTCTTTATTAGGTTTCATCTAAGTTTATAGATTTTTGCTATTTTCTGATGCAGATAGAGACTACGAACCCTATATGCATCATACTGAGTTTGATGGTACTTGTTCCCCTAAACTTTAAAAACAAACAGAATATTTGAATTGATAGAAACACAAACATTTCTTCTAACACAATGAGAAGATTATGTTCATTAATGCTCAATTTGGTAGAACACATTCCATTACTCCCTAACTTGGGAAAAGTTTTAGATTAATAACTCATTATGCCTTATTTGAAAAATGCTTTCAAAACATTGCTTTGAAAGATAAAATTACTATACTGTGATGTTCTCCAACACTATATTTATTTTCCAAGCACCAATAATTTTTATTTCTATGTTGTTGCCTGTTAATAATTTCAGTAAATTACAGATTTTCAGAACTTGAATTATTTACACATTTTAAACTGAAAATTGATGTTATAAAGCCATGAAATTGTTTAGCTGGCATCAAGATTCAAGTCCCAACTTAACTATGTAGCTCAGTAAGTTAAATGGGTAGTCACCATCTTTCAGCCCAAACTACTACACAGAATTTTTATTATAGTGAGAAAATAATACATTCCATTTATATTGCTTTAAGTGTAGATAATAGGGGAAATGTAATTAATAAATAGCACATTGTTAAACAAAATAATGCACAAACGGTTGGTAAAATTATTTATATTGCACCCATAAGTGAAAGATAGGTTGCAGTCAATCAAAAAAAACAACTCACCTCCTGAAAGTCCCCTCTCTCATAAACAATCAGGTAATACTTCAAAGATTGGAGGGCAACATTCATACAAGGTCCTATAAGATCCCATTTACCTAACTTAAATTATCAAATTCTTTATTAATGAGAAAATTCAACTGAAAAGTCTTGGCTTACACATAACATTAAACAATGTCTTATTATGTTTACACATAAAGCAAAATGTATCAATTGAAAGCACTGCTAGTAAATACTCTCCTTTCTGTAACTTCTCTTTCTACAAAGAATAAAATAAAACAAAATCTGTTCTGAGTTTAGCACAATCTGACATTTTAAAATAATATTACTATACTGTGACTAAATTACTAAACAAGCCACTTTCGATTCTGGATTGTATTTACAGATTGCTTAACAAATTAGTGTTTATTTTAAACCATAAAACTGGTTTATAAGCAACTGTTACATAAAAAAATCTGTTAAATTATTCTTTTCATTTATTTCTTTACCTGGTCATGGAAAGATGGAGTAATAATATATAAGAAATCTTGGCATAAAATTTATATGATATATGTATGAATCAGATGTCTTACAATATGCTTTATAAAAAAATAAAAAATAATGTAGTAAAATGAGGCTGAGAATTTAAGGAAAGGATGTTAGGCTCTACTGCCAAGTTCAGTAACAGCAGTATTCTTCAAGTTATAAAAATAGAATTCATCATACACTGCTCTAAGAGCAGAACTTATATTTCAATTATGAGTCATTCAGTAACACGATGAAAACTGACAGGACTAAGCAACAGAAAGCAGAGCACTGAATATTATGTTTAGTAATTGTGTAGTGATTTTAATAACTATGCTGTAACTTCTGCTTTAATCTGTGGGACAGACTAATATAGATTACCATACTCTATATGAGAATAATTACTTTATGATCTTATAACTAAAATCACAATCACAGACATCCCAAAACAAGTCATACTCAATTTATATAAATCTTACTATCACACAATATTTAATTACATGAGTATTATGAAGAATTAAATATATTTCATTTTGAAAGAATGAAAGCAATGTGTAATGTCAGAATTCTTGTAACATTTTTTAAAAAGAGAAGATAGAATCAAGGGTATCTGAGTCAGAGACAGGCTAGTTAAAATAAACAGTAGACTGGAAGAATGGTCATACCTACTAAATCAGGAACTATGTTAAAAATGAGGAAAAGGTGTTATGAAAATATAACCACAAGCTCACAACTAGAACAAAAAGACAAGGCCAGGCAGCTGCCATCACAGTATAAATTAGAGGAACACTTTGAACATTGTTTCAGTAGCTTAGGGAGGACTGTAAGAACAAAAGGGATCTGTTGTGATCCCAATACCACATCCTTTGTTTATTCCACCACAGTGACTAATTTCATTCAGTTCCTTATCATAAAAATTTCAGCAGGTGGCAGCACCTGGTTTACATCAGTCTGAGTTCTGAAGTTATGTAGAATTGGGCCTGATTAGAACTTGAATAAGAAACCACCAAGGAAATCCAGGGCTGTTTATTACAAAGGAAGTGACAAAATCCCAGGAAAAGGAAATACATACAAATGTTTACATGTAAGCTTCAGGGACTGAGATTGATTCATAGGCACCTTTCTTTTATCACAGATTTGCACTTTCAAATAAACAATATATCTGTAAAAACAACTTACTATTTAGTTTTCCTGTTTAGTATGTAATGATAAAATTCATAATACCCCCCCCAAAAAAAACACCCTAGGCTCTACATAATGCTTTCAGAAAAAGATGTATCACCACACTATTCCAAAATATAGGCTTAATTATATAGAGAGAGAATATAATTCTAGCAGAATTATAGGCAGAATATACCCTAAATAACTTCTTTTAAAACTATAACTTATATGATAAAGCTTATGAAAGCCTAGGTAAATACTGGAGGAACAAATCAAAATGTGATTTAGTCTGCTCACACTTTGAATCTTTGACATGAATATTCTGAAGAGAGATTTTTAGGAATTGTCCTGTTAAAAATGGATACTGAACTCACCTTTGACACTTTTTCTATTTACATCTGCTCCTTTCTCAAGTAAATACTGTGCAATTTCTTTGTGTCCTTTGTAGCAAGATATCATAAGACATGTATGTCCGTGACGGTTAGACACTTCCAAGTCTGCTTTGTGTTCCACAAGGTACTTTACAATTTCTAGGTGACCATCAAAGCAGGCAGCTCTGAGAGGTGTTGAGTTTGTCAAAGTGGTATTGTTGACAGATGCTCCATGATTTAATAAAGACTGAACCACTTTCAAATGACCAGCTGCTGATGCTGCCCATAGTGGTGGCGCCCCTTCAATAGTCTCACCATCAAAATTCACAGAACCACCAATTTCTATAGAAGCACTGCAATGTTCCAGTAGGTGTTCCACCATGTCAAGATGCCCATATCGGGCTGCCATTAGGAGGGGGGTGGCACCATTTGTTTTTTCTGACATCAGTAAAGCCACCTCATCTTTAGTTTTATTTGCCAGTAACTTGGTGAGGAGTCGCAACTTGCCATCACGAGCAGCATTGAATACAGCGGTCTTAAGATCCATTTAGTCTTTTCCTCTCAGTTGGATTTGTTCTTCAGAAGCAAGATGAATGCAAGACACCTGGGCTCTGGGACCACAAATTTGGATATTGTTCTGTGAATTATCCTTGGCAGATGTGTTACCGTTGTACACAACATCAACTTTCAACATGGGACTTCCAAAGCAAATGCTATACTTTGCAGCCTAGAACAAAATACATATTTTAGATTGGTTTACTATTGAAGCAGCTACACTGTTTTTAATACTACCTGCTCTTTATCCAATATTTAGATTTCCCTTTTACTTTTATACTTTTATATAATTTTAGAGCCTTTAATAATACTGTTTTGTAAATATTGTTTTGTAGCTTTGTTTACGCTGCCTAGAGATAGGCAGCTATATAAAAGTACAAATAAATATATAGTTCAAATTATTTTTTTTAATTACCAAGTGAAACACTTGGAACAATGCCTGGGCCCTTATTCTCACTTTCCTTCCTCAGAAGTCCACTCCAACAAAAAACAAACAAACCCACAGCTGAAATCACCCATTTTCTCCCAGCTTTTGCCTTCAGAATTAAATGGTAAATTATTACAGCAATCCCGTGAATATCTTGCTCGACCAACCCTGAAATCCATCCTGGGAACAACCCTTCTGACAATCTATTGGCATTCTATTAGCAACTACTCGGTCGGTCACAAAACAGTAAAGATGTCAGTGCCTGGGATTTAAGTTTGTCCTGCAAATGTCACCGATCTCCCTCCATCCCCTCCCCCAAGCACGAAGCGCGCCCTCAACCTCGAGGAGACCTGAAGTGTACCTTTCCGTTGGCTTTTTCTTTATCTCTTAAAACGATTGAGCCAACACGAATATCTAATCTTATTTGCTCCCTTCTCGAAACTCGACATCCGCATGCGAGGACCTCAACCTGGTATCTCGGGATGCCTCTTTCCCCCTCCCGCCGCAGCTGCAAAATCGTTACGGGCACGACGCGACTCTGAACGCCCTTTGTCACGTCTCTTCCCTGGGGAGCCTCCGGTGGCGAAGGGCAGCAGAAGCAAGGAAGCCAGCCAGCCCCCGGCACCCTCTGCTTGAGGGAAGTCCCTACCTCTGCTCGCAATCCCGGCCGGGAGCCGATGCCCGTTTCACTTTCCCTTTACCCGCCCTTCAGATTTCGCTGCCGCTGCCGCTGCCGCCGCCGCCACTTCTCAACCGGTTTTTCACTCCCCTTTATTATCCCCGACAGTCAGGCGGGCGGACGGGCTCCTAGACGCCCGAGAGCGAGGCCAGGGCGGAGACTACAGACGGGGCTCTCTCTTTCCTCTCCCCGCCTGAGCAACCGATCCCGGCCGGGGAAACGGAACTACCTTCCCGAGGCGCGTCGAAGGATCGCGTCGTCGACTCGGCTTCCCGAAGCAGCCTCCGCGCCGCTTCTTTACACCGAAGCCTCCGCCACCGCCGCGCCCCGTTCCCAACGCAGCACCTCCATGACAGGGCAAGCGCTCCCGACAGTAACGACCGAGCCTCCGCCCTCTCCTCCCCTCCCGGCTCCAGCGAATAAAACACACCCTACCTTACTATCGCCCGCCTCTCTCCAAGCCCTTCCTTCAGATCAGGCCCAAATGGGGGAAAAGCGTAAGGCGCAGGAGGGAGGAGGGGCCTCGGCGAAGAACCAAGTTAGGCTGAGAGCGCAGGAACGAAGACGGTTGAGAAGGCGAGGGCGGGTGCTAAGCTGAAGTGGGGCGGCGCGGCGGGGTGCGGGCGGCTGCTGACTTCTGGCCTGAGGGAGGTCGGAGAAGTCGACTCGCGCAACACTGGGCTAAATTAGCACATAATGGAGGCGAACGGGCGCCCAAGGAGCGTGGCCTATGAGCAACCCGACTCCGTTGAGGCTTTCCCTGGCACACTGCCAGTCTGACTCAGTTTCCCGCCCGCTGCGTGCGGCCCGCCGAGGAAGCAATGGATAATTTCTTTGGGCGTGTGTCTGGGCGACGGAGGGAGCGTAAGCTGCAAAGTGTTGATTACCGACCGAATTTAATTGAGAAGCTGACCAGCAAAATGCGGTTCAAAAAACGAAGAAAATATATTTTGGGGATTTTGTTGTTTGGTTTCTTGGAGTTACGTGTAAGCAGTTCGGGGTGCTCCTAGGAACTTTGGTGGAAATCACTTCCCAGAAATAAATATTCTCCGTCTATTTTCAGAAACAACGAGGTGTTACTGTTTATTTATTTACCTGCCTATTTGTTTATTATCCTTTACATCTAGAATCTAGATGTGAGCAGTACAACTCCATAAGACCTCACTTCCATTACTATCACTGTCTATTCTAAATTAAACCACTCAAGCAGAAATTGTACCTGAAAGGCATGCAGCTAGGTCATTCTTTTTCTGTATGAAATACCGTTTTTCTATGTGTTAAGAAAAAAACAACAATCCAAAAGCAGTGGTTTAAAATAGGATGGTTACAAATATATCTCTTAAAATTTTGTGAAAAAAGTAAAACGTATAAAAATCTTTACAAAGGCCTCATTTGTTCTTAGATGTCAGCTGGCATTGTATGCTAAATGTGGAGTATTTATGAAATTAAAACTTGATTATACAGAATGAATAATTGCTTTTTACTCAAGTGTGTGGTAAGTGGTGTATAATCAAAGAATAAAATTCCTTCAGTGTGATAGGTTTGAATACAATAGCTAATACTACAGTTCCAAAAGAGAAATCCTAAAAAGAAAGTCTTTTAACCCATTTCATTTAACTGAAGATGAAGCATTATTTAGATTACTGTTCTACTTCTGCACATTTTGAGGAACATTTTAAGCTTCCAGCTTGTTTCTAAGGGTAACCTGAGCATGAATCACTTTGCATAAAGTAATTATCTTTTCATTATTCTGTGAGTTCATTCAAATTCTTGATAGTGTTCTGCTCCGTATTCTAGCCAATAGAATTATAACTGATAGGTGTATAGGATATGATTTCCTCAGTTATATCTTAGAATGTAGTTTCCTTGTTCTGATCTTAAATAAGCTATATAAGCATTCAACTGCTTAGTAAAACAATTTAACATGTAGGTAATGAACTATTTCCCTTTTTTCTACTGTGTTTTAATATGGTAATTTTATAACATTGTTACATTGTTTTTTATATACATAATCTTTTTAAAGATAGTGTGAAAATCCTGAAACAGCTTCAATTACATTGCTGGACTGAAAAATGTGGGTTATATATATCATCCTATAAATATGTATAATAAATATAATAAACTCATTCTGTTGGATGCCTGTTTTCATGCAGTCAAAATATCTATAATATCCCAAAGAAATCTGCAAACTTAAGGAACTATAAGGCTTAAAGAAGTTTAATTTTTCTTTAAGAAAAGAAATGCTATAGCAGAATAGCAAACACCAATGAGAAGTGAAAGCATTTACAACTGTGAGAAAACAAAAATTGGAAAAAGAATCTAGAGAATGAACTGTCCTGATAAAGGTCATAATGCCTAGAACATATTTTGCGGGTTCATATTAAGCAATAATTTTAAAGTGACACCACTTATGACATGGAAACTTCAATTCTAGTTAAAACATCAAAGGAAGTAGCAAGACAATCTGTTTTACCTTAGGGTTCTTTTGGTACGATTGTGTTAACGTGCTTCTCCAGTCCTTGAGTCAACAGTAAAGTATGCCAGCATAAATCCACCCAATAAAATGGAGCCCTAATCTGCATCAGTTGCAAAAGCATAAATTTGTATTTCTCAAGAATGGCTATAGCTAGCAACATCTAGAAGTAGCCTGTGGAGTAGACAGTACAATAGGAACAGTCTGCCTCTCCCCCCCCCCCCCCCTTCACACACACACACATTATAAAACGAAAACTGGCATATAAAAGCCCTGTATCAAAAAACCTGTGATATTCATGGGTGGCAAAATCCAAGTCTCACTGTTTTAAATTCTCTGTGTTACAGATTTAATACTCTCCCAAAAGAGAACACTAATCCTGCCTTTAAATCTAAAGTATGGCTAAATTGTGACTGGGCAGATACAGATGTTTTTTCCTGTTTTTTTTTTTTTTTTGCCATTTGGTAATTAATCTAAAGACATCTCCCAATAGGAACAACAATGTACAAATAAGCTTCTTGGTAGACAAATCATAAAGCACAACAAATCTCTAATGACAGTATGTAATTAGCTTTTATAACTTATTAAACTAGTACGCTGTCTGACTTCCAACCAATCTGGGCAATGCACAGCAATCAAATAAATAAAATATAATCTATGATAAATGTGACAGCTAGATGAAATAAAATGAGTAAGGGGTGGAATCTTCACCATTCTTCTCCACAACAGCAAAGCAATCTTGAGCTCTTGAATTGACATTAGGAATCACACAAGCAGGTACTGAAAGACAAAGATCCTTCACTTCTTTTTATATTGTATTCCTTGAATTATGACCATTCAGTGACCATTCAAAATTACTGTGGCACTGAACAAATGGTATTTAAAACAAGTCCTTTTAGTTCCAGCCTTTGCTGCATCCTATGGTTGTGTGATCATGATTTCCTACATTCCCTGATGGCTTCCCAGTCAGCAAAGTCAACTCATGGCATTACTTAACAATGGCAACCGAGATTGCTAGAATTGCCATTGCCAAGTGATATGGTCACAAGATATTACATTTAATGACTGTATTGCTTAGTGATGGCAGTTCCAGTACCAATTGTTATTGTAACCTGAAGACTTTCTGTAAAACATCTTTCAGACAGTTAACAGCTTTCACATCTACTGATTAGAATGTCTTTCAAAGCTGAACTACTATTACTTTGAATTACAGGATGCTACTGGGGAAGGTGTATTCTATTTATATATAAACAGGGAAAGTTAAGTCTATCACCTTGTGAAACTAGTAGATCAAATTCCTTGGCTAGTTGTGAAACAGACAGCAGAACAGGCAAACTGCCAGATACAATGGGAGGATGTCTCTGTTCTTTGCATCCCTAAAAGATTGGTAGGTGGAAAAGATCTGCTTTCTTAAGAAAAAAATGAAAGTGAAGGAACAAACATTTGCTACCCAAAAAAGGTCTTGAAAATAGAAAGTGATAGCGACTGAAGCCTGTAAACTGAGTCCTGTTAGTTGCCAAAACATATGGCCTTTCTAGCACCTCCTACATCTCCCTCAGTTACCGGGTGTGCTTCTTGTACTGATAGAGCACTCTGCTGTTTGTCATTGAGCAGCAATTAAGACTTTCAAACATGCCTCACTTCAAAGGCATATTTCAAGAAACTTCAGTATCAGTTTTGACTAAGCAACACCAAGACAGACCAAATATCTTGCACAAGATCCCATTAGTTTGTGTCTTTGAAAGTGTTTTCACAATAGCTTTTTTGTTTCTTTGTGCCTCAGTGTAATGAGTAACATTATTTTAGCTAGCAGTTTATTTTTGTTTGTTTTATCTGAATAGTGACAATAGTGTGCAATTACTTTATCTATGCTTCAAAACACTTAAGAGCAAAGGTACATTAGACATGCCAAAAAGAGCCCTTTCCTGCTTGTCTGTTAACTGTTTTGCCCTCACTGGCTTCTGACATGTAAATTCATATTTGAATTCAAGCAGTTGTTGTGGAAAATTCCAAAGGAAAAAAAGAAAAAGAATGGCATGTGCAGCAATACTTCTTTCTTTTCTACATGCATACATATGAAAACCCCAAATGGAAAACTGGGGGTAGGAGGTTAACCCCAGAGCTGAGAAAATGCTTTATTTGTTTGTTTAAAGTTATATGCCATCCCCCTCACTATCAAAAACATTCAAGGGAAAGTATAGTGCCTTTGCTCAGATATCATTTTTCCATTTGGGATATAATTAAATTACTTCATCAAAACAGTGTCATTTAATACTTTTAAGTAAAATTGCCTGTATAATATTTACTTTTAAGAAAATGCCTGAGGGCAGATGAATGGATATTGTTAAGGCAGATATATTGACATTGTACTTCTGAAAAACTGAAACATTGTGTCCATGACATGTTAGTCCCTTTAGATATTGCTCAAGATAGATGGACAAAGATTACTAGATATAACTTCAGAACGTATTATGGGTAGGTCACTGTTTTAATAAAATATGATAAAGACATACTTCTTTAACAAGGAAAATCAACTAAGAATGCATGTCAATACCCCTTTCATGAAACTAATGGGAAATAATGAATATATGCTTGCCAAAACGAATGTCCAGGCCACAAATGTTGTTATATTATTTGTATAACAACTGTGTAAGAGTTAAAGCATTACTAATGGTTTGTACAGCTATTGGATTGGTAGTACTGGAAAGCAGTCATAATATTGAATACAAAACCTTGTGCTAGATGCAATGTGGTGTTTAGCTTAGAGCAGGGCTGCAAAAAGTAGAGCTCCTCCCAACATACTTTTAATGCCAGCCACAGTGGATAGAGCCACAGTTTAGGCCACATTTTACAGTTTTAGAAACTTTAAATAAGGTTGTTAAGATAAGGCATCCAAATCTGTATAGCAAAAGTTCAATGGCAGCAAAGTGACATAGAAAATGTTTGTAGCCCTCATGTGGTTGCCCAGAGTTTTGCAGCAAGAACTGATAGCCCAAATCAAAAAACACAAACTGATAGCCCAAGTCAAAAAACACAAACTGAAATCCAGAATATTTATAAATATTTAAGATAATCCTTTCATTCTTGAAACTCTATCTCCAAACATGCTCAGTATCTACTCACTGTTGAATTGCAGTTCTAAACATGCAATGCACAATCTGACCTGACTCTCAAACTTACAAAGGTTTTGGCTTCTGGTTCAGGCTTCTTCAGCTACGGACTGAAATCCGCGATCGTATGTGGTTTTGATCCGTGCTTGCTGCTGGAGTGCCCCGAGCCACCCAGATTCGGGGCTTAAGCCACCCTGTAGAGGTGGTGAAGAAGGGGGAGCCATCAGTGGGGTTGAGGAGAGCCGCATTTCTCCTCCTTGGCTGGTCATTACTACCTTTCCCAAAGGCAGTTGCAGCGGTGGTCAGAAATGGCCACCTCAAAGAAGAACCCGACTGGACAAGATTGTGCAGGAGGAAGTTTAAAGATGAAAGTTTGACTGACCGGGTTGAATGGAGAACATCTGTTTAAGGTACCTGGAACCTGAATTTTAAAGACTAATACTATTCCTAAAAAAGATTTTAAGCGGCAAAAGAGAAAGGGAAAGGAAACAGAATTGGCTTTTTTTCCTCTCACATTGACAGTTTTAATTGACTTGGAATGTTAAGAAGAAGAGATTTGAATAAGAAATTGATACTAATCCACTTTGACATTAATAGGCTATTTCTAGCTGAAAATAAAGTGTCAAAGGGATAAAGATTCTTGGATAATTTAAAATTTTTCTTAAAAAAAGAAAGAAAGCAGGGGAGGAAAAAGGAAAAAAAGAGGGTAGAATCTGGAAAATGGAGGAGACCACCTGGAACTTAAAAAAATTGATAGTGGAATTTTAACAAGGCTTGCAAAAGTTACATTGTAGCTGAAATTTTGTTACAAGATAACAAAGCCCCTGGAAAGAGAAAATGAGAAAAGAAGCAAGAAACAGTGTTGGATTATTGGATGATTCCTGGAATTTTGGATGGTGGATCCTAATGAAACAAAATAAAATTAATTGGGGGTTGTTTAAAAATCTTTAAAATGGCATCACTCCTTGAAGAGTTAAAAATGAGACTTAAAAAACAAAAAGAAGAAGCACAAGAGGGAAGAGGATCTTTTGGCTTCGTATTTCAATTTTTAGAAATGGAGATCTTGAACGATGAAAAACAACAAGAAACCCTGGCAGAACGAGAAGGGCGGGCAACAAAGAAGCCATCTTTAATGACCAAGCAATTTTAAGTGGGGTAAAAAAGGGAAAGGGGGAAAGGAAGTTAAAAACTTAAGCATTGAAGCAACAACCAAAAAAAAGAGTAATTTGAAAAGTAATCATAATATCAGGAAGAAGCAGAAGGGAGGATCACAGAAGGGAGAATCAGATAGAAAAGGGAATAAAAAGGGGAGGGAGAAGAAGAGAGGGAGGAGGGAAAAGAAAAGAAGCTACAAAGGACAGAAATAAGATATAGAGGTACTGGAAAAGCGTACAAGAATTAAAGGTATAAACCTATTTAAAAAACACAGAGACAATGGTTAAAATTTAACTTAAGGAGAGGATTCTGCAAGGGTGCATGGGATAGCATTGTTATATTAGAAATAGAAAAGGATTAGAAAATATGTTAGATGATTACAGTGATAGAAAAAAATTCTATTGATGTGTAATGGAATATTTATTTGTAAAGAGAATAAGGCTCTCAATGATTTAAAAAGAAAGTTTAAAAAAACTGAAAAGAAACATGGAAGATTTTTATCAATTGACAAGATGAATTTGAATAAGATTATCTTTATTGACTACTGTTAAGAAATAGTTTGGCTTTTTTTTTAAAGACATTAATAAGTAAAATATGAAATATAGATGATTAAAGTGAAAGATAACTGATATTACTAGGTAATGTTTGTTAAAAGAAATATAAATATAAAAGATTGTTATTAATATTAATGGCAGAGCTGTACTTGAATAGAATAATTATTCCATTTACTATTGTTATACATATATACCCAGATATATATACATATATACTTTTTTTTTTAAGAATTTAGTGTGTATTTTTAAGGGAATGTACCAAACAGAATTCGATTGACAATAGGTATGTGTTATAAAATAGACGTTAGAAAATGAATGTTATAACTGTAAACATGTAACTTAAATTTTTAAACAAGATTTGAAAAAAGATACAAAGGTTTTACACTCCAGTCTAGTAATTACAGGGGAAAATTTGTTTTATGAGAAAAGATAATATGAAATTGTAAACAGGACAGACAAAAATATAAAAACATTGATTAGAAAGATTTTAAAAATTAGAAAAAGATATGTAATTGAATTAAGAAAGGAATGAAATAATTTAAAATAAGGCTACAGGAAGTAAAGAAAGGGAAAAGCTATTGAAAAAATTGCAAAAATGGTTATGAGAGGAGCGGTATATAAATAATAATAATAATAATAATAATAATAATAGTTTATTATTATTATTATATGGATTAGAATGTATAAGATAAATATGTATTGAGTTTATATCTGTATGGAGAAGTGATAACCCTGGGGCACGCTGTTCTCAAAAAAAGGTATTTTATTTGTATTTGTATGTTTTGTGAAAACTTAAAATTTTTATTAAAAAAACTTGAGGTTTTTGCATGTCTGGTTTCGTATATTGTGAGAATCTTGACAATTGTGTTATTTATTTGTTTGTTTAGGAAATTTATATAGCTGCCTACTTGTTCACAGTGACTCTTGGCAGCTTACAAGCAATAAAAACACAGTATAGAATAAAATAAAATAATAAAAAATAAAATTAAATTAAATACAGTAATCCTCCCACTCCTGATGACAACACAGTCAAATGAGCCATTTGAGGAGCTGCATCCCACTCTGGGTTCCTCAGGCCTGCTGGCAAAATCAAGTCTTCAGGGCGTTATGAAAGAGTGTCAAGTGGGGACCAGTCTAATTTCTGAAGGGGTGATATTTCAAAGGGAGAGATTTTTATAAATCATGATTCATTTGTACATGGACTGAATTCATTAGTTCAAGACTAATAGCTACATTCTCAAAACATGCTTAACTTGATCAGTTTTTCTTCTTGGTTGGGGAGGAGATAGCTTCTTGTGCAAGCTTACACTATTTAATTTCTAAATCAATGTATGAATGCTGGTTACTGGATTGTATGAGTGCAACCAGACTTTATTGAATAAAGCACTGTAAAGCTGTGTTCATATAATATATTAAGTATTTACTATTAAGCAGTAAAGCAGTTACAAACTAAATAATTCAGTTCCTACAACTCTAAGCCATGAGCAGAAATCTTATGCACTGTCAAAATTAGCCAGATCACATTAATTTTTCTGCATTGAGTGAATCTAGCTGTTACAGTTTATGATGTAGCATATCACACATATCCCTTGACAGGTGAAAACCTACACATGCTATTACCTTTATACCAGGGATGTCCAACCTTTGTAACTCTGAGACTTGTGAACTTCAACTCCCAGAATTCTCCATATGCTTCTAGTATATGAGAGATGCAGGTTTCCATTTCTCAAAGTTTTGTTAATATTTTCCTGCTGCTTAAAATGTTATGTCTGTATCCTATTTATAGTGTTTGTTCTCTTCCAGTGCAACAGGAAGCTGTTGCCTGCTCTGTTTAAAGGTTAAACTCTGCTTGTATTGAGAACAGTCAGCGTAGGAAGATGTTTTTGACTGTGTTAGCTTCGGTCAGGACATAAAAGGCTTTCTACCAGGGCAAAATGGAATTTATCCTAGCGGACAACCTTAATGGAATGTCAGGCATTCATTGCTGCCTATCTGAACAAGAACAGCTTGTACTGCTGATTGTCTGCCAGCTAGCGTTGGCTACTATTAACTGCACCTTCTTCCCCTCAGCCAAGGTCTTTGGAAAAATAACACTCAGAACATAATGGAAAAGCAAACTTTTATGCTTAGTTTCCACCCCCCTCCCATAGCTTCTTTTCTTTTGTGAATAGCAGTAAAAAGGGTAAACCATTAGATGTTTACATGAAACACTAATAAAACAGGGTACCTAATCATAGTACCCTTGACCCTAAATAGGATTTCCAAACGATTGAAAATCCTTCATGGATAGAACTTTACAAAACTGAGCTTCTTTTTGAAATATACTTACCATGGGAACGTTGGAGATGGGCATGTAATGTTAGTGATTGGCTTGGAGATAAAAGTTTCACTCCATCTTCCATAGGTTAGATAATATGCACTCAGGAGTGGAGTGGAGGGGAGATGTTTCAATGTATTCTAAAGTTTTCAAACTTCTACTTTCATGGCAGCCTGCTGGACCAGTATTTTGAAGCTTTTGTAATATGCTGGTAATCATTAAAAATTTCTGGTTAAACATCTAGCACGCAATGTCTCAAAGATAATAGCAATGTCCCAGAGGTAATATCTGTGGCCCATATACCAATTGTACCTCCAGACTGAGTGTTTTTGGAACAAATTTGAATTATTTTAAGATACAATACACCATTAGCTTTTTGTTTTAGAGAATTACCACATGCTTTTTTAAAAAATAATTGCTCTTAAAAATTATTCTGGCAAAGTAATTATGAAAAGAAAAAGGAATCAGACTGGGCAAGTTCATTTCACAGCTTTCTGCTAAGTCTAAGGAACCTTTACAAAGTCAGTCAAGATAAGGAGTAAGTTCCTAATTTTATCAAATTTCTGTTAATTTTAATGTTTTTATATTTGTGCTTTTATTGTATTGTAAGCCATCCATTGGCTTTAGAAAGTAATATAGACAGTATATAAATTTAATTAACAGTCAGCAATAAACTTATATATTAAAATAATTATATTTAATGCTTTAACTTAGAACAAGGCAAATATAGAGGGGGGAAATGACTTTATGAACCACAAAATTAATCAAAAGAACAAGATCCTTAATTCAGATGGCAACATAGATTACCAGACTGTACTAAGACATAATGTGATTTGTGTTCAATTTTGTGAGTGTAAACCCAATTGTGGCTTATAATTTATGCTTATGTGTTCTATGTATCAATCATGGCCTATTCAACAAAACAATATTGCATTACTTATTACATTTTATCCTCCTTTTCTTCCAAAAATTCAAGATGACAAATGTACTGTACCTCTTCTTCTTGCAGCATATAATTATCACCTAATTTTATTCCACAATGACCTTTAAAAGTAGGTTGAATTGAGAAAGAATTATTGATTTGAAGTCATCTATTGGCTTCCATGATTGAGGGTGGATTTGAATCTGTTTCTCAATTGTAATCAACACAATACTTCTGGATATAATTTTTGAGTCAACTATATATCCAGTTCATTGTCATGCCATCCGGCCAATGTGTAATCAGTATGACTGAAAATAAACACAGTACACATATCAATGCCCAATTTCATTGTGATGTATTAATAACTTATAAACTGAAAGAACGAGTTGCCAATCTGTTATTTAGTATGAGTTACAATTCAACTCTGCTCAAATGCAATTTATTGCAGTTTACAATTACATCAAAACAACAAAAGAAATGAATATTTGATCTTTTTAGTTATGAGAGGTCCTTAACCAGAAATATTTAATAAATGAAAACAAGAATTGGCAGCAAACTTTAACTGACATCTAGGCTCTGCAGAACTCAAGGATCTGTCTATATTGAAAAACTTCACAGAACAGACTATAATTCCATTGAGTTCCTTCAAAAATGCAATTTGTATTTCAGCTATTCCAACAAAGTCTTGGAATTGTTAGGTCAGTTTGATCCAAATGGAAATGATATAATTACCCTGAATAAAAGAGCAACATAAAATGAACACTGTAATTCTCAACTGGGATTAAGGGGAACGTGAAGGATTGTCCAGCCAAGCAGCATTTGAAGATGAAAGACAGATACTATATTTTAAAAGGATTAAAAATATAGTGACACTTGGTAATTAGTTAGGTTTACATATCCTGCTTAAGTCATAAATTATTATTTATTTAAGACTGACTGGTTCATAACTTAAATCATATTATGGTTTAATGCAAAATGTGTGGACTAGATAACAAAAATGTACATTTCTTTAATCTCTGTATGATGTCTGGTTAAATAGTATTTCCATATTCTGAAACAGTACTAAAATCCATAAAATATCAAAGATAAATATAGGATGAACATTCACACCACAAACAGTGATTACACTTTCAATCTGCTTTTAACTCTTAGAAAATATCAGATGAGACCACCATTTGATTATGTCTCATAGTGATTTCTCAAGGGTTCAGATAGTTGTCTTTCTAATCCTTGTCACCAGGAATCCTTGAAGTGAATATCCTACAAATAGAATGCTTATTCCATACATGGTCCTATGATCCCTCCAGACTTTTAAAGCTTATAGCTAGAATGGTGGAAAACAAGAACTTTTTTTGGTAGCGTTATTCTAGGAAGCTCATCTGAAGAGGAACTCCCAAACTCTTGTTTAAGTATTCAAAACAAAATCAACAATATAGAGATAGATTAGAGTATCACAAGATCTTTGAACAAATAAATTACTTTTAAAAAAAGCATTAAAATGCATTTGTAATGCTAATGTTTTTCCAGCTAATGTTTTTCAGATGTGTCAGTACAGTTTCCCATCATTGCTGGTCAGGGTAATTATTGCTTACTCTGGTTGTGAATACTCTGTTGTAGACTCCGCCTTTCTGAAAGGCAACTGGTTAGGGAAAGCTGCTTTCTATATTTACCACTAAAGGATTTTGGGGGCCACTTCTTTCTTTCTTCCATATCGCCACACCTTTTCCTGCTGCCTATATTGAGCCTCTTGGAAAGTTTTCTTTACTTGAACAGAAAATCCAGGACTATCTTCTTGAAGAATATTAACACACTGTAGGATGAAAGGAGTCCTCTCCCATGGGAGTGGTCTGTTTCGTGGCCGCATGGGTATCACACTGTTATATTTGTGTGGGATGGTCAGTGCACCCAAAAGAGAAGTATATGATTGGAATTCACACCAAAGGTCTCTTAAGAAGTTTTCTGTCAGCAGTATAATTATCCAGGCAGAATCGTTAATGGCATCAGTTAAATTTTCCAGCAAATGCCTACCACTAGGCATTTCCGCAAAAATGATTCCTGGTTTGATACAATATTCATTTTGTAAGAGGTCTTGGACTCTAATGGCTTCTTCTATATCCTCCTCAGCATGAAGAATCACAAACCTGTAGAATCCATCTTCAGACTCATCACTGCTAGCATTTACGTCTTGGATGCTAGAATGGGAACAGTTTTCTAATGTGGAGTTTTGGTTAAAGTGGTGTTCATTTCGACGAGCACACTTAGGTTTCATTCTGTTCTTCAGGAAAGAGGGATAAATTCTTCTGGAAATATTGTTTCCCATTGTGTCTAACTCTTAAAAGTAAAGAGTTAGTAACCTCATTCCTCCAGTCTGTAAAACAAATGGAAAATAACGAAGTATATTATTATCAGAATTAACCTGAAAAGAATGTAGGTCAAGGAATATGGGACGGAAGTTATTAAAGGGTTTCAAAGACAAGATTGGAGAAGAAAATATAGCACCAAGAAATAAAAGAAAAATCTTCTTATTTATAGAGAGAAAGGAGTGCAGAGTTCTGAAATTTGGAATATTTCTTCAAGATATTCTATGGAATTAAAAAAAAAAAACAATCTTAATGCTATTTTACAAATGTCCTCAAAGGCACCCAAAGCTTTAACTTCTCTCTCAATATATTTTTGTCAAACATGGACTTTTACTGCACATTGCAAGCTACACTAAATAATAAAATAAGCTTTAATAAATCTTATTGTTGATACTTATTGCTGATGAAAGAAGCCACTGTTTGCAAGTCTGTAGTGATTAAGGTAATAGGTTAGAAACTGGGAGACTGTGAATTCTAGTCCTGCCTTAGCTATGAAACCAGTTGGGTGACCCTGGGCCAGTCCTTTTCACCTAATCTCTTGGTTTCTATCTGAAACCACTTGACCAAAGTGGCTGTATCATTTAACCATAGGGAATTGTTAAGAAGTTGTCATCTACTCCTAACAGTGGTGGGATTCAATTTTTTTTACTACCAGTTCTGTGGGTGTGGGTTGGTGGGCATGGCAGGGGAACGATACTGTAAAATCTCCAGTCAGAAGTGGTATTTGCTGGTTCTCCAAACTACTCAAAATTTCTGCTACCAATTCTCCAGAACTGGTCAGAACCTGCTGAATACCACCCCTGCTCCTAGAGAGTTTACTCCTGGTATCAGAGATGGCAGATTTTGTATGAGTCAAAGTGAAAGTTGACTTTTTTCACTAATCTTTCATATCTTATAAATCTGTGAGGTTAATGCTTAAAAAGGAAAGGAGAAGGAACAAAGATAATCTGCCCAATAATCAAAGCAGGAGGTTCAGTTCTTTGAAATGAAATCTGAACAGATTCTTATACAAACAGAAACACACAATTCATTTAATTGGGTAATGTATGAATTTAATTTGAAATCATGTGTGCTTTCATTTTTAAATAAAACCTTTTTTATTTCTAAAGATTTGGCTTCATTAAATTGTTTCACAAACATTTCCCTATGTGCAAGACTATATGATTATACCACCACTATTCTTTATGTTTCAGGAAGTTTGTTACAATGAATGTTGGACAGGAAAGATCCAAAGCACTTTACTTTCCATTTCCCTAGAACTGGGTTTAAGCACAAATACCTTGATAAAACACTTCAAGCTCTTCCATTGAAAAGACTACAATATTATGAAGTGATTTGTCCTGATTGGTGAGAACTGGAGGAATGCACAAACAGAAAATACATTTTGTTTCGCGTATATAACATAAATTTGTTATTAACAGATGCATTGTTGCTCAAAGTTTGGGTGGACAATTCAACAAGGGAAGAACAATTCAACAATCAGACAAAAATGAAATTCAGATAATTTTGGACCAACCATCTTACAACATGTTTCCAGATTTACACAGTTGCACCTAAAATACGTGAGAAGATCTGCCCCAGAAATCAGTTTATTGACTCTTTTATATTATTTCTATTGTATTATTAGGCTTAAGTTGTCATTTTAATTCTAATTGTTTTTACCTCCATCCCTTTTTTATTAGACTTTTAAAAATATGTTTACTCTTTGTGTAATTTTTAAAATATATATATATTTATCCTTTTAAATTCATTTGCAGGAGTCTGTAGAGATTCTCAGTCATCCAGGTCATGGTTGATCCAAAGGTGCTTTTTCAGGAGGCAACTGGACTTTCTTGTTTTTTCTTTTGAAAACGTTTTGATTCTCATTCAAGAAGCTTCTTCAGCTCTAACAGGATAATGGGGAATGGAAAGATTTATATTCCTTGCAGACAGCTGGTCTTTTGCATCCTTTTAGAGGGTCCTTGAAGAATTTGGAGATTTATCTGTGTCCTCAGGATCACCTGAGAAGTGCTTTTGATTTCTGTAATCTGCAATTTTTCCTCTGGAAATCCATTCCTACTCCGACACCATTCACAGGATGTTCATTCCAAGTTGTATAGCTAAAAGTCTGTAGAGATTCTGGGATGAACCAGGGATGAACCAGGAAAAATTATAAACAACAGGAACCAGGAGCACTACTCAGGTGACCCCAAGGACACAGATAAATGCTTCTAAGCATTAATTGGTACAAGAAACATAGAAAGGCTGGTGTAGCCGCTACAGGGGGCAGGCAGAGGGTTCCAATAGAGTATGAGATTCCCTAGGATCTCATATTCCATAGCAGAACTCCTTGGGAGAAAAAATGATTGGAATGACCTATGGGAGCAACTTGCAAGCTTCTCTCCCAGCTTCCCCATCAACTTTCCTTGTGGGAAGTCAGCAGGGAAGGTCACAAATGGCTTTCATATGACTGCATCAGCACCCAGATTGTGATCATGTGACTGCAGCGATGTTGCGATAGCCACAACTTCACAGTCAGTGTTAAGCCTCCATTGTTGAGCATTGTTGTAATTTTAAAGAGTTACCAAATAAGTGGTCATAACTTGAGGACTATTATTACTACAAATGTTGCTTATATAATATAGGTGACATTATACATGGTATTGCTTAAATGATAAAAAAGAAACAAATAGAATCAGACCTCATTTGTATTGAATGGAGAAAAATCCCAGAAGAAAGTCAGGGCAAACCACTTCCACATTGTGCAAAAACAAAATTTGGGGGAAGCACTATCTTTACATAATGAGTATGTCTGAAGGCTTCAACTTCACTCTAGAGCAGTGGTTCTCAAATTCAGAAACTGTAAGATGGGTAGACTTCCATTTTCAGAATTCCCCGGCGATCATGCTAGAATGATGTCACCAGATAGCGCATCTTCAGTAAATATTTAAAGTAGTCCTTGAGTTATGACCATAATTGAGCCCAAAATTTATGCTGCTAAGTGAAACATTTAAGTGAATTTTACCCCATTTTATGATTTTTCTTACCATAGTTGTTAATCACTGAATTTATTAAATTAGTTACATGGCTACATGGTTAAGTGAATCTGGATTTCCATTGACTTTGCTTGTCAGAAGGTAGCAGAAGCTGATCACATGACCCCAGGAGACTGCAACCATCATAAATATGAATCAGTTGCCAAGCATCTGAATTTTGATCATGTGATGGGGATGCTACAACAGTTTTAAGTGTGAAAAATGTTCATAAATCACTTTTTTCAGTGCCTTTGTAACTTTGAATTGTCATTAAATGAACTGTTGTAAGTCAAGCACTACCTGTATTTATTTGTTTGTTAAATTTATCTGCCACCTGTCTTGCTGTGCAGCTACTCTAGGCAGATTATAATAATAAAAAGGAAGAAGTGAAAACAGCATAAACAGAAAGAAATAAGGTAATTTCTTACTTGTTATCTTAACATCTTACAATGTCATCTCTACCATGAGAGTTGCATTGGCTGCCAATCCGCTTCCAGGTACAATTTAAGATGCTGGTTGTTACTTTTAAAACCTCACATCTACCCAATCCACCAAGGAGGTATATTTGGTGGGATCAGAAGAAGGGCCTTCTCCGTGGTGGCTCCTTCCCTTTAAAATATCATCACTGTGGAGATTAGATTGCCCCCAAGGTCCTTAAAGACCTGGTTTTGCCAAAGGGCCTGGGGAACCCTGAGTGGAATGGAGACCATCAAGTGGCTTGTTCGATTGAGTGTTGTCATAGGGAGATGAGGGGGTTATTGGTTTTTATTGTTTATATATTGGCTTTTTATTTTTGTAAGCCGCCTCCAGCTGTACAAATTTTCTTAAATAAATGCTAGAACATTAAACTAAACAATGAAAAAGAATGCTATTATGGGTAATGGCGAGAATAACAACTCAAAACAACAAACCACAATTTTGCTATCCGTATGTTTGATGAATTTCTCCATTTTAAACCTGAACACATCCTTCCTCTTTCCAAGCCATCAAACAGTTGCCATAACTTCAAGGTTGACTCAGCCTTCCATCCTCTTGGGGTAGGTAAATTGAGGACCCAAGATTGTTGGGGGAAATAAGCTGACTTTGTAAAAATGCCGCTGGGGGGTGGGAGGCAAAAGCCCTAGTAATAAGCAGGCATATATAATGGCTATTGCCGAGCACTTAGCATGGTGCTCCATAGACTGTAAGCCGCCCTGAGTCTCCGGAGAAGGGCGGCATATAAATGTAAATAATAAATAAATAAACTTGCTCAGCCGGATGAATTGGACTTTCACACTTCGTGAAGTTTGCAAGGTAACCCAAGAAGACAAGGGCGAAAAAATACTATATTTCCTCAAAAGCCCACTGTGGTTTTCACAGCCCCGCCCAAGCCAAAACCTCCGATTTGTTTCGGCTTTCAACTGCCCTCATCCGTAGCCACTTTGGGAAAGCTGAGGTCGAAATCAACATGAATTCAGGATCTTTGAGCGACTATTAAACTAATTCTCTCCTCCCTCCACCCCCGTCGGTCTCGAAGCGACATTTACCAGCTTCATCGAGCGACGAAATTCCTCAGTACCCGGCGCAAAATGTATCATCGGAAACCACCAACTCCTCGCAATTCATCCGCCGGAATAAACCAACACAGCGAAGTTACCGGCACTCATCTCGACCAAGAAAAAGAGAAGCGAAGGCGAGGCGGAGCTGACTGACGTGCTGCGATCTCGTTCGCTGTTCCCGAGCGCAGTTCTCGGTTTTTTAAGTTCATATGGGTCAGCTTTGTTGAAGTGTTATCCTAATTCGGGTTTGAGCCGTTACGCTTGCGAAATCGAAGTTATATATAACCCTTGGGGTGCTTCTATTCACACGGCGTATTGAGTCACGTGTTAGCCGATCCTGTGTTGGATGGAATCCAGCTTCTGGTTCTTTTCTTCATGAATGGCCCAGGAAACTGAATATTCGAACTAAGTCTGGCTTGCTTGGTGGATCGGGGTGTGGTTTACACGACAAGTGTTTGGCTTAAGCAACCAATAATTTCTGACACGCTACAATTTATTAAAATATTGAGATAGTCAGGGAAAAATTGAATTGTATTCCACATTTTCTATTTATATTCTTCCAGTCCTGCTCTGGATTTTAATAGTACATTTTGTAGAATACACAGAAGAGGATTTTGTGTTGTTTTGCCAGAATTCTAAGGCTGGTCACAGATGGCAGCAGACCCTTTTCACTAGATCTTTGTGGGAAAAAGGGTACTCTTACACACTGAACTTAAAACTTCTGTAGGATTGTTTTCCATTATCAAGTGTTCACATACTGCAATAAGCCACAGGCTAGCTTTTCTTTCTTCTGAAATCCCATTCTGTAGTCTATGGCCCTGTGTACTTGTGAGCCCAGAAGATGAAAAAGGGTTGGCTATATTGTTAAGTGTAAAAATGGATGAGGCATTCTTATTCAAAAGATAAGTTCTTGTCATACTTTTGCCACATTTTGCTTTGATATGCTTACTTTTGTAATTGACATGTAGATTTGGGACTAGCAAAACAAAACTAACAGTTAAGTCCACTGTTCAAATCTGGAGACAGTAAAGCCTCAGATTTACTACCAAAGACCACAGATATATTTACTTTCTGTATGAGCTGACTTTTTATTGATGAAATGGAAATTCTGATTATTTCATTTACTTACGATTCAATTATTGTTTAAAACTATGCTGAACATTTTCTTGTATGTAACATGTTTGTTTTCCTTTTTTCTATATATAAAAGCATTGTTTTTCCAAAAGAAAAAAGAAAATTAAAAAAATGTTCCCATTTATAGCTAAGGTAATCATGGGTAAAATGGCACTGTAAACAACTAATGAATTTTTGGTTGGCTTTGCACAATCAATAATTGTGGCTTAATATGGCATTCAAGCCTGATAAGGCAATTGGTGATTTCCAAAAATCAGAACTTTAGTTCCTAAAAGTTTGTTATCAGCTACAAAATGCATTTCGTAAACCAAAACAGTTTCTGGTTCAGGTGCAAGATAAGTCACAAATCATTTTTACATTGCAGTACATGAAAGATAAAATGGGAGCATGTATGTTTTTAATGAACCTTTTTGCTTAATGTGTCATTTACATAGCCTTATAAATATGAATTTTCCTTTAGAAAACTGAAATTAAACAAGCTTCAAATTCTATAGATCAAACATAATAAATTATGGTTTATGAATTATAAATGGATCATTCACAGCCAATTGAAATTTATGAACCATAAACCATGATTTATGAACCAGTTATTAAATTCACACAAATTTGCCAAAAGTAAATTAGTCACTTTATAGATTAATGCAAGTTGAAAAGGGTTCTTCTTTAGGGTTCTTATCATCCTCATTAATCATAATACTCCAAACTGAGTTTGTAAAATGTATGAGTGCCACAGAGGACTCCTATAACTTGTACTCAGTATGTGGGGATGGGCAGGTAATGCAGTACATGTTGTTGTTTCCATGTGTTCTTAAAATTCAACATTTGATAATTAGTTTATTTGTATGAACATGAAAACTGAAAATTACTGCACTTAGGACCCCATTAAATTGCTCTTTATTAAAACTTTTCCCATCAGATGTGCTGAAGTTTTGCAAAATTCTTAAAACAGCATTTTTATAGTTTCAACATATCTGAAAGGGAAGGGAAGGCTGGATTAGAATCTATCTCTACAGTTTGATAGAGATATTCTTTTCAAAGTTGCTGTTGTGATCTAGATGATTCAGTTAGCACACCAAGGTCATCCATTTTCTGTATTCCTACAAAAGGGTTGTATTGGGCCTTTCTCTGATTTCTTTTATTTACAAATGCCCTCCCTTCCCATAAGCTTTGCTCACAATTAGACAAAGTAGTTCTCAATTTATTTATTGTAACTATTTTCTCTCCCATCTCTCCAAGTTTCTTCAGTTGTGTTAACACAGTACTTGATTCTAAAATTATTTTTGGAATATTTACCAAGTCATGTGATTTCCAGTAGATGAAACAAAAAAAATCCACTGCATCATTTTTTCTAGTAGTTTTTTCCCCTGTATTTCTTCTTCCACTTGTGCTATCAAGTCTCTTCCCCTTTCCTTGCAGTGTTGTAATCTGAGATAATAAATCTGTAGCCAGAAACTCATTTTAGTCACCAGACTTCCAGTTTGTAATAATTACAAACTTCTCCAGTCTGGTGCCCTCTGTGATATGCTTGTGAATTGCAATTACCTTAGGAGTTCACTTAAGTGGATGTTGTATGTGCACACACAGAAATATATGGTTGTATCCTGATTATGAAAAGATGAAAAATAGTGCTCTTGAATTGATGACAAATGATTATCTTAAGCTTGTCACAAAAGAATCAATAGGATTGGTTTGTAAAATTCTACAAGTAATTACAACAGGAGAAAAATAGGTGTAAATGGAAAAATTGAAGAACATTAATCAAGTGTTAGTATATTTGTGTCTGAGCATGTATAATAAATTTATATCTTAAAACAAAATCTAATCATACCCAGAGACTTGGCTTGATTAATACCTTCAGCAAGATTAAAGTATCTGAGATTTGCAACTATCTGACAAATTATTAAAGGAGAGGGGAGGGAAATTGGATATGGTGGGAACTGCTATCCAAGATACGCTGAATGCTAGTTTATGAAAAAAAATTGATTGACAATCAGTTATATCCATTTATCTGTATCTACAATTAAATTATGTGGGAATCTCACACACAATTTATGGAAGTAAGTTTTACAATAGTAAGCAAAACCAGAAACCTTTCTGAGAATTTGTAAAGACTGGGGTTGTTCTTCAGCATTGTCTTTGATTCTAAAACTAAGATGGAATAGTCCAAATCTAAAGAAAATTTTACAATTGTCATAACACAACTCTCTAAATAATAATTACTCAGCAGATTTTATTAATTTTATTATTTCATGTATAATTTCACAGGGTTATTTTTTTGTCTTACTGACATTAAAGAAATGTTTTTTTAATTACGAACTGGATACATTGTATTATACATATATAGGGACTTCAAGAAAATGAAATAAAAAATCTTGGAACCATGCTATGGTTAAACTGTATTTTAATTGTATATCTGTGACAGAGTCTTTGTCTGAATAATTCTTATGACCAAATTGTGTTTACAGACATTTTTAAACTTGAGTTGGATTTGTTTTATCTATCAACCACTGCTAATAATAATGTATACTAGAACTAATTGTGGCAACTTTCACATTTCTGAACAGAAAATAACATTGAAAAAAATATAAACTGCAGCAAGTTACAAGATAATTTAGGCAGAATCCAAATAGTTAAGTCATTGTCCCAAACCCTATCCTACAAAAAGAACAGTCAAATATTATTATAAATTAAGGAATTAAATGCAAAATTTATACAATGTGCCTAAAATAAGTATGATTGGACTGAAATAATGCATGGCAAATACTTAGAACTTTAAAAAATAATATTTATATCCATATTGGCATCATCAAATATGCATTTTATCCTTGAATTACATCCTGTCAACTGCCTGTTACAAATTCAGAAATTAGGCCATTGTTATGAGCCTTTTCTCCATCATATATGTAACCAGTTTGATACAGACGGACAACTTTGGAATGAAAATAGTAAAACTAAAGAAACCCTCACTGACCTATTTACAAAAAAAAGTATACAACTTTAATCTGAACAGCTAGGCCCTTATGAGGCTTCCTCAGATTTATGGCCAAATACCACTTCTGTCAATCTTTGTTTTACAGGATTTCTATCATTAAAATATTATGTATTTGAATCATTAAAAGGAATGGAAGGGTAAAGCACATCATCCTAAAACTGGTTTAATTACCGTGTTTTCACAAATGGTATGTAGGTTTACAAGAAACAACAAGTACGTTCAATAAATTTATTTTCTGCAAATTCAAGTGAAAGACCAAGCACATTCTACAGCAAGGTATTATTGCAGAATATTAAACAAATACAGCACTGAAATATTCCCCATCTCTAAACACATCAATCTTCTATTTTCTAAAAAGCCACACCCACAAACTAAGGGGAAATATTAGGCATTTTTAGCATTGTCAGTTAGACTCTGTGACAGAGCACCTCTCGTCCTTTTACAGTACAGTAAGGTAGCTCATACAGGAAAAAATGTAAAATGTGCTTATGGAATATCTACAAAGAAATGGGGGGAAATGAGTCAATTCTTTGCAGAAAAGTACTATAAAATATCAAGCTTATTTTAGTGAGTGCTAACCCTTAAGCATAGTGGTATTCATATTTTTTCAACCACTACAATGTCTTTTTTCATCCTCTCAGACAAGCTTTGTTATCCATTAGAAGATGCCAGTTTTACTAGGAGGAATGAGGCTTACATTTAATGTGTATGGTTATGGTGGTAATGTTAATTTCTTTTGGGTATTCTGAAATAACTCTGCAATCTTAAAAACCCATAAAAGCATTTGGGATATTAGAAAACAGGTATAATAGAACTAGCAATTATGTAGCAAAGTCCCTCATTATCCCAAATCTTGTAAGCTACTTCAAAAAGTAGCATCTTAGCATAAAGCTGGTAGGATAGGGCAATACAATGCTGTAAGCACACACAGGAAACTGTCCCCATCAATTTAGAATGTTTAATCAGCAAATTAATTCACATACATCCAGCATCTGCATACATTGCTTAATAAATCAATTATTTAGATCAAAACACTCAAGCCACATAATGGCCATGCAATCCTTTATTTAACATGGTAGTCTCCAGATCTCTTGAATTGTAACTCCCATGATTACTGACCATCTTTAAAATATATGGGAATTTTAGTTACAAATAACTAAAGGGCATACGGTTGAACAGCTCTGATTTAATATTAAAGAGACTACAAGGCTAAATTTTAGCTGCAAGTTTACTTAAACCAGTGCATTTTTCCTTAGTTCTATCAAGATCAAGTGAAAACATCAAATTCCTAAAATTTAGATGGTTTTGTGTCAAAGCTGATTTAGTTCTCAAGGCAGCAACAACAGCAATCCTCAAAGACTCAGCTTCAAGAATTAGAAGGCATTTCCCCCATTATTTAATTTAAAAAGCAAAATGCAAAAATGATAACCTTCTTTCAATGCACAGGAAACTGTTTTTCCCAGGACTCTAAAATTGGTACAGTAAAATAATATATATATCTATATACACCCCCAAAAATGATTCAAGACCCTAGATTTTCCAGAGACACTCAAAACAGTGCAGTACAAGACTTTGAGACTACTGTTAATTATATGTTTTTGTTTTCAATACTTCAACTTGCAAGGGCAGACTTTTTTTTTGATTCATAAAGACAATCTTTTAATTAACTACTTAAAGGATTTTCTTAAAGCACTATGTACTTACAAACAAGTCTCATTTTTTAAAAAAATAGCAATTATTAGATTTCTCAGCAGATGTGAAAGAAAATCCCAGTATGTAACAAATAAAAGGCTGTCTTTTTTTTTTTCTGTGACAGCTTTTGGAAGTATGAATTTCAGAACTTTGAAGTGAGAAGGCTAAAGGTATTTAAAAAGTTCCCTGTACTTAATTGTTCTTTAACTAGAAATCAATCAAATAATATTTTTCAAACAATGGATTTAAAGCTTGTTATGATCCAACACGAGTTGTAGTGGTTCTTTTGTCAGAGAAGAAGCTTTTGAGAAGAAATACCTGCCCAATGCTAACTACAAGTAGAATTATGGCTTCGCCTATTGACCAATAAGCTACTCGCGTGTTTAAGTCTTCTGCTCTGCTACGGCCTTGTGCTTCCCTCAGTCGAAAATGTGTCTGATAATCAATGACAGACTTTAGAGCTTCATGAATTGAAACACATGCTGATTCCATCTAGAGACAGAAAAATAGCACTGATTAGTAAAACAGACTGGAATCTAATTACTATTAATAAAATAGAAATAGAGTCTTAGGTAAAAAAAATATGGAAAAACTTTAAACAATATTTTATCATAGCATATAAGTAGTTTTATAAAAATCAAAAGATTATGTTCTTCAGAATCACATTATTGTAATACAGCATTAATCTAGTTGCTTGCACATTTAACTAGAATAAAAACCAATTCTAAAAATATTTCTTTAATGAAAGAGAGCAATTACCAAGTCTTTCTCTCAGTACAGAAACTGTTATCAGCAAGAAAGTCAGAATTTGATGCAAACTATATATTGAAAGCTTTTCAATTTTAACTTTAATATCCTGTAATTTTATCACTGAGATCCTAAAATGAAACATGCATACATATAATGAACTCTATAATCATATGAACTATTAACTTATCTAACCTCTTTCCCCTGAATAATTGAAGAGATTCCTTCCAATTATCTATAATGTAGTTTGGAAATGGAATGATATAGAAGAAAAGGATTAAGGCCATCTCTGTACTACTGACAAAAGCTGTTCCACTGATAGAAAGATGTTATTAAGCGGCAGTTTCAAAGTCCCTGATCAACAATGATGGATGCTATAAGTTGCAGTTAACAATAACTGGAGGTTTGCAGTTGTTCCTATTAGGCAACAGTAAAAACCATACACTTTAGGGAGTGTTTTGCACAATAATAGCCAAGACTTTGTTTGCCGTTATTAACTTGTTTGTTCCTTCTCAGAGGACAAGTGGTACTAAAGCTGCAGAAATCTGCCTTCTTATCCCACCTTTCATTCAGGTTAGTACTCTTATTTCATCTTTCCTGTTTGCAAATTGGAAAAAAAATGAATTGTTCATTGCAAAGGAGTTTAAAATTCAGAAATCTTTACAAACCATTCAAGCAATATCAAATTGTAATTTATAAAAATATTTACTTAGGTAAATGAAAAGGTGACAAATGTCATCCTCCCCTGTATTCCCATTTTTGATGAAGTGAGAATGTCACTCAATTAACTGGCCATATTGTCATTCTATTAGACAAAAAAAAAATTTCTGAAGTTCTATAAACTGACTCTAATATATTTTAGGATGAAGACAGCACATTACTGTGTACTCAGAATTTACCATACCTGAGTAAGTGCAGTGACTCTGTTTTCACTAGGAAAGAGAGGTGGGTCATCTCCAACTTGGAAGTCAAAGTATACTGTTTTGTGTGTAAAAGTTGAAAACTCATTGCTGAAACAAAACTTATATGTTCCATTTCTAGATGCGGTAAAGGTAAAACTATCATACTGTTTCTTCATTTCTTTATATAGCACAATCCCATCTGGATCTTCTAAGCGGCAATCGACATCATAGTGTCCTCCAGTAATCACCTGTGGAATAAAGAAAACTGGTATTTGGAACAATAGTAACTGATGCTATTCTTATCAGTTAAAGTAGTATCTTTACAAAGCAAATATACTAAACAGCACATTGTTTAAAACTTCAGCAAGAGAAATTAAATATATTGCAATCACAACTAAGTCAAAGGCAACTTAAAACATTTTGTTTGCATTTCACATTTTTGCACTTGTAGTAATTGTTTGGACCAAATAATAATTGAAAAATAATCACAAAAGTTATCAAGTTAAAATGAAAACACATCATTTAAGGATAACTGTTCAAATTGGTTAAAACCATTAAGGCCACATTTTTTTTGAACTTGTTACTATAGATAAAATCCTATCATATCCAAAACTAGATTTGTATTTATAAAAGACTGACATAGGCTTTACATTTTAGTGAAAGAAAAGAGGATGATCAGCAGCAAGGTATAGTTTCTCCATTACAGCACTTGTTAGAAGGCATGAAAGGCCAAATCGGCAACAGATGATCCTGGAAAAATCCTATCTATGAAGTCAGTAAGAATTGAAACTGATCTGACAGCATGTAATCAATGAAAAATGCAAAAGAAAAGGGGAACATTAAAACCTGCAGCACTTCTGAAAAAGTTCTTCATTCTCTAAATTGAGGAAGCCCATTCATCTTGCACTTGCACAAACACAATCTCATATGCATGTATGGCCTTATTAAAAGATAAATGTTCATGAATAGAGGGTTTCTTTCCATTTTTGTAAAGCTTTTGGCTTAGTAAGCATATGTTGTTATGAAAGAATAGGGCAACTTTTGCTATTTTGCCTAACATTTATTAACCTTCTTACAAAATAATTAGTGTAAAGGAATCAGCAGCTGGAGATAAAAACAGACAAGATTATCTCCATATCAGTTATGAAAAGTCTTACTACATGAAATAGATGGTTCTTATAGAAACCAAATCCATGCTATTGTAGTTTGAAACAATGCATTGATAACACTGAAGAGTAAGATTAAATTCATTATGAAGTCATATTTTATATCATAATATAAATGATCAAGCTAGATAACAAAGTTATATTCAGCAAAGCAAATTTGAAAATGAATAAGTTCAAAATATATTAGACAAGGTTTTTAAAAAATAGATTATGTACATTAAGCATTTTCTTCATGTCAAGTATACTTAGATACATGAATACAATTCATTCTATTCTAGAATAGGTTATCCATAAATAATCCATGCTGAAACCAAGAGAATTTATGTCAACATTCACTACCTACAGCTGAACAAGCAGCACCAGAGTTACAAAGCCTGAAATTTAGACACTAGACACCATGGCTAGCATTTTTGGAAATCCTGCAGATAAGAGTGCCTTTTAGATTACTGTAATTTGGACTTCGGGATAAAGTTGTAGATACAGATTGCTCATAATCATTATGTCCCATTCTATTACCTTCTGTTCTAGTTTCTTAGTCCTTCTCTGAAAGAATTGGCATTGCTTTCCTATTAAGAATGCTGGGTATAATGAAGGTTATTTTTTTCTTACCAAGTCCTGGCCAATTTATAATGCAATAGAATTTCCTTTTACCTCTTTCTCTGAGCTGCACTAAGATTCATATTCTGGGTAGATGGGTACATGCAAGTCTTTTTCAATAGCAAAATTACAAATATGGAACTTTCCAAAGGAAATCTCCATGTTTCATTTTTTAAGCAATTAAACAGTTGTATACAATTGAGATTTTAATTTTACATATTTGATGTTTTAATTTTAATAATGCCATTATGTTTTATTTTATGGCAGGCTGATAGGTATTTTTCTACTTTCCTGGTTAAGACAAAATGCATTTGAATATGCAATAAATGAATATAAACCCTAAGAAATACTGTTCATGAATAAAAGCAAAGATCAATGAATCTCTGCCATATAAATATAAGAAATATTGTGGTTAGTATTTTGGGAAAAGCAAAGTAATAAAAGAAAATTCTATTCTCAAGATTCTGGTACATCTCTTGTATCAGAATTTTAGATAAAATTTCCTAATAAGAAACTTAATATCAAATAATAGCACTGTTTCCATAAAAATAATGTGATGGCAAGGGATCAATATTACGGAGGCTCCCAAAAAAGGAAAAAATCATTCCATTTCAGACACAAATATGAGAAACACAACCAGCATTATTGGTAAGCATTTTATTCCTAGTATTCTACTGGAGGAAATGTTCTTCTTTGCATAAAGAGTCCATTAACAATGAAATATTTATTCAAAACATTGTCCCAAATCCCCATATGAAGACACCACCAAGATACCAGCCAACTGTCTACTCAAATAACAGGTTAGTTGAGAAATGCAGAACTGAAAAGCACCTAGTCATACGACATTAAATCACTATATCTTTTAGCCAATTATAACTTACATCCTTGTTTTTCAATATATACCTCAGTAATTCTTATGGTAATATATTTGGTAAAATAATAAATGTATGCTTATATTTCGTCTATGTAGACATGGTTTTCCTCCCCGCAATAATGTTTAGTATTTTGAGTCCTAAAAATATAATTGGTTTACTGAGATTGCAGTTACTGCAGTAGATAAAATTATACAGCTCATTTTGATCATCACTCCTGGGTATCAAAATCTGTTAAACATCTTACTCCATGGATAGTCAATTTCAAATATTTACTATTTCAGTTTTCCTAATTCTTGATAATATAAAACATTATCTGAAGTCATCCTGTTAAATGAGAACAACAGTCTTAATATTTAGTCCTGACACTAGGACTAAAAGATGACAGCATAGTTGGGAATAGCATTTAACACCTCACCAGTAGAAAATGAGGAAGTAGACAGAAAGATAAGCTAATGTTGCTAAATCGGACACTGTTATATAGTTTCTTAGGATCAATGAAGCCAAACTGATTACATAACAATAGTACTTCCTCTGTTTCTATTGAACAATGAGATGAATCATCATTCAAATTGGATAGCAAATATATTCTTCATATTTTAGGCAACATATGGTTCATGCATTTTAATCTCCATACAACACAACTCCATTTCAATGTCATATTCTAAAAAGACAATCATATAATGCATTTGTCTACAGAGTTTATAGTCTAATTTTTTAAAATAGGACTGTACACTGAAGCTTGCTTTCAATGGAGATGTTGATTTGATGGCATACAAAAAGTGCTGTTGGCAGAATTGCCTTGTTTTCAGAATGAAAATTGTTGCTGCTGATATGTGCATCTTCTATGTAAGCGGTATGTACTTTATTTACCTATATTAATATTGTACATACAATACATATTTTGGAGCTTATATAGCCTATTTACTTTCCATATCATATTCTTCTTTTAAGTGAAAATCATACAATTTCACTTATTTCGCACATTGCATAAAACAGGTGTTTAACAACAGCCTACGCCCAATGGTTTGAAAACCAAATAATTATGCCCATAATGCCAATTATACCCATACACCAATTTCACCATATTGCTGCCAGCAACAGGTAGCAAGTCCACATAAAACCAGCAAAACAGCAGGAATAGTTTTGTGTGCGTTTAAAACCACACCCAGTACAGGTATACAATAGCAATAGCACTTAAGACTTATTATCATAATATAATAATAAGGCTCAAAACTAAAAGGTCCATGGCAAATACCACAGCCTGGGGGTGGGGTGGGGTGGGAACAAGACGAATATCTGTACTAAAAGGAAAGACGTTTAGGAGAGAATTATCAATGGGGCAATGTCTCAACGTGGAACTCGCAATCCTTAAGTAGGTCTTTGCAGAATTGTCTGCTACGTTTCCTGACAGACTTATTCTCCCGCCCCCTTTATCAGTCCTGTTTGACTACACATACTACTAAAGGGGCCGCTTTCAACCCCATTCCTGCCCAACCAACTGAAACCAGGCGAGAGAGTGTAAGGAGGATTGTTCTGCGCGTGGAGGGACGGACACCCGTCCAACCCAGGGCGTCCACTTGCCTATGTGACGCCGCGAAAGGGACGATGATCTCCTTACCTGAAATTCCAGGGTACACTTAGTGCCCTGCACGATCTCCTCATAGAAGCACTGCTTGGCATTATCGGGCAATTCGAAGGTGATCTCCGAGGCATGGACCGACCCGCTGAGCTGCAGCAACAGCAACAGCCCCGCCGCCAACCAGCCTGCGCAGGCACCAGGGCCTTGCCAGCGCCGCAGAAACATTTCCCACACCGGGGCTCGAACTACAAGCACGGAAGGCGAAGCTGAGGTGGAATAAGAAAGCAAAATAAGCGCCGAGGGGAGAAGGATCAGATCGCCAGCCCCATCCACGCAACCGGGAAGAAGGCACTCCCTGAGGGAGAGGACCCCACTCTTACCTGCCAGGTAGCCGAAGAGGCGCCGGTGCGGCGTGGCCGTACGAGAAAGGGGAGGGCGAAGAACGGAAGAGGTGATCCGGAAGTGAACGGATTCTAGCTAAGACGAGAGCGAAGAACTTCCGGGAGGGATCATTTGTAGACGTGGTGTTCGCTGAGGAGAGTAGGCGGTGTTGCAGAAAGGAATGGGCGGAAATGAAAGAAAGAGATGGGCGTAGTCTAAGATACTATTGGTCCTGCGGGGAGAGATGGCCGCTCCTAAAGGGAGGCGGGAGTGGGTGGAAAACAGGTGTTGCTAGGCGACAGCGGTTACGATGCAAGCCGGCTTTTCCTGTTCTCCGGTTAGCCGGAACTACCATCCGTTATAGAAACAGGGAATTCTGGGAATACTTGCCGCCCTCCCCCCACCAGGTTCGGATGGCGCCAATTCCGTTGCCCTTCAGTATAACCGCAAACTGCAGGCGGCTCGCGCTGTTCCAGGGTGATAGATGATTTTTGTGCTAAAGTTGAATGTTAGTATTGCCAGCCTCAATTAACTGTTGATTATATAGCAATATCACTTAGACTTATATATTGCTTCACAGTGTTTTACAGCCCTCTCTAAGCTGTTTACAGAGTCCCCCAACAATTTTTGCCCCCAACAATCTGGGTCCTCATTTTACCCAGCTTGGAAGGACAGAAGGCTGAGTCAACCTTTGATTCTGGTGAAATTCCAACTGCCAAATTACAGTCAGTCAGCAGACTGACCACTGCACCACCACAGCTCTTATTTGCTGATTTTGCCCACTTGTTTTGATCTCGTATGTATTTTGATTATTTTGATATTTTCTGATTTTTATTGTTATGCCCTGGCCAGAAGGATCAAATCCTGGTGTCAGGATTGAGCCTTTGTTCCTCAGACCTAAACAGCCTTCAAGCACTGGTGGGACTTTGATGGCTCACTTGGTATTTCCCCAGTTGTGAGCATGAACTCTTCTCACCCCCCCCAACACTGATTAAAACTGACCACAAATAAAGAGCTGCAAAAAACAGTATCTGCCATGCCAGTTCCTTAAGCCAGCCCAATTGAATTCTGTTCAATGGCATTGAAAGCCAGGGAGAGATCAAGGACCTAGAGTTATAATCAAAATTTTGTTTTCAAGTTGAATTAAATTTTATGTCATGTTTACTTTTAAATACAAAGTTGTTGGACATGTGGAAAGTATACCCCAAAAGGACAGTGCCAGAAACCTCAGAAAATAGTGCCAAGAAAACTCAAGACAGCCCTTCCTCCTTTAAGAGAACCAAGAATCACCAGCTGAAAGAAAGAACTCAGAGCAGCCTGCTAATGGCTGTTACAAAAGTAACAAAAGCTGACCAGTAGAACCATTAAGACAGGGGTCCTCAAACTTGGCAACTTTAAGACTTGTGGATTTCAACTTCCAGAAGTCTCCAACCAGTTATCCTGGCGAGAATTCTGGGAGTTGAAGTCCACAAGTCTTAAAAGTTACCAAGTTTGGGGACTCCTGTATTAAGATATTGGGAATCAGGCTAAAAATAAACTCTCCAAGGTAAGCCGAAACTCCTTTTTCCTGACTCCTGACAAGATTAATTCCTAAAATAGGAAAAAACAAAAGATTGAAACAGGATTAGCTCATCAGGGCAGGAAAGAAAAACTCAGAGCAACCACTAACCAGACAAAGCCATTGAACTATAATAGGAATTGCCCAAAGCCCTTTACATCACTCAGCAAGATTCAATCAAACTTGGGGTTCAAGATAACCTACAAAGTTACCCCTGCATGGCCCCATGGGAGTCTGACAACTAATCAGAATACATTTGCCACAGGAACAGGAAGCAAATTCAAAGCCCAACAGAGGGTATAAATCTCTCTCCCTCGGTCACCTGTGTGCTCTTTTTTTGCTCAATGTGGTCCTGTCCACCATTAAACCATCTTTCCAAGCAGTCTCCGTGTTTCCAGTGACTTTCTTCCCACTTGGATCTGAACCCAGATAGACATTTCTTCCAACAGAAATCAAAGCACAGTGACAGAACTTAGACATTTTTCTGGAGAAGGAACTATACTTTCCAGTTGGAAGTGTTAAAATATCCTTGCACCCGTTACTACCCACAGAACTAATTCGGTATACTTTATGGGAATGTAACATTTAGTAAAATAGTAGAGTAAAACAGGTTGGAAATGAAATTAGATTTTTAAAATACATTTAATTCTGTTGACAGCAGTCCATTTTAGCAATCAGTATGTTTGTTTATTCAATTTATGATCATAGACCAAGAAAAAATGTACCTTCTAAGTGAAGCATAGTGTAAAAAACAGAAAAGTAACATAACTAAAATTCTTATTCAGGGATAGTTGCTGGATAAAAATGACTTCTGATCTGAAAGCAATGTAACAGAGTTTGGCCACAGCAAAGATTGATTGACTCTTACTGATCTACCAGCAATAGCTGAACAGAGAAACTATCTGTGCATCTTGAAAAATCTAATAAATAGAGTATAATGTGCCTATTTTTAATATCTTCATAGAAGAGGCAATATAACAACTTAAGACTTGAGCATTCCACTGTGTATGACCCACAAGGGTTTAATTAGTCATTATAAAGGATTATTTTATATTTTCCTTCCAGGACACCAGTACAGTATCAGAATGATCTGGAATAAAAAAAAATGAATTTAGACATATGTTTCAGACAGCTCTCTGGTTTCGCATTAAGAGCACAACTGCTTAAAAATGGTATTTGAATAAAGAAGCTAAATTGGTTTGACATTCTATGTTCAATATACATGAACTTTTATTTTGCCTGCCTGGTCATAGAAGGAATGTAGAAGGATTCTCAAGATACCTCTAACAAATGAAGTTGCTTTTCTATCATTGCTATCCAGTTTATGATGCATCACTCAATACAGGGTACAGGGGACTTAATCAAACTGGACAGAATTTTTTAAAAAAGAAGTAGAATGAAGATTCCACTAATAAGCTTTATTTTTAGTATTCCAGCTTCCTTTTTCAGATCTGCAGTCTGAAATAAATTAGACTAAATTATTTGTAAAAAGACAAGATTGCAATGTTACTTTGTGTGGGCTCCTTCCATACAATAAATGGGAAAATACTCTAGCCAAGTAACAGGTTATTATTCTGGAATCTAAATTCAGCATTCCTTAACTTAGAATACAGAATAATAGTGTGGAAAGGACTGTGGAGATCTTCTGGTCCAGCAAGAAACTCTATATCAGTGATGGCTAACCTTTTTGGCACCGTGTGCCAAAAAGGAGCATGGGCGGGAATGCTTGCGCTCCCGCGTGCCGGAAACCAAAAAAACACATGATCTTCCGGTTTCCGATACTTGGTCTTCCGGTTTCTGGTGCACATGCACAGACCATCTGGCCAGTGCGCATGCATTGGATCCAGCTGGCTAGTGCGCACGCGCAGACCAGCTGGCCAGGGAGCATGCGCTGGATCCACCTGGCATTTCGCGGGTCCTCGCACCTCTCTGCCTGCCCCCTCTCGGGATGGTGGGACATCCCTACCGACGAACTGGTTCCACAGGCCTGGACAGGGAAAGAAAATTGGGTGGGGAATGCCGCCTCCCTCCGCTGGAAAGCTGAAGCCCCTTCGTGGCTTCGAAGGGAAGGAGCATTGGTGTTCTTGGGCTTTGGGTTGTAGAGCCAGAAGGTGGGAGAGCTTTGCCCCATCTCTGCCTGGGATGAAGCGCCCCTCTCCAGCCTGCCACTGAGAACAAGCCAGCAGAAATACACACACACCACTTCTGCCAAGGGAGCGTGACTGCTTCCCAGCCAGTGGACCTCTTACCCCGGTGTTCCTACAGCAAGCATTTGCTGGCTGGGTGGTCAATTGCTCCGGTGAGCCATGTGGGCAGCTCCTCCTCCAGCATCCTGCCTAGAAGAGGCAGTGCAATAGCCCGAAGAGGGGCAGAGCGGAGGGGCAGGACGAGTGCGCCCGGGGCTTCCATCCCTCTCCACCTGAGTGGGGTTGTTGCGCGGCTCCATCCCATGGCGCATCCGTGCTCCAAAGCACTTGGCTGGCTTGGGTACCCCAGAAGAGCCGCATAGCCCCACGCAGCCCCCCTTCCCACCATTTCTGTTCCCAGCATTCCTCCCATGCGGCTTAGTTCCTGCGCCACCCCAGAAGAGCCAGCTGCCTCCTGCGCAGCCCACCTTCCCACCTGCCTCCTCCCCTCCCCCCTCCCCTTGGGGCCCCTGCAGCTCTGGAGACGGAGTCCCGATGGGAAGGAAGCAGTGTCAACTTGGCCACTGGCTGGGAGGAAGTTCCTTGGCACTCAGCCCAGTTTTCCTGGAGGGGCTCTGGGGCAGCCTGGCAAGGCAAGGTGGAGGGCGGGGGAGATGAGGACGCCGTCAAGGGAAAGGACACCATCAAGTCCATAAAAGGAAGTGTCAAGGGAGCAAAAGAGAAAAGAGGGAGGGGAGAGGATCTTGGTCTCCCTCAATTAAGCAGCTTCCAAGAATTGCCTGCCCTTCTCACATGGGCGCCCTCCCTCCCCATCCTCTGAATCATTCAGGCCTCCCCAGGCTCCTTCCGCTGACCCCAAAGAACTCCGCAGCCCCAGAAACCCTCCCGGCCCCCTCCTTTGGACTCAGCCAAGCCCTTTGTGGAGGCATCTAGGTGGAGCTGGAGGGACAGAAGGAGTCTGGGGACTAGCCATTGAGCCCTTGCAAGAGCTCCGTCCTCTTCCTTCCTCCCATCCAACCTCTCCGAGAAGCTCTCCAGCTGAAGCCCTTTTCTCTCCAATGGAGGCAGGGACTCCATTGGATCCTGCCAGGGCTGCTGGGCAGTGCCTGGGTCTTTTGGGAGGGTGGTTGAGGGAGCCTGGATCAGCTACGGAAGGGGCGTGTAAAGGAGCATCACAAATGTGCTCCAGGTCGTTTGTGGCAGTGGATCTGGAGGGAAAACTCCTATGAAGGGAGAGATGGAAGGGAGAGGGGAGGGTAAGGGAGGGTCCACCAATGCCCCGAAGCAAAAGCCGCTGCTGAAGAAGGCAGAATTCTGATGGGTTTGAGCACTGAATATTTGAGTATGTCAGGCTGATTCAGTTATTTGTAGCTACAAGACAATCCAAAGAGAAGGAAAAGGGGAGGAATCTTTTTCCCTCCCAGTTCAAGACAGGGGACCCAGACGGAATGCAAATTCCTCCTTCCTTGGGATCATCTGGATTTTGTCCCCAGACAGGAAATCACCCAGAAGTGATGCCTTTTCTTTATTTATTGCAGAGATTGATGTGGACACCCATCTCATGTGCAACAGCTGCTGCTGCTGTCGGGGGGCAAGGGGGCAGCGGAGACATGGATGGGCAGGCCAGGGCTTCCCTCCCTCCCCCCGAGCATGCTTCTTGCATGGCCCCAACTGTCCAGCCCGCAGCACTGGCGCATCTGTACTCTGCAGCGCCTGGCCGGCTCAGGTGCACAGGACAGTGTTTGCTGGTTGGGTGAGCAGCTGCCTCATGCCCAAGCTGGCACTGGAACCCAGAAGAGTAAGGAGAGCAGAGCCGCTGGCCAGGACAGCTGGGGCTGTTCAAGAAGGGAGGGAAGCCCCAGCCCTCCTGTCCTCACTCCTGCTCCTGCTTTGCCTCTGGTGGTGATGGCTGTTGCGGTGCCACTTCCAGGCGGGATGTTGGAGGAGGAGCTTCCAGCGGGGAAGAAAGCTGCCTGAATGGAGATGCCGCTGACGGCCTGATCGCCAGCGTGCTGAGCTGGGTGGGAGGAATGCCAGGGACAGAAACAGTCGCACCACCTTGGCAAAAGTGGGAAGGGCGGCTGCGTGGGGGGTCGGGCAGCTCTTCGGAGGCACCCAAATTGGCCAGGTGCTCTGGAGCACGAATGCGCCGTAGGCTGGAGCCGAGCAACAACTCCACTCAGGCAGAGGAGGGAAGCACCGTCCTGCCCATCCTCCCCTTCAGCTCTGCCCCTCTCTAGGTCTTTTGGCATATGCACCCAATACTCTTTCCTTTGCTGGTCTTTGCACGCACATGCGCACCAGAAACCAAACCAAGTAGCTGATGCACATGCTCACGTTGGAAACAAGATAATCTTTCTGGAGCGTGGATGCACACCAGGTGGCTGCTCTTCTGGTTTTTGGTGCACATGCACACATGAAGTCCAGCTGGCTGGCGCACTGGAACTCGGAAGCACAATGGACGATGGCTCTGCATGCCCGGAGAAATGGCTTTGTATGCCACTTCTGGCACGTGTGCCATAGGTTTGCCGTCATGGCCCTATATCATTTCAGACAAGTGGCTGTCCAGTCTCTTCTTAAAAGCCTCCAGTGATGGAGCACTCAATTTCTGAAGGCAAGCCAAGTAGGTTTTTAATCAAGTAGGTTAACCAAGTGGTTACAAAGTCATACAGTTTTTTTTAACTTACTTGGTGTCTGAATCATAGTCTACCAACAATGTATAAATAAATAAAGCATGGTAAATGTTAGACTGAACCTATCACATTGTTCTATAATTTTCTTTTTCAAGTAAAATGACATTAGTCCTGACAAACAGTAGCTAATTTTCCTAGTGTCTCAACTGGCAAGGGGAAAATAAAAGTTTGCCAACTTAACATGAACTAACAGGATTAGGAGAAGACATTGTTCTGCCACTTTATTCCTTCCCAATTCCATTTAGAATTCCGTTGCAAACCCACATTTAAACAACATTTATCAAGAAAGGTAATCTGGAAATGTAAAGACTGATAGTACAATACAAACACTAAATCACAATTACACCATAATTCCCTAGAGGGCGCTCTTGAATAAGAATAGTTTTCCAAAGTAAATTCGTTTTAAAGTGGAAAGGTACATTGCATTTATTTAGTTTTGGAGAGAGCAAAATCACAACTGTTAAAAATATCTAGTAGAGACTATCTGATCTAAATCCCTCCTACAGCTAACTTTAATAGGAAATGGAAACATGAAAGTTACAAGGTATTTTAATAAATTTTCTGATTTGGGGATGAGCTTTTGAAGAACCAGAATAAAAAGACCATTACTTTATAAATAGATTTTAAAATGAGAGTTGTAATGTACTTAAAAGTATCTATTTCATCTCGAAGACCTGAAATAAAAAAAATGATTTGCAGTAAACTGATTACATAATTCTTGTAGTATTGCTAAATCCCTTCTCCATTCCTCCCAAGTTCTTAGAATAAAGTTTTATTTTAAGCCATTAAGAAAATTCCTATTCACTCTAAAAGGGGAAATTTTGATGCACTATTTTGGAGTTGTAAAAGGAATGCTAAATAATCACATGTTGACCATAAGTTGTCTATTACTATCTCCAGCATAGTCATCAAGTAACAGATGGATAGATAGAATACATAATTACAGGTTATCAAAGAAAAGGAAAAGTGGAGTGCTGGGCAAAAACTTGAAATACAAAGAATTGTATTGACACAATCGATAGTTGATCTGCTGTTGTGCAAATTCATTTCTTCTTAGTTGTTGAACCTTAATTTATGTCTGAGATACACGTCGAGACGTTATGTTTCTATTTATCCAGAGTGTTTTAATATATCCATCCCAACCTAATGCAATTCAAAATGTTATTACTAAATATCCTAACCCAATCTTCCCTAAACCAGTGTCCTCTATTTTTGCTGCATTATGCTTCTCATAAATCTCTAGATGATATGTCCTCAGGTCAATATATGTTGGATAACTGTACATCTAGAGAACACCAGAGTAAGCACATTATTCAAAGGCAGGGTAGTATCTCAAGATAATTAAACCATTTTTATTTACTTAGTAAATAGGCTGGATTCACACATAAAAACACACCAAGTTAAAACCATATGAATCACATTATAGCTGAGATTACATGGGAAGACACTGCTAAGTATTCTAGTTATCAGTTTGCACAGACAATGAACTTTTTATTGATTTACAGTAGTTAATGATATATTTGCTAAACAGAACTAAAACATAGACAGGTTCACTGGATGACAGTTACAGTGGGAACTGAAGAGATTGCTGTTGCAGCACTGACTGTAATATGCAGAACAATTTAAAAACAATATCTACTCCTCTATTATAGCTTCAAAATCCCAGATTTGGGGTTTTTATCTCAAGGCCTATCTTTAGATGCACGTAATCACAGGACAAATAGGAAACATTTTTCTGCAATGGGGTCATCTATGGGAGAAGTAAAGAAAAGGGTGGGGAGCAGTACTGTACGATGGCCATGACTTTGGGATTGGAGCTCCACTCTTTTTTATAGACATCTAAATTTTTTTAAAATTTCTTGCCTGTTGCTGTAATGTTACCAGGCCTTTTCAGAGGATAGTATTTCCATTACCCAAAGAAAATCAGATTTTCCTAGCTTCAGATTTATTGGGAAAGCTTCACATCCTCACTGAAGAGCAGTGAAGCAAGAAAGGTAGAGTACTTAATTGACCTCTCTGTTGAATAATTATCTAATTGATTTGTACACAGAGGACCCAGTAGCTGTGGCCAACAGGGATTGGCCCAAGTCCAAAAGAGAGTTTTCTTGTTATTACCTGTTGTCAAAGCTGAGAGATTTAAAATCTTTCTTTTTTGTATTAAAAGGCTATTCTCTGGAGTTTAGAAAGTGCCAAAAAAGTCTTACTTATAAAGGAAGTTCTTCAACTTTTACAAATGTATTTAAGGAAAGAACAAAGGCCAGAAGTCCGTTGTTGTAGCTAATATTTCTCCACCTTTAGAAATAGAAGGAAGACTATTTTGTTTCCTCAACTGAAGGAATTAATATTGAATTCTAGTTGTATGCAATTAGTAAGTTAAAATACTATCCAGAGATAAGTGATGCACAATTTGAACAGTTGCATTCTAACCTAGATATTCCCTTAATAACAACTAACTGTTCAAGTATTTCCATAACATGCATGTTAGAACAGTAAATTAAGCATCATTAGAAGCAGCACCTTTTGGAAAACATGGGTACAAGCTATTTAATTCATTAATTTAGTTTTTTCTTCTTTTTCACAAATGTATTATTGTTCTGTTGTTTTTCAAAGTTTCACTCAAGGGAGGCATTCACAAAAGTACTTGCTTTCTCTTTCTCTCTTTTGTCCCTGAGCCACATTTTCATGTCATTAAAAGCATTTCTCACTTTCAGACAGTACGTTTGAACTATAGACATTTTGCTAAATTTATGTATTTATTTATATCCCAGCTTTATTATTGTTACGAATAACTCAAGGTGATGAATATATACACCATATTTCCTCTTCCGATTTTCCCACAGCAACAATCCTGTGTGAGGTAGGTTTTGCTGAGAGAGTGACTGGTCCAAAATCACACAGCTGGTTTTCATGGATAAGGCAGGACTTGAACAGCTGGTTTGCTATCTCTTCTGAAAAAAAGTCACATATATGCTAGGTTTTTTTTCTTTTTCTTCTTAAGATTCAATCTAATCCAAATTTTGACAGCTGTCACCTTAATTTTTAATTCTCTTAATTGTAATGTAACAGGAAAAGAGTCAAAAATAAGCATTGTCCTGTATGCTTTTATTGGTTTATTCATTTAGCAGAAGCCTTTGTTAAAGGTCACTCTGGGACATATGTAGAGTTCTGAAAGAACACCAACTAGCAGCAGGTCTCATTAAAAAACAAAACGTTCACACTGTAATGTTGCTGTCTTGAATTCAGAATTTATAACAATGAAAGCATTGAATGTATTTTAAGTAACAGGTAGATCTTCTTAATAATATACATATTAGGAAAGCCTATCTAATCTACATGTTGAAGAGAAAATGAAAAGTGAGAGGAAGTGGAAACTCCCCTTTGTCTCTTGACACCAAGGTGCATTTAAATAATGAAAGGCCAGTTGACAAATCAACACAGAAACAACTTGTTAAGGCCCTTCTTATCTCTCTATTCTATTTGCGAGTGATCCCAAAGCCTCAGAGGTGCAAAGAGATAATATAACCTCCAATACCTTTGGGATTATTGAGTATACAAGCCTTTAATGAAAAGGAATTGAGGGAAAATAAACCTTTAAACGAGGAATTCAAATTCAATTTCATTGAGGGCCACATCAGCATTATGGCTGCCCTCAAAGGGCAAGTTGCATGTAAGACTATGACAACTCACAGTGGCCAAGTGGGCATGGCTGAGTAGGTGTGGCTGGGTGGTCACATCCAGGCTGTTGCGACTAGGTGGGCGTGACTGGGTGGACATGGCCAATTCTACGCCACTCAGTGAGTATGGCTGACTCAGAATGACTAGGTCGGGGCATAACAAATCGTACCAGCTAAATGGTCATTAGGCAGGATTATTTAAATTAATTGAATAATAATTTAAATAATCTCATTAATTTAAATGAGATGCCACTAGGAAATTTCAGGGGTGTTGCCTACAATGAACAACTGGAAAAACATCCAGAAAGAAGCCTGTGGCAGATCACTTTTGTATTGTTGCCAATATGTTGTAGTTAGCCGGCAGCAGGTACGGATGGCCGAGGAGATCGAGGATTCTGATGAGGGGCCAGGATCATCAGGGAGTGGACTGCTGCCTTCAGAGATTGTGGGGGCTGGCAGCAGTGATGAGGAGATTTCTGAGGAGCCTGTGCCAAGTGCAAGTGCACGAAGGATTACCCAGAGGAAAGAACAATTACAGCAGCACAGCCGACTCAGGAGTAAGGCTGCAAGGTAATGGTCCCTCCCTCAAGAGGATAAAACCCAGGTTTGAAAAAGCATTCTTTGCAGTAAAGGATTGAGAAATCACAATTACATTTCTGGAGTCAACGAACTTGCTGTATCTGAAATTTATTTATTTATTTATTTATTATTTATTTCATAATTTTATATACCGCCCTTCTTCCGAAGGACTCAGGGCGGTGAACAGCCAACTAAAATGCATACAAACAGAGATAAATATGGTTAAAAAAGAATTAAATTATAGGCTGCCCCAATAAAAATCTAAAACCCACGATTAAAATAAATTAAAACTTTCGTACCCTACCCAACTAATCTAAAACCCCATTTAAAAATCCCATTTGAGTCAGCTCAGGCCGGCCTGCTCAAAGAGCTAGGTCTTCAGGTCACGTCTGAACGCCCTCAGGTCAGTGGTCGTTCGTAGCCCTGGGGGCATCCCGTTCCAAAGGGCGGGTGCCCCCACAGAGAAGGCCCTATTCCTCAGGGTCACCAGGTGGCACATACAAGGCATCGGGACCCAGAGGAGACCCTCTCTGTGGGAGCGCACCGGTCGGTGGGAGACTACTGGCAGAATGCGGTCTTGTAAGTATCCTGGTCCAATGCCATGGAGCGCTTTAAAGACCAAAACCAATACTTTAAAGCGAACCCGGAAGGCCACCGGCAACCAATGCAGCTCGCGCAGGAGGGGCGTCACGTGGGAGTATCTCGACGCCCCCATAACCGCCCGCGTGGCCACATTTTGTACCAGTTGAAGCCTCCGGGTGCTCCCCGCAGGGAACCCCATGTAGAGGGCATTACAGTAGTCCAGACAGGAGGTGACCGTGCGTAAGGCGTCCCGATCAAGAAAGGGCCGCATCTGGCGTATCAGGTGAACCTGATAAAAAGCCCCACTGGAGACGGCCATGATATGATCTTCCAAAGACAGCCGTACATCCAGGAGGACACCAAGATTGCGAGCCCCTTCTGTGGGGGTCAAGATCTCATCCCCAATAGCCAGCAACGGAGTCAGCTGACTATATCGGGCCGCCGGAAACCACAGCCACTCAGTCTTGGAAGGGTTGAGTCGAAGCCTGTTCCCGCCCATCCAGTTCCGCACAGCCTCCAGGCAACGGGCCATAACCTGCACAGCATCGTTGGGGTGGTTTGGGGTGGAGATGTAAAGCTGAGTATCGTCAGCATAAAGATGACATTTCACCCCGAAACCACGGATGATCTCTTCCAGCGGCTTCACATAAATGTTGAACAGAAGAGGGGAGAGGACCGACCCCTGAGGCACCCCACAAATGAGGGGCCTAGGGGTGGACCTCTCCCCCCCCCATCAACACAAATTGCGAGCGGTCCGAAAGGAAGGAAGAGAACCACCGCAAAACGGTGCCCCCAATTCCCAACCCCTCCAACCGCCGCAATAGGATACTATGGTCGATAGTATCAAAGGCCGCTGATAGATCTAACAGGACCAGGACAGAGGAATAACCTCTGTCACGGGCCCTCCAGAGATCATCTACCAACGCGACCAATGCTGTTTCGGTACTGTGCCCGGGCCCGAAGCCCGATTGGAATGGATCTAAATAGAATGCTTCCTCCAGGTACTGAGGGAGCTGACGCGCCACCACACTCTCAACAACCTTCGCCACAAAGGGAAGGTTGGAGACAGGACGATAGTTATTTAAAAGAGCCAGATCCAGGGAAGGCTTCTTGAGGAGGGGCCGCACCACCGCCGTTTTCAGGGCGGTAGGAAGAGCCCCCTCCGTCAATGAAGCGTTGACAATCCCCTGGAGCCAGCCTCGTGTCACCTCTCTGGAGGTAGAAACCAATCAGGAAGGGCACGGGTCCAGTAAACATGTGGTGGCATTCAGCCTCCCCAGTAATCTGTCCACACCCTCAGCGGTCACAGGATCGAACTCCTCCCAGATAACCGTCTCAAGACTTGCCCCGGACACCTCCCCCGGGACCACCCAACTGGAGTCCAGCCCATCCCAAATCTGAGCGATTTTATCATGCAGAAATTGGGAAAACTCTTCTGCCCTACCCTGCAAGAGGTCCTCCCGCGCTCTCGGCTCAAGCAGAGAGCGGGTCACTCTAAACAGAGTGGCATGCCGATTTTCTGCCGACGCAATAAGGGCGGAGAAGTGCGAACACTTCGCCGCCTCTATTGCCACTAGGTAGGTCCTAATATAGGACCTCACCTGTGTCCGGTCAGACTCGGCACAACTGGTCCTCCAGATGCCCTCCAGACGTCTTTTCCGGCACTTCATCCCCCTCAGCTCCTCCGTGAACCACGGAGCCAAATGGGATCTGTGCCGGGTCAGAGGTTGCAAAGGCACAACTTGGTCCAGAGCCTCAGCGGCCAACCTATCCCAGGTGGCCACCAAGTCTGCAGCCGAGTTATGAGCCAGAGTTTCAGGGAATGGCCCAAGCTCCATCTGAAACCGTTCAGGATCCATCAGGCGCCTGGGGCGGAACCATCTCCTCGGTTCCGCCTCCCTGCGATTGGGGGTGGTGGCACAGAAGTCCAGTCTAAGAAGAGAATGATCGGACCATGACAAGGGTTTTATAACTAGATCCCCAGCACAATCATTCAACCACTGACCAGAGGCAAAAATCAGGTCCAGTGTGTGTCCCCCCGTGTGAGTGGGGCCAGAAACTAATTGGGTCAGATCCATGGCCGTCAGGGAAGCCAGGAACTCCCGGGCCACCCCAGAGGTTTCCCCGAGCGAAGGCAGGTTGAAATCCCCATGACTAAAAGCCTGGGGGTTTCAACCGCCAGCCCGGCTATCACCTCAAGGAGCCCGGGCAGGGCCGATGACACGTGGCAGGGAGCCAGGTACGTTATCAAAAGTCCCATCTGAACCCCCTGACCCCACTTCACAAAGAGAGATTCACAACCAGCCGTCTGAGGAACAGTGGCCTCCCTAGGACAAAGGACTTCTCTAATAATCGCCGCCACCCCACCACCCCTTCCCTGTGACCTTGGTCGATGGAATGCTTGGAAGCCTGATGGGCACATCTCCACCAGAGGAACACCACCCTCTGGGCCCAACCAGGTTTCGGTGACCCCAGCCAGGTCCGCGCCCTCCTCCTGAATAAGATCGCAAATCAGGGGGGCCTTGTTAACGACGGACCTGGCATTGCACAACATCAACCGGGTACTCAGGGCCTGAGACTCTGCACAACTAGGCCTGCCAGACGGGTCGGGAGGGTCGGAGCGCGCCACCGCTTGGAGACAGTGGGCACGCGATCCCCTAACCTGATATGGCCCTCTACCTCCGTCATATCTGCCCCTCCCACTTATGGTGCCAATGAAACCCGCCCCCTGCTGTTCGAATTGTGTTCGCCTCCACAACTCACGACCCTCTGGGCCCTCCCAGACGTGCACTCCAGCCTGGCTGACTCCAACCCCCCCCGGGCTATCCCCCAAACCCGGTCCGGGTATCCTCCCTAACCCCAATAAATTACCATCCCCCAACCCTCTCCTAGTCACCCTCCCCAACCCCGATAAAACCCTGAATAAAAATTTAAAAAGTTTAAAACCCCCCCTAAAAATCCTTTTTTGATGGCCGTGCCACCTCTCCGGATCCCAGGAACCGTCCTTGAGATAGGCCGTCGATAGACCGGAGGGCCACTTCAGGGAGTGGGGGACCCTCCCAAGAGCCCGTAGTTCCGCCGAGGAATAACTGATTGATCTTTTAACCATCGTCATCGCCGGATCGAGGACCACCATCTTCTTGCCACGAACCAACCCCAGACCAGACCCGCCCCGACTCCGCTGTCGTCGGGGTCGCACAGCAGCCACCAGCGACGTCATCGGGGCTGCAGTCTTCGTCCCTGGGGCCATCTTTGTCAAAATCACCGGCGTCTTTCGGGCAGGCCAGTCCCGCTGTTGCCACTGCCATTTGCGTCCCTGATACCATCGTCTGCTCCGCCGTCCACATCACCTCCAAGATTGCAAAGGTCTCCCAGTTGACGCAGACGTTGTCTCCACGGCTGCCGGTGGGGCCGCCATGCTAGGGGGGCCAACACCCTCCACGGCAAGGCGGCCTCCCCCCGCAGCAGCCGCGGAGGCCAGAACAAGATTGTCCAAGTCCTTGGAGCAGCAGATGGGAACAGGACAGGTGGAAATAGAGCATGAGGCCGCAGCAGAACTATCAGAGCCAGATGAAGGGTCCGGGTTGGCGGCAGGGCCTCTAGCCGCAAAACGACCCCGGCGAGGCATCTGCCCCCCCCGCAGCCGCCGTGGTACCACCCGCTGCCACCGTCCGCAGTAGCCGCAGCGGCCACAGCAGGGCCATCCTCCAGGCCACCGACATCAAGGCAGGGTACCTCTGAAGAGCCCCCAACCATGGGGCAGCCAGGTGAAGTGGGGTCCGGGTTCGCTGTGAGGCCTCCAGCCGCAAAACGACCACAACGAGGCATCTGCCCCCCCCGCAGCCGCCGTGGTACCACCCGCTGCCACTGTCCGCAGTAGCCGCAGCGGCCACAGCAGGGCCATCCTCCAGGCCACCGACATCAAGGCAGGGTACCTCTGAAGAGCCCCCAACCATGGGGCAGCCAGGTGAAGTGGGGTCCGGGTTCGTTGTGAGGCCTCCAGCCGCAAAACGACCACAACGAGGCCTCCGCCCCCCCCGCGGCTGCTGCGGTACTGCCCGCTGTTACCGACCGCAGCAGCCGCAGCGGCCGCAGGTGGACCGTCTTCGAGGCCGCCGGCACCCAGGCAGGGGACCTCCAAAGAGCCCCCGACCCTGGGGTAGCCCCAGCAATGTCGGCAGCCACAGCAGCCGCCTCCGCGGCGGCCGCCACCTCCACGGCTGCCATCGCGGCAGCCGCGGCCTCTGCGAAATCACTGCCGCTGCCGCCGCCGCCGCCACCCAAAGAAACCACCCGGGCGGCCTCCTGGCGGCTCGTCCGTCGGCTCGTCCGATGCCCCGGATGCCCCCAAACCCCTCGATACCCCCACCATGCATGGGGGCCGAGGGGGGAGGCCGGCTTAGCCGGCAAAAGCAGGCGCTCGGCGGAGCTCCCCTCGATTGGAGCTTCCGGTCGCCATCTTGTCATCAATACCCATGAATCTCAGTCTTTTTGCTGCTGGACCTCCTTTCTTTCTTTGAGCTAATGGAATATTCACCATAGCATATGAACCAAAAATATAGATATTTCTCAAATCAGGTTTATATCCATATAACATGAAGAAAGGTGTCTGGTTTATTACACTGCTCCAGATATGATTAATGATGTAGTTTGCATATTTAATTGCTTCACCCCAGTATGGGAAAATCAGATTAGCATCTTCTAGGAGACAACGCATCATGGTTTGCAGTACTCCATTTCTGCATTCCGCCACTCCATTTTCCGCAGGAACATAAGGAGCTGAGGTCTGGGGCATAATTCCATTCTTACGCATCCAGTCCTGAAAACGCTGGGACATGATCACTTTGAATTCTAGCGATGTGGACACCATGTTGAATGTTGACATAAGTTGCAAAGTCTTTAAAGATCTGAAAGGTCTCTGATTTTTCTTTCATAGGAAATACAAATCCATATCTAGAATAATTGTCAACAATTGTTAAGAAATATTTCCTACCACCAAGTGTTGGTGCAAATTAATCTACTATATCAGTATGTACCAAATCAAAAATGCGTGTTGACAGGTGTGTAGCGTGTTTTGGAACAGCTGCTGCCTTGGATTTGGCTTTCTTGCATACAGCACAATCCAAAAACACCTTACACCCCTTCAGATCCAAACCTTTTACGAATTCTGGCATCTTGCTAAGAACTGGTGTGCCCCAATCTTCTACGTCACTTATGGATACACCTGGAATGCAAAAGTTTACCTGTTAGTGAATTTTCAACATTCTTATTAAGAACCTTAGGCTTGCTTTGAGCAACCTGTTTCTTACTTCTATTGTTGGTTCTAGGAACCTTTGGGATAGCAACAGGATCTCTCTCTGGAACATCTCTCTCTGGACCTGTGCTTCCTCTTATTGGAACAGGTATACTTGCCTGTGCTTGCGAAGTAGACTTTGGCTTTAGGTAATAAACCCCACCAATTAATATGGTTTCAGCAACAATATTACCTTCTTTCACCACATAACTTGCTTTTTCAAAATGGTGAACCTGGTACTTGGAAACTCTCGACAAATGACTCTGACTAAGCAAACTACTGGTTGCTGCTGGAATATAATAAACATCAGGAATGAATGCATCTAGCTCTTCAATGTAAACAATTCCTTTTCCCTTGACCTGAACAGTATTATTGGAAAAAGTGTATAGTTCACACATGTCAGGTTCAGGCTCGTGCATCTCTGTGAAAAGATCTCTTCTGTAGGTAACATGCACTGCTGCTCCACTGTCCAAAGTCCAGAGATGTCTTCTGTCATAATCCGGGCTTCCTTTGTTGGTTAATGCCAATGTGATGTGTGGAGCTTGTAGATCATGCCTAGTACCACAATGACCTTGTCTTTCACCTCTTCCCTTGCTTCTGGAATCTGTTCCTCTGGGCTGGAATGTGACGAGTGCTGGAGATCGCTGAGGACAATCACGGATGTTATGTCCCAGATGATCACAGACGTAGCATCTTGGCATCTTTGGAACAAAGGCCTTTCCTCGGAAATTACGCCTTGGACCTGGAGCTCTCAATGCAGGTGGTCCTCTCAAATGTGGCATGGCATGCATGAATGCTTCTTCTTCAGTTAAAATTCTGCATACATGATCAACTGTGTGCTGAGCAATAGGCACTTGATTAATCTTTGAAATGGCATCTTTCCATTCATAATTCAAAGAGTTAATAATAACACTGATCATTTGAAAATCATCCACAGCATAACCATGTTCAGCAAGTTCCTTTCTCTTTCCTTTCAATTTAGTCAAATGTTCTCCAATAGATACACCAAATTTCAATTTCGAACCATTAAAGTCAGTTAAGAGCAAACATGTAGATTCAATTGAAATAGGCTGGTAACATGCTTCTAATTGAGCCAAATCTGTTGGGCAGTTGCATCAGGTGAAAAAGTAATTTGCAATTCAGTGTCCATTGACATCAATAATGTTGTGCATGCTTTAATGTCCAATCCTCTTATGTCAGGAGGCCAAGGTTGTGGTGGAGGATTAAACACCATACAGTGGGTACCTTCTCTACGAAGTAAAATGCCAACCTCTCTGCCCATGCCTTGTAATTCTGTCCTGAGCACTTTAATTTTGAATCACCAATCAGTGGGGTGACAGAAGATTGTTAAAGAGGAACTTGTATAACCTGCACTGGTTGAGCAATGCCTGCTTGGACCCCAGGAGGCGCTGTAGTGGGCACAGATGCCGGCACTGTCTGGCTTACTGGAGACATCTGTACAACAGACTGACTCCTTGACAACTTTGTAAAAGCATTTTGCAAATTTTGTAATTGTTCCTGTATTTCACACAAATCGCCAGCAGATGGCGGTACAACATTAGAAATGGCAGAAGCTCTTGCTTTTTCAACTGAGTCAGCATCACGAGACATATCACGAGGTAGCTGTGATGTAGGCATAGCTCTCTGCTCTGATTGGTCTGACACCACTCCCATGTGACCAATTTGTGGGTGGACCCTTGGCTTCAATGAAGAAGGCAAGATGGAGGACTCAGTAACTCTAATCACACCCTTATCTGGCTGAAGGGACAGTGCAAACGCCTTAGCTTGCTGTAAGCTGTATTCAAAAACTGCAATCTGTTGCATATAATCCTGCATAGCTCTCTGACTCATCATTGGCTCAGGACCTAATGGAAAACAATAAATTTCACCTTTCTCTTTTCGTGAAAAATGATCAGCTGCCTGTATTACTTTAGATTTAGCATGAAGCTTCTCATATTCTTGGGCTTCTGGCTTCTCAGGCTGACTTTGATAGCATGCATCATAAATAAAACTTGGTACAGACCTGCTTTCTTGTCCTCCCACGACAGCTTCTTCCAGATGAGTAGCAGTAGCCAGCGGCGTCTGCGAACCTCTCATCTCCTCATTCGGTATTGCAGAAAATGATAATAAATTTTCTGACTGAGCTCTCCACTTTCCTTTTCCTTTCTTTCGTGGCATTGTAGAATTAATTAAAGTTACTCACAAATTCCTCAGAATGTTTGTGAGCTAACTATCAAAACAAATTTAGCCGGCAAACAAAAACATAATGAACCATCCTCTGCTACCATGTGTCAAAGCGAAAACATTCAGCTTTGTAAATTAGAGGAAATGAATCGTGTTTTTCTGTTGCCAGCATACTTTAGTTACAAAATAACTAGAAACAAAAGAAACAGCAGTACCATTCTAAGAAGCAAGCGAAAGAAAAGTAATAATGAAAGATGAAGTGGAAGTAAAACTCCTTCCCTGCACACATGTGCAGTAAACCAAACATCACAAGACACTCATATCTTGTTACTATGGTAACTTTGATAACCAGTCCGGCTTATTTTGTAAACTTCTGTGGCAGCTTACCAGACAAACCAAAACAAACGCAGTGACACCCCCTTCTTTGTCTGATGAGCGGACATCAGGTAAGGCACATCTTCTCACGCAGGTATTCATGCTGAACAGCTGCAAGTGGTCTGTTGATATAACCTAAAAATTGCAATATAAAATATTTCTGCAAAGCGTTAGCAAAATTCATTTGCTTATTTGAACCAATATAAACAATATCATCAACATAAACAAGAATTATCTCATATGCATTTCCAGATCTTTCTGCGAACATGCATTCATCAGTTTCGATTTAATAAAACACGTTAAATTTAGTTGGTAAGACATAAATACCACATTAAACCAGACTGTTTCAAACCATAAAGACTTTTGTTTAAGAGCCAGGTATCCCCTTCTTGCTTCCGGAACCCTGGAGAATCTTTTCCTCATCCAGTAGGAATTTCAGGCGTAAACACCTTGAGTTGCTTTAGACTGTCCAATTCAGCCTGCATTTCCTCATGCCAAGGTAAGATTGCTTTTGTCAATTGCCATGAAAATGGCTGCGAAGGGATCCCCTTCTTGACCCTCTCAGAGCGTCTTGGAACAACTGTCCACTCTTCTTCCATTTCGTCCTAGTCTTCTTCTTCGTCGCTAGCCGCAGTATCGATGGCATGCGAAGACGGAACCTCTGATTGAGAAGAACTAGTTGATGGAACATCCGCCTGATAATCTCGATCATCAGACTGCGTAACATCATCTCTAGGAAAATAAACTCCGAGATCATTGGAGTGAATCCTGGACCAGTCAGCATCTTCTTCAAACATAAAGGATTGAGAAACCACAATTACATTTCTGGAATCAACGAACTTGCTGTATCTGAAATTGTCATCAATACCCATGAATCTCAGTCTTTTTGCTGCTGGACCTCCTTTCTTTCTTTGAGCTAATGGAATATTCACCATAGCATATGAACCAAAAATATAGATATTTCTCAAATCAGGTTTATATCCATATAACATGAAGAAAGGTGTCTGGTTTATTACACTGCTCCAGATATGATTAATGATGTAGTTTGCATATTTAATTGCTTCACTCCAGTATGGGAGACTTTCTTTGCAGAAAGCAAAGAAGCTCTGAAGCTCAACTTGTGGACATCTTAGTTCGTGTTTGGAGAATCTTGTAAATTACTTCTTATCTCTGGGTTTTTGGTAGCATTGATGAACACCTTGGCAAGGATCTTTCTTGTCAGAGTTATTAGTGGAAAGCAGCCTTTTATCGTTATTAAACCTTAAAAGGTAGGGACTGCTGCATTTGTCTATGTTTGCTCTTTGGGAACCCGGTTGAGTCAGAACACAATAACATATCTATGTATTCACCAGGAACCTTTATCCCATCAGTGGGGAATGATGGGTCCTTTATGACTTGAGGACTTCAACTGCCAGAATTTCTGAGCAAGCATCATTCCCCACCCCTGTTTTATCCTTACATCTTTTAAAATTAATTCCCAACATGTTTTCATATTCATAGGCCATTACCAAGGATAAATATTACATACAGGTAGTCCTCAATTTATGACTGGTTACTTAGTGATTATTCAAAATTATGACGGATCTCCCTAGAACTACTTATGACCAGTTTGGAAGTTCTGACAGCTTTCTCATCACATGATTGCATTTTGGGTGTTTGACAACCAATCTGCTTTTATGGCTGTTTGCAGAATCTCACAGTCACATGGCTCCAATATTTTTGGCATTTTTTGCTGGAAACTTGACTTTACTTCTGGTTTCTAGCAAAAAAATGCCCATGAAGCATAATGGGTTTATTTAGTGACCAATGATTGCTTAACAACTTCTGCAAAAAAGGTAATAACATCAGTCAGGGCCACATGGTAACCTGGTTAATGACCACCATTCTGGCATCAATTATGATTGTTTATCAAGGACTATCTGTATTTTAGGAGATCAAATAATATGAAAATATGAATGCTTTCTAAGCTTCATAGAGCTCTCTCAAACTCAAGATGCCCCTGTTAATGTGATTGCATCTGCCATCTGGGCTGTTGGTTCTAGTGTAGAAAATCCACTTTCTTTATGCCTTCAAAACATGGAGATCTTAATTTTTCTAGGAATGCATGTAGACCTACAAGATCCCACCAGCAGATTTTAAATTGAGGAGGTGTGCAAGCAAGCATAGCAACTGCTAAGATTCTATCCACATACAGACATAATAATTGACTCACTGGATTTTTCTAGTCTTCTGAGCCATAGTATGGCTGGAGATCAGTTGAATCTATCCTGTACCAGGATGTGTGTTTAGTGGTATATGTGACTCTATTGTCAGGGATTATTTAATTAAGCTACTGTTGAACAAACCAAAGATAAACATAACACACTAACTTAGATTTAAGAAGGAAATGATTTACTGAAAGGAATAGCTAAAAGTACGCCATTGGCGAATGGGTGGGGTGGTTGAAGAAAAAGGTTTTAGTTACTTGGGGAACGGCTGAACCGGTATGGTTGCTGCTGCTGATTCCTTGGGAACAAAAGGTCAAAGAGGAGCAGAGGTGGGGAGCATGGTATCCATGGCCAGAAAAGGGGAAGCAGCTGCTGGCTGGTACTTGGCGTGTTCTCTGAGCTCCTGTGCAGACAGCCGTCCCATCAAGGTTTGGTCAGGTGTATGCACCAGAAACTGGCAGCTGATTGCAGAGCCCAAGCAGGAAGGTGAGGCCAGCTTGCAGGGAAGTGAGGGCTTGACAGTGCTGGTGCCAGTGGCCAAAGGCAGTCATGCGAGGGGTATGGTTGAACAGCCCAGCTCACTGCAGAGGTGGAAGGAATCAAAAGCTCCAAGCACTGAGGACCGCCTCTTCTGCTTTGCCCTGGCCATCTCAGGTGCCAAGAAATGGCACATCTATCTGATACTGCACCTGCAAGTATCTCTTCATCTCTTCAGCCTCAACAGCAGAGGTCCTGCTGGACGGGGCTGCTACTGCTGGTGATGGCATTGATGAGAGGCGAGGCAGGGGGTGGAGTGGGACAAGGCCGAGTACAGCTTATTGGATGCCCCAGACTCACATCCAGCTGGCTGTCACTGATGGCCAATGAGCAGTCGAGGGGCCAATGAGCTGCAGCCGCTGCCAGGCACTACCAGCCTCTCCCCGTGCTCATTGCCTCTTGTGCATGCGCTCAGGGGGAATGCCCAGTCGGGTTGAAGTAGGCCGGGGCTGAGGAGGCAGGGATCGGCCCCTCACCATCTCCAAGGCGGCCTTGTGGGCCAGATCTAATCACATCACTGGCGGAATCTGGCCCGTGGGCCTTGAATTTGACATACCTGCTTTAAACAATTCATTCAGTTCTCAATTTACTCAAGTTACCCCCTTTATTTACACACATACATATAGACACACATGCATACATACACACGTGTGTGTGTGTGCATGTTTGACTTGTCTAATTCTGATTTGGAGTATTAAATGAATATTATGGTTTGTAAAACATAGTTGATGAAAACCCAACTAAATGTAACCTATTTAATAAATCATGGATACACAAGTCATATTTTAATATGATGCATGAACTAACTTGAAGTATATGACAGGAATTTCTAGAACTCCAGGAGAAAATTTTATTATATTTTATTAGTACATCCATTCCCACCCATTATGAATGAGCCAGCATCATTCCCCACCCCTGCTTTATCCTTATATCTTTTAAAATTAATTCCCAACATGTTTTCATATTCATAAGTAATTACCAAGAAAAAAATATTTAGCTGAACCATATTGTACAAGAATTTGCTATTGCAAAAATGGATCTACTGCACTTCCAGTCCCATTGTATTGCAAGAATCTTATCCTACTTCTTGTGAGAAAAGCAAGAATAAAACGGAAGCAGAAATATTGGCAGAACACTATTAGGACCCTCAATGCACAGATACTGCTTCTTTGTCTAGTATTCTGCAACCCATATATACTCCATGGGTGCTTTCATTGCTAGTTGAATTCCGGCTTCTGTCAGTCCCAGTCATGGTTAGTGCTGACAGATTGTGGGATACAAAAGTTACATTTCCCTACAACTGCTATCTCTACTCATATATCAGGCATATATCTGAGTAAATGAACATATTTGGTATTTGTTATCAAGCAATATTTTATCTTCTCCAGAATTAAGAGACAGTTAATCAAAGATACATAATAAATTTGCATTTAAACTAACTGACTGCAATTTTCTTTTATGTTGACTTCAAATAGATTATCTTAGACACTAAATTCAAATGAACACAGCCCACATAGTTCTGGAGGGGAAATTCCAACTGGTTTTGTGTGTGTCCCAGATAGGAAAATCTACATGTATTGAAATCTCTCCCTACACCATAGTACATATTAAACATTTGGGGGTGGGAGATGGGAGAGCCATACCAAATACAGAATTGATAGAACAATGTGTTAAGGAACTATACAGAACTCTCGCATAGATCTTGGATAGAAACCAATTTTTTTTTAAAAAGGTGTGTTCTCTACCTTTTTTCTTCCAATCCTCTGAGGCTTGCAGCAGATGTTGGAAGAGGCCCATCACTGCAAGTGTTCAGAAAAGCTCCTATGACAATTCAACAAATATTTCTGTTTGCTATCCTATTATAAAACTACATACCAAGTTAATGTGTTGATACATCAAGTAATGAAAAATGAAAAAAAGTGTTCAATAAATATGAAAAAACTTTCCATTTCTGAGGCATCTGCCATGAGAGCTGCAAGTCTGTATATACCTATTCAGAAATGAAGCTCCATTGAATGAAAGTGAATGCTATATTATTCTTTGGCAGTGTTTTTAAGGGGTACATTGCATTTGAGTTGTCTAACTTTTCATTTCATTAAAACACAGATTTTAGAATAATTTTGAACATTAAAGACAGAAGCATGCCAACTAATAGAAAAACAAGCCTTTAAAATTTCAGCTAACGATCGTAAGCAGATTGCATGTTTTAACCTTGGAAAGGTTACACCCTGGCAGAACAAACAATTTTTTTCTCAGGCTTGTGAGAAGTACAAAACTAATATTAAAGAATGAGCAAACGAACAGAGTGTACATTCACTATCTATGCTGTCCTGGATTAGGCTTTTAGTCTTTTGTAGGTGGGAGGGAGGGATGACCTATTGTTAAATTTCAGGCACTACACTGTAATGTTGTTTCTCCAACTGTGTCAAGGACATAAGAGGTTGGGATAAGTGAACATTTTCCCCCCAATAGATTGGTCCACTTCAAATATCATCTTTCTTATACAATAAACTCTTGTATAGTTTTACACTGGGTCGCTTTCAATTTCTGATGCCCAAAGATGTAGACAGGCTGCTTGGAGCAGTAACATTTACTCCTTGTAGTGTAGTTTCACAGTGCGGTTTATAATTACTCTGCATGAGATTATCTGTAATCCCTTAATTAAAATTATAAATGTGAGATGACAGGATGTTTTGTTTAAAGTAGACATTTACTAATCTTAAGAATCCTGCCTAGGATCTCTCAGGTAAAGGCAGTTTTTAGCTACCTATTGTGTTGGGTAAATTGAATGGAATAGAGATCCTTCCCAGCTGCTGGCAATCCTAAAGGAAGCAGATAATCCTGATCCATTTCAAATTGGCTTCAAATAAAGATAAGCAGCATTGCCCTAATCACTCTGATCGATGATTTCTGCCTGGAGATTGACAGAAGGCATATCATTCTGTTATTTCTTGTCGACCTCTTGGGAACTTTTGATATCATGTTATCCTTCCTTCCCCAAGAGATTTAGGAATAAGAGCCACAGCTTTGCAGGGAATAGATTTAAGATAGTGTTGCTTGAAGACAGCTGCTAGTCAAAATGGGAATTACGGTAAGGTGTCCTCCAATGAGACGTGGTATTCAGCAGGTTCTGACCAGTTCTGGAGAACCAGTAACAGAAATTTTGAATAGTTCAGAGAACAGGCAAATACCACTCTGACTGGAGATTTTACAGTATCCTTCCCCTACCACGCCCATCAAGCCACGCCCACAGAACTCACATGAAATTACAAGTGGTTAATCAGGAGTGCTATGGGTATGCTAGTGACACCAGGCCTATTTGTAACATTCTACAAAAATAATATAGCTTCTGCAGTCAGCAAAAGGCTGAATGAGGAATAATAAATTGAAACTGAATCCAGACAAGATGGAGCAGCTCATTCTGAAAGGACACACTTCCAAAAGATGATACAATTATAAAACCATAATCCCAGAAAGAGCAGGTTCATAGTTCTGAGATACTTCTAAACTTCTGTCATTCTTTGGTTTCCTAGAATAAGGAGCATATTAGGAGCGCCATCTATCAGTTTCAATTGATACACCAGCTGCATAATCCAGGAACCTTCAGGCTTAAGCATAATAATGCAGTATGCGGGGCCTTTTGTGTTATGTCCAAGAATTTTTGTCAGTGCAAAACTTGGCGAACAGGCTGGTCTTGGAGAAAAATGCTCAGATTAAAATGCTTAGAAAAATGCTCAGATTAAATCTATGCTTAAAGCTCTGTCATAACTGTCAGGGCAAAATAATCACTTATCTTGAAATCCCTGCACAGCTTAAATCCCGGCCACATGACAGAATTCCAACTTCTGTATGAATGTCCACCTTTACTGAGATCATCTGAAGAGGTGGACCTAGAACTGGTGCCTACTGGCCTGGTGTTAAGTTTGGACTGAGCCTTCTCCCACCTCTTGGGAAAGTGCTCCTTAAAATGTTAGCTAGAAATTTTGAAAAGGTCCTTAAACATATCTCTCTTGCATAGCATTGATGGACTTAGTAGTCAGTGGCATATCAAATGAACTAAATAAGCTATAATAAATACATTTATTTGATTAATCATTTTATAACTTCTGACTAGGCAGAGAAATTTATTTCCCCCCTGCACATATGTTGTTATTGAGAAAATGAAAACAGAGTAAAGCCAAAATGATGCCAACATTAATTAAACTTGTTTCTCTGATATTTACCAACTGTGCCTAATGGAAAGTTATGGTATTGGTTTCAGTTATATTACATTTTTCCCATTCAAACCTTGACAGTTCTAGTGGGCATTTATTGGTCAAAAGATTATAAGTCAGGTGTCCTAGTCCTGGGAATATCACTGTTATGGGAAGAATTATAATGCAGCATTCCGCATGTGAATAACTCTTGCTGTATGTTGTTTGACCACTGGGATGGTTTTTCAAAAATTCTAACTAGCATTCCTAAATCTCTAGCACATGCCTGAAATATATATCGGCCATTCTAGGAATAATTCTACATTTGTTACATACTTCATCTTGAAACTGGCCATGGCAGTTTGATAGGCTTTGCCAAGGAACAAATACATAACCAGAAAATAAAATCATGTATTACAATTAAAATTTGTATGCAATTAAACTGTATTAAAGTTTAAAAGGATACTGTTCAATAGTACTCTTTTAGATTACATATAGAAAACAAGATGAGGGAAAAGCAGGAAAAGCAGGATTTTGGACCCTAATATGTTTTCCTAAAGGACAGACATTATTAAAAACAAAGCATGATAAGTAAAATATTTCATGTGAGGGTTTTTTTTAAAACTTCTGACAAATGGTCACAAATGCCCTTTGTTTTCACACATGTAACCAAATCTTTACCTATCTTATAAGAAAAAAAAGTAATATAGTTATTGTGGTTCGCCAACAGCCAGTGCAAACAGCAGCAGAATCAGACAGTGAGGAAAAACAGGGACCAGTCCAGTAATCTGGGGAGGACTCGGACGAGGGTCCTGTGTCCAATACAGAGATGGGGCCAGGACCATCTGGGAGTTATGTGCTGACTCCGGAGCCTCCAAAATCTAGCAGCAGCGAGGCAGACGAACAAAGGGAGCCTGTTCCCAGTGCACGTGTACCCAGAGCTGTCAGAAGGCAAGAGCAGCTAGGACAAAAGGGGCAACTTGGGAGTAAGGCTTGGAGGTGATTGCCCCTCCCATAAGGTATAAAGGAAGTGCAAAGGTAGAGAAATCTTTGCAGGAAGCAAAATTGTTCACTCTGTTCGGATTAAACTTTGAAGCTCTGTGTGCACTTTGTACTTTGTTTGGCTTTTTACAGTTAATTTGGCACTTTAATTGTTGGCAGGAATTCAAAGAAGATAAAGGTGGGTGCTTATCTCGAGAGATTGTTTGGGTGTCATTACGGGCTGGGAATGAACATAATTGCCAGCGCTGAAATAAAACAAGAGTTGTTTGGATTAAACATGTGTTTAATTACCGTCTCAGGAAGCCTGGGTCAGAACAATAGTTACTACAAAAATATTGTTAAAATGCCAGATTCACCAATAAGAAATGTTTCTTTTACAACTTGATTTATTAAGATTACTTATGTCAGGTCCCTATCGGAATAATGCCATTCTGGAGATGTGGAGTGAGAGATACTGTGGGTGGAATGGTTTGCATGCTTTTGCTTTGCTATAACTGCTTGGGAATTGAGGGAAGTGGCCATCTGCACTGACTCCCACTCTGCTAGTTCTAGCCAGGTTCTCAAGGTTCTTAGCATCCCAAGGATGACCTCTTCTCACCATCGAGCCTTGGAGATTCTCACAACACCTTTGCATCAGCTTATTGGTTACAGATAGATATGAGGCCTGGGGGGCAGGGTTGAGGGGAAAATTGAGCCTAAATTTTTTAGAAGATTTAAGCAGCAAACTACATTACTTCTCTTGACTATGAGGTCAAGAGAAAATGTATCCACAGACCTTGGTTAGGCTGATGAGTACCATTACTCAGAACCTTTGCTTATGCGTTTGTCCGTTGGATCCCTAATTCATCTGATTAATTCCCTAAAGAAATTAAGACTGTAAATGACATGGATATTTGGTCTCTAAGCTCAGAAAAACCACAACATCTGATTCAGATCAAGATTTGTCTAATTCAATTCAATTACTGAGTGAATATGGAAAGTTCACAAGTGGATGTGAAGATGGGCCTCTAGCTTATATTTTAACATGAAATTAAGGATACTGTACAATAGTTTGCACATCCCATCAAATTTCCTTTCTTTGCTATGGTATGTGCTATGGGTATGTGGAGCAACTTTTTTCAAACTGTTGGTCATTGTATTATTCTCCAGATTTGCTGACAGAATTTGCTTACAATCTTTGCATATTCTTTTGTTGCTTTTCATATTCTTTTGGGTATTCCATCAGTTCCTTCTGATTTGATAATGACCAAGAGCACTGAACTAGTTTCGTATTCTAGTACCAATAGTTCTTGTAAATAGGGAATAGTTTCTAAGATACCTTGTTGACATCTCTACTGCACAGAATTGGCATATGTTCATTCCATCTGTTTTGACTTTAGAATCAAAGAAGATTAAATATTTCTGTATTGTAGGCATTGTAGGAGTTGACACACATTAATCCAAAAATCTGTCTTTTTAATCCTTCTGATTATCTGTCCATAGGCAATCTTTAGCATATTAATTCAAGGTTGGAACCTGGTTCTCACTTAGGAAATCTGATGGAAAATGTTCCTTATTTTGCCATATGTTTTTGCCATATTCAGTGCCTTTATAGATGTCATTGTAACATTGTTTCTTGACTTTTTCTAACAGTTCTCTGAAATTCTTTACGTTCCTTTTTGAGAACTTTGTCTTTCTTAGCTTTGGATTCTTTTCTTGCATTTTCGAGTCTTTGTTCTGCAATCCAGCTTGTTTTTGTGTCTTGGTTTTTAACAACCTTTTTTCACATTCATCCTTAACATCTTCTCTGATCTCATTCCAGAATTCCTTTCACTCCCCATCAATGAGATTTAGGACTTCAAAGTGATTATTGATGTTCTGCTTGAAAATAGTGCTACATAGTGATTGGTTTTTTCCTTCTGCTTTAGCTTAACTTGAAACATGCACATGATATGTCCCCCAGTTAGGCCCTGCCTATGTCTTTTCTATTATCAGAGCTCTTCTACCTCCTTGTACCTTATAATATTCAAGGTACAATAGAGTTAATTTGATTTTTGTTTATTCTGTCTGGCAACGTCCATGCATATACTGCAAGTGTTGTTTTGGTTGTTTAAGAATGTGTTAGCAATTAAGAAACCATTAGATTGGTAGAAATGGATTAGTTATACTCCTACTTCATTTGATTTCCTAAGCCACAAAGTCCCAATTACATTTTCCTTCTCAGTATTTCTAACACTGGCATTCTACTCTCCAGCCATAAGCACATATCTTGCTTTTATGTTCTGTCAATTTCAGTTTGAATGTGACCATAAAGCTTGTCAACCTCCTGTTCCTCCGCATCCATGGTTGCAGCATAAAATTGGACATTGTCACATTAAAAGACAGTTTAATTAATGTTACTCAGTCACTCAGTCATTTACCTTGTCCTACATAGTAGGAAATTGTGCTTCTGTAGTGTCACTACTGTCAGCCACCCAGGTAAACCAGGCAGGAAACATAACTAGATGAACTAATGCTATTTTATTGTAAGGTTACGTGAACAGATTATTGCAAATCTGAAAGTATAAACTTGACACCACCAGTTTTAACTGCTTGATCCATTAGGAACTCCTGCCTGTCTTGTCTGTTTACTAGACAGTATCTCTTCCTCTTGTTCCCTAAGGTCATGCACACATTCCATTACACTACAGTAATAATTTTCTTATATACTGTAGCTGCTGCTCAATATAGGTGCCTGCTTGTTTTAATTGGTAAGTTGGGGATAAGCTTCATACTTCTTATAACCTTGGTGGGATTATATATTCTTGGCATAGACTCCTGACTTTTCTTCAGTCATCCGTCTCAGGAACACTTCCTTCTCACCTGCGTATGAGGCAGCCAGAGTTAGGATATACATCTACTTGTAAATTTACAGTAGATAAATTTACAGCACAGCTTCACACTCTTTTGGAATATTGGATAAAGGTATAATTTATCTCAATTTTAATTACATTTGTTTTGCTTGTTAGAAAAGACAAAAACCCTCAACATCTCATCCTAGGCTACCCAGCTTGCCCTTTAGATATCTTCCTCGTCTATTCTGACTGCTTTCAGTTGGCTGAAGTAATGGAAAATGAAGTCAAACTTATAAGTATTCTAATGGTTTTCAAGATGGCTGCGCACATGGATGCCACGGCTAACCGCTCCTTCTTTCAGTGTATGGTATGTATGATTCTGTGTGTGTTTTGGATCCTTTCCTTGATTGAATCCTGTGGGGCAAGAAGCATCTATAGTCGGCAAGCCTTGTTACAAATTGGACTGAAATGTGAAAAGGCTATTACGGATGATTTTATACATTCTCATAATATAACCAAAGGAGGCAGCTAGGCCCCTGGGGGAGCCATGGATCACTATCCCTGTAGGAAGGAGGAAGAGGTGGAGAAAGAGAAACAGGAAGAGGAAGAAGAAGAGAGGATGCTGTGCTGGGGTTTTCTTTAGGCTGAGTAAGTTTCCACACAAGCCTTCAATTCCAAGTATATTTCTTACCAATTCAAAATCTCTAACAAAATGGATGAATTAAGACTACAGATTGCAAAGACTAAATTCATCAAGAACTCCTGAGTTTGGCTAATCACAGAAACTTGGCTTCATTCACTCATTCCAGATGCAACTGTTGAGCTGGAAGGCTACATAGCTCACCGGCAGGACAGGAATAGAGATTCTGGCAAGATCAAAGGGGGAGGTTTAAGCCTTTATGTGAACAAAAACTGGTGTTTCAATACAAAGACTGTAGACAGCCACTGCTCCATGGATCTGGAGTATATGACTCTTAAATGTAGACCCATATATCTTCCGCGTGAATTCAGTGTGGTTTTGATTACTGCAGTCTATGTCCCACCTGATGCCAATACTATCATAGTTTTGGGATTCTTGTATAACATTGTTAGTAATCAGCAGAATAATCAGCAGAATGCATATCATAGCAGGGGACTTTAATCTAGCTGATTTAAAAGCAGTACTTCCTAAATTCTATCAGCATTTTAAGTGTGCTACTAGAGGAGCAAACATATTGGACAAAGTATATACCAACATCAAACACGGCTATAAGGTTATACAATTACCACATTTGGAACAATCAGACCATATGTCACTGTTTTAGCACCAGCGTACATCCCTCTTAGGAGACGGGCTCTGCCTATAATAAAGACAGGGCACTGCCTATAATAAAGACAGTGAAATCTTGGTCAGAAGATGCTTCCCAACAACTTCAGGATTGTTTTGAGAACACAAATTGTGACATCTTTTACCACCCTGACCTAGAGGTGCACATTGCAACTGTTCTGTGCTATATCAAACACTGCACAGATATTATCACTGTGGATAAACATATTAGGATCTATCCCAATCAGAAACCCTGGATGACCAAAGAAGTCCAGCGCCTCTTGTGCGACAGGACCAAGGCCTTTAGGTCTGGTGATGGGGCAAGATACAGTGTTGCCAGAGCTAATCTGAAGAAAGGTGTTTGGAAGGCCAAGACTGATTATAAGAGGAAACTTGAGGATAATTTTTATAGGAATAACATGAGGCAGATGTGGTGAGGGATTCAACAAATTACAAACCATCAACCGACCAATGTCATCCCTGCTGCGGTGTACGCTTCTTTGGCAGAGGAACTGAATAATTTCTTTGCTCGCTTTGAAGTGGAGACATCAGAGACAGATAAAATACAACCATCAGCCAATTGTAGTCCCCACCTCATTGTGGAGGAACAGGAGGTGAGGAGCATTCTGAGGGCTGTGGACCCTAGAAAGGCTGCTGGTCCTGATGGTATCTCTGGCCGAGTGCTTAAAGACTGTGCTGATCAGTTGGCTGGAGTCTTTACCAGGATCTTCAATCGGTCTTTATCCTAGTTCACTATTCCATCTTGTTTGAAGGCTTCCACCATTGTTCCGCTACCAAAGAAGTTCCCTATCAATAACCTCAATGATTACAGACCAGTGGCACTCACTCCTATCATCATGAAGTGCTTTGAGAAATTGGTCTGCCGGCACATCATTTCTGGTCTTCCGCATACATTTGATAAACACCAGTTTACATACAGAAAAAATAGATCTACAGCCATCACTCTTCACACTGCTCTGACTCATCTAGAACAGCAGGGGGGGTTATGTGAGGATGCTTTTTGTGGATTTTAATTCTGCATTTAACACAATTCTTCCACATAGACTAGTGTCTAAACTTCTGGACCTTGGGCTTTCTAATTCAATCTGCCTTTGGATTATGAATTTCCTGCCTGGCCGCTCAGAGGGTCAGATAAGGTAATCATACCTCTTGAGCCCTTATTCTTAACACTGGTACACCACAGGGTTGCATGTTGAGTCCCTTACTCTATACTCTTTATGTGCATGACTGCATTCCCACTTATGCTAGTAATACTATTGCTAAATTTGCAGCTGATACAACAGTAGTGAAACTTATCTTTGGGAGGGATGAGTCTGCCTACCGAGATGAGGTGGACTGGTTGCTTTTGTGGTGTGGAGACAATAACTTGGTCCTCAACACCAATAAGACCAAGGAGCTTATACTGGATTATAGAAGGAACAGATCAGACATCCAGCCCTTGCTTATCAATGGAGACCGAGTGGAGCAAGTGGCCAGTTTTGTTTCTGAGTGTTACCGTAAAAGAGGACCTGACCTGGGGTGTCCACATTGCAGCCCTGGTCAAAAGGGCCCAGCAGAGATTATACTGAGACTTCTTAGAAAGCAACAGCTGAATGAAAAACTGCTGGTGTCCTTCTACCGCTGCACCAGAGAGAGCATTTTAAAATACTGCACCTCTGTATGGTTTGCCAATTGCACAGTGGCAGATAGGAAAGCACTCCAGAGGGTTAATGTCATTGCCCAGAAGATCATTGGTTGCCCTCTCCACTCTTTGGAAGAGCTTTATAGCTCCCGCTGCCTTAAGAAAGTTCAAAACATTCTCAAAGATCCATCTCATCCTGGGAACCCTTTTTTTGAACTATTACCCTCTGGCAGACGGTACAGAATAATAAAAATAAGGACAAATAGGCTGAAAAACAGCTTCTATCCCAGGGCTTTTGAATTCTGCTGTACAGTGCAGTACTGGTGCGGTGTCAGGGGTTTTCGATTCAATGTGTGGAGAGTGTAAGGTATGTGTTTGTGTTTATTTTCATGGTCATGATGTGCACTGAAGATGGTGTTTGATTTTGTTGTACAAGGTGCAGTGACAATAAAGTAAATTAAAACTAAAAATAAAACAGTCTCGTATCATACAACACTTTCTCCTTTTTAAAAAATCTGTATTAAGTCACTAGTACAGGTCATCAATTGGTTTGGGTAAGGTATCATCAATATGCTGATTTTTCTCAATTTTACAACGACCTCCTGCCCAAATTAGAGATGGTATGATAATCCTGATTCTGAGCAAGGCTAGAACGAGATTGGGTTGCCTTTACTAGAGGCATCCTGGAACCAAACCAATCCATTAACTTGGGTATGGTCTCCTGTAGGTGGAATCCATACCCCCTTTTTAGGCAAGTAGGATTCCATGCTTAGGGGCCCTATACTAGGAAAGGTCCAAGGGATGTGTACTCCTACACAATCCTTTTCTATAGTGGCCTCCTTGTTATAGAAGTTTTTGTATCCAAAGTGGGAATTAGTCACTCACATTGTTCCCCATAAAGGGGCTTGTTTCATGTAGGTATATGGTAACTGGTTTTTGTGTGTCTGTATGTGCCTTTTGAGTCAGTTGCCTGGACTACTGTTTTCTTGGCAGCATTTTGGGAAGAGGATTATTTTTTCCTTCTTCCTAAATCTGAGAAAGAGCCTTTGTACCTAAGGCAGAAATCCGAGTCTTCTGATTTGTAATCTTGTGTCTTAACCGCTATACTAAATTCGTTCTTAATTAACTTTTACAATATTATTTTGTAATTATATGGTGCTCGAGCTGCTATACACACACATACACATATGTATACATACGCACTCATATTTAAACTACTGGACTGGAACCTTGAAAACTGGGTGTTTTTTCATTTATATAAATAATTAAATTTCAAATGTAGCTTCCATGACATTTAATGCAGCTATAATGATGAGGTGGTAAAACAAGAATCACAGTAAAATTCAGTAATTCTGGCCTTGAATTTTATTAGAACTCTACAAATATCACTGAAGTGAACATAATTTTGGAAGAAAATGTTGCCAGCTCTATATTTGCACCTTTACGTAATGTAAGTTCTACTAGTTCACTGAAGTGCACTCCCAAGTAATTGCTGTCAGATTCTACTCAAGTACACAATCTTTGTTCTGTGAAAGAGAGTTCCAATTTTAATTAGTAAATCAGCCAAATCTTTTTGTTACTTTTTTTGTCACAACGAACTCTGTTGAAGAAAAAAATGGAATGCTTCCTTGGTGGCTTTTAATTTCTAGTGCTAGATACAGTATTTATAAACATCTGAGATTCAGAAAAAATAAAATAAAATAATCACTATTCTTTCTCCCCTTGTCCTTAGTAATGGTTTGGTCTAACAAAACTATTGATCAGACAATTTTTGTGGTCCAAATTCATCATTAACGCTATAATTAAAAAAATCAATAGTACAAATGTGTCTAAAATCAGTTTTATTAAGGTAATTGGACAGGTTTTAATACCACCCAGCTGAAACATTAACAGTTGAGCCCTTTCATCATCTTTGACTGAATCAGACACTTTTTTTTTCTGAATAAAACATTGTACAGGATACTCCTTATTACTCCTACTAAAAAAAAAGATAGTAATTCTATGTTAGATTTTACAATGCACAGTTAAAATTCCAACTAATTATTATATCCATGATAAAAAGCATTCTGTTTGCATCATAAAGTATACACTAGATAGGAATTAATGTTAACACGGAATGGAGTTTGACAAGTTATATACAACTACTTTAAATAGTGCACATTCATTCTGAAAGCTTGCTAAGTACAATGTCTGTGTGCACAGTCTCAGAAGTAGAATCAGAGGCATTCTGCCCCTCCCCCCATGCTCTTATTTGTTGGTTGTCTGCAAGAATTTTCTATATTCTGCACTTTAGTGTTTACGTATGAGAGAGAGAAAGAGAGAAAGAAATCATAGCTAAAAAACTGCTTTTCATATGGGACAGCTATGTAGTCCTGCATAAAGATACAGTTTGATACTGGCATTAGCCACATAATTCTTCTGCTCTTGCTCAAATGATTTCTAACAAAAAAAAAGAATATATAATTCGATACGTTTGTGCTTCTCAGTTGTTCTCTTGAGAAACTGCTGAAGTCTAGATAAAGAAAGATAAATGGAGAGTTTTCAGTTATTTTAAATAAAGAAGATGTCTCTGTAGCAAGAAATTCTAAATAACTGTATGACTGAAGAATGTAATATTAGGTACTATTATGTTTTCCAATAATTCTTCTGAGGTATAAAACAGATTTGCCTGTTTCATATAAGGGGAAAGAATGGAATTGATTTGTGAAATATCTAAAAAATATTATAATTACTCTCATTAATGTTAAACTACTATCAATAACAATGGTTAATAATCAATAATTGATTTTATTGATTTTTTTTTAGCTGAGATACTTCTCAAAGGCTATCTTGCAGTACTGCATAATTCAATTTTCTTCAAATATCTGCCCTTAGAGAACCACATCAGAATAAAGACTAGCCTGCTCTGGTTCCCCAAGTTCCAATACTTGTTCTTTTTTTCTAAGAGAATCCTCCCTCTTTTTAGTTTCCTTTAAAAAACATACAGAGTTGCAATATGAAATGTTAAAATGAAGATGTGCCATCCTGAATTTATACAACATATTCTCTTTGGAGGTTATTTTTTTAGTAATGAGAAAGTCAGGACAGAAACTTTTATAATAAACCTAGTGTTTATTGTTTTTCTCTTCAATAATCCTTAAACTTTGTTCAGGCATAAAATTATCATGTTTTTAATATCCTTGACTAAGCATGGTTATGTAAGAGTTAAGCTTGTTTCCTGGCTGCTTCCTCATTGCTTCTATCAGCACGATCACAAATGTCAAGACACAAGTAATTATACTTACATATGGAGTCCTTTCTCCAAACTGACTATAAAACATCATTTTAACTTTTTGCTTGTGTCCAGTTCTTTGGTCAAAGGTCTGGCAGATTTCAAAAGGTGGACTGTACAAGTGGAGACTAACAGCTGTTTCGGTATGGCTTGGGTTCTCCACACGATGCAAACCAATGGAGTCTACAAAGAATATAAGAGCATAACAAATTAATGCAGTGCAGTTTTAGATTGGGCAGATCCAAGTTCTCAATCCCACCCCTTCATGAAGTCCACTAGGTCAGCTGTCCCCAACCTTTTGGGCACCAGGGACTGGTTCTGTGGAGAGAGGTTTTCCGTGCACTGGAGGGGGCATGGTTTCACCTGCTGCTTGCATCCCGCGGATGGGGCTTCGCTTGTTTGTGCAGCTTGGTTTTTGGCATGCTGTGTCCCAGTGCTGGTTCATGGACTGGGGATTGGGGACCCTGCACTAAGTGACAGCTTCACCAGCTGTTTTATTAACATGCTATATTTAAATGGGTCTTCCAAAGGCCTAACATGCATATCTAGGAACCCAGTTTATTTCTTAATCAGCATTGGACCCCAGTAAAGTATTCTAGAGTAACTGAACTTTATATTTCCGAATCATGCTATGTCATGCAAATCTAGAAAGACAGTGTTCTTTTTTGGCCATACACATAAACCAACTCCAAAAAAGGGTACTTTAAAACTCCAACTCATTTTCTTTAAAATGAAAACTAAATGGTGAAAGAGTAATGAAGGGCTTCCTAAGTCTGTTTCCAATGATTTCAATCTTTAAAAGGCTATTATGGTTTTTAAAAACTTTTCTAAAACAACAACAACAAGGTAGACCGACAAAGAACCACACAAAACACTGGGAGACATGGCTGGATTAAAAGCTAACATGGCTCCTCTGCATTTTATTAGGCAGTTGCCATTTTTTTCTTGTCTGTTACTGGATTGTTTGGTAGGTCATTTTTTTTCAGGAGCTGGAGATTTTCATTGAGGGAAAATTGTAGAAACAGTAGTTACTCTCATTATATAAAACTACATTTTGAATGGGAAGAAATCCCAGAAAAGAAAAACTATGTATTAAAGTCTTTGACAGCTCTCACATGCAAGGTTTAACCAGGTCAACAGCAATCCCAGCTGGCTGTATGAATCAAGATATTCAGATTAGGAAGAAACCTGTTATATTCAACTTGTATTCAAACATACATATCAATTAACTACTCACTGTCACAATGCAAACATGATAAAATGAATATCCAAACACATATATAAAATAAAGCATAATAAATATCCAATAAATATTTAGCATTTTTTGAAAAAAAAATGCTAAAATTATCCATTTTTTCAGGGGAAGAGAATGTGTATTTATGGGTGGAGAATCTAAATTATTGGTGTTTGACTGAAGGTAGCAGCAGAGAACTTAGCTATCTTTTTCAAGGTTTTCATAGACCTGTGCATCAAAAGAAATTACATTTTCTTCTCCTCTGACTGCCAGAAAACTAACACGGGCACTATTTAGTTTGAACACTAAGCTATGTAGCATAATAATGCTAATATAGCTGTGTCAGGGTCACCCAGCTGGCAGAAATATATTTGGTGCTGAACTGAAATGTGGTTATGGCTTACTCCTTTGGATATTGCACATGGTGCTAGCATCTCCTAAATCACAATAGCTGTTATTTGTATGTAGTACTACCAGGACATATTTCCTGGTACCCAAAGACTGATGAAGAGGAGATGAGAAAAGCCAAAAAATTATAAAGCATGTCATGTCTAGCTTCATGGACTAATTGATATAAAGGAGTTTAAGCAATTGTGTATAGGAATGGTTTGGGTTTCTTTATTACTCAAGGATATGGCCATACAGGACAAACTTTCCTAAGCTTAAAAGCAGATAATGTGCATGTTCCAACATCTATGTTTGTAATGTGTGCAACCATATCATTGAAAGGTGCTTTGAAGGGGAAAATCTTTTTTAAAAATGGGAGCAGCAGTTAAGGAAGTTTATGGATGGCCAGGGATAGATAAGACGACAACTTGGGAGAAAGGAAAAACACTGTGACAAATAGAACAAATAAAATAAACTGAAGACAACTCTCAGGAATGTAATGGAAAATTATGTGGTTTGAAAATAAGGAAATATTAGCAGCAGCAAGGTAAGTGAAAGCTTATTAAAATATTTGGGTAGCTATTATGAGACAGGAAGATAATCTCTGGGATCAGATTACTGATTTTTTAAAAGTATTTTTATCTCATCTTTATTATCTTTACAAATAATTCAAGGTGGCAAACATACCTTATACTTCCTCCTCCTATTTTTCCCACAACAACAAGCCTGTGAGGTTAGTTAGGCTGAGAGAGCGTGACCGGCCCAAAGTCACCCAGCCTGTTTTTCATGAGTAGATGCCTAAGGTCAAATGAGAACTTAAGAGTCTTCTGCTTTCTAGCTAAAACTCCCACTATCAAAATTATATAGAATCCACATTTTAGTTATGTGTACAGTAAGTCAAAATAACACAGATTCAAAAGAGAAATTTGATGGAAAATTCCATTGTGTTAGGAAAGAAATTGAGTCGGTATTTTGAATTAAGGACTGACCTCTGTTCAACCTCTGTTTGCTCTATCTATTCTCTCTATCTTGCCACCAAGGTTAGAAAAATATTCAAGCATTGGTGTATCAACATGATCTGATATTCTCTTTTCTGTTTTGTTGCCTAGAAAGTTATTTTCTAAAAATCATTTCAGTTTTATCTCCAATGAAATCACCTTATTCCTGTATCCAGTAACATGCTATCCAGCGTAAAAACTGTAATTTTTGAGATTTCTTTTCCCCAGGTAAAATACTATAATAGCAAATATTGCAAAATGAAGGGAACTTTTTTTTAAGGGCAAACTAGGAATCGACAGAAGATGCCGTTATCATAAAACTGTGACAATTCTGGGATTCCTGAAATTTTTCCATTTTTTAAAATTCATAAGAGTGTGATTGGCAGCATTTGGGAGGATCAAGCAGTATCTCCTGTTCCAGTCCCCTGTCCTGAGAACAGAGAACAGAGCTGAATCATAACAAATACTTCTAGACAATATGTCAATGGAAAAGAGAAGGTGAGATGAATGAGTGAAAAATGAATGATGGATGGACACAAGGGCAACCAAATGTTCCTTGCACCAAGCAATGTTGTTGATGGCAACTGGGATATCAATAAGATCTTTTGGAATTACCAAGCTATCAGTAGTTGCCCAGCCATGTCAATGTCTAAGATTGGTCCCTGTTGGCTGTAAACTGTCTAAATTGTAAATTAAATGAGCTTCCCAGAATCTGTTGAAGGATATGGAATAAAAATCACGATTGCATTTATGTATGTTGTTATGAATGAAATATGGTTATTATACTTGAGAATATAAAGAACCAAACTGAAGCCATTTTGTGTTCGCAGTTTGAACTTTTAAAAGCTCAGACAGTTGTGAAATGTGTTTTTGTGAGACAATTTATTTGGCATAGGTTAGAGGACATTTGTGCTAGGGCATTCTGACATTATAAATGTCACATTAAGGAATATTAATGTTTTCTTATAATTTTCTGGAATTTGATAAACAGGAAATATGAAAATGTTGGAAGGTTTCCATGGAAGATTGTATAATGTCCATATATGGAAAAAGGAAGTGTTATGTAACCATGTGATTTGATAAACATATATAAGCTGTATTCACTAAATGAAAGGTGTCTCCTTCCTCTTAGAAAATGTTTTTTTTTCCCTGGGTAGGAATCCATACTGCAGTATTTTCCCAAATAAAGCATCCTATAAATCAGATTATCAAAAGTCTGTTGTTTCATTTTAATATGCTTATAACATATGTATATATAAATAAATTAACAAGCGAGCAAAACAAGTCATTTATTGAAGCAGGAAAAATAAAGCCACTTCCCCAAAATCATAAAAGGACCTTTTCATGACCTTTAACATACATAAAAATTTAAACTTTTATAGGTAATCATTATTGGGGAAAGAATGTTAAATTTAAAGCCCAGAGCAAAACGACTTACCATTAATGTAGGCACACTGATTTCTTTTTAACACTCTTTCTGATTTTTTAAGCATCTCTCCAACCCCTTTTTTGCCAGGCCACTCAAACAAAGTTTCCTTTAAGTTTCCTTGAAGTACCTTCATAAAACAATGCGAATCTGTGTGATCATGGATACTGCTACAAAAACAATTTCAAAAAATGCATAAAGTCAGAAAGGTTGGTGCCTGTAAGGTATATAATATATATATTACTAGATCAGCTTTCCACAACTTGGCATCTTCCAAGGATTAAAATGCAATTCCCAGAATTCCCAGAAAGCATATTGGCATTATACAAAAATGATTAATTGCTGTTTTGCATGGCACAACATGCCTATAAATTCAATTGTTATGAATATAATGTCCTATTCCAGTTAGGTAACAGCAATAAATCACCATCTTTGGCTGATCTGGAAAAGCTAAGCAAGGGTTGGATCTGCTTAGTAGTTGGATTGCAGATTGCCAGGAAATTCCACAACTGTATATTTGATTGAGAAGTTGAGGGTGGGTGCATGGGTAGGGAGCATCTGATTCCTGGAAGAAGGCAAATGGTAAATTAGTTCTACATTGTTGGGAAGATAACTATACAGATAACTACACAGACATATCCCTGAAGTTAACTAAGGGTTGAGTTGTGTTTGAAAGAGTCAATTCAATCAACTTTCAATATCCAAGTGTTGCTAAACTCTTAATCGCAGCATCTCAATTAAATGTTCCATGATGATGGTGCTGGGAATTATAGTTCAGCAAAAGTGGACAGATCAAGTACATATTTTGCACTTTTTTGTACAAACATTTACCTGGACTGAATCAAAGTAAGTATTGTAGCCAGCAATTCTACCCATGCATTAAGAAGGAGAACTTTAAAGGAAAGGTTATTCAAGGTAGCCCAAAAGGATCATAACTAGAAATAACGCAATCTTTACTTTTTTTTGTTTACTTAAAACTGTTCACTGACCCTTCAATTGTAAGCTCAGTCTGCAATTATTTCTTACATATAGGCATACTTATTTCTATGCTATTTAATAACATTTTTGTCCTGCAAGCTTCCTAACATGCTTTAAGATCCACCATTATTAATGCTATATTTCTGAGTGTTTGGATTCAGGATTCAAGTTGCTAACAAACATAGCAACCAAGTTATTGCAGATGCTCAATAGGGAACATAGTACTTATAAAATATGTTTGCACATCTTTTTTATTAAAAACCAATTTGGCACTATTTAATTTTTCTGTCTCTGTTTTGCAGTAGACAATAAATGCCACGTTGTTATATTGTGCAACACATTTAGAGAAAAAAAGTGAAGTATCTAGGTTATAATACACTCATATTTCAAAGAGGCTAGAAATGTTAATTAGGAAAGTAATTAAACTAAGACAGGTAATATTTAGGTTTGGAAACTCTGTTAAACTATGTAGAAACAATTCTTACCCATAGATTTACTATTACAGACCTTACTGCTCTACTAATTTACTAATAGTATTTGGAAAGCAGTAGCCTTATTTTCAGAGTCCTACTTTTGTTATAAGGGATTGGAATGTATTAAGTGATATTGGCATCTTAAATGCTTTTGACTACAATCAGAACTGTGTAAGCAAATTTACTAGACACTACTGCAGCTTCCAAGCAGAGCTTCATGCTAATTAATCTTTCTAAGCACCCAAGTACTTGTAATCCCTCAATTTTGGCCATAAACGTGATGGGTAAAATTGTGAATATGGTTGCAATTGCTGTGTACATCATCCACATCCATGAAATGGTTTCCTTCACGTGAAAAATAGAAGAGGGATCACTTGGTGTCCTACTTTCCATCTCTAGAATGGAAATAAAACTACAATAGCTTAACGCCACTTGGTTTGAGACTGTCCATGCTAATTCCCCAGAATATGTTTGCAGTGGAAAATTCTATGCCTTTTGATAAATCATAGACAATGTAAATTTTGCTTGTGTTTTGTGTCTCCCTCCCTATTTTATCAATCTTTATTACAGTTTTGCTAGTTTACTGTTTCAATGTTTGCTGAACTGAGTGATGTGATGCTTGCTCTGATGATCTACTACAGGAATTAACAGGAATGTGCTGGGTACAAACTAAACTGGAAAAGAGATACAATAATTTCCCAATATTATGAGCACATATTCTAAAAAAAACAAAACAAACAGAACAAACTGGAAGCAATATTATTATTATGTTCCCTATTAACTAAAGAATGAACTGCAAAATGGAGCAGATTTTTTTTCTGCCTTACAAAGCTCATATCCTTCCAAGTCATGGAATTTGCACAGCAGATGGGCAACTATGACAACTTTACAACCTTCAACTACAGACTTCAACTCCCAGAAGGGGAGGGCTGAGAACAAGAGTTGTTTCAGGACCTCAGGTTTCCAAGCCATATGTTATCCTTTGCTACATTGCCAACAACATTTTAGAGAGATGTTGGCAGACTCTTTTGACCAGATTGGAAAAAAAAAAAAGGAAAAGACTGGATGGGGTATGGGGGTTAAGAGGAGCATTCTACTCCTGGTTTTAAGCAGCCACTACAGCACAATGCTCTTTCAGTCAAACACTGGAGCCATTTTACAGAGGCTGGTCAGAGCAATGGAAACCCTGCTACCATTGTAATAAAGCACAAAGAAAGAAGTCACCAAGTGGCGCTATAGCAGCTGGTTCTGACAAAAGCAATCAAGATAGCAGTCCTGCAAACCCAGAAATAAAACAACACTGTTTTCAAGAACTATTTCTGGCTAAGCTATAAGATCCACTGATACCATATGTTTGCATGCCAAAAGAACAATACTGACCCAGTTTGTTTTCATCTGTAGTTGGCAGTGGAAACCTGCTGCTGATTGCAGGGATAGGCTGAACATTTATGAAGAATCCAGATGTCTATCAGCATTTGTTATGTACTTTAATTTGGTGATATTCTGATGTGTATAATTTTTAGTAATGACCCCAAGTGGAAATCAGACTAGTTCTTGGGTCATTGTGAAGTTATATTTAAATAATGCTAAAGTGTAACTAAAATGCTTTTAAATTAAATAAATATTTGAAGATTCAAGCATACAGGGGAGGGATTTTCCCTTCTAGGAACAGAGATTCTGTAACTGATGCCTATTTCTTTTTTAAAAAAAGTTCTGTCTAATCTCAGTTAAGTTTAAAAGGGTAAGGTGTGATTGATCTTTGCATGGGAAAGCATGAGGAACTGAGATCTGGAAGTAGAAAAACCTCCAGAAAGTGGCAATGGAAAACTCTTTACCTACTGTTGCCAAGAAAACTCATGAATTAGCATGCAAAATTGCTAGAAGTCACAAAAATGCAAAAAAAGTGTTTGATATGTATGAGGAGATTACATTTTTAAGATACCTTTTGATACACATTCTCTTATGGGAAATCGTGTCAAGAGTCTCAGTTCTGGAGATCGGGACTTAAAATAACAGCAATGATAAAATATAGTCATTTTTCGACTAATCCTGTGATTGTTGAATGCAAATCAGACAACCGAAGTGCATCTTCATTTGCTTTCTGAAATTAAAGCAAGTTCTATATTTTCTGGCTAGCTTTTGCAGGCCAAACAAGGTCCCCACAAATTATACTCTTATGGAAAGACAAAATATTTTTCAAGAGAAATCAGCAAGCACTAATGAAGCCACACCAGATGATCAGTGACCATGGGAAGTAACCCAATATACAAAAACGTGGCCATTGACAACTGTTGCACATTTGGTTTTGATCTGTGAATTTAAAAGTTATCAATCTGTTGGAAAGGTAGACTTTAACCATCTATTAGTACCGTAAGTTACAAACATAAACAACATTCTCTTCATGTGCATTCAAGTGTATTCATTGTAAAATCACATCCACAGACTTTTGAAAATTAAGTATCTTCTCAATTACAAACCTGCCATGGCCTTCTCCCCAGCATAAGATCATCAGATTGAATTTTCCATTTCCTTTATCTATAAGATTTCTTGTGTATCTGAAATGATAAAATATCAGGGAGTCTTTGTAAGTTTTACTCTTGAGAAGCAGAACCAATTTTTAAGAAGATATGAAATGGCCCAGATAGGCTGCCATTCTGTGCCAAAAGCCCTTCATGTTGAAGTTTATTGAGATATTAAACCATTTTATTCACTGGTTTTGCATATTTTGATATTATGAGCACCTATAGCATGCTGGTATTCAGAAAATAATTCTGAATTACCTTACAGGCAGATGCTGGACAAGAATCACATGTCAAATGATTTAAACAGTAGGACATAAACTAACACATATATTTATTTAGTTTTTTTAAAAAAATCCCACCTTTATTATTTTTTATAAATAACTCAAGTTAGTGAATGTACCTCATACTTCTTCTTCTTTCTATTTTTTTTTGACAACAACAACCCTATGAAGTGGGTTGGATTGAGAGTGAGTTACTGGCTCACAGTCATCCAGCCAGCTATCATGCCTAAGGCTGGACTAGAACTCACGATTTTATGGTTTTTAGACTGGTCTCTTCACCACTAGACTATGTGATTAATAATGGACACCAGCTTTCAAGATTTTTTTCCTTCTTTTGAAAATACTAGTTAAGGGTTAGTGAATTCCAATGAATATGAGAGTCTACTTGTGGAATTTTTTCTCTATGGTGTGTGTGTATGTGGGGAATTTTCCTCTTCGGTTCCCCATGCCTGATACTTCATCCTATGCAGATGGACACTTCTGGAACACTGGAAGAATGAAGGTAATTATTTTCCACCAGCAGCATTACATTACATGCATTTTTCTCCGCCTCTTTATACTATACTAATATTTTTGGAGATTCTTCCCTCATCTAAAAGAATGTCCAGAGGGGTTAAGCAGCATCAAATCATTAAAACAAACATTTATATAGTGCTATAGAATTCAAAACAAACTTAAAAACAAATTCACAACCCAGTTGATAATGTAGCCCAAATACTTTTCAAATTAGACAATTTCCAAATGTTCATAGGAAAGTTAAGGAAATTAAGGAAAATTATTTTTCTGTGTGAAGTATATCCCCCAAAGAAAAAGTTATGTAACAACATATGTGTGCATACATGCCTGGAACGATGCATGGAGGCAACCAAAGAGAAAGGAGGAGATCTTCCTGATAAAATACCAATTTTATATATAGCAAGAAATGATAAACAAGATAAGGAGTGTCAAGGGTAGGAGTTACTCAAGAGTCTCTGATTAGGAAGTTCTTTAGTAAGATTCAAGATAACAGAATAGAGCTCGAGAACAGAAGAAAACACTGAACAGAAATTCTCCAAAACATTTGAATTAAGTCTGATTTTTAAAAAGCTGAAAATAAGGAGAGTTTCCTAATGCATTTTCACTGGAAAATACCTCTTTTATCTGTTTTAAATATTACTAGGTGAATAGATGTAGTTTTAGATCAGAGCACCATTCAAAATGCAACACTTAAGAAAATATCTAGATTTTTCATTTTTTCAAAAGGAAAAAATTGAAATGCAGGAAACTCACTTCTGTATAGGCAATGTGTTATCAAAAATACTCCAACCAATATATAACAACATAAGAAGATGATCCAGCCCTAGAAAATAAAATCTGGCTTATCACTTTTATTACATGACATTGTATTTCTCTTATGTAACTATTAATAAAATTATAAAACATAAGTCAATACTTGGGTAACAAGGGGGACTTTTGATGAGTGCTATGGTGAGCTAGATAGAGGACAGCATTTAGGACCAAAATAGTGGTTGGATGCTGTATCTGAACTTGCAAAATCTCTTCAGAGATAGGAAAGATTGTGAGATAACTCACATCCACTCCAGACAGCTGGTCTTGTTGAGTAGGCAGCAGGAACCATGGTTTTGTAGGCAATTTAGGAGTTGTTGAATGATTGGGACTTGGGAGTCAAAGTAACAATAACAGTATAGCAGAGCTGGAGTTGGAAGGGACCTTGGAGGTTTTCTAATCCAACCTCCTGCTTAAGCAAGAGATCCTATACTATTCTGGACAAATGGCTGTCCAATCTCTTCTTTAAAATCTCCAGTAATGGAACACCCAGAACTTCTGGAAGGAAGCTGTTTCACTGGTTAATTGTTCTCAGTGCCAGGAAAATTTTCCTTAGTTCTAGGTCAGATCTTTCTTGATAAATTTTCATCTGTTGCTTCTTGTCTTGCCCTCAAGTGCTTTGGAGTCTAGGTTGACCCCCTTCTCTATAGGGCTGTCCCTTAAAGGCTGGAAAACTGGTATCATGTCAACCCTAGTCCTTGTTTTCATTAGACTAGACATACCTATAGTAACATGGTCTTTTAAGGAAACGAAGTTTGGCCAAACCTCATTTCTGAATCTTTTTATTCTTTTGGGAAATATTAAGACTCTTTAGATCAGCAAGTTTGTATTGTATTCACTGCATAAAGTTCCTTCTTCTTGGTCAAAGAAGTTTTAAATACAATTCTAAGCACTTGGGAAAATATTATTTTCTGGAATACAGGAAATAATGTTTTGAGTGTTTTTAGATAGTTAAAGAATTTGGAATAAAATTTGGAAATAAATTATAAAATCCTTTATGTGGGAAACTACATGTTTACATTCTTTGGGGGAAAAACTTGAAGTCTGGATCTTAAAAGGCATAAAAAGCAAATAATATAATGGATACATCCAAAAGTATCTGTAAGAAATAATTCAGAAGATATGCTTCAAGATTTCTGCCATTAATGAAAATCTAAATGGTGCTATGGAAGAGAAATAAGTTTCACTAGGTAAGAATGAAATTGACTTAAATGTAAAAATGAAAATGACAGGCTATTAAGACAGAAATGGAACAATGTGCTGAACAGAGCATGCTGATATTAATTAAAGAGGATGTGCAGAAAACAGACCATAAGAGTGGCATATACAATCTTTATTAAAGAGTATACTATACAAATACATATACAACCCTTTTACATTGGATTTACAAATGAGAGTTGTTAATACTTAAGGTTTTTTTTTTTTGAGAAAAGACAAAAACAAAATATAAAAAACATGTAGTTAAGACATCCTGGGAAATGTAGTTCATGTCATGTGGCCATATCTGTAATCCTGGTTGGTCACTGAATTGACCCTTTGTTGGGTTGGTGGGAGTCCCTTCTCTCTCACCTGGACCTCAGTTGCACGCTGGCATCTCTACCCCTTGCTCATTCGATATGAGATGAAAGGGAGGAAAGATTACTATCATTTTACACTACGATTTCAACTATGCAAAGAATTGGACATTAGATGCATCTTGACATAACTGTGAGTTACCTTGAGGAAACCTAATATAATCCAATAAAAGAAACTTTGTATGGAAGAATTTGTAGAGTTATTTGTCTTTATATTCAGCAAGTGAATCATATTTTGGGAGTAGTATTTGTAGGGGCTTAAAGTCATTTTTTGGGGAGTAAGGGGAAGCAATATAGGGTAGTTATTTAGTCAAAGTAAACAGGTAGGTTGTTATTTCTGACAATTTTTAATGGATCTTTTCTGATTAGGACTGTAAGAGGGTATTTTAAGGTTTTGCTCTATTCATAAGAAGCAGCATGTTGTGGATTCTGTTGTTCAAGCAATTTCAGCTGGCAGCATCCAGGAGAAGAGCCTTTTCTGCTGTGGTGGACACACTTGGGAACATTGTGGCTCCCTAGGTGAAATCCTCACCCACTTATTTGGCCTTCCAAAAAGAGCTTGACACCCTAGCTCTGCCAACTGGCCTGGAACCCCAATGAGGGAATGGCATCCTGGAGATGGTTAATGGATTCAACAGAAGCCATCTCCTCCCTGTATGTACTGTGCTTCCTTCTCCTCCATCTTAGTCAATTGAATAACAATTTGAAATTTATGATCTTTAATGTTTTATATGGTATTTTTTATTGAATGACAGAGCTAGGCAAGATGGGCAGCATAGAAGTTTAAGAAACAAACAAATATATAAAATAAGACTTCTTTTTTTGACCATTTTTTTCTTTTTCTGATTATATTAATATATTTTAGGGTTTTGTGTTAATAATAAAGAGTTATGCGGGTAAAAGGTTATTTGTTATAACCTTTGTTATTTGTTGTATGCTTTAAATATTTTTTGATTAAATTTAAAATGATTATGTTAACATGTAAGCTTTATTTGTTGTTTACCGAATACATTTGAGGGATAAGATTTGGGAGATTTGTTGAAGAAAACAAGATATGAATGCAAAGAAGGAAATTGTTGGATTTATTAGATTAAGCTTATAATAGATATTTGGTCATTTCTGGTAACTGTTAATAGACTTTAGTTGATTAGGGCAGAGGACAAGGAGTTTTAGATATATTTATAGAGAATTAGGTGAGATGGGATTAAGAGATTGTTGTATTTGAAAAGTTGGTGATAAATTGTTTGATACTTGCTGGGAAGAAGAAAGAAGTTCCCTTTTAATCATCTTTTTAAAATATTTTTTCTTTTTTCTGTTTTTTCACTTTTTGTTTTTATATTTATCTTTTGTAGTTTGCATTACTTTTATTTATATATTGTACTCCTTAATAAAATTATTATTTTTAATTAAAATTAAAAAAAATATTTTGGGAGATGAGCATCAAGCACCTTAAGTCAGTTTCTTTTTCTGATAGGCCCAGTCCACTATGTAAGTATGAAGTAGGGACATGTACTAGATATGGATATTTCCAAATACTATGATACACTATGACTCAAAAATAGATTTGCATCTTCAGGGTGTACATGCGTCAAAGGCCATCTACCTTCATGATTAAAGCCTTACCCCTTTGTATGTGTGTGTAGCATTAATATCTTAAGTAGTTCTGCAACTGCCAACTTGCCAGTTTTGAACACACACACACACACACACATACACACACACACACACCACTGATACCACTAAAAATGACACAGAGGGGTTGGAATTTATTCCATTCCAATTTGATCACTGATAAAACTAAATTTAAACCTTATTGGTTTATCCAGAGTTCTGGTGTGTTGCATGAGTAACAGCATTTTTGTGAGCAGAAAGCCTTTTTGTAAAGCTCTTCAGAATAGTGGTATCTACTTAACACTTTACCAGAGTCTTGAGGACTATCAGCTAAAGTAGAGGCAACAAAAGGGTTCAAGAAGAGGAAAACAAGGATTCTTACTTACTGGAAGGATTCCTGAATGCTTTAGGAAAACAAATGGTGCTCAAGATGAGTCATGATCAACCAATTATTCAGAAAGATTATAGTCTCTGAATAAACATTACAAATGAAGGAAAACCTCCCTGCATAATTGGTTCCATTGCCAAAGTGCACAGTTAGAAAGGTTTTCCCCTCACTTAATAATCTGCCTTTTTTAACAAAGTCTACTGTCCAAAATCTTACCCTCTGGAATGAAAGAAAACAGGTTCTGCCCTATTTTATGCGACCTTCTTTCAGGTATTTGAAGTGCGTTACCATTTTATCTTCCCCCTCAGATTTTTTTCTCAAGGCTAAACATATCCCATTCCTTTAAACTCTTTTCATAGGGACTTAGAGAGGAAAGTACATAAACTATCAGAACCGTGACTTTTGTTAGCAGGACGTTGCAGCATCTTAAACATGAGATAATTCCTGAGTTATATGTCTATAACGAAGTCTTCTATTCTAAGGAGCTAATCAAACTTTTTTATAGAACCAAAATATATTGCTTAATTTTTAAAGATTTACTGCATTTAATAAATTGCTTTATTGTGGCTTGCTTTATTACTTGTAATCCTGATAATATTCATACTTGCATTCATATAATACAGTATCAGGCAATTTTATCAAGCCAGCTAATATGTTAATAATGCCATTAAGGGAGTATATCAAGCCAATCAAAATGTTTGTGTCTACAAATGGCTTTAAACCTAAATTTTAATTGCCATTCAAAATTATGAATCAGAAAATGTAAAGTTTGCATCTCAGAGGCCTTGCTATTATTTCTTTTTAATTGTCAATACAATGGATAATGTAAATGATCCAATACTCAATTTGCAGTGTTGATCGCTAGCAAGTCCCTTAGCTTTTAGGTCACTCCAGTCTTGCCATCTGCTTGCAATCACCCTAGCAATTTCCTTTAAGTTTATGGAACGTATTTACTTTAGGGAAAGGAGACAACCAATGAAATATCAAGCAACCATTAGCTCATGATTAGATCATTTCATTTTCTTTCCCTCTATACCTATAGTAGGGAACTCCTGGGATGGAAGCTTCTGCGTGTTACTATCCTTCAGACATTGCTAAAACCACAGATTCTCCATACCTGTCCTTTATCATGGACAGAAATATGTAGCACTAGCTGAATACCCATGCTCCACGATGAAACTTTGTGATTGGGCTATGCAGGAGAATAAATCGGTTCACAATTCCTTGGCTCAGTGGTGGTCACTGATTGAAACACATAAGGGAATATCACTCCTGCCACCTTGAGTCCAGAAGCAGTTCCATAGGTGGAAGGAGGTGAGGTACCGATATTTACTACTGTCAGGAGCCATTTTTGGTGAGGTACCGATGTTTACTACTGTAAGGAGCCCCAGACAGCTCCTGAGTGAAGGAGTGGAACGTTTGGCAGTTTGAACTGAGGTAATGGAATATGAGGCAACTGACAGATGGAAAAGAGTTCTTTTCAGGTGGGGAGGGGGATTAGAATGTCTAACTCCTTAGCATCAGAGCATGTTAATTACTGTATAAGAAATACTAATGATCTGATGGTCATTTTGAAAAAACCTTTCTTAATGAGCACCTAGAAGCCAAGAGGAACATACGTCAAATTTCAAGTTTGTAGGCTTTACGGCTCTGGAGATTTTGTGATGAGTGAGTGGTACTTGGCTTCTGTGGTAACATTCCCTTTCATTTCCAAATAAAAACCTGCCTATCCTAATAATCCATTTACTTCATTAAATAATTTTTAACAAAATATACAACAAAAGTAGTGAGGATGCTCAGAAAGATGTGAAAGCTAACAGAGATTGTGATTTCTGTAGGTCAAGATAAGTTATTTTACAGATGTATTTAGGATCCTTTATTCAGTGGTATCTGGAACACAGGAAAACTAGAAGGACAAGGGAAAGGTAATTTTGCAAGATAGCCTGTGCAACTAAAATGGCCTTGACTGACAGTTGCACATTTACTAACCAATGAGTGAAGATCACATACGCTCTTTAGCAGCTTACAGAGAAAAGTAATCAATGCCATTGTTTACCTTGGAAGGTGAAAACTGATAAGGAGTCAGCTAAACCTTTGTGACCTCATGTATATGAAATGCAATGTACCAAGAAAGGTCACACCAACTATATAAGCCACTTAGGTCATCTATATTCTGGATTGCTCTCAAAAACTTTGGGAAGAGTTTTTAGTATTTTGCCAAACATGACCAGGTCGTAGAATAACATTCAACTTGTGCCAATCCTGATTAACTTATGTAACAACCATAATGATTTGGATGTACCTGAAGAACCTTTTGACCTTTCTCTATTTATTACATATGGGAAGGATAACTTAATGGTTAAAGCAACATTTCTGACCTGGTGCTTTCTCTTGACTGTGATTACCAGCATTTCCAAGCACTATGACCCATACCAGATATAAGAAGGCGATATACAGGGATAAACAACTGATTCACTCAAATCGGCAATGGGAGTATGCTACTGCTTGAAAGATGCAGCTTTATGCTTTAGAGAACTACTTCACAAATCCCTACAAGCTAGGAGAGTTGGATCTGCATGTATTTACCTACTTACTGTATTGCAGAAATATATGTGGTATTATGTTGCTATACTCAACATCACTGGATGCTGGTTATTTTTTTCTTTAATATTTCTTATCATCTTTTAGAGAAATATGTCCATTGGACTGTTGTGACATAGACCACAAAGAGTCTCATAATGCCTAAAGAATAACAACATTTGCTAGACTAAAAATTAATTAACCATATACGTGAAGTTTCTATTGAAGCAGAAATAAGTTTTCAGATATGATTGTGGAAGTGGAAGATGGTAGGTGATAACCATAAGGTTCAAGGGGAATGAATTGCATAAATTAATGGATAATACCATAATAACTATTTTTTATAGTGGCTATTCACAAATGTGCATGGTCATTCACATAGTTCAACTGTACTGCAGTTTACTCAGCTTTCGGTTACTTGAGGTTAGAGGGACAAAGTTCTTTTTTGTTTAAAATCAACCTGCACATGTCAAATAGCTCTACACAGTGAGGATGTCTAATCCTCATTAATCTTCATTTCCATCCCACATGGAAAGAGAATCCAATACCTGTTGCAGTCATACAGGACCCCATCAACATGACAGTAACTACTGATAGAACACAAAGTTGGGACAATTGCAACCGGATAGTTGTGTTCATATGAAGTTCCTGGATTTAAAATACATACAGCTAGAAACTAACCATACAGGCTGGGTTCATACAACATGTAATTTTGTTAGGAAGTTTGTGAATGCAATTTATAAGTACATCCTATGGATTATGAATCAAACCAGCATCAGAATAAAGTATAAGAACTTTGCTGCATTACATGGGAAATACAAGGTTGTACTGTACTTTGCCTGTGTGATATGATTTTCAATTGCATTTGGCAGCCATCAGTCTACATCTCTATTAGACAGCCAAAGATTCTTTTAAATTATATTCACACTTCTGCAACAGACATGATTATATTGCTCCAAATTCCCTTTCAGATGCATTCCTCAAGATATAATTGTATAAATGAAGAAATTCTTGGAAACTCTTGAAAAAGGAAAACCAGGTGATCAACATAATTTCACACCTAATAATCAGATGCACAAACTGGTAGAAAAATTGGAGCAGGCAACCGCAGGACAAAACTAGCTGGATCTCCTTTGACACAAAGGTTGTTTAGTCTAGGTGCCACCTTGATTCCCCAAAATGGGAACCACAGAGAGTCTTGCAGCATAAAAAGGGTCACACTGCAAGTAGGTCTGGGCTAGACAGCCTGGGAATTTTGTCAATGCATCTCTCCCCAGCTGTTTCTAAGGTACCTCATTCATTTCTAAATTACCAACCAGCTCTGGATTGCGTGGCCCACCCTCGATCCAAGTTATTATTTTTTTATTTTTAAATACCACTTAATCTCAGTTGCAGCCAAGGGAACCAGGTTGGTAACAAAACATTATTTTGCTATGCATATTTTTTTTTAATGAAAGCTGCAAATTAGATACGTGTAACGCGATCCGCGTTAAAAAAGTCTGGCACACCTTAAATCGGGAGGGGGCAACAGAAGGGAGCGGGTTTGCATCTAAGGGCTTCGCACCAAACGCAATTCCTTCTCTGCCTTCAGTAGCAATTAAAGCTCCGAGGCTATAACTCGGCGTAGCAGGCATTCCTTTTCTTTCTCTCCCCCCCCCCCCCCCCCAATTTACCTGAATTGATCAAACTGGGCATATTTGGCCCATTCCTCTGGGTTGCTCTCGTAAGATTCCATTAAAGTTTGCACTTCGGCCACACTGACTTTATCGCTCGCAAACAAGTGATGCAGGATCTCGATCAGCTCCTTCAAAGTCTGCGCTTTCCACACTTCTCCCTGCATCGAGTACTCCATACCTCTCGGCCGCCGCTCGGTTGCGAGAAAGTCTTCCCGCTAGAATGGACAATGAAAGCTCGGCTCTCTCCACTCCTGCACGCTCGCACTAAAGCCGCCGGCTTCGCTCGCCTCTCTCTTCTGGCGCTCGGAGGAGGAACGTACCAAATATCTAAGGAGAGCAGAGGGAGGTACCAACTCGGTCCTTTCAGTCAGCTATATAAAAGACACCCCCAGCGTCGCCGCCAAAGAATCCAAGAGCTGCTCCTTGGGAGCCCTCTGCTTTTCCAAAACGCTTCTCTTATTGCTTTCCGGCCCCATTTCATACAAGATAAGGTCCTAAGTGATATGGACTTTTAACTCTGCAGCGCCCACGGAATTGTGGGGCGAATGCACAACGAGAGGCCTCAGCAATGGTAGAAGGAAGGAGGTCTCGGCCCCCAAAGATCCTCATATGTAACCAATTATTGCTCATCTTGACAACTACAATAGAAGGCGAAGCCTCCCGATTCGATCCAGGAACCTTGCAAATCTTAAGAGATGCCATGTCTGTTCGTTCTCTTCACTCTCACCCCACTTCGTTTTGCGCGTCAGTGGAGCTTTAATTTCCATTTTTCGTGGGGCAATAGTCATGGGATCCAGAGAACCGAAAACGATAACGCTCGAATAATGGGAATGCGCCCGACACTGAAGGTTGCTTACTAGTTCATTTCCATATCCTTCTCTGGCTTGCTTAAAAGTGCCGAAATAATAATTTCGGGGCGGGGGGGCGGGAAGGATTGTCCTCCTATGACAGTAGGTACAGTAACATTTTTTTGAAAAACAGAATTAAGATTTAGCACGGCTTTGTGCAAGCATCGGGGTGTGTGATCCAAGGTGAAGTGATGCAGTTACAGCCAGCTGCAGCCCTCTAAACTTAGCCAAAAATAATATTGCAGCAGGAGAAAACAGGTGCAAAATCTCAAAGCAAATATAAAAACTGTTTGAAGTTCTTCTGTCAAAACTCAGTAAGTCAATCATTAGCTAGAAAGATAAGCTCCCACTTACATCATTCATACTTCTGGCATGGCAACCAAGAGGGCAGTAGCATCATCAGCTGAAATTTCAGCATAAAGTCCGTGCAGTAAAGTTGTGTACCATCTATACTGAACTGGAATGAACAAATTCTGACCCATTCTGACAAATTCTGATCCATTGGTACAACACACAGACTATATCAACACACATATGTGCACACATGCACCCACATACTTTTTGCACTATTAAATCCTTTTATGGTGTACTATATGTAACCATTACTGTTAATTTACAGTATAAGGTAATGTTAGTTAAATTCTTTGGGTTGTGTTAAGCTATACTAAAAACCCATTTGAAAAACATTTCAATTATTATTTGCAGATGGGGTATTGAAAGCACAAAATAATCCTTCCATTTAGAACCCCTCGAATATACACATAATTTATAGAAATCTGAGTCATTTTCATCTTCTTGTTTAATGCTTTCCCCTCCCCTGAATTTAAACATGCTGAGTTTATATTTTGCTGAGTTATTTTCACAACTGGAATCAGGCATAATTTTTTAATACTCCTATTTAAAAGCCGACCATACTGATATTATCAGTCAGTGGTGTATTAACCATTAAGCAGACTAAGCACTTGCTTAGGGCACCAGGCCCAAAGGGAGCACCACAAAAACTTTTATGTAGCCTAAGTTTGGCTTCGTTTGTACAGTATATACAAAGGAGGGAGGCACAAGATTTGTCAGTGCTTAGGGCACCGATGAACCTTAATCCGTCGCTGACCATAATGCATCATGATGCCTGTATGAAATAAAACATTGTTATTTGATGCAGAATAAAGAACCTAAAGAAGAAAAGTTGCAATCCAAAAACAGAAGGGATGTCTGATCAGGAATCATCATTTACAAAAGCCTTTTACCAACTGAACTCATTTCAAAAATCAAATTGCTAAGTAACATTTTGAATTAACATTCTGAATATTTTACCTATTTATATATTTTAAATGTTTATAGTACTAAAAATCTTGAAATCCAATTTTATGTGAACGATCTAAAAATGATATAAATTTTTGATGGAAACATACATGGCTTTCAAAAAGGTTGCACAAATCATGATTTTTTTTACAGAATGTCAGTACATATTTTGTATGTGAATGCTAAGATCGACAAAATTGATCTAAATATTAAAGGTGCAAAAAGAAATACTGCTGGTTGGTCCTACTCAAGCTTAAAATTCAGCTTGTAAAAATGTTGTGGTGATTCAAAAGCAGTATTAATTTCTTTAGAATTTATTTTCTAATGGACCAGTACATCTGTTTGCATTTTTGTCTGAATTAATCATACATATTAATGTTTGATTTCCTTATTAATAGCATTCTTTCCATACTTGAGCCATTAAATGCCACAAACACAGGTTCCTCTGTGGACACAATCGAGAAAGGCTGACGTATGCATGATTGCATATTTTGACATTTTGGCTGTATTGAAGCCATGATTCTGTTCCAGGTGGTTAGCATTTAATTTGGTAGTGAGAAACTTATAGCCTGCAGATACTGTCCAATTCTAACATGCAACCTGCAAAGCCAAGGCAGAATATTAAGAGCTCTTTTGAAATGGAAGATCATAGGTAACCAAAGTTGAACCAAAATGAAAGAAGCTGAATATTTCTGTGGAATAACCTTTCACCAAAAAACCATACCGTTGTCTAGTGCTTTTAAAAACACAATGTTTTAATATGTATTTGGAGATTGAGGTGAGGATGAGATGGATCTGGCTGATTCATGTTGTTACGATTTTATATTAGTATTACTCTGTTTTTGAATTTGAACTGCTCATAATTGATTCCCAACAGTGAAGCAGCAAAGAACTATTTATAATAAATATATTGGCAGATGAGAATATAAGAGAGGGAATAAGGAAAATCATTAAATAACTGCAATATATCATAAAAAAATTCTCAGGAACCGTCTGGAGTAGCCACAGCGAGATAGGTAGCAAATAAATTGAATACATAAATAATTTCTGCAATCTTGGCTTGAAAGAATACTAAAAAAAAAAAAAACACCTTAACAAAACAAAAAGAAAACAAAGGTTTAAAATGACTGACCTTCTTCACAGCAATAATACTTGAAACAATTTTCCTGCTTTTAAATTATATAACATGGGTTCCTTCTGCCCATATTCAATCCTAATTTGGTAAATTGTGCTTTATCAATTTTGATTAAAGAATAATTTAGACAGTTTAAAAGAGGTACAAGTTAATGTAGACTATAGTGAAAAAGCAAGATACTATTAATTTTACTTTTGACTGAATATGATTAAATATTAAAATACTATTGACATAGTTCTTATTCACTCTCTAAAATAGAGAAATAATCTGATCAATGATGTCTCTTAAAGATCATTATTTGATAGTTATTTCCTTAAATAATGTAACAAGATTCTGTAGGCTTAACTTGAAGCAACTTGTTGAAAGATATAAACATGAAATATAAAGGTCGATACACTTCAATGAGGAAGATGGCTTTGCACATAAAATTTGGATTAACATATAAATGGAAAGAAGTTAACAAAGGTCACACATTAGAAAAATATTTATACCTTGAATAAGAAAGCATGCAGAATGTGGTTTATTTTTGAAGTGGTTCTGAAATTTAATGTGTGAAGATTATATCTGAGCTTAATTAGAGGAATGTGATTATTTTCCACTTATAGACTTCAAAAAAGAATGCAAAATTAAAGAAAATTTGTTTTCTCTGTGTTTGTGAAGGTAGTGTTTGGCAAAGTTCTTTTTAAAACCAAAAAACCAAAAAAATTGTAAGTTGAAATGAAGTTTTATAATAAAGGGTGTGCAAACCAGAATTTTGCTCATCAGCACATACTGAGAAATAAATGAAGGTGAGAATATTTACTGCCATGTTTGATTTAGAGTGTGTGATAAATTGCATTTAAAATAAAGAATCACAGACAAGACCAAGTAGAAAATGCATCCATTTATCTCAGATGTAGATGCTTTAAGCTTTCCATGTACAATAAAGCTACAATAAAGTACAATAAAGAGCGAGACCGTAAACTCCACACAGCTTTGGTGAAATGTACTCTCCACATCAGGCATGAACCTGTTTCCCAGGAACAGACATGCCAAATCTTGGAACAATAAATGCTAAATTCAGCTGTAAAGATGGCAGATTAATTTCTGCAAGAAAATCATCAAAGAAATTGTATTATAAACATTCCTCAGTATGTGTTTCTGTACTTTTCTCCTATGCTGACACAGAGAAAAGAGAAGAAGAAAAAAAGTAGTAGTGCAGATTATTTCTTCCGTTTGTCCTTGGGGAATGTCTCTGAAGATTATTTTAGCCAATCCACTATCTAATAGTCTTAAGCAACTATAGCTATTAATTCATCCCCAGGCTTGAGTTTTACAATAATGCAATACAAGTTTGCCATCGCTTCCAAAACACTGTAAGAAAACAAGAAAAAAAAGTTTAACAAGCAGTGAAGCAACAAATGTTAATATTTAATTAAAATTTATATTAGCAAATTTTATTGTAGTTAGTTCAGTTATAGAAAGATTTTCTTGGGAAATCCTGCCCTCTATTGACAATACATTTTTAAAAAGTTTTGATTACACTGTTATTTGTTTTGGTGTGATACATCTTAAAAACATGTGAGAGCTCTGGTACTCTTAAACCATATCCTTAAATATGGTGCTTCCAAATTAAAAAAAAACCCACACAATTTGTAGAAGTCTTTACCAAATTTCCTGAGCAATTAGTGCCTTTACATGAGGATTTAGAATTAAGACTTCGTTAATTTGGTTAAAAGTTGATATCCAGGTCCCAAATACTACACTCTCTAGCACCAAATGACCTTTTAATTCCTATTATAAGAAACAGAAATAATTTTGTAAACCAGTAGTCACCTCATATAGTGTTCCAACCTCCTGATCTGGTGAAGGAGCAAAGGACTGATTCACATAAATAAACTGCATGAGAAAGAAATACCACATTGGTAACTTTTTATGAACTCTAAACACAAGAATGCTGGTCAACAATATTATAGCCATCATGTCCTTTAATGTTTAACATATTTTCTATCTGTGGAGTCCTTACGCCCTCTGGGCCTGGTTGTTTGTTTGCAGACGTTTCATTACCCAACATCATCAGTGTTATTTTTTAATCTTCAAAATGTTGCATAACAATATTGTATACTTATTCAGAAAGAGTAATTCAACATAGACACACTGATACGTTTGTATTGCGATTATCAGGTTAAAGGGAAGAACAACATCCCCAAATACAAAAAAGAGGCTTTCTATACTGCTATTGAACTCCCTCCTCCACCCCCAAAAAGTATTACAATTATTGAAATGAGAAAAACAGCCTACCGCTAATCCAAGAAACAGTGTTGCAAAATTGGCATTTCCTGCTTCACATCATATTCAGTAGCATCATTAAACAATAGGTATTTATTATTTATTTATTTATTTACAAGATTTATATACCGCCCCCGCTCTCCCTGCGGGACTCGGGGCGGTGTACAGCCATTAAAAAATACAATAATAACACAATAATTAAAAACAATTAAAAAGATTAAATATCGTGGCTGAATAATAAAAACAAGGCAAGGGTTTAAAAATAAGGACTAAAACCAATTAAAACCGAATTTAAAACCCCATAAAATCCTAGGCCAGACTGGCTTGATGAAATAAGTTTTCAACACGCGCCAGAAGATCAAAAGGTCAGGGATGATCCTCATCTCCGGGGGTAATTCGTTCCAGAGGGAGGGTGCCAAAGAGAAGACCCGCACCCTCAGGGTCGCCAGCCGTCTAGCCGGTGGCACCCCGAGGAGACCCACTCTATGGGAGCGCACTGGCCGACCCTTGTCTTGTTTTTATAATTCAGCCACGATATTTAATGATGGTGGCAGTAGGCGGTCCCATAAATAACCAGTTCCCAAGCCATGGAGCGCTTTAAAGATGGTAACTAACACCTTGAAACACACCCGAAAGACCACCGGAAGCCAATGCAGCTCGCGCAAGAGTGGCGTAACATGAGAGCTCCGAGAAGCCCCCAAAACCACCCGCGCGGCCGCATTCTGCACCAGTTGGAGCCTTCGGGTGCTCTTCAAGGGGAGCCCCATGTAGAGAGCATTGGCATAGTCTAGGCGGGAGATAACGAGGTGATTGAAAAAAATTAATTGGGCTCAGTGGAAAATTTGTAATCTCCAACAAATAGGAATTTTTGGATCTATTCTAATATTTGGAATAGTGTTTTCTTTCAATCCTCCTTTTTTGGCTTGTATTACTACAGTTATAATTTTTGTTAATAATTAAAAATGCAGAAAAAAATCTTCTGGGCCCTTTAACCATTGTGTAGAATTCAACTCATTTAAATTTATGATCACTGACCAATACATAGCAATATAAAAGCTACATAAAATAATAAAAACCAAGTTATAGCATCTTCAGCAATTCTACCAATATAGAAATTGAATAAAATTTGTTTTTGTTACACATAGCACTGAACAAGAATCAAATGATAAATGGGTAAATATAGAGGCCATCTTCTTTGCCCTTGAATTTCCAAAACAGCAGAAATTTAATCCTGCCTTCAGATTTTTGTAAACGTGGCTACATACATGGATAGTATTGTCTACTGTTATGCCATAGGAATAATGATATAATCCTTCACATCAAATTTTTTTGAAGCTGTGTTCTATTACAGTAGGCTAAAGTAAATTACCTCTGACATTTAGATCTTCATAGGGAACAGCAATAATCTAATGAATTTGTGAAAAAATTCAGGTAGCAGTATTTTTTAGCGCTATACCCAGCTGCTGCTTCAACGGTACATCACCTATGTGCTATTTTTGAACACTTTTTAGCAGAATTATAACCCATGTCCTCCACTGAGATTTTATGGCTCTCTGGTAGAATCAACGTTAGATTTTTCAGGGAAAATATTTTAAGTTTATAAAATATTGAGATCCATATCTAACTCTCCACTTTTAGAACTCCAGCCTCCAATACTAAGGCTATAATGGAAATTTTGGGTAGATTTGAAATTTAAACTACATTATTTCTGAAGAGTTTATAGCTGTGAAAACATCCAAATCAGGTAAGTTGTATATATTTTGCTTCAGCTAATTTCAGGTTGTGTCATGTGTGGAAGTTCCTTGACCTTCTTGGCTAATACCATAGTCTTGATTTTATGGAAGTTAATTTGTAAACTTTCTACTTCACAACACTGGACAAATGAACATAAGGCTTTTTTCAATCCCACTTCTGTTCCCCAAAGAATGGTCCTATTACTAGCATAGGGAAGGTGTGGAGCAGGCCATTAAGCAAGCTTAGGTAGGTGAAACATTAATGTGTAAGTTAACCATAAGCAGGAGAAAAGCATATCCCTGTTTCAACCCAATGACTTTCTAACCAGATAGGTTAAATAGCAATAGCTCTTAGACTTATATATCGCTTCACAGTGCTTTACAGCCCTCTCTAAGCAGTTTACAGAGTCAGTATATTGCCCCCAACAATCTGCGTCCTCCAACCTCAGAAGGATGGAAGACTAAGTCAACCATAACCTGGTCAGGGTCAAACTCCAGGATGTGGACAGAGTTAGCCTGTAATATTGTATTCCAACCACTGTGCCATCATGGCTCCTGGCATTCTAAATGAAATTCTAACCCATGGCTTACTTAGAGTTGGAGTAAAAATAATTAAACAGTTAAAAAAATTTCATCAGATTTTTTCCATAATTGCTCTCAAGACTAAGACTTAAGAGTATATATAATAGCATGCTCAGACCATATACAAACACTACGAGATAATGTAAAGTTACCACTTGCTCAATGAAGGAATTCTTCAGTCTAAATCCTATTTGTTCCTCTCCTACTAATCTTCATCAACAGCATTACACAAAGATGTTTATTATGTAATTTTGTTGACCATTTTTAATAAATGATTTGGGCAATAATTGTCAGGATCTTTTCTCTATCTTGATTCTGGGAACAGAGCCAAAGTGCCAACAAATGCTGTAAGTAAAGTTCCCATCAATCAACATAAAACCATAAACCTAACTCTTAAAACCAAAGAATTTAGTTTTATGGGACAAAATCAGAAAATGGAGACCAATTAACTTTTAATCATTCAGCAAGTTGTGTGACATCATGGACTAGTATGGCAAACAAGTCCAAAATAATCTCCATCTTTATTCCCATATCTGATAGTGCATACTGTTTTATTATCCTGCAGTATATGAATTTCAAGCTAGTGACATGGACTTAGCTTGGGGAATCTTTTATAGCCACAACAAATTTTGATGCCATAAGGAAACTGACCTCTATGAATTCTATCTACATAATAGTTTCAAATGGGATGGCACTATATAGTATATAGCCACTTTTGGCAGTCATATTCAGATTTTCTTTAAAAAAAGATATGCTTTCCTTCAGTTTCTTATTTAAGCAAGAAAACATAATTACATACCAGCTGTTCAGATGCCAAAAGTTTGAGAAATTTTTTGATGAAGTCAATTAGACTTTGTATTGTTCTAGTTCTTTCTACAGTCCATTTCTTGGTCTTCATTATAGGAGTATCTCCAACAGCTTTAAGCAACACATCAACTAGAAAACAGAACACATTGTAAATGAAAAACTGAAAAATCGAACATGATATATGCTAATGTATACTAAATACAAATCTCAAAAATACAGAATGGGCTTTAGAGATGAATCTATAATCTATAATTTTCTTTTTTTCTACTCAGTCACATCAGATTCTCAGAGACTTCCTGAACTAGTCCTGGAACCTTTAGTCCTAGGTTTGCCATTGCCTCTTTCCTAGGGCAGGGAAAAAAATAACAAGCCCAAGATTGCCCAATTGATTTTATGCCGGAGATAGAATTTAGAAATCCTAGTCTCCCAGTTTCTAGGCTGTCTGAACCACTATACCAAACTGATTCCCAATGGCTTATGCTAATTTGTATTACTCTTTTTACAATATATGTTTAGAAGATAAAACCAAGATAAATCTCATGAGAATAAATAAAATATTTATTAATAAAATAGTTATAAAATAACCAGCTCAGCTACATACAGAATTGCTACTAAAAACTTTAAAATAAAATGGAGTTGCAAAGGCTGTTTACTGACAACCTGTAATAATATAGCCTAATGGATTTGTGATAGTGATAAATTCCAAATGCAAGAGAGTAATACTATCATCTTTCTTAGTCTTGCTGAGCTTATCCTTCAACTGCAAGTAAACGCGGATGGTTTCTTTTGCCAATTTAAAAATACAAACAAGCTGAAATGGGATTAAGGTCACAATGAAGTACATGGCATTCTTTAAGATTATAAAATGGACATTACACATTCCAAGAAATAGGTAATTCTAAAATCTAATAAAATGCAACATATTGACATGCATTTAACAGCTTCTCGTCATTTGAAAGATGCAAATTAGCAATTTTTCAAAGGGCTCTGGATGATAATGGCTAGAAGGTGCTTTATATATGGCCCTAAGTTTGTACATTGTGCTTTTAACTATATAGGTTTTTTTAAATTAACTAATTTAAACAGCTAGAAAAGAATTTAAGAGGAACTTGGCATCTATGAATAGTGTCTGTCAAATCAGTAAAGTTCCACTATTAACTTTCTCAGTCCCTAAATAAGCAAAATATGTATAATAAGGAGGCCTGGATGTGAGGGGGGGCCATTTTCTTGCAGCCTCTGGGAATCATAAAGCGGAGATTGGAACAATCAACAGGAAATTGGGAACGTGAAAATAGGCTGCGATATCCACGACCGCCAGTTTCTCTCCCCCCATCGACAGGTAATCCCGTCGGTTTACTTTTCTTCTTCGTGTCTCCCGTAGGTTCTTCGGTCACCGGGGAAAGAGCCGAGGGGGGAGTCGCGTCGAGCGCCCCTACCGCAACGGCTCCTCCTCCATTTTCCGAGGTTTCTTCCTCCCCACCTTCCCCTCGGCCCCCCTCCTCAGGAGAACAGCCGGGAGCCGCAGCAACCAGCAGCGCCTCCGGCTTCTCGCTAGTCTCCGACATAGTGAGGCAAAAGCGGAAGTGGCGCCCGTCCCTTTCTCAACATCTGACATTAGGAGCACGTGACGGTGAGTTCAGCCTTCGATTTTTTTTTTTTGTCCTTCCCGGCCGCCGTTATCCCGAGTTAGTCAAGTGACGCTCTCCTTCGGCCGCCAGCCCATAGAACGATTTTGTCTCTGACTCCGCCTTCGGTCGCTCGGGTCTTAGAGAGGGTGGGGACAGAGCGGAGCAGGGGAGGGGCTTCCTTCTGCCGTGTCGCGCGCCGCAAAGTGGGGTAGGCAAACCCCCTCCTCGCGCCTCAGTGGGGGGGTCGTCAACCGCCGCCCTCACCATGATTAAGGCGATCCTCATTTTCAACAACCATGGGAAGCCGCGCCTTTCCAAATTCTACCAGCGCTATGTGAGTGTCGGGAGGGGAGAAGCGGGCCTTGGATGGCTGAGGGGAAAGGGGCTTCGTTCGCGCGACGCCCGGAAAACCATTAATTAACCATCCGCTTTTAGGCGGTGGGTTTATCATTCGGGACGAGCCCAGGAAACGGACTCCGTCCAAGTCGCCTAAAGGGCTGGGAATGACTCGACGCCGTAACGAGGAAGTCAATGCTAAGCAGGCTGAAAAGTCTCCCCTCAAAAGCCTTCGTCTTGCGACGAGCGCAAGATTAAGGAACCCGATTCGGCTGTAGGAGGAAAGGACGGAAGGGGTGGCTTTTGGGCTAGATGTTTACGTGTGCAGTAACGCCCCCCCCCCCCCCCCCCCGTCGGACCCTTCAGGGTTTCTTATCTAGTGGCTTGTTCTTAAGGGCTCTGCGCGAGAGACGGAGAAGATAACGGCGGATCTCAGGTTGTTTCTGATACGTGCAAATGTCCGCAATTGAATGGGAAAAATAAAGGACGGGCACTTGAACAGGGGCAAATCTGAAGGAGGTTCAAGAAGGGTAAAGACATTGATTTGTGTTTATACTTCGCTTTACGAAGGAAAATTAAAGAGCGAAGTCAAAAAAGTTAAAAAAAAAAGTAAATCTAAATTTTTATGAAATAAATATATGACCACTGTAGCAATCTGGTGTTTTCTAAACGTTTGGGGATTGCAGCTCCTGTTGTTCCCAGCCAGGTTGCTATGCAACTTTGCTCACCTGGAAGCTTCCAATGTCTCACCATTGGCCAAATGGGCTGGGAATGATACAGGTTGTAATCTGATTGCAACAACTTTGAAGCTTTTTTTTTTTTAGGTAAGGTAGGAAACAGAACCTGGTTGGATGCAATGAACTTCTCATGTTGCCTGAGAACTAAAGCTTTTTTCAAGTTGATGATATACAATGCTTAGCCAGCATTTGGATTATTTAAGTTGCTCCTGCGCACTGTTATAAATTAAAAAGTTGAGTGTTTAGCTTGCTGCTATAAGGTACCTGATGGGAGAGAGAAAACAACAGCAAATGCATGTTTACCAAAGAGAAATGCAAATTTTCTGTTAAAATTGATATAATGTGGCTTTGCCAATATATAGAAAAATGTACATGTAACCAACTGTGGATGACATGTGTTTTGTTATGTAAATATGCCAGTTCTGATTAGCAGCATGGATATGCAATAAATCATGAATGTTTGTATGCTAGCTTCCTAAAGGAGTGGCTACATGTGAAAATATGTTTTTTAGAAATTAAGCAGGAGCATGGAGATAGAGCAAGGGTTTTCACAGTAGATCTTTATATGTTAAGCTTCTACACTGCCCTTCTTACTCCAGTGACTCTGGATTGTTTACACAAAATTTTTATTACAACATCTTTACTTATTCTGGTTAAACTAGATATGCTATCAAAAGTGGCTTAGTGGCCACAAATTAAAAAATATGAAAAAGATTTATTATGGGGAGTATTAAATAGAATGATCAAGAACTTGGCATATCAGCTTAGATCTGTTCCAAAGGATTTACCCAACATTGGAACAAATCTGGATATTGAATAGAAAATCTGATTCACTAAGTTTATAAGATATAATTTTATATAATGTAAACATAAAATATTACATTTGAATTTTCCTCCAAATGCTCAGTACAGCATACATTTTCATCTGAAATAGCATTCCAAAGTATTTAAAGTCTCACAATGAGTCAGTAAATTTTTTGAAAGTTTTAACATAAGTCTATTTGGGTCTGGTCTAGCATTAACTGTGACAACACAACAGCTTTTCAGTGGCTATTTAAGCTCTTCCCAAGGCCTTTTGCAAGCGTGAATAATGCCCCCTTGGGTTGAGTGTGCTTGTTTCTTTTTCATTCCTGTCTGATACTTGTCATCTTTTATTTTTGTCTCTTTCCTTTGTAAAGAAAATATTTTTACTTTTGAATCACCTAGCGTCATTGGCGATAGGATGTTTACATTTTTAATACATATGTTTTTGTTATAAAAGTTGTAGTGTTATATATGATGACACAGGAATGCTTGTATTTGGAAATATCAACATGTTTCCTTTATTTTCAGAGTGAAGATATACAACAACAGATTATCAGAGAAACATTCCATTTAGTATCAAAACGTGATGAAAATGTTTGTAATTTCTTAGAAGGAGGCTTGTAAGTATGATCAAATTAGAAGCTAGACTCATTGCAGTATATACATGGTGTTGAGAGTTGGTCTAAAGTAGTAACATAAAATCAAATGGAAAATTAATCTATGCCTAGCCTGATACTTTACCAAACCCTGTTCTGGAGATGTACAGTATAGAGATAAAAAGATTGAGAGAAAGAAATATGAACCTGTACAACTGGAAACATGGCATTTGGGTTCTTTCACACTTTTCTGATACCATTAGCGGGAAGCAGAATTTGAACCTTAAGTCACAGGGATTGACATAGTTGAACTCCTTTATTGAAAAACATGTAAATGTTTGGTTAGACTATTGTGTGATCTTAAATCCTCATTAGCACTCAGTTTGCAGATTCAGTCTCTTTGTTGTTCTAGATCTTGTCTAAGAACTTTCTAATTTTTTCATATTTTATTGTGGTGTAAACACGATATAATACCATTGTTGAATAGCTGCCTTGTGCACAACAACTTTTGAATATTATTGATTGATTCTCCATATATTTGCATCTTTTTGTTCAACGAGATAGAAAATTATAACCTGCATGTGGTCTACTACTCCAGCTCTCAGAGTTAGGTCTGACATTTAACAACAAACTACCAAATTGTGCCAGCACAACCCTTTCCTGCTTAAAAGGAACCCAACAGTTAAGTTTAAGTTAAGGCCGTGATGGCGAACCTATGGCATGCATGCTGGAAGTGGCATGCAGAGCTGGTCTTCGCACGCAGAGTGCCGGAAACTGGAAGAGCAGCTCCGTGGCATGCATGCACACACCTGGAAGCTGGTCTTCACATGTGCATACGTGGCTGGCATGTATTCACACACTGGAAACCGGAAGCTCAGCTTCCTGTTGCGTGCATGTACACTGGAGGAGCTGCTTTTCCAGTTTCCAGTGCTCCCGCACATGTGCGCCAGGGAGCTGCTCTTCTGGTTTTTGGCACTCCCAAAAACGCATGCACTCCCATTTCAGTACTCAGTGCCAAAAAAAGTTCACCAACACTGAGGTAAGGCATATTGTTTCTGTTTTATTTAAACCACCCCCACCAAAGATTTAATTATTGTTTCTCCCATGTGTTTAAGATAATATATTTCTAAAAAACTTGCAGTCCCTGGCTGCAAAAAGATTATCAATCCCATTGTAAAACCTGCCTTAGAAGATCTATCTACTTATATGTTTAAATGCTTTGAACATTAATGTGTTGCCTTTGACACCCTTCATTATTATTTTTGCAATAATTATGCGTCCTGTTTTTCTTTCTTAGCTACTAACCAAGACCATTGGAATGTTGTTAATTGCTCTTTGATACTGTATTCTCTTTTAGATTAATAGGTGGATCTGACAACAAATTGATATATCGCCATTATGCTACATTATATTTTGTTTTCTGCGTTGATTCTTCAGAAAGTGAACTTGGCATTTTAGATCTAATACAAGTAAGTCATCTATGAGAGGGTCACAATATTGTATTCTGTTGGTTTTGGTTTTTTTATTTGATAATGAAGGAGATTAGAAATTTTGAGACTAGTATATTGCTAAAATAATACTGTAATTGGATAACAATTAAACTGATCTCTTACTCATAGACTTTATATTTTCAAATTTCTCAGTATTGTTATTTGAATATGTTCTCAATGCTAGGTATTAGTACAACTAATAGGAAATTACAGTTCCTACAGTTGTAACATCGTAATACAAAGGTTAAGGAGCTGTGTAAGCTCTAAAACATATTTTGACATGAGAAAATGACATGAGAAAATGAATATAAGGTAGATAATTTTAAGTTTTTAAAAAATTACAGGTAGTCCTTGATTTACAACCACAACTGAGCCCAAATTTTTTGTTGCTAAGCGAGACAGTTAAGAGAATTGTGCCCCATTTTACAATCTTTCTTGCCACAGTTCTTCAGCAAATTACTACAGATGTTAACTTAATAACATGATTATTAAGTATCTGGCTTCACAGTTGACTTTGCTTGTCAGAAGGTCACAAAAAGTGATCATATGACTCGGACATTGCAACCCTTATACATATATATCAGTTGCCAAGCGTCTGAATCATGTGAAGTATTAGTACCACTGATAAATCCTTAATTTTATTTATTTATTTATATTCAAATTTGTGTACTGCCCCCTCTCCCTAAGGACTCAGGGCGGTGCACAGCCAGATAAAAACATATAAATACAAATACAATAATTTAAAATAAATTAAAAGGATTAAATAGATTGGCATTAAGAATTAAAAGTAGGGAATTAAGAAAGTTAAAAACCATTTAAAACCATTACACATTAATAAGATCACACCTGGAATACTGCATCCAGTTTTGGTCACCATGTTACAGAAAGATGTTGAGACTTTGGAAAAAGTGCAAAGAAGAACAACTAAGATAATTACAGGCTTGGAAATAAAAACATTGGAAGAATGGTTGCAGTGATTGGGTATGGCTAGTCTCGAGAAAAAAAGAAGTAGGGGTGACATAATAGCAGTATTCCAGTATTTGAGGGGCTGCCACAAAGAAAAGGGGTCAACTTATTTTCCCAAGCACCAGAAGGCAAGACAAGAAACTATGGAAATTAATCAAGGAGAGAAGCAACATGGAATTAAGGAGAAATTTCATAACAGTGAGGACAATTAACCAGTGGAACAGCTTGCCTTCAGAAGTTGTGGTCTCATCACTGGTAGGTTTTAAGAAAAGACTGGACAGCCCCTATCTGAAATTATATAGGGTCTCCTGCTTGAGCAGGGGCTTGGGTTAGAAGACCTCCAATGTCCCTTCCAGCTCTATTCTGATTGATCACATGACCAATGGGGATGCTGCAACAGTCCTAAGTGGGGAAAACAATCATAAATCATTTTCTTCAGTGCCATTGTAACTTGGGTCACTAAACGAATGATAGTATGTTGACTATCTGTAGTTCTCCGTTATTTCAATATATATTCAAAATATATTTAATCCTAATCCTTTGCCGTTGCAAAACAAAATTTGCATTTTGTTTCTTTCACTTGCCTGCAAGTTCCCTATTCTCACATTGATATATAACCCAGTAAAGGAGTAGGTATCTGGAGGAAGATAATTAAAGACAAAGCTGGAATTTTAAATCTGATGTTGCAATTGAGATTTGTTTGGAATTTGTACTGTTTTTTGATCAAGCTTAGGGATCGTAAATTCCTTGGGATAGCATAAGTAGGATATGGTTTCTGTTACGGTATGAGGAACAAGCTCATCCATAACTGGTCAAATCACTTTTGGGCTGCCTAAGTACACAGATAGTCCTGTTCTTTTATTTATTTTGTGGCCACTAAGCTCATTGTGCATTAAAGTAAAAACAGAAAAGTTAATGAAAATTAAAGAACAACAATATAAAATAGCATAAGCAGAAAACACAACATTTTCAAGAACTGTCCTAGAACATCATTCCAGGTGGATTTACCCACATCCTAAACCAGTTCTTTGGGAGGAAACCAAATGTTTAAAGTTTTATGGAAGCACAGCAAGAATGGGTCCTTTTGAATATCATGGTATATGCTGTACTAAAGGGCAGGTGCCAGGACAATGAAAGCATAATTTGTGAATCATTAGATCACAATGTTTCATTGGGGACACCAAGGCATGTAGATTCTGTCAGATCTAATGGGATGGAAAGAGAAAGTCGGAGATAAGTAATCCTGCAAATCATGCTTTGCAGTGTTTTATAGGTATAAGCAACACTTGAATGCATTCAGAAGCCTATAGGGAAGCTTTACAACTTGCAGAGTAGCAGTTATTTATATCACTTAATTATGGGCCAGTTTAGCTTCCAGGTTGTTTTCAAGGGAAAGCTTGCATAGAATGAATTGCATCTCTAGGCATCTTTTCTGCTGTCTCATCTTCTGTAGCATATCTGAACAACAGGAAACACTCTGGGATTCATAAGCAGAGAAAAATCCACATAGGTGCAATCTACTTGAATGCCATTGCCGCCTTGCTCCAGCTAGTAGCAAGGCCCTGTAAAACCATCCATCAGAATTTCAGAAATAATTCTGCCTGGAATCCACAGAGTCCATCAAGTATGTGTGGTAAATTGATTGAATAGGTACTTCCTCCCAGGGTCTCCCACTTAGGCTTATGTGGGTAATACCTCTAATTATGCTATAAATCTATATATAAGTGTGGGCTCATATGCTACCCCAGACAACTTTAAATAAAACATGAAGTTTTATACAATTTTTTTATATTGTTTACATAAAAAAGATATCTCAGACATTTTTCTCTGACTATACTTGGGCCTCCTAACTTCTGTGAATTAAATAATTGCATCTCTCTCTCTCCCTCCCTCCCTCCTTCTCTGTGTGTGCATACTTCTAAAATAATTTAGAATTCTGTGTGAGCAACCATCTTTTTATTCATTAAAGTAACCCAACTTTTGACAGGCTTTTATGCATACCTTAAGGCTTTTATGCATGCCTTTAAGAGTCTTACTTATTTGGGAACTGTTTCTTTAAAGCACGTACGTTTTTCAGACTTTCAGTAAGCATGAAAAGTAAAGGCAAGATTACTTTAATTCATAAAACTGTTATATGTGAGATCTAAAGCTTTTTAAAAAAAAAACATGTACTACCCTAATATGGTTGTGCTCATAAATTTACATACTTTGGCAGAATTTATGAATACTTGGCCATTTTTTAGAGAATATGAATGATAACACAAAAACTTTTCTTTCACTCATGGTTAGTGCTTGACTGAAGCCATTTATTATCTATCAATTGTGTTTACTCTTTTTAAATCATAATGACAACAGAAACTACCCAAATGACCCTGATCAAAAGTTTACACACCCCAGTTCTTAATACAGTGTATTGCCCCCTTTAACATCAGTGACAGCTTGAAGTCTTTTGTGGTATGTGTGGATGAGGCTCTTTATCTTCTCAGATGGTAAAACTGTGCATTCTTCCTGGCAAAAAGCCTCCAGTTCCTGTAAATTCTTGGGCTATCTTGCATGAACTTTACGTTTGAAATCTCCACAGAGTGGCTCAATGTTATTGAGGTCAGGAGACTGAGATGGCCACTCCAGAACCTTCACTTTATTCTGTTGTAGCCAATGACAGGTCAATTTGGCCTTGTGTTTAGGATCATTGTCATGTTGGAATGTCCAAGTGTGTCCCATTCGCAGCTTCTGGGCTGCAACTTTTTCTCCAGTATCTTTTGATAACATACTGCATTCATCTTGCCATCAATTCTGACCAAATTTCCTGTGCCTTTGTAGCTCACACATGCCCAAAACATTAGCGATCCACTTCCATGTTTCATAGTAGGAATGGTGTACTTTTCATCATAGGCCTTGTTGACTCCTCTCCAAATGTAGCATTTATGGTTATGGCCAAAAAGCTCAATTTTGGTCTCATCAGTGCAAATGACTTTGTGCCAGAAGGTTTGAGGCTTGTCTCTGTGCTGTTTGACGTATTGTAAGTGGGATACTTTGTGGCATTTGTGTAGTAATGGCTTTCTTCTGGTGATTCGACTATGTAGCCCATCTTTCTTCCAATGCCTCCTTATTGTGCATCTTGAAACAGCCACACCACGTGTTTTCAGACAGCCCTGTACTTTACCTGTAGTTATTTGTGGGTTTTTCTTTGCATCTTGAACAATTTTCCTGGCAGATGTTGCTGAAATTTTAGTTGGTCTACCTGACCGTGATTTGGTTTCAACAGAACCCCTCATTTTCTGCCTCTTGATTAGTGTTTGAACACTGTTGATTGGCATTCTCAATTCCTTGGATATCTTTTTATATCCCTTTCCTGTTTTACCTTTTCCCGCAGATCCTTTGATAATTCTTTTGCTTTCCCTATGACTCAGAAGCCAGAAACTTCAGTGCAGCACTAGATAAAAGATGCAAGGATCTGTCAGGAGTCCAGAAACTCATTGACCTTTTATACATACACATTAATTACAAGCAAACAGATCACAGGTGAGGATGAGTACTTTAATAGCCATTCAAACACCTTTGTGCTAACCTGTGTGCATGTTATCAGGCCAAAATACAGGGTATGTAAACTTTTGATCATGGTCATTTGGGTAGTTTTTGTTGTCATTGTGACTTATAAGGAGTAAACAAAGTTGACTGATAATAAATAGCTTAAGCCAACTACTAACCATGAGTGAAAGAAAAGTTTTTGTGTTATCATTCATATTCTCTGAAAAATGGCCAAGAAATCATAAATTCTGCCAGGATATGTATACTTAGGAACACAACTGTATATAAACTTGTTAACTGTTGGTTTCAGAATAAAGCAGTAGAGGGAGCTAGGTGCTAACTTAGAGTCTAATTTTATTTACTTTTTTGATTGTGATGATTTGAAAATGAATGTCCCTTTATTCACTGACAAACTACAAAGTGTATGTTATTAGTGGCTTCCATTCATAAGTTTGCAGTTATGTAGCTTTAATTTCCCTAATGTCCTTGCCTTAGCTTTCCATCAGTCTTTCTATGTGCATTGTTGCTGTTTTTAAAAAGCTGCCTATGTAATACATTGTGAATTGTAGAATTGGAGTTGTTAACATGCTTAGTTATGCAGATGCTTGAATAGTCTTATTTTATTCTATTTCAATAATATTTTTAGGGTGGCATAATGGCTCTTAATGTAACTTTTCTCATTAACTAAAAGCAACTACTTTGACATTAGGCTTAGAATGTTTGTAATGTACTCGCATCATTATATATAATATGATGTGTTTTACTCTAAATCTGCTCCTTGCACCAGAAAGCAACAACTCAAACGCACAACACTGAGATAATTCTTACATGCTCAGAGGATTTTTAAAAAAATTAGATCTGGTTGTTATCTAAGTGGAATTTATGCTTCCTGCTTCAAAGAGAAGCTCATGTAACTCATTGCATAGGGTGGATAGGAGAAAGAGGTACAAACATATGATACTGAACCCACTATATACAAAACTTGTTGTTAATATACAGTATCTGAAGGAATTATTTCATATTACTTCATAGCTTTTTCTACAATGAAGGTATTTATAAGAAGTTATTGGAGTCTTTTGTAGCATTTCCATTCAAGACTGTTGGGAAAAACATGACATGCACAGCTATTCTAAGGCCATCACAAAATACATGTTTCCAGAAATGTCTTTTGCAAATGCACACAGATACCCAAAAGATCTCAGGGGGATATCAAGACAACTGCATTAAGCCTTCAAGCATCTGCTTCAGGAAGCAGATCCAGAAAAAAGTATTTACTCAAATGATTTTTATTGTCTAAATTTTTTGGAAAACAGACCTGTGCAGCAATTTCTGTGCAGCAACAAAAAGCAGGATATTATTACAGCAAAATTAGAGATTTATGCAAGTATGATACTTACATTTCTCAGATTTCTAATTGAAAGAACTACCATACACTAAAATTAAAATTGTGATATGTTGTGCATATTACAAATAGGATACTTTTTCTGGTATTTAACAAATAGGTGTCTTTACAGATAGTGGAAACCTGACTGTAGGATTTGATAAGCAAAGTTAGTACATGATGACATAAATCGCATGTCAAACTCAATTTCATTGAGGGCTGCTTCAGGGCTGTGGTTGGCCTCGGGGTGGGGGGGAAATAGGTTGGTGTAGCCAGCCGGGTGGGCATGGCAATCTTAATGACACTCCCCAAACTGCTGGCATGTTTCTTCTTCGCACTGGGTAGACCGGGCCGAAGCCACACTGACCTGATCTTTACTCTTTGCACTGGGTAGACCGGGCCGAAGCCATGCTGGCCTGATCTTTCCCTTCGCAATGGGTAGACCGGGCCGAAGCCACGCTGGCCTGATCTTTCCTCTTTGCATTGGATAGACTAGCACGGCCCCGCAGGCCAGATCCAACCACATTGCGGGCTGCATCAGGCCCGCAAGTCTTGAGTTTGACACCCCTGACATAAATAATCAAAAAGATAACTAGTCAAAAATCCACATGGGGGCTCATGTCCAGCAAACAAAAATGAGAGGTGTTGATGTAAATGAATAATCTTGAGGTAAGCGAAGGAAATAAGTACTGGAGACAGGAACATAATACTACAAATAAAGTTTATTCTCAGCAACTATGCATTTGTTAAGGACTTATATAGAGAAATACTATTCTAAACTCAATAGGAGCTCTATATATTCCATTAGAAGAAATGTCTAGCACCACTAGACTTTTCAGCTTTTTTTTCCAATTCTGAATTTGCTTTTCCATCTGGCAAAAATATTTGTCTCATTAAGGGATTGAGAAGTGTCAGTCATGGTCCAAGTGTCTGGGTTACAAATCCAGAATTCCAGGCTAAATCTGAAGTCTTTGACAAACAAGTTGCCCTTCTCATTCTCTAACAAGGATTCATCTGCGGAAATCACTACAAATATTGTAAGCTGATTTTTAAGATATTGATTGATGAATAAGCTGTTTTACCATGAAAATTAGGTAAAGTTAATGTTTTTCCAATCCTCTAGTACAGGAGTCTTCAAACTTGACAACTTTAAGACTTGTGGACTTCAACTTCCAGAATTCCTCCTCCAGTCATATTAGCTTAGGAATTCTGGGAGTTGAAGTCCACATGTCTTAAACTTGCTAAGCTTGAAGACACTTGCTCTAGTACTACAAAAAAGAATTTGCAAGCCTTCATTTCTGTTTTAGAGTGCACAAGAAAGCTGTGGCCATACTCAAACTATAGTTAAATTGAACAAACCCAGATTGTCTAGCATATACTGTATATGTAATATAGAGAGAGGAAGTCAGAAATGTAATGCATACTCTGTATTTTGTGGATTAAAAATGTGTGTTTGACTTTGCTACATGATACAGAATGGAGATATAGAGTGATAGTATTTCTTTATAATGGGAAAAAACTTGGATTAAAATTATAATTGTTTCATATATGTCTGAGTGGCAATAAGTAGTGATGCTCATAAGTAGTACAACTAGAATGCTGTTTTTTCTAACAATAACAAAGTAGGTTGGTGAAGCTAAAAGTGAATGGAACCCAGAGACTTTCTTCAAAATAAAAATATGCCTGAAACTGGTATTTTTCAGCATATTAGTTTCTACATTTTTAACTTGGAGCAATATTCAAAATTGGTCTTGTAGGTTGGTGAGTGCTGAAGGAAGAAGAATCACTAATTGCATTGGCAACCATAAATCCTTTTATGTAAACAAAGGGAATAGCCTTATTTCAAAACAAAATATGAGTTCAACTCTTTAACAAACTCCATTCCTAAACAAATGGGTCTAATTTATGCCATAGCTGAAATAGTCCACCATATTTTGCTGGGAAAGTTCCCAATCCAGTTTTATGCTTACAATTATAATAAGAGTTCCTAAGTATAGTTAGAGATGATTGATATCAGGCTGTAATTAATTTTCTAGCCATATTGCTAATTAAAAAATTAAGATAATGCTAGTCTCACTGAAAAAGCAACAAACAATACAATAAGATTAGAAATGCATAGAGGAAAAGTGAGCAAGTAAAGAACAGCTGGTGTTATCCTTGGTTAAATTGTAATGAAGTTGAAAGCAAACATCTGAGGAGGTTTCTTTTAGAATATATGTATATATACTGATACCATACATTCAGTATATGCCATATTTTTAACAGTGGTCTTTTTGGTACAAATTAAGTTTCTGATTTTATAAAAATATAAACCAGCGTTTTTCGGATGTTTGTAGCAATAGGTTATTGCTCTTAAATGGCAGCAATAAAATGATGCTAATTGTCTACTACAAAATTACCCTATATAGATTAGTAGCCTAATTCTTATAGATCTGGTTGAGATTAATGTAATGTTGAAGTAGTAGACTAAAAATGTTTTTAGGCAATAATTTAGGCTTTTTGCATTTTTAAAATAGGAATTAGAATGAAATACAGGAGCTTACATTTCTATGTAAGTGCTAGACCATTATGTTAATGAAATTTGATCTCTTTACAGGTAGTCCTTGCTTAATGACCATTCATGCAGCAATGTTCAAAGTTAAGACAGTGCTGAACAGGAGGGCTTATGACCAATCCTTGAAGTTGTGGCCATCACAGCATCCACACATGTGTTTGCAATTCAGGCACTTGGCAACTTGTGTACAATTATGACAGTCACAATGTCTCACAGTCACATGATTGCTGTTTACAAGCTTCACCATAGGCTTCTGACAAGCAAAGTCAATGGGAAAGCCAGCAGGGAGTTGCAAGTGATGATCACATGACGTCATGCTTAACTACTACCAGGACTGCCATTATAAATTAGTGAGGTCGTGATTTTTTTCAGTTTACCACTGTGTCGCTTAGCAACAAAACTGCCAGTCTGAATTGCAGTTAATAAACAAGGACTATCTGTAATGTTTCTGAGACCTTCCAAGAGACAAGGCATATAGATATATTTGACTTCCTGAATAAACAGTACAGTACTTGATTTCCATGTTTGTTCTTAAAGTTGAAGTTGAGTTGCTATTCATCTTTGACCCTTTATTTTTTTCCTTTACAGGTTTTTGTAGAAACTTTAGACAAATGTTTTGAAAATGTCTGTGAACTGGATTTAATTTTCCATGTGGATAAGGTACTGTGGTGAAATTCGGTAATATAAAGTCACAATATTCTGACGAAACACGTTTGTTTCTGCCAGGTGTTTCTGCTTCTGTCAGATATCTTTTTTTCAAATTTCAATTATAGATATGGTAGTAATTTTTAGTTTACTGAAACATTAAATAACATTTGTGGCATTCTGTAGAATTTCTTTACAAAGAAGTATAAAATGATTACAAACAATACATTCTAGTTATTAATAATGGAATCCTTGCATGCTCTATTTGAAATTGGCCTCTTGAATATTATGTTCTAAATTCAAGATTCAGAAAACTATGCTGTAAATAAATTAGAAATAATGATTGTTTTTCCACATACAGTACTATATTTGGAATAGTATGTTGCTGTCTCTGTTTTCAACTAATTAGAAAGTTGTGGTAAAGGCAGGAGTGTAGAATACCTAATTTTCCTTTTATATTGAAATTTCTACGGTCAGCTATAATTTAACTGTGTCCAAGTGGATTATACAATTTAGATAACTAAAACTCTGTACCTCTCCTGCAGACCTTTTCTGTTAACTCAGCACAGGCTTTCATAACCTTCGTACTCTCCCAATATGTGGATTTTAATCCCAAAGTTTTTTAGCATTTGATTGTTGGGGAATTCTGGGAAGTCCTCATGTCAAAAAGTCTCCCAGATTAGGACAGATTGGTTTAGTCATCCAAGGGAAAATAGTGGTATTCTGATGTCAGCTTGTACCTGTTTGTGAGAGCCGATTGTTAAATTTTCAGCAATTTTGTAAATTACTTGAGAGTAGAGCTGAGCTGTGACATTTGGTGCACCTATCAGCTGCTTGGTGACAGCATGGCAGTGACAGTGGAACTGGCAGAGCCATTTGTTGCACATTTATCAGTATATTCCTAGGTGTCATCCTTGCCTTCTTTCATGAATAACTTTTATCAAGGCAATCATATTTCACTATTATCTTAATAACTTGATGAAATCATAACTAAAGCAATACATTATCCATAAGAAAAAATCCTTAAAAGTAGACCAAGTCAAAATAAAGTAATAAATTGGTCATACAATATAGCAAGCCAGAGGCTTCTAATTATATGGTTTTTATGTACTCCTACATAAACAAATGTTCCTTGAATTGCATCAAAATATTTTAAAAGGATGTTTGTAGTATCCCTTGTTTTATTTTGCCTGTATTGGTCAAATGTTTAACACATGGTATGAAAACTTGACAAACTTGAATATAATTTTTTTAAAAAATATATTTTACTTGATGTAGCAATCAGAAGTTTAGATTTCAATAAAATTCTTTTCATTAGATTTATATTCCACTTTTCTTCTAGGAATTCAAAGAGGTATGTATAATGCTCCTCTTTTTCCCCTACCTCTCACATCAGCAATCAACGAGGTAGATTAGGTTGATTTCAAGTGGCTGTTCCAAAGTCATCCAATGATTTTTCATAGATGAGTGTGGATATGAATTTGAATATTCTTGGTGCTACACTGCACTTGTATGTCAGATGAAAGGAACGTATATTTAATCTATTACAAATACTATATTGGAATAGTTGATTTATGTTAAGATAATCATACTTTTAAAAAACATAATAAAATACAACTGCATTAGTGAAAGATTGATATAATCTGTGCAACCATTGTTTATTGGGTGTTCTTTTTAGGTTCATAATATCCTGGCTGAAATGGTGATGGGTGGAATGGTTTTGGAGACCAACATGAATGAAATAGTCACCCAGATTGATGCTCAAAATAAACTGGAAAAATCTGAGGTAAGAATGAAAGGTGGTAAAGCCAGTTGGAGCATAATCATACAGTTGCATGATTCAAAGTAGTCATCTACTTGTTAATACTTGGCTATTTTGATTGCTACAAATTAGCATTTAGAATGTGGCATGATAAAGCCTTTGTTGAGTGTTTTAAATAGCTGAACATTTCATTTTTATTCTATCAGATTCCCATTTGCATTTATCTATAGAAATATTTCTGAGCTTCCTTCAGTCAAGGCTTTTGACTCTTAAAGCTTGTTTAAAATGATGATAACCATAATAACCACGATAATCATAGTGTACTTGTAGATACATTTTTGTTGTGTACCACATTTTTGTTATGCTGTACACAATTTGATATTAATGTTTTTAGATACACTTAATTAAAAGAATAAATGAGAAGCTAGCATGTTGTAAAACACCAACCATTTTCTTTGTTTGGAAGTATATTTTGTTTAATCCTCAGAAGCTAAAAAGTGTGGCAAAGAGTAGCCTAAAATATCTTAACTTCTACTAAATTTAGTCTTAGAATAGTTCAGACCAGTGTTTTTCAAATTTGGCAACTTTAAGACCAGTGGACTTCAACTTCCACAATTCCGCAGCTAGCACTAGTTGGGGAATTCTGGGAGTTGAAGTCTACATCTTAAAGCCAAATCTGAAAAAGCTTTGACAGGTCACTTTTGAAAGTGCCCATAATATATTCTCCGTGTTCCAGATAAGCCTTCAGAGCAAAAAAAAATGAGGAAACCCTATTTAGATTGCTTCATTAAATGGTATATTATTAACAAATTAAAATTTAAAAATGTTAATAAGATGAGCATGTGCATCTAAAAAAAAATTGAACTCACAATTAAGAACCTTAACTAATCCTAAATATGATAAATGTCGTGTTATCATAGCAATACTTTCAATTTTTTGAAGAATAGTGTAATATAAAGTTAAGTAAAAACATTTGTTAAATAATCAATAAAATTACTGATTTTCTTTCCACAAAATGGAGATATCAAAAGAACCATAAAATCATAAACTCCTAATGTCAAATTAAATGAAACATTAAATAAATTTTCTATTCTTTTGCCTCTCAGTAACTTTATTTATTCTTTAGCAATCCTGTGGAGAGAAGCTGTCCATCTGCCCCAGAACTATGTTTCTCTTCCTGCTCTGTCATGGCTATTTACTTGCAAAAGAAAACCTGCCAAGATTGCAGATATCTTAGTTTCAGTGACAAACACTTTTGGTTAAGCCTTATTTTCTAATTTGACCTAGTTTTATACCATGTTTACCCAAAAGGAAGAAACTAGGCAGCGGTCTGCAAATAATCCAAGGGAATTGCTAGAACAGAGAGGCAGGAGATTGAGAAAAGCTAGTTTCCACTGCTTTTGCCTATCTTCAGAAAAATGCAGAGTCCATGAATGTTTTCCATCTACAGTGCCAGCTACTTACTGTAGTCAAGGTCAACTTTAGACAAGCTACTTTCTAATTGTGATCTTGGAACATTTTTATCCTCTCCTGACTCTTGGTAAGACAGGCATAATGGATGGTTTGAATTCTTCCTTCCTTTTATCTTGCTATGTCAACTCATCTCTAGTGGAGGGCAAGAGGATGAGACAGCTAGCATGCCTTCCCATAGCTTATGCAAAAATGTGGGTGGCGAGGAGGAGGAGATAAATGACAAAACAAACATGATGTCATCATCATGCAAATGCTGCAACTTATGTACGTGCCCGACATCAAAGATGGTTGTGCCATTTATCTGATGTCAGTGTGTGTAAATCATGATTGTGGCATTATCACAGTTTGCTGTTTGCTGTGGTGAAATAGAGTGTTACTGGATTTCATACTGATTTTTAAAAGTCCTGTTTTCCTATTTGAGAGTAAATATTATTGGTTTGAGTTTCACTCCCTACAGAATAAGCATGCACAAGATTTGTGCTTCCTGAGCACAGTGCAAAATATCAGATGAGTTTTCTGCAAATTGTGTTTTTCTTTCTTTCCCTGGTTCAGCTGCTTTCCATTGCTTCCTCTACATTCTGTTTTGTCTTGCACTTTCTTTCATTTGCATTTCTGCTACTTTATTTGCTATTTCTGCTGGAAAGAAAGAAGGACGTGTGTTGTGTGTGAGAAAAAAAGCATATGCATATATATGCATATGCAGGTACTCGTTTTATATACTGAAGGAGAGAGAGAGAGAAAAGCACATGCAAATATATGTGTTATATGTAAATATTTAACGAGGCAATAAGGAGGTAGACAATGTCCAGGATTAGTTTCAATTAAATTGACCCAGGGTTGTCTTCCTTTTGGGTAAATTTGTGATATAGAAACAGATACATAAATATTGTAATATATAAATAGGTAAGACATGTACAGTATTTTCTATCTCTTTATAATTAAAATATATATCATACATGCTACATATAAAAAGGTATCCCAACTGATAAACCATTTTCAAGTAAATTTGCTTTGAAAATTCATAAAATCTCTATTCAACATTTGGTTGCATTTTTATCATTATTTTTATTTGAGCTATTTTCTAGCTAAAGAGCTGTGCAGCACTGACTGAGAAGCACAGAAATTTGCATATTTATGCTACGAGGTTATATGCTGGGGCAAAAACTTAATAAAGGTATAATAAAATTGGAATCAGACTTGTCTAAATATACAGTAATTTCTTTGAGTGGTCCAAGAGATAAATGAGCTCTTCATTCTTTTTTGAAGTGCAGTTTTAGTAAATATAAATATATTCCTATTTATTAAATTATGTTTTAAGGGATTAACCTGTTTCTAAGTTTTAAATAATGAAGTATTTTAGTATAGTGGCCAGGTTAATCTTAATTTTTGTTGCCTCACTGAATGATTAATTGTTTTCTGTGTATGCAAATAAAACTTGACAGGTACTTCACTACTTTTACTTTCTATCAGTGCTTATTACAGAGCAAAATAAATCAGTAATGAAAAAAAGGCAATATAATCTCTGAATGAAGTTAAAAAGAACCTTTAACATCTCCTTGGTATTTACTTTGGAGAAGATACTGTTATTTTTGTGCCCTCTCCTAATCCTAATCTTTGACCTTTGATCCAAAATACCCCTTCTGCTTGCATACTATGTGTGCATGTTACTGATTCCTTCCCCATTCCACAACTGCACTGTATACTATCCTGAAGTGTGTGTGGAATGACTTTTTGGGATTGAGTTGAGCCCTGATATATGTACAAAATACTGCATGTGGGTCTTTGAAACTAAGTCATGACCCTATTATTTCTAGTTGATACTCAAATACCATTTTTTCAAATAGCAGTGTCACTTTTGCTGCACTTTTAGGCAGCTGGGCTTCACTTCATAATCTAGCTAATAATCCTGGATATTTTGTTCAAAGGGAATGGCCTTGGTTTAAAATAAATGGGTAGACAACTGTTTACAAAGAAATATACATATATCAACAGCAGAAGTATTCTTTGCTTCTCTTAACAAGATAATTTACTTGTCCATTTTTGATACCCTTTTTGCAAAAGAAAAATAAGCCAAATTAATAAATCTTTAGACTTTTAATAAAAGGGAAGATTTGGGATAAGTGTCAGGCACTATCAGTGACATGGAAGGTGTTCCTGGAAGAATTGATATTCTTGTGTTTTTTCTGTAGTCTTCAGCTGGGTGTGAATTTGGTCGTTTTAAGTCAGTCCTCATTTTTTCAAACCACCTGATCTTTTCTAGTTCTTTCCATTCTTCTCTTTACAGACCTTTATCTTTCAGTCTCCCAGACAGGACAGGTAGATACAGGTATTGCTAATTTTCAGAAAAAAATGTGCTGCTTTAAAATAAGGGAAAGCAAAATGATGTCAAAGGCAATTGATAAATTAGGCCAGACTCAAAAATTATGTGTTGATAAACCCATATTAGTCTTTGTAGCCCACTTTTTGTGCTGGTTTCCTTCATCTTTTATTGCTGTAGTGTATTTAATAGATTGTCATTAACTTCATATATTTTTACTTTTGTTTTCTCCTTCCATTAGTGTTCAGCTTTAGAATTTTTATCTTTCAAATGTAATTTTATCATTTGTATGCCCTCATCATTAACAATTTAACATCTAATTAATTTGGTATAGATATGGTGTTCCCAATTGTTTGATTATAATCAGCTAGTCAGAAATCAGAAAGCTGTCATGTCCACTCTATTCTCCCATGCCTTTTGTTTCTTTCTAGAATATCCAAGCCAGCTGTCTTAACCATAATTATATATTATGTCTATAATTAGATTACTATCTGTTAGACTATATCTGTTCTTTAAAAAAAATAAAGATGTGAAAATAAAATTTTAAGCTGATTTCAAATCCTGGATGAATAGAAGCTTTGGCTATCCTTTACTATAATTTTAATACCTTTGATATATCACTTAAAACAGAGGCCAGCCATTGAGAATTCATGTTCTAGAAGGAAAAAATTGTGGAAGTTCATCAAATGTTAGTCACCAACGATACTTTAATATTTATTTAGAGCTATTGATATTTCTAATCCTTACTGAGAATGCACATGTTAGGTTTTAAATTTTAAGATTAATCAATTGTTAGACATAAATATTTTTGAAGAGTTGAATATAATGGTCCCCTTGTTCAAATGAAAGACATCTAAATTCATTCTGTGAATAAACATTTTATTTCTTTGCCCCATCCCTACCACCACCACCTTTTTCCAGGGACTTGCCCTAATAGGAGCAATTTATAAGGTTTTGCATTGGATTATAGCAAAAAAGAGGTGGACAGTTAGATTTTTTTAAAGGTAAAATCCTCAGTTTTCACAGGATATTCTATGTTAGGGTTGGTGGTAATTTTTTTTCCTCTCAATTTTTAAAACTACACAATAATGCTAGGGAATTTATAGCAGGTAATGGCTTTGAAGTGAATTTTGTATTTTTAAGCCATTACCATTAATGTGACAAAATGCAATTAAGCATCCTCCAAGCCCTCTCAATATTACTCCTATGTAATGCTTCTATGCTGCATTATACATGTACACTATTCGATAACTCCAATAATAATTATATGTATCTATGATAGCCATAGTAACAACTATAGTTTAAATACTGTTTTTACATAAGCTCTTTTTCTCTTTGAGAACTTTTGTTAGAAAAATATAAATACTATTTAACAATGAATATTGTAAATTAGATACCCATTTTGAAAATCAAAATCTGAAGAAATTAAATACAAGAATAATATTTAAAAGAGAAAAACATTTTAGGGCTTTAAGAAATTAGTGACAATACATTTTAATTTGGTTAAGATTTACTATGGCTAGTTGTTCCTAAGGAGGTTTTTATCACATTTGCTAACAAATGAGAGAATGCTGAAATAAGAAAGCATTTAAAGCTCAGTCCATGCTAATTGCCAGATATAATCTTAATCAGTAGCATATAAAATCCTAAAACATATTTATTTGTATCACTCTTTGTAGGAAAATGTTATATATCATTTAATAGCTAAACATATTTGTATAATTTTTTCCTATGATCATAAAAAATCATGTAACTAGGTATCTATTTCCAATTAAAGTTTGTATGCTTCACAGTATCCCATGTTCATGCTAAAAGTGGCCAAAATTAAAATACACTTTTAGATCCTCCCGATAAATAAACTCTAATTAAGAGTGTTCCAAACAGTCCATTTTTTATTCTGTAAATATATTCTTCAAGATAAGAGTTCTTTCTTTATTTTTATGTAATATTGCTCTTTTATTTTTTGCTTATATGCATTCTTTTTTTATTTTTGGGTCTGGCAACTTAAAAGGAGATAAATCAAATTTTTTAAAAAATTCATGTCCATCCATTACTATCGCTGTGATCCAAGTGCTTGAAATTTCTAAGAGTATGTGTAAGTGTTCTATCTGTTTGGCATTTTGATATACTTGCAGACTTCATTTTGTTTTTTCTCTAATTCTGTTCATTTATTTAACCTCATGAGAAGGGAACATAATCATACTTTTATATTCTGTACTGCATCCTTCCATCTTATTCATAACCCTGCTGCTTTGAATCATACTTGTTCTGGGAAGAAGGGTTGATAGAAAACATGAACAGTTATAATATCTACTAAAATATGTTGGAGAAATGAATTTAAAATATAATGCATATAAAAGGATCTGCCTTTTTTAACAAGCACAAACACTTGGGAGGTTGATCTATCCATTTATTTTGTAAAAAAAACTTGGAATAGAGTTGTTACAATTCTGTCATTTGGAGGATAATTAGGATTTAAGCAAATAATAAAGCTAAGCACTTATGTGTCAATGTAATGTGCTGTATAAAAAAGAAATACAATATACAACTTCCATATTACTAAATAGTGTCCTGAAAAGAATCTAAAATATGCTTTGCATTGCTAAATGTCAATTTTTGTAATTAGAAAGTCTATGACTTTCCCATATGTGTTATTGGATTAAATGTATTATTATTAGCGCTGGCTTTTTAACATGTAAGAGTGCTCAATCTGTAATTTGTGATTATAAGCATCACTGAAGGCAATTTGTTATAGGTTTGATTCAGACAAATATCAGTAAAAGTCAAAGAGACAAGAGGTGACTTTCTCAGCTATCATTTCACAATTAAGCTCTGAAAAGGCATACTTTTGATGCCTGGGGGAATCTTCCTGTTTGATTAGGTTAGAGATCATGCTGATGATTGATTAGCTAAATAAATGGAAGAATCTTGCCAAAACTAAGAGGCTGTCATCTGAACTTTTCAAAGAATAGGAAAGGAAATCAGTCACTCCTTGTCCATGCCCTCACTGGGAATATTGTTATGGAATCAACCCTATGTCTTTCAGTGACCATTGAATTTTGAAGTATAAATCAAACTTTTGTGGTTATTTAAGTTGAGATTACAAAGCAGCTGGGCAAATGTCATTTGATTAGTGGTAATTTTAGCTATATATAAATTCACACTGTATTTCTAATACATGTGGGCATGCTGGAACATTTGTGCTCATAATGAGATCAGCAGCAATGCCTTAGGTTTAAGATTCAGATTGATATTTACTTATTGGGTAATTAGAATCACAAAAATGTGCCTATCAAAAACTTGTTTATGATGTAATTTGTGAAACTCCATGGAATATTTTATAACTTTTCTAATACATGTAAGAAAATGACTAATTCAAATTCAACTGCTAAGATGAGGAATGTTGAATCCCTTTGTCAATTGCTATAACTTTTTGTCTTTCTTTCTAGCTCTCAAAATAGAACTTAGCTAGAAAGGGAGTCGGTAATCATGAGCTGGGTGATGGAAGAAGATTGTTTTTTTAAAATGTTATATTCCTCATCTCTTTTATTTCTTTCCATGTTAATTGGATGGGCCCATGAAAAGAAATGCATGTGTAACACAATTGCCTATAGCTATGCATCATTGGTAGATTTTTTTTGCTTACCGTAATTATAACTCCAGAACAGTTCACTATGTCTTAGAAGTATAGTGTGATTTTTAGTTCATACTTTAATTTGTGGTGGTGGGTAAAGGCAGCTGTCAGTTCAGTGAACTAAAATTGAAGTGGTTTGCCCCATTTATAGTAATATCTACCTACCAAATTCTTGCCATGGAAATTCTATTTAATGTTGTCTATCAATATCTTTAATAGCTCACAGGAATCCTAGTTCATACCAATACCATTTCTAAATATATTTTATTTCAGTAGATGTAGATGCACACATTTTCCTTGCTTAAAGAAACTATGTGCCAGAATGAGTATATTTTTCCTTTAAAAAAAAAACAAAAGTTCTCTGGTATTTGGAAACTCACCAAGAGAAACAAAATGTTTAAAGAACCTTTATAAAACAATGTTATTTTGCACTGTGAAGGAATATCAAATTGTTTTAGGTCTACTTTAAAAAACAAAACAGTTCTCTGGTATTTGGAAACACACTAAGAGAAACAAAATGTTCAAAGAATCTTTATAAAACAATGTTATTTTGCACTGTGAAAGAATATCGAATTGTTTTAGGTCTACTAAAACTATTAAAAATGGGATGGATATTAAAGGGAAATATTTGTGTGCTTGACATTGGTGAGCTTTTCACTTGCTTGCAAAAATACAAAATTGGAAGTTCCAGCTGTTGAAAAAGCAGATATTGCGTTTTCCTGGGAAAACAAGGCAATTATGTTTTTCTACACAAGATTATGTTAACCTCTGTTTAAACATGGTAAACGTATTACTCAATAATCCTGTTTATTAATTTTGCAAATACTGTAAAGATTAAATATTCTTGACCAAACTGAACTTTTGGAGAAAAAATTAATGGCAGCTAATGAAAAATTCTGAATTAATGGCCCAAATCCTAGGAATATTTAATTGAACTTGGCATGTCTTATGTTCACGCAAACATGGTTATAACAACGTTATGATCTGTTAGCATTTCATTTTTTTTCATAAAAAGGAAAGATTGATCTAAAATAAATTTAGATTACTTGTATTTAAAGTAAGTAAATGCTATGAAATGAAATAATCAGATACATAGATAGATAGAAGTCATATGCAAGTGTAATATACATTGTAAATTAAAAATTTTGCCAGGGAGCATTTATTTAAAAAATGGTAGTGAAACATATTACCAAATGTTAATTATAGACAAAAAACAGTAGTGCCTTCTTCTAGAAAGACCTAACTAAAGCTGCTTTTGGAGTCTAAGAAAGATTTTCTATGTGTCTGAATGTCAAAGTTCCAAGCAAATATAGAAAGGCTTAATGTCATAAAAGACATGAATTGTGAGTACTTTACTATTTAGATAAGTTAGTCCAGGGAATGTAATGTCTCAATATTAAAATACCTTATAATTATCTCAATATTGTAAAAATATATATAAATATAGTCAGATGGTATTTGGAATTTCAAATTGTTAAACATCTTTGGAAAGTTTCATTTATTCTTTTGTTTTAGTATATATTCAAGTGTTCTCTTGCAAATATTTGAGGAATTCCGATAACAGTATACGACAGCTTTATACATTGTCCATAGCACTATTATTTTTATATTGCCTCTTACAGTAAAACAAAGGCTTAAAGCCGAAGTATTAGATGAAACAATAAAATAAATTTGAATTGAAACAATATCCTTTAAAATTAATTGTACGTTATATAGAAAATAATTTTCCTGCATGGAGAAAAATGACCTAAATTTTGATTGTGGTTCTAATAAGGTTTTGTTCAGGAATAATTTGCTATACATATCTGCAGTTTGCAAAGGATAGCACCATGTGTAAGGGGAAGAGATTTCATTAGATCATGGTTTAGCATCCATATTTCTAAACGTAATTAGAACAGATTTAGATCAAATTAGTGGGGTTTTTTTGAACCTTGAAACTAAACACCCAGCTGGTTAAAATATGTGAAAAGTTTATTTTTGTATAATGTTGAAAGTTTGATTAAAATTTAATGTTATAAGAATGTTATCAATACTGAAGTAATTGTCAATTTTACCATTTGCAAGGATTAGAAAACTGGCCCATGTTATTTACTGTATATGGTGCAATACCTAGAAACAGTAAAATCAAAGCTAGCATGAGCTTTAATGTTAATTAACCTCAAACTGATTATTTACAGACATGTTAATTTTTCATTGTTGCCATTGCACATATTAACCATATTTTAGATTTCGTGTGAATTGCTTCCACTTCCCCTTTTCAGATGACTATTTCAGAATTTTCCATTTCATTCCAATCCAAAATATCACCTGGTTTTTCTAATATTTAATATTCATGTCTTTATGATTTATTATAATACTTCACTGTTAATTGTAATGGACGCGATCTTAGTGGTATCTTTTTCTTCTGTATACAGGCTGGTTTAGCAGGAGCCCCAGCCCGGGCTGTGTCAGCTGTAAAGAATATGAATCTTCCTGAGATCCCAAGAAATATTAATATTGGTGACATCAGTATAAAAGTGCCAAACTTGCCCTCTTTTAAATAATTTGTGCACTCCAGGTAAACAATGAAAAATTGCTAGCTGCTCACAAATGTTTACCAAACCAATGTTTTGTTAATTGAATACAAGATCAGCATACTCCATAGAAATCTTCTGTAATAAAACTGTGAAATTGTGTTTTGCTTAGCAAATTTAAAAGAAGTGGTTCTTTTGTGAATTTTAAATAATACTTCAATGTCCTTTTAAAGCATATCAAATCTAAAATATATAATTTTCTGGAAAGGAATTCAAAGTATTTATTTTCTTTGTATAACCTCTTTTTGTATAGACTAAACTATACTGTAACTAGTACAACAATCCTAAACATATTTCTTCGTCTGATGTGTTGCATGACATTCAACTGTATTTTCTCGTGCTTTTTGAATAAATTATCATGAACTGTATTGGAAATATTTGTTTAAAATCTACCAATTATTAATAGGAGTGATTTTTGTTTTAACCAAAATGATATTTTTGCTAAGTACAATTTATATAAGGTTAACCAGCATTCTCCATTGGGGCAGAATTTTGCAGCTCTTTTAACATAAATGTGTGTATTTCATATAACATTTTGCTTTGAATATGGAAAGCAGCAAAGAATTATGCAAGGCGGGAAGGTCTTGGAAGTTATTACTATGCCTGTGTCTTCACTATTTCATTTTTTCACATGTAGCTTAATTCTCTTCCTGCTCATGATCTAATGTTTTCTGAATAAGAAGTTGATGAAATCTAGAACAACTTTCAAATATCTGTTTTTCTTTTCTACATCCATATTCTATCCAAAATGATTCCTCTCTCTTACTCTAGTCTCTTCAGTTTCTTCATATGCTCCCTGTCCTCTGGCTTCTACAATTTTGTTTTTGTCAGGATTCATCCACAAACATACTCCTTTTGAACATGACTATATGTTATACTGCCCTTTGTATTCATACTTCTCCTGATGGTAAACATCTCAGTTGTATTCTTGGCTTCTTTTATGATTGAATCTCATCATGTCATTTACCCCCCTTTATTTTATTTGGTCAAGAGTTTTAAAAAGTTGAATATTATTTCTGCTTTAATAAATTAAACTTAAGGACCAGATCAGGATGAATTTTAGCCAGTTATACTGTGCTAAAAAATTTCTGCAACTACAAATATGGAAGATAGAACATTCTTCAAGATAGTTTTTTTTTTCTCTTGAGGATTTTTATAAAGTCCAGGAGATAATGCTGAGGATAATGTCCAGGAGAGGCTGCAGGGAATAGTGAGACTCAATTCTATATGCCATCAAAAATGTAACTTTAATTATTGATTTGATTTGTAGTCTCCCTTTCTGTTCTAATGAGTACTCAATTTGCCCAACAAAATATTTTTAAAAATATTTTTTTAAAATTGCCTCCCAAGCTGGCAAATACCCATTTCTGTTGGAGGCCACTGTGTTGTATTTCATATATAATTTTCTGGAAAGGAATTCAAAGTATTTATTTTCTTGTATAATCTCTAAAAATCCCAACTTATCATTCAGTAGACTGGAATCTGAGTGTCTCTCTGTTGGGCCTCTCTTCTAGGAGATCTTCCCAAATTACTCTTTGTCCGGGTATATAATTGCCTTATCACCTAGAAAGGAAGTGGGGGGAATTCGGTATGGGTAGAACTTTGGAAGAGACTGGGAAGCTACAGTTTGGGGGTATAAATGTTTTGTGTTTGTGTGATAGATGGTGATTAAGAAAGGATACCAGTGTTCTGACCTGAATGCAGGAACTGGGGATGGGAATTGGTAAGGAAAGAGAGCAGGCAGTAGTGTTTGGATTCTGATGGGCAGGGTAGCTGTGGTGAGAAACTGAAGATAGGCCACTCTCGGGATGGTGGGAACACTGAGAGTGATCTCAATATCCAGCCATCAATACTTACCATTGGTATCAGGTGACAAATCATCAAGTCATTTTGCAATCTGCCCTCATTCTGGGCTGTACCTTGGTTCTCTGATTGTAGAGATCCCCAATTATCTGGGTCATGGTTGTCCCAGAGATGCTTTTTAAAAGGAGCAACTGGACTTCGTCAGCAATTCTCCCAGTATGGTTGACTTCCTATCCATTCTTTGCAGCTGTCCCCCTTTTCCTATTGCAGTGCATTGAGTACCAAACAAACAATGAATTCTGGACAACATTTTTGCATCAAAATGCACTGAATGCCAAATTCGATGGGTTTTGAAGCAGTGACATACTGAAGTACCATTGTAATCTGATAGGGTCAGGGATGCTGCACTACAATAGACTGCAACTTTTTACTGGTTACTAAAAGATAAAGAAGCATAACCATGTAAAAGGCTGGAGTTCAAACCATCTGGAAGGATTTAATCAAGCCTACTCCAAGAGATTCCTGTCTAGTTTTTGTAAAACTCATGAGGCAAAAAGAAAAAATATCCTTAGTAATTCATATTTTGTAATATACAAATTCCTTCTGCATTACTATTCTGCATTACTTCTTCATTACTGTATAGAAGATGACACTGGATTTGGCACATGCTACTTTTCAGCCATAACAATTGTTTTAAAATAGTTCTAAATCTATTCAGTGATTGATTTTCCTATGAAACACTGATAATACACAATCTCAGTTGCAAATTAATAGGTTCATATAACATTTTCAACTGCCTTAACTTTTAAGGGCTGGAAAACTGTATCATAAACTTTTGAAACTGTATCATAAACTTGAACAAAAAAATATCACATAAGGTACTGAATAGTTTTTCTAGCAGCTGGAACTTTCTATGTAGTGAACAGGAAATACATCTTAAATTTCTTAAATTTCATAGCCAGAATCTGTTTCAAATAAAGATTACTTGCTGAAATTTTCTGCATAATACAGCCTCAGAATAACTTCTATTTTCCGTTTCCTTTTCATGCTTTTATGAAATATAGGCATTCTTCTCGGTACCAGAAAATGGTCTAGTTCAGTGTTATTTGAACAATATGTATTAAACAGTTGGCATGGGTAAATATGAGGCATCATTTTCTATTGGAGTTTCCATCCCAAGGCTACATTTTGAAATAGGATGGCATACTTTTATTTTTACTCTTGCATCATTATATCAGGAATAAGCATCGATGAGGAATCAGCATGGACTAGGTTTTAAATAATGAGTATCTCTCAATATGCATTTAGTTTATATATTTAGAAATTATTTTTGTGAAACCAGCATTGTCTAATGTTCCAATATTAAGTCAGTCCTGGGAATCTGAGATTCCAATCCAGAATCAATTATAGAAGCTGACTAACTTGGATTTGAGCCTCTGTTTCTTCCAATCTATTTTTCAAGGGAGGGGTGTAGAGATGAAATTGGGGCACTACATACTTTCCTTGAGATTGTTTGGAGCTTTGAATCCAGCCTTACTTTAATAAAATGATCTCAAATAAGCATTGTTTAATGTGAGGAAATGTGGGCCTATAGCAGCAGAGCGGAAGGAGTTGGCCAGTTCAGAATCTGTGTGTTTGTGATTGTTAATTGGGCAACAGACACAGGGGAACAATTACTGAAGCAGCATCATTTAAAAGGGCTAACCTACAGAATGCTGGGGCACATGACTCCCATGGGAATGAAATTTGGGAAAGTTGCAGGTCTACAGTTGCAGAAACCTGAGGGTTAAAGGACACAAGAGAAAATAGAGTTGTATCCCTATCTTCTTTTCTGCCTCCCTTTGGCTGTGCGCCGAATCAGCTGATAACACTGCTTGACAATAATTGAGCAACAATTGACTGCATTGGAACAGAAGGGTGAAATTTGATCTCTTTAAAGGTGAGGTAAAGCAAGGCTGAAGGAGTGACTTGGATGCTTGCGAGGTAAAGGCTGGGGAAGGAGACATGGCAATCAATAGGTGAGACTTGTAAAATTCTTTCACTGTAGCCTTATAAGAAATGTAATATATTTGTGGCTTCTGCTTCTTTGGACCATCAAAAGGCTGCCATCAATCTTGTGATTCTGAAAGCATTTCTCCTCTCCTTTACTTTTATTTCCCAGAAAACGAGAGGATTCCAAGACTTCCCAAGCCTCTTCTGTGAGTTTAGTTACTAGTTGCATTATGGTTGTCTAAGCTGCAGTTCTTCCTCCTGCCTCCAGGAGAAATTCGAGGCAAATAAGAAAAGTAATTTTAAAAAAGATCAACTGAATGCAGCCGGGGCACTTGAAGTACTTTTCCTAAGGTATAGCAGAAAGGGCAAAAAATGACGACAACAGTCTTTATTTAGGGCAATAGTTCTCAAACATTTTTATCTCAAGTCATTTTTATATTCTTAAAAACTGATCAAGGATTCCCAAGATGTTTGTTTTATGTGGGTTATGTGTCTGTAGACATTGTGCTTTCAGGATATTCTTGTCTTGGATGGCAAACCTCAGACAAAGAACATTCCGTGCAAAGTGCAACGTTTGCATGTTTACTTGGGGGAAACATTTGCATGTTTACCTGGAGGAAACAAGACCTTAACACCTAGATAGGACGGAACAAAGGCAGGAACTGAAGCTTATGTTAATCTTAATTAAAAGTTAATCCTAACTGGAAATGAATGTATAAACTGCTTAAGCAGACAGTAACAAAGGTTGTCTAAATAGATGTATAGTGTATAAATTAACCACTGGTATGCTACCATGAATATAGAGAGATAGAACGAACTCTGGCAAGAGAGCAGACAGCTCTTCTTATTCTCAACCTGACAATAAAGAAAGCAGCTTGTCTCATCTCCATGTGGTCCTGAATCTTGATTCCTACAGTGTCAATAGGTCACTGTCTGTGTAGGTCATTGTCAATAACAGAAATTTAAACTGAGCAATTTAAAAATATTTTTGTCTTCATGAAGCTTCTGAAGGGTTCTCCCTAAATCTAACCTCAAGGATCCCCAGACCATATTTTGAGATCAGCTGATCTAGGAAAACATTGGCTCTGGAAAAAACATAGCCATTACTTATCCATGCCTGACCTGTCTTTTACAAAGCCATCCTGCCCCTCCCTTTCCTCTTCCTCTGGGGAAGGTCAACTGAAGGTTTCTGTGGGCAAGGCAGATGTTCTGGCAGTAATTCCTGATGTCCTAATTGTCCTTTAATGGCAATTAGTTCAAGTTTTGTTTATTGGCCATTTTCAGTCACCAGAACTTTGCCTCTTGAGGGAGAAGCAGAAATTTTTATTTTATTTTGAGCTATCTTGTTTCCATGGCCTGAACAAGTTTAAAAACTCCTGTTCCATTTTACTTCAGTTTGCTAACATACTAAACTAAGTCAAAATGTGGTTTATCTAGAAAACACTAAACTGAGCAAATCACTTTTTGTAACAACCTTCTTGAGCTTTTGGTAATGACAGTTGTGCATAACCTTCAAAAAGGCTAGCTAGTGTTAATTGTTGCCCTGCAAAAGTCCAGTGCTCAACATTCAGGCTTTTGTCTGTAATCTTCTGGCAGCAAACCTGTTTTCAAATAAATGTTTTTGCCAAAAAGATTGACAACAAATGTTGCAGGACCTGGAAGATAAAAAAGGCAACTCTTGGAAAGGAGAATGGAACAAAAATTGAAAGGAGCAGTTCCATCACCAAATAAAAACCTGCAGCTAATATTAATCTGTTAAATTTTAAAAACTGGGGGTGCATTAATCCCAGTGAGATGGAATAGATTGCTTTGAAGAAAATACTATGTGGACTCTGCAGTAATTATTGTTATGGGCTTATGTTTAGGAAGTAAGTAATGTAGCTTCAGCCATCCATTTCTTTTTTAAAATCCATGTTTATAGTGCAAGTGAAGGCTTGAATGGTTTAACAACTTAGTTATACAAATGGGTAAAGTTTCCCTTTGGTTATGTGTATTGGTGATTACCCAGGCATATCTCTGTTTTTTGGGGACTGGCTTGAGCCTTTTAGCCATCCCCAGCAGCCATTAGGATTCTTTGGTCCTGTAATTTACAATCAAATCACAGTATTATATTACCTGCACAGGCCCTTCCAAACTTGAGATGGCTTTGGGAACAAGATAAAAGCTAAAGGTTCCTTCCAGTTGAGTTTAAATTCTGATGCTTACATGGCTGTACCCATATCATTTGTTTGGCAACAATATGGAAGCATTTTGCTATTGCCTTTTTCCAGATGTGTTTGTTTCTTCTCTGTCTAGGTAGAACTTTCCTAGTGGTCCCCCATCAGAATAGTTTAGTAGTTTTGACACTGTATAACTTTTTCAAGATTAGCCACAGATATCTAGGTACTAATGGTAGAATTTAATAATTGAAAATATTTTTACATTTTTTTCATTTAAACAATATAAAGTGTATACAGTTCCAGCCATGATAAGTGAAGAAAAGAGAATAGACATAGAAACTGTTATGGAAGGAGATTCTGTACCAGAATTAACCATTTAGGATGAAACTTCTGCCAGTCTGGAACAAGAACTCTTCTGCCAAGGATAGTTTATATGTGAGATTTGTGTGGCCAACTATGTCTAAGGAAACTCCAACTGAAAGATGTCCATAAAAAGAAAAATCACTGGATTTGAATGAAGTATGAATTGGTTATATTAGTGTGCAAAGCAGAATGAAATTTGTCTGCAGAATCCATCTTCCCTAAAAACGCCTGGAGTAGCATAGGCAGCATTCTTTTTACCTTTGCAGATAAGCATGAAATATTAATTTGTTGATAGCTTGTACAATCACTGGAATTCAAAGATGCTTTCCTATGATCCTATACCCACCTCATTTAAAAAAGCTAGAAGTGTTCATAAAATGATAAAATCTGCAAAATTCAGCTGTTCTCTGTCTACTGTAGATATAAGCAGAAAAAAAAAGCCATAATTTCATTACCTGTGACTTCAAGATAGAATAATTGTAACTCATCCCTTAAAGTCAAACCGGATGTGCACTGGATATTTTCACACCTTGAGTTATAGTCATAACAGCTATGAATTTTGGCATCCAGAAGTCAAATGCCCTCTCTAGTAGACACCGACATACAGGGTAAAATCTTTATTTGCCTTTGGTCTTTGTCCCTGGGTGATCTATTAAATTTTGTATTTTTATTTAGTTCTTCTAACATCAGTCACGTTTTCTTTTGCCAATCCTATTGTCATTTTACTTGGATTATTTTGTTTTATGAAATACGGGGTAATAATATTTTTAAAATTGAAATTTTGAGGAAAACATTTCTATTTGGTTACTAATTATGCAATGCTCATCTCAATTAACAAAAGAAGATCTTGTTTTTGAATCTGAATAACTTTGGAAGAAGTCAAAGTTGTAACAAATTCAAAAGTTTCTGAATGTTTGCAATTACTCCAGGTAATTGGCTGTTTCTAGATAAGCCCAAACTGCAGTGCATATAGATGAAGTTTGCATATCAGACTACATCACATTTTGGTTCAACTAAAGTTTATTAAATAAATCACAGTGACTGGGTTCTGGCAAATACTCTAAAGCAAACAAATTGCATCAGGGCTAATCATGTACAAACCCAGTCAAGATGTTTTTCTAATTTCTCTTATTTTTGTCCCACTTGAGCCCCTGTTCTAAAATACAGCCATTTTCTGAAGTTAAATTATATTTCAGTGAAATACTTCTTGATCCATCCCACATTTTTACTCTTAGTTTTTTTCATGAATTCTATCACTTAGTGGGTGGTCCAAAAATACAAACATGACCTAAACAACTTCATTTGTCAAGCAGAAACACAACACTCACTTTCTATGGTTTCTTTTTCCTTTTTTCCAAATGATTACAATTGTTTTTCTTTTTAAAACTAAACTTTTGAGCATGTCCCTGCTGCCCATATTTAGCAAAGAGAAATATACATTTAAACTTCTTATTTTAAAACTTTTTAATTATTAAAAGTGTTTGTTTTCTTTTTAAAATGCAAGCTAAGAAGTTACGATAGCTTGTGTTTATTGGATTAGAGCCAACTACCAGACCTGGAATGTAGGAGATGCCTGGATTTATAGATGCTCTGAGACTCTTAAATACTGTTATTTTTCTAGTTCATCTTTGACCTAATTCAAATATTATGTATGCTTAATCATTTCAGTGTGTCCAAATGTAGAAGTATTTTTACATGCAGTCCAAATGTGTATTTGCAGGTGCCAATTTCATTTAATAATATTAAGCATGTAGGATTTCCTGACCTTCCATTACAGACTACTTTTTGGTGTCAAGACTTATGCTCCAGGACTTCTAGCTTGTGAGGGAAAACATATGTTTCTACTTCATACAAGAACAATCTTGTATTGTCAGCTAACTAGCATCCTTTTCAAGAAAGTACTGGTTTTCTACAGCTTAATATTTTAACGTAGTAAGTATTTGCAAACAATAGTACAAAATTGCAGGATACAATTTTGGGAAGAGCTGTGATGGCACATGGTTAGAATGCAGTATTGCAGGCTAATTCTGCTAACTCAGCAATTTGATTCTCACCATCTCAAAGTCGCCCCACTCTTCCATCCTTCTGAGGTCGGTAAAATGAGGACCCAGATTGTTGGGGGCAATATGCTGACTTTGTAAATCACTTAGAAAAGGCTGCAAAGCACTAAAATGGTATATAAGTCTAAATACTATTGCAATTGCTGTCCTCTACCACACATTCTGGTAGAGAGACATTCCCGGAGGATGGGCTCCAGCATGAGTCCAAAAGCTTAGAAGACTAAACCTCTGGTCCCAATGACCGACCTAGATTGGATCCTGTAACATCCTGGGGCACATATATTTGCCTTTATTTGTGTGTTCAAAATTACCTGCAGATCAGTATTGGCTCTCCCTTGGAAAAAGTGATGGACCAGCTGAACCAACCTTCTCCATGTTTGCTCCCTGGATGACCCTGCCTGTTGCTAAGCAGAGAACAGTAGGTGATAAGCATATTTGATGCATAATTAAAAGACTAGCAGAAACCTTAACTGCAAGTGCTTTAGAGTAGGAGTGTCAAACTCAGGGGTGGCGGGCTGGATGGGTCATGTGTTGGCCCCACGCCCAGTTTAGCGAAGGGGAAAAAAGTCCCGATATGTCACATGACGACGCCGTGACAGTGAGTTTGACAGCCCTGCTTTAGAGTGTAACAATGGAACATTTCAAAAACTAATAGATAAGACTGGATAAGTCTTAGATATACCTCCAGATGCTGAAACAACATAAAAGCATTATGGGAATATAACAATTAGCTAGTGATTTCAGAATTTATGGGTTTGTTTTGCTGTTGAAGTATATAGTTAAGTGCAAGCGTTCCTGCTTCCTGAATATCTCAGTGTAGCATGACATTTAGCTGGGCTGTGATTAGTTATTTAGAAACTTGCTTTTGTTTGCCTAATGGAGTGGGGTAGCTACATTAGCTCACCCAAGCTAATGGCATGGTGATTAATCCCTGCACCCTTTTTTGCACAAAAATAAAGCTTTAAAAATGTTCCTACCTCTGGTATGTTTTGATTGGGCCCAGCATCCTCCAGTGCTCCTAGGATAACAAAAGGAGATACTTTTCTTGGCACTAACCTGCATAATACTTAACATGTTTCTAGGTGGCATAACTTGATGTTGTATTCCTCATCTCACTAAAATCCTGAACACTCATTGCTATGACCAAGGAAGTCAATGTAACTTTCTGGTTGCTCTTTTTTGTATCTTTTCCAATTCTGCAGTGTATTTTCAAGAAGCAGCAATCACAGCTGTACACAGCTGTAGTTGTTTTGGAAATGTGTATATTAACAGTGTATTTATTTACATAATCATTTCTATATCTGGTGTCAAATTTCTAGCTTGTTTACAGTTATAAAATGTAGTAAGTTAAACCACAATTAAACTCTCAGAACTGCATTCCACCTAACTGGAGTTTTGATTATCTAAAATCCTGCAGAAGAGCAGTGTTTTACAGCCTTTTAAAATGTTAATATTATAAAGACATTCCAACTTCAGAAAGCAAGCTGGCTTCTGGTCTATCTCCTTCCAACCTGGTTGCTTGGCTGATTGTTATCTATTGTGCTCTAGCCTACATGGCATATACTGGCTAGGCAGATTCCACAACTAATGAGAACCCAAACCATAAGAGGCATTATAGGTAATTGTAGAGAGTAAAGAAGATGACTTTGATAGAGATATGCAAGAGCTTAGACCAATTTTACATTTAAAAATGGTTTATTTAAGCTACTGATGTTGAATAAGGATAGAATGAAAGAGCTTTGAATTCACCCTATCCATGTCTGCCTGATGGATTTCATTAGAACAGTTGATGTTTACAGTGGGACTGAAATTAACAAATGAGGTAAAAATGTAGAGTACATTTTCTCAAAATCACAGTTCATCTTGATCTTTGTTATTGGAGCTGGAGACATAAGGCTTTTATAATTGGACACAAATTCACAAAATGAATGTTTAATTAAAAATATGTTCTCAATCTAAATCCAAATGTTACCTTTATGTTCATAAAATGGATGATTAGGAGACATGGTACATTTTACAATTTATGCACATCTTGCTAAAATATCCTTACTGCACACATTCTAAAACAGTCTTTTAGTTGAATCATATTTACAAGGAATATTTGATAAATACAACTGTCTTAATATTGCAGATGGATTTTTTCTCAAAAAAACACTGTATCTCCCTTTACTGAGTGCAGATGTTTGCTTAGTTCTCATTTTCCCAACTTATTTTAATCTATTTTGCTCTATGACAGAAATAATGCTTATTTTTCCAATAGGTCTATAAACAGTATTTCTGGTACTCTTGTTGTTAGTCAAACATTAAGTCTTATTTAGAAATTCTAGTTTACAGGTAACTGGTGGAGTTAATCCCCCTTTTTCAAAAATTGGAGCTCCTGTTGATTACTCTCGTCTTTATGTATCAGTAAGGATTGACTGATAAGATTAAATAAAAAAGTTAGAACAGGAATCTACCACTCTCTATTGAATCTTAGAGTTCCACTGGAACTAGATTGCCAACTGCTTTAGTTGGTAAGGTCCTAGCAAATCAATCATTACTTACCATTCTTTTCTGAGAGCTTTTTCACAAGCCAATGAGCTCCATTTTCTAAATAATTTTGTGTACTGTTATTAGAGGGTCTCATCCTCCAGGTTTGGAAATGATTACACACTGATACATTCACATACATTTCCAGACCTGGGGAGGTTTTGTTCCTTTAAATCTCTATTTTTTCTTTCTATAGCAACCTGTAGTTTGTTCTCAGAGCAGTGGGATAACTCAAGGAGTGGTTCCAATCACAAATGTGATTGTGGGCCCTAACCACTATCTACCTGCTTCCCACAGCTCTAAGTCCAATCCAGAAAGCCAGCTTAATTCTCTGTCTGGCCAGACATGTCACAATTATGTTTTGTTTTGAGCTGCAGCAGTCCCAATTAGGGGCTATACACAGGTAAAGGATATTTTTCTTCAATCCAATTCAATTCTGCATGCAATTATTATAGATGCACATCTAAGAATTTTTAATAGAAATCACATCAAATTGATCAAGTCAAATTATCTGAGTCTTCCCATTTAGACAAGCAAAGTCTTTTTATTACCTGCTAAACCCCAGGTGGGAAGGACAACAAACCATTTTTTCTTTACTCTTCTTTCTACCACACATAACAGCATAAATTAATCATATCTTCTTTGGTCAGCCCCAATGTTTAAATCATCTTATTGTATGAAGGAGCTTCCCAACTTCTAAGTACTCGGGTCTATTTACAATTTGAGATTCTTCCTAATTGTTTTAGTGAACTTCACACTTTTACTTGAAGTTACACTCATTGTTAAGCACTAGATTTTTACTATCTGTCTCTGCCCTGGGTGTTCTGTCTCTTCCCTTTTTAGTTTGAATCCCCCAGTAGGCGCTGGCTTATTTTTAAAGATCCAAACACTTCTCTTTCTAATTTGGATCTCCCAGCAATATCTGTCTTATTTTAAAGATCCAAATGGTTCTCTATCATTCTTAGATCTCCCAGCAGGCACTGGCTTATTTTTAAAGATCAAGATCTATAGACACCTTCGTTCACACATCGTTTGCACCTGGTCAGGGTTCTCATGAGCAAGTTTGAACTCCACTTTTCTCTTTAAAGATAACTTTTACTGTTTAATGTGTTCCAATGGATTCCATGGAGAACACGGCACTAATCTTACCAGTCCCAGATAGACACTCCTATGCCTGTTTCCGAATATAACACCAATCTTACCTATTTCCCAGTCCTTAAGGAGTTTTCCGGTTCCTTTCCTTCAGAATTGAAGCTAGCTAATACCCCTCCTTGTATGTCGGGCTGGAACCCCTGCATCCCCCAGAATATTCAACAAACACGCTTCATCTATCACTTTGGAGCAAACCTTATCCATCTCATTCTTCCATTCATGCAACACTCCCCACCTGTCCCCTAATAAAATTATCTACTCACCTAGAGGGCACAATTCCACAACTCTCGGTGCAAGCCTCTTTGGTTAGGGCATTCAGGGTAGGCAGTATCGGAGCCTGCCAGCAAATGACCAGGTCAAAATCACTGGATAAAATTTTTCCAGGAGTGCTCTTGACTTTGTCTCTGGTCCCAGCTGGTTTCTTCCGTTTGCCATAGTGAAGGCACTGAACTTCAAGGAGTCCAGCATGTGAGGAGCTGAATGCAGGAATGAAGCCTTCGAGCGCCAGAAAATGTAAGGTCCCAGCAGTTTCCCCAAGCCATGGAGATGCCAAAGAGTGAGATTCAAGATGAGGCTTGCAAAAATAACAGCTTTTTATTATTTGGTGAAAGCAAAAAGTCTGGATGAATACTATGTCCAAAACATACAGACAAATGGATGTAAGGAATACCCACACCCTGTGAGAGTGACTCAGAGTATTATATACATTTTATGCTGTTAGAAACAAAGTTTATCCAATCAGAGACAAAGGTTCATTATTAATGTGGGCAATGTCTTGCCCATGCTCTCCCCTTCCTTATCCGTGAAGCATTCTTTGTCCGTGCTCTGTCCATACTTTGTTATTTTACACAGTATCCCTTGTCCTTGTTTGTTCCTGCTCCTAGGCAGCCCCACCCCTTATCTATGGAGCAGGATCAAAGGTGGTATTCAGCAGGTTCTGACCAGTTCTGGAGAACTGGTAATGGAAATTTTGAGTAGTTCGGAGAACCAGCAAATACCACCTCTGACTGGATATTTTACAGTATCCTTCCCCTGCCATGCCCACCAAGCCACGCCCACAGAACCGGTAGTAAAAAAGTTTGAATTCCACCACTGAGCAGGATGTTCATGGGAATTGTCTCCAAGGATGTGTCTAGCTCTGGAGCAAATTGCAGAAGAAAGAAACCAGGTAGAAAAGTATACAATTCTCTTACAGAGTGAATTCCTAACAAATGACTTTCATCCTTAGCAAAATAGTACAAGCAACTTCTTTAACAGATGCAAAGAGCAAAGGTTAGATTGATTCATGTCAAAATGTCCTTTCAAGTTCTTTTCAGTTGTGCCATGAATAATAATATGAGGCCAGTTATGGATAGGTTCTGTATCACGAGATGATGCTCAATAAGCTGTAAACATGCTTGTACCATTCTTGGATGAGACCAAGTGTCCTGCCCAGAATAGCTTTATGAAACTGAGTTGACAACAAGATGCCAAAACCCATCTTTTTCTCATTTGTTACCAAAGTCTTCCAATTGGTCTTCTGCACCTTGAGTTTCTTTTTCAATAGAGTCTACCAGTTGCTCTGCTTTTCCTGTCTAAGCCTCCAAGAAAAAGAAGATGAATAATCCTAAAATTATTACATAAATCACAATCTATGTCCGATAGCATGAAAATATACCTCCTAAATACCTCTTGATTCTGTAGCCCAGCCATGTCTACTACTTACCTCTTACCCAATGGAATAGAAGCACATGATTTACTAATTATCCAGTATTCTCCTGATAAAATAGCTTAGGGAATAACACACAGTCCCTGGAGAAAAGGGAGAGGGGGCTTTGTTTTCCCAAAATGGTTGAATTCATTATTCATGTCCACCAAATTGTTTTTGTTTGTTTGTTTTTATGGTGCAGAAGAGAGAAAGAATAATCTGCTGTTCTATTTTTCATTTACTGTTGTCATAAAGTACATAATCCCAGGTAGGCAGGAGCTGTGGCAAGGATTGGACTCACCCATTGCGTTGTATTTGGGTCTCGATACCACTCCATAAATTGAGATTTTTACTGACTATTTAAGCCCTTTTGGATTGATGTGTTGACTTTAGTCTTGGATCTCTCTTAGTGTCTGTCTTTAAATCATCGCAGCTGGAATATGAAGACTTCTTTAAAAACATCAAAGGAATCCTAATATGATCTGGATTTCTCATAATGTTTAAATATACAGCTAAAAACAATATTAGGCATGATAGTTATAGTTTCCAAATCCTTCAACAAACATTCCTGACCCAATCAGAGCTTTCATGGACTATAAGTGGGAACAGAATAGGAATTAGAGAATAGGTTTGAATGATTTTTAATGAAAATATGTCTAGAATGAAGTCCTCAGTATTCATGTTGGGACCAGTATTTTTAAATTGTTCATAAATGATGGGGGTAGAAAAGCTGGGTAAAGTGAAGCTCTACTAGAATTTCTCCACATTGGTTGAATTAATCTTAAAATAGGGAACACTGTTCAATATAAGCAAATGGAAATGTTGAAATTAAACGGACATAACAAGAAATTCAAATTACATGGCATATGTTTAGTGGACGGGACTGATCGGGAAAGGATTTCAGAAGTGATGGATGTTGCTGCTGCTGTTACAAACAAGAAGTTGAATAATATGGAATAGAATAATTCTATGATGACTGGTACATAGTGTACAGTTCCAGTCATTACACCACAGACCAGTAAAAGTCAGCTTTAGAGAACTAAAACACTTTGAATCATCACCCCTTCTATATAAACTGATGACCTTCCTGATACATATGAATGGCCCTGTGCAATATTAAATGCTGGACTAAACTCTTTTTAGCCAGGAGAGACAGGGCCCTTTAATCTCAAGCAATAGGAATGACTAAGGTTGGATGTTCTGCCAGAAAGTGGCCTGGGAATGTAGACTATTTAATACAGTAGTTGCCAGTTTGACAAACAGCCATACTTCGGGGTGAAGCACAAAATATTTGGACTTTAATGCATTTTTAACTCTTTTTCTTCCAAGAAACTTCTTCAAAAATTCATCAGACAGGATACTTGCTAGACCTTGTGGTAAAAGTGAAAAGAGATTATTTTTTGAGCACAATGTCCAGTTAGATGCAATATATATCATCCAATTGGATATTTTGCATCCAATTGAGTGTATGTATATGTACATGTACATGTACATATACATATACATACATACATACATACATACATACATACATACATACATACATATATATATATATATATATATATATATATATATGAGAGAGAGAGAGAGTGGGGGGGAGTTCAACTAGAACAAGACACTAGGGAAATTGTGTAGTTGTATAGGACCACTTCACTGATAGAATGGTTTGCTAAACATAAGGCATTTCACTTCTAAATGATTACAGTTTGATTATGTCTGAGTATAAAAAAACTAGTGATAGTCCTTTAGCTAGCATAAGTTTTCCTTCATTTTATTTCTTAAATATAATGCACATAAAATCAGATGTAACTAATTTAGGGGGGAAAGCCTCCAATTAAAAATTCCCTGGAAATCCCATATCACTTTCCCTTTTATTTCTCATACTAAAAGCTTAAATGACATCCAAGGAAGCTATGAGATATGGTAAAGTTCTGAAGATTTAAATTAAAAATCTTTTTAAGATGTGGAATGTGTAACAATTGAATGTAGGTGGAGCATGTATAGCATAATGAAGTGAAAGAAGGACACTGGTTTGGAGAAAGTTTGAAAAAAGAAAGAGCCAAGTAATGTCTCTTTGCTTTTCAGGAACATATCACAATCAGGAGGCTGTGAGTTCGATCCTAGGTAGAGGCTAATATTTAGAATAGACTCAACTGCTCGAGCAGGGGGTTGGACTGAATGACCTCCAAGGTCCCTTCCAACTTTGTTATTCTATATTTCTCTGGCCAAGGTTCAGAGGCTCTGCCTGCTACATAATATACAAATAGTAATCCATCAGGCATTCAGTTGAAAAAAGTAATTATAGAGACCATTGTTCTCACATTCTTTGTCATACTACACCCTCAATTTCGCTAGCAATTATTAAGCATTTTTTTGGGGTGGGGGGAATGTATAATACTTCACCTCTTCTTGATAAATTTTCTTTACCCAAAGTTCTGGGTTTGTTTGTTTTTTTTACCCCTGCTGTCCCCATAATTCTGATAATAAAGCAGAAGTTCTGAAATGCTAGGATTAGAGTTTGGTAGAAGCTGTCTTGTATGCCGAAGAGCTGGTTTAGATCTTCATGGACGAAAACTTCTCCAGCATCCCTGTCTCTTCCGCGAAGAGTCCCAGCTGACACGTTAAGTACATTCTCTCTTTCCCGTCCGCCCACTTTGCCCTCCGGTTTAAGGCGCTTGCTGCCGTCCTTCCAAAAAAGGAAGGATGGCGGATGAGAAGCCTCCCCAGCGGCTGCTGGGTTCCAAGCCAAGGAAAGCAACAACCCCAAAGCTTCTTCGGTCTTCCGGAGAAATAGGATAGTCGGGGACCCGGGACGGGAGGAGAGGCGGGCGGGCGGGGGTTGGTTCTACCGAGAGGTTGGGATGGGACTATGGGTGCGGCAGGACGTGCGCCTTTGAGCACTTAGCCAAGAGCGCCTAACTTCGAGAAGATGTCGGTCTTGAAGCGGGATGTAGCCTTTCGGCTGCATTTGGGGAGCCCGCTTTTGCCTTGAACAGCATCGCACCGAGTACTATTTATTGGCCAAGTGTGATGGGCGATGCCTTCGGTCCTGGGTTTCTAAAGAGGCCCCGAGGCGCCCGCCCGCCCCCTTTTCTCGGCTGTTTCGCGAAAGAGGCGCCCCACCTCGACCCCTCCTCCCTCCCTCCCTCCCGCTTTTAATTCGCCCCCCGCGTCTTCAGGCGCAGCGCTTCGCTTTTTGTTTGTTTGTTTTCCCCCCGCGGAGAGGAAACCGGGCGTCAACATGAGCGCCAAACTGCGCTCGGGCTTCTACCTGGGAAAGAAATCCGTGCTGCTGCTGGCTTTGCTTCTGGCCGCCTTGCTCTTGGCACTCCTGGTGCTGGCGATCCTCTTCGGGCGTTGCGCGCGGGAAGCGGAGGAACCCGGCCTGCTGAGCCCAGGCGTTCCGACGACGCCCTGGGCCAACGACAGCGCGGAGCCCACGGCGCGGCGCCCGGGACCGTGGGACCAGCAGCGCTTGCCCCGGCATGTCACGCCGATCCACTACTCGCTCCTGCTCTGGCCTCACCTGGCGCCCGGCCTCCCAAAACCCAGCACGCACTCGGGACAAGTGAACATCACGGTGCGGTGCCGCGAAGCCACCTCCGCGGTGCTCCTGCACAGCGCCAAACTGACTTACCGGGGCGTTTCAGTGTGGGGCCCGCTGGAGGAGGCGCCCTACAACTCCACCCGCAGCATCCCGCTGGGGGAGGTCTGGACAGACCCTGAGAACCAGTACCTGGTGCTCGAACTGTTGGAGAACCTGACAGCGGGAAGCCTCTACGAGCTACGGCTCGCCTTTCAAGGGAAGATTCAGCCGGAGCCACACTACGTCGGGCTCTTTCTGAACACTTACGAGGACGAAGGCGAGAGGAGGTAGGTCCTGTTCCCAAAGATGCCGCTTGGAGGCGTATAATAGGACTGGGGAGAAGTCACTACCTTGAATCCTGTCCGGGAAGGAAAGACAGTGTCAAAGCGAAAAAATTCAGCTTCATAAATTAGAGGAAATGAATCGTGTTTTTCTATTGCCAGTATACTTTACACATAACTAGGAAGAACAAAGAAAAGCAGTACATTCTAAGAAGCTAACTAAAGTAAAGTGAAGTAAAACTCCTCCCCTGCACACATGCACAGTAAATCAAACATCACAAGACACTCATATCTTGGTTACTATAGTGATAACAAGTCTGGCATATTGTGGAAGCTCAGCAGACAAATCCAAAATGAATGCAGTGACAGACAGAATGCACATCTAGGGAGTTATTCTAAGGCCACCATACCATCATCATCATGCAGATAAATATCCATTTCTTTTAGAAAAAGGATGCTCTGTTTCCAAAATAGAATAAAATGAAGTTTGGTGACAAGGCATCCAGCTGGTTGACCCAGATTATTACCTGTTTTTAAATTATAAAGGATATTAAGTGACATGTTTGTGATAAGCTGATACTCCCTGGAGTTGCCCAAGACCTTTTTATAGCTGCTGCAGTGTTAGCTACTTATTGTTTCTTCCTGGGGGGAAAAAATACAAGATGGAACAATGGTGCAGCTTAATCATACAGGCCCTGAATTTAATGCTTGTGTGATCCAGCCAATTTTATTGCTTCTGCTATGAAGCACCCAATTTAGAACATAGAGAACATAGAATAATAGAGTTGGAATGGGACCTCAGAGGACTTCTAATCTAACTCCCTGCTCGAGCAGAAGATCCTATATCATTTCATATGGTCTCTTTTCGAAAGCCTTTAGTGATGGAGCAGCACAACTGCTGAATATTCCATTGGTTGATTGCTCTCACCGTTAGGAAATTTCTCCTTAGTCCTAGGTTACTTCTCTCTTTGGTTAGTTTCCATCCATTGTTTCTTGTCGTGCCTTTTGGTGATTTGGAAAATAGATTAACCTCCTCATTTCTGTATGAGAGCCCCTCAAGTATTTCATTGTGCTATTTTATTGTGAGTTGGGGAAATGTTTGGCAAAACTGATTAAACGGAAAAATGGGCATGCTTGAATTTGTTTTTTAAATCCTGTTAGCACTTGTCTAGATAAAAAGTAAAAGATCGTCAAAAAGATATCAGTATTGTAGAACTGAAGCAATTTTTGTACTATCAGTTTGAACAATCTCAAAATTTCCAATGGAAAGAGTGCATAAGAGAGGCATGGATGACTTTCTGACCTTTCTGTAGTTGACTAGGTTGTGTCAGTAGGATGAAAGGTGGATGGCTCAGTTCTCTTCTTCCTCAGATCCTCTGTTTTTTGCACTGTGATGCCTCCACCTTTTGGTCCTAATGTAGTTGCTTAGTGATTTCTGCTGCCATTGCCTGTCAGCCATATGGATGTCTTTACCTGATATTTTCCCACATAACCCTGGCATGTGAGACAGGTAAGAATTTCACAGGCTACGTCATCATTGAGGAATAAATCACAAAGTAAAGAAAATGAAATAAATTCAGTAGTGTAATGCATGTGACAAGGCAATCAGCACGCCTTCTCCTTTAGAAGGATGTCATTCTCACAAATAATTTATTTAATTTGTTAGATTTTTATCCTGTCTTTATTACTTTATAAGGAATTCAAGGTGGAGAACTTATCTAATATTCCTTCCTCCTCTTAGTTTCCCCACAACAATAACCTGAGAAATGGGTTGAGCTGAGAGAAAATGAGTGGTCACTAGTCATTTTTTCAAGCCTAAAATGTGACTACTCATCTCTTGTTTCTAGGCTAGCACCTTAATCACTACCCTGTTTAAAAAACAGAAGGAATAACTTATAAGAATTGCATGCAAAAACAGAGCTGGAGAAAGCAAACTTGTAAAGCTGCAAACATCATAGATAACACTTCAGAATAATTCAGAATAATTTCCCATAGAATGATACAAAAGATAGGAGAGGTTGTAGCAAATTACAATCTGGGATGGATCTGTTAGTTGGAAAGGAGGCCAAAATGAGCAGTAACATTTTGCAAGATGCATCAAACCTGAAGTCAAGATGTTTGTTATTTATTTACACAAGGCAAGCATTCTTTTATTTGAAAACTTGTTGAAATTAAAACAAATCACCTTTCTTTTTGTGTAATGCTCTTGACAATTCATGTTGTTTTATCTTCTGAGCAAGTGAGACATAAGGTCAGCTCCTCTCCTCATTTGGCAGTATGTTTACTGTTCAAATAGCAGTGTGTTTTGAAACATGCTAATAACTAATCCACTCTTTCCTGTCCTGGCACTCTCTCTGACTTGTGTGGTTATTCTTTCCTTCATCTAACACATCTGGAAAACACTAGGTTGGACCAGGCTCACTTTTTACTTCCTTGAACAAATAGAAATTGTGAAGTATTATAGGTGGGGCTCATATATTCTGCTAAGTATTGATGGATTGAGCATGGTGTGTTGACTAATCTGCAGTTGTCTGGATTCCTATGTGGTGCTAATACATAAAATAGAAATGGATAACTTTTTCTTTTTGCAACCAGAAGTAATGCAGGTACTCCCTACTTAACAACTATCCTGTTTGACATGTTTGTAATGGTGCTGATAAAGCTACAATTGTTGCAGCATCCCTAAGGTCATATGATTGAGCTTTGAATGCTTCCAACTGGCAGGCATTTAGCACCATTGCAGCATCTTGCAATCATATGATTGCCATTTGTGACCTTCACAGCTTCTCAGAAGCAGAATCAATGAAGAAGCTGGCAGTAAAATATGAAAATTATGTTCATGTGATGTTTCGCTTAATGACCATGTCATCAAGCAACTGACTTGCTGATCTCAAATGTGGGAGTTAAGGGAGGACTACCTACCTGTACTAACTACCCCCCCCTCGAAACTGAGAACCACAATGTAGATAAAATCAAATTGCATACAGTATGTGGAAGGGAGTTGGTGTTTTGAAGGAACTTTTGGGAATTCCTTAAAGAGAGAGAAAGAAGGAAAAGGGAAAGAGAGAAAAGGAGAGAGCGAGAGAAGGAGAGAGGAGAGAGAGAAGAGAGAGACTATCTACATCATAGTTTGATAATGTTTCCCACATCAAGATGGGTGTTTCCAGGGCTCCTCTCATAAATCATGGTTTACAAACTACATTTTCTGGGTTTATACAATGTTACACCAAAATCATATACAGCCTGGGAGTTTCCTGCCTAGGGACATTAAGCATAATATTTATAGCATAATACTTATATACTTAAAGTTGCTCTGAAAAGAGCTTAACCATGTAAAACATAATTGCCATGGTGTGTGGCATGTAAAATATGAATTATAGTTTACCAATCTGCCATTCCTACTGTAATTTAATCAGTGAAACCGCCATGCGTTACTATGCAAAGCTTCAGAACTGTAGATGAATACCAGTAACTTCCTATATAACAGATAACAGATAATCAGAGTTGGAAGGGACCTTATAGGTCATTTAGTCCAACCCCCCAACCAAGCAGGACACCCTACACTATTTCTGACAAATGGCAGTCCAATCTCTTCTCGAAAGTCTCAAGTGATGGTGCTCCCACAACTTCCGAGGGCAAGCTGTTCCATTGGTTGATTGTTCTCACTGTCAGAAAGTTTCTCCTTATTTCCAGGTTAAATCTCTCCTTGTTCAGTTTCCATCCTTGTCTGGCCTATGGGCACTTTAGAAAATAGCTTGACCCCCTCCTCTCTGTGGCAACCCCTCAAATATTGGAAGACTGCTATCATGTCTCCCCGGGTCCTTCTCTTTACTAGACTAGCCAAGCCCAGTTCCTGTAACCGTTCTTCGCATGTTTTAGTCTCCGGTCCCCTAATCATGCTCTTCTCTGTACTTTTTCTAGAGTTTCTATATATATGAATTTGTAACTACTTAGCCAAAAAGGCATTAAGAGTTGTTAACCTAATGTTACGTAGCTTTTTCTCTGGTAATATCACACTACTGATTAGAGCATACAAAACATTTGCTAGACCAATACTCGAATACAGCTCACCAGTCTGAACCCACATTATGTATCTGATATTAACACAGTTGAGAAAATCCAGAAATATTTCACAAGAAGAGTTCTCCACTCCTCTACTCATTGCAGAATTCCTTATGCCACCAGACTTGAAATTCTAGACCTAGAAAATCTAGAACTATGCCGCCTTTGGTCCGATCTAAGTATAGTATATAAAATCATATATTGCAATGTCCTACCTGTCAATGAATACTTCAGCTTCAACCATAACAACACAAGATCAAACAATAGATACAAACTCAAGGTTAACTGCACCAAACTTGATTGCAGGAAATACGACTTCAGCAACAGAGTGATCAATGCCTGGAATACTCTATCTGACTCTATGGTTTCTTCCCAAGCTCCAAAAACTTTAACCTTAGACTGTCTACTATTGACTTCACCCCTTTTTCTAAGAGGTCTATAGCATAAGCGCATCAATGTGCCTACCGTCCCTGTCCTATTGTTTCTTTTTATTTTTCTTATATGTATTCATGTATTAATAACTATGTTTTTACTTATACCTATTATCTTGTAAGCAGTTGACAAACCAAATAAAATAAATAAATATGAATTTATCAGGCAGCCCATTAAGGTACCTTTAAAACTCGGTAAGCTTAAACTATAACATGAACCATAAGGCATATGGAATATATTGTAATGGAAAAATAATGAAACAAAGTTAGAAATTCTCTCCACCTTCCCTCCCCCCTTGCTCTCCCACTTGCACAGATAAAACAAGATCAGCTTGAGTGCTGCAAGAACAGTGACGTTTCTGCTGCCCCCAAAGCCTTTTTAATGCTGTTGCAGCAAAAACCATGAGGAAGTCCTAATGTCTTCACATGCAGATTTGTGTGGGTGAGGGTGGGGTGGGGGGCAGCCTCAATGAGGAAACTTTGCTAATAAGTTGAGAAATTGCAGGCATTCGCTAATCCAGCACGCGAGTTGCCTGCTTATCTCCACATTCCATCCTCCTCCTTAACAATGGAACCCTCAGCTGGTCTGTCTGGTTGTGAGGATGTGGCTTTGGTTTTACAATAGCAGAATAACTTTAAAAAAAAAAAACTTTGTTTAATACAAAGCTTCCCCAAATCTTGTTCATGAATCAGATCTAGATTTCCCACCTCTCAATCCCAAAGAATTTCTTCTATTGGTCGGGGGCGGGGGATGTCCCTCTTTTTTGGAAAGAATAAAGTTGCAATTGGTGTACTCCATTCTTTGGCAAATTTCCACAACATCTTTATCCATAAAGCTGGGTGTGTGTGTATATGTATGTATGTTATTTATGACTAGAGAGAAAGTAAAAAATAAGAACGAAAAACTGGGGCCTGTTTAAAAAACTGTGTGGTTTTTTTTTTTTTTTAATCTTTGCCCTTGATTACATTTTCCTACTTTTTGTATTGGAATTAAGATTGAAAAGTGAGGATTTTGACCAAATCAAAACAAGTAGGTATGTTCAGCCTGAGTCCTTATACTTTGAAGCACCTCAGCTTACGTTCACCTAAAGAGAAGTAGCATTTCTGAAACCAAGAAGGACTCTTCATTTCTTTAGAAGAATTTTTAATTAACACTAAGGGATAACAAATATGCTTTGAAAAATAGCATTCATAATGCCAAATACATTGGCATGTGCACTGTGTGATGCAGTGTTTCAGCAGCCTAACTGGTAACTCCCCATATATTTTATTTGTATAATGTTTCATGCAGGGGTGGAATTCAATTTTTTTAACAACCGGTTCTGTGGGCATGGCTTAGTTGGTGGGTGTGGCTTGCTGGTCATGTGACTGGGTGGGCATGGCCAACTCAACGTAACTCACATCGAGGCATGCATCTCCTCGCCTGGCCTCTCATGACTGTGAGGATGCTGCAATGGTTGTAAGTGTGAAAAATGGTCATAAGTCACTTTTTTCAGTGCCATTGTAACTTTGAATGGTCACCAGTTTTAGACAAAAACTCAAAAAGGGCATGTAAACTCACGTTTGAATGTCAATTTTTCTAGCCAGCCAAGAAGCCTTGCTGAATGTCACTCATCTTGGTTCCTTATCGTTAAAAGCTTCTTTCTGGCAACTCTACTTCATTATTCAATTATTTCTTCAAAGTGCTAACTCCAACAGGGGAGTATTTCCTCCCAACAGCAGTGTAAAAAGCTTAAAACAACCCTTCCCCTTTAAGAAACTACCAGCAAAAAAAAAAATCCTTCAGAGACAGTAAATCTAGGTATACTGCCAAGGATGCAAGAAGGGTGGAAAAAAACCATGGAGATTTCTTCCAACAATCGGTTCTCTGAACTGCTTAGAAAGTTAACCGGTTCTAGCGAATAGGTGAGAACCTATAGAATCCAACCCCTGGTTTCATGCCATCTACCAGTAGTCTTCAAAATCATGGAGTATGAAACCTTTATTTGGAATACGTTCATTTCTTTGGGTGGTAAATTAGACGTGAAGTGCAAATTCGGGGAGACAGGTGTGTTCCCATCTTCAACGTGGGACAGAACAGGCTGAAGCTGAATAGTGTCAAGATAGATACAGTTTGTCCGCTAATGTTTTCTATTAAGTCCTATGAGAGTTCCTTCCTCTAGATAGGCAGGAAAGGAAGCAGGAAGGCACCACTCTGAAGGAATAGGATTATAATTTGAGGGTCCTTCTAGATTCATGGTTTCTGATACAACAGATAAAAGTCTATATAAAAGGGCCTTTGGCTGGTATAAAATCTACAGTGAAATTTCTGACTGGATTTCCAAATTTTTGCCACCATAGACTGATCTAGTTCTTCTACAGTCCCCCAAATAAGATACACACATACTTAATATCTTCTGAGGTATAAAAACAAGGAATATTAGATTATTCTAATAATTATGGAATGCATTTGTTCACTGCCACAAACAATGCCTCTCTTAGAGGCTTACACAGCAGAAAATTTAAAACAGCCAATGTAAACTTAAGAACATAAAACTTTATAACAGTGAAATAAGAAAAAATAAACAAAGCAAAACATAAACCTGAAATGACTATGCTTTCTATTAAAAAGGCATAAGGTTTTGTGACCTGCTGTTTACTTCATCAGATGCACAGAATTGCTAGACTGATACAGGATTCATTTGAGGCAAAATGGGGAATTGGGAGAACAGAAAGGAAAATAGGTTGTTTTTACAGATGCAGGATAAATGCGAGACAGATTACAAATACCTTATCAATTAATAATTGTGTGAAAAACATCCATTGTGTTCCATGCCTTTTCAGTTTCTTGCTTAACAATATTGTAAAAGCCTCACTTTTCTAGACTTTGAGATCTAATTTGGAGTATCCTGGAACGTTGAAATACTCCAATTTTGCTTTACCCTTGCTCTGAATCCTGATGTCAAGCTTGTGTTCATTAGATCTTTAATGCAAAATCTGGTCTATTTGTCTTATGTTGAATCCAGCGGCCCATTGCTGGCAGATGATAGCATGTATCAAATTGGAGGAAGAACATGTGAAGGCACCTCTAACAGATATATGATTGCTGGGGCCTGTGATCATGCTGTTGGTGTAGATGTAGGGGCAAAGTAGATATCTGGGATTCTTGCAGTCTTTGGTTCCAATCCATGCATCATTCTCCTGTTGTTCCTTGTTGCTTATGAGGATCTGCTTCAAGCATGGTCCTACCACCCATTGACCGAGAAAGCTTTCAGTATTGCCTGCAGTGTAATCATGAATTTGAATGCCTTGAGTTGTAATAGGTGATAATCAGTGGTGTTTTACTGTTCTGTTTTTGTGATCTGTCTTTTAATATCAAGGTTGACTCAGCCTTCCATCCTTCCAAGGTTGGTAAAATGAGGACCCAGATTGTTGGGGGCAATATGACTGTAAAAATCGCTTAAGGAAGGGTGTAAAGCACTATGAAGTGGTATATGTCTAAGTGCTATTGCTATCTCCTCCCTGGGAATGATCTGGCTTGACTGTTTTGTCTATTGGACTTAATGGTGGGTAACTCAGTCTACTGAATGCCTGGTTTAATTTCATCATTGATCATCTCAGTTAAGTGAGTGAGAACAAATATGGTTGTAGTGTAAAGCCTGATTATAGATGGTAGATTAGGTGATTTGTACTGAATGGAAGGTGGAACCGAAGTAGGTATGGATGGCAATCTGTAAGTTTCTTGTATATTGTGATGTTAATGTCCCATGTATCATTTTATCATGACATCAAGGATTTAAGGCTATGTGTGCATAACTTCATTGGCTATTGGATTGGATTAGAGCAGCATCACCTTGAAGGTATCTATGAAAATATCTGGTTTTGCTTGCATGACTGTTTTAAAATGATTCAACTGATTTCTATTTGTATTCTAATTAGGTGGATGATTGTTTCACAGCTACAACCAACAGAGGCAAGATCTGTTTTTCCGTGTTTTGATGAACCTGCAATGAAAGCAACCTTTAATATCAGCATTGTTCACCATCCCAGCTATGTTGCACTTTCCAATATGCCAGCTTTAGGTAAGAAAAGATTTAATATAAGCAATGTCTTATTTGAAACTGAGTACAACACCTGCTGGTTTCATGAACACACAATTTTGTAACTTTCTTAGTAGCAATAGGGAAGTGTTAACACTGTACAGTAATTCTTCTGTAATGTTTTTTCCACTTCCAAGTTTGGACTATAGTTATGGAAAATCCTGATCATCTCCTATCCAAGTACTAATGAAGCCCATCCCTGTTTAGCTCCCGAAGCTGAACTAGATGGCAATATTATGTTACTCAGGTTGTAGCAACAATAATACCATAGCTGAAAAGTAATTTCAACAGTTATGCTCTGGATATGTAAAATCTGAATGCCAGAACATTGAAAACTGAACTATTTACTTAGCTCTGATATTTTTTCTTTATTTCCATTTGTTTTGTTTGCCCAGTGTTTAACAGCAATCACACCTGGAACAAATTCTATTTCATTAAGTTCAGCTACAAATACCAAAGAAATTGTATGGCTTGATAATCAAGTAGCACCAGATTAGAAAATTAAATATCTCTCTAACTTGATGTTGCTTATAACAAGTGTTTCCTGCTGCTATACTGAAAATATAAATGTATAAGTGCAATAATATTCTCTTTTGGTGGAAAACAAAAGCTAGATTTACACACTATCTACAACACAGGAAGCACTTTCATATATGATTCTGAATTCACTAGCATCTTTTGCAGATGCTACAAGTTGGCTGTACATTCCAGAAAACTTTGCTTTCCCCGCTAAGAAGATGAAGGTTGCTTTCATGAGAGATGGAGATAGGGAAGTCTGCTTTTATATTCTTACCACATCAACTATGAAGTTGGGCATGGTGAGAGAGAGTGATTGATTGCAGAATCACTTAGTGAAGTTCCATAGCTGATGGTAGATTGAAATGTAACCTTACCTACCTATGTTACAATGTACCTATGTAACCTTTATATCAATGTGACTGACTTGGAGAAATGTGTTTATGAAAGAGGTTATGAATTGCATTGCAGAGTTTGAAGAGACTATGAATTATTCTAAGGAGTGAATTTCAATTTTAAATCTTTTCTGCTCTGAAAAAAAAAGAGTATTGGTGTATTATTGGCAGAAGCAAATATATTGTGCCTATCTTTCTCATCAGTATGTAGTATGATAGAAGCAGGCCACTTTTTTCACTACTGGTTCGGTGATAGCGAGTGTGCGTGCACGTGCACCTAACGCGCCACGCAGCTTTCCACACACCAATTGAGGCCTGCAGCACCAATCAGCTGAGAGGATAAAAAAGAGAACAGCACAGAGGCGAGCGGGAGGACCAATCCTGCACTTTTCTTTCTCCTTTCAGCTGATCGTCAGAGGCTTTTTTTACTACCCATTCAGTCGAACAGGTAGGAATTTTTGCTACCAGTTTGAGTGAACCGGGCCGAACCGGTAGCATACCACCACTGATTTCGGCCCATTACTTTTGACTGTCTTTATTTTAAAAATATGATGTTCTACCTCCCCACTTCCATAACTGCTAAAAATTTCTGTTGCTGAAGTTGATAACCATGATTTTGGGATTGTTGGAAGTGGAGCCCTGACAAGGGCTATGGATTTCTCAATTATGCAGTGCAAAATGAAATATATGGAAAGTAATAAACTACACCATTTATGCAGGAAGTATTTTATGTACTATATGTAGCTAACATAAGAACCACTTTGGCGTAGAGATAAGGCATCAGGTTAGAAACTAAAAGACAAATTCTAGATGTAAAACCAGATGGGTGATTTTGGGAAAGTTACTTTTTCTCAGCCTTGGGAAGAAGACAATGGTAAACCACTTCTGAAAAACCTTGCAAAATACAGTAGTTGGGGACTTATCCAGGGAGTTACCAGGAGCCAAAAAGTGACTTGAAGGTATAAAAAAAACACCTAACATATATTTGGATTGCTTCTTTATTTTTGAATAGATATATCTGAGTATAAAGATGTGAATGACAATGCACTGAGTGCACTGATGAACGAAACCATACCAATTAACTGGACTATCACAACATTTGAAACAACCCTGAAAATGTCTACGTATATCACTGCCTTTGTGGTCTGTAAGTTTGATTATGTCACCACAACTGAAAGAGGCAATCAGGTAATAAAGCTCTTGAGATTACATTATACTATCAGTATGTATTTGCATTCTGTGATTAAGTTTTGTGTTACACTGGACATTCTTAAATTTAATTGATTCAGTAACATATAATAGATCAGTGAAAAGCATAATGCAACTGTGTGCATGAAAGTATTCTTGAATTTTCCCCTTTATACAAAACATTAGAATAGAATAGAACACAACACAACAGAATTCTTTATTGGCCAAATGTGATTAGATATACAATGAATTTGTTTCCGGTGCATAAAGTCTCAATGTACATGCAACAATAGTGATAAGCAACAAAATTATAGTCATAAGAAGATAAGGAGATAGATAATAGGGAAGATGAGAATAATGATGGTATTACTGCCTTTTTAGATAGGTTTGACAGTGTTGTGGGAATTAGTTGTTTAGCAGAATGATGGCATGGGGGAAAAATTGTCCGTGTGACATGCAGTGCCCTATAGCATGTTTTTGAGAGTAGAAGTTGAAACACTTCATTTATTTATTTTATTTATTTTATTTATTTATAGTATTTCTATACCGCCCTTCTCCCTAGGGACTCAGGGCGGTGTACAGCCAAATCGAAACCCCAAGAGACAATACAAAAATTAAAAAGGAATTAAATACTGGCTGATCATAATTGGTAAAAACCCACCCCCCTAACTTTAAAACCCTAATTAAAATCCAAAATTCGGAGACAATTTAAAACTATCTAAGCCCAGGCCAGCTTGCTCAAAGAGCCAGGTCTTCAACGCGTGCCTGAAGGCCCTCAGGTCCGTGCTGGTACGAAGTTCAGGTGGCAAAGTATTCCAGAGGGCAGGGGACCCCACAGAGAAGGCCCTACCCCTCGGGGCCGCCAGACGACACATAGCAGTCGACGGCACCCGAAGCAGGCCCTCCCTGTGCGAACGCACCGGCCTGCTGGAGATCACCGGTAGAATGCGGTCCTGCAGGTAACCTGGCCCAATGCCATGGATCGCCCTAAAGGGCAAAACTAGAACCTTAAAGCGAACCCGGAGAGCCACCGGCAACCAATGCAGCCCACGCAGGAGAGGCGTCACATGGGTGCTACGCGACGCCCCCATAATCACCCGCGCAGCTGCATTTTGCACCAGTTGAAGTCTCCGAGTGCTCCCCGCAGGGAGCCCCATGTAGAGGGCATTACAATAGTCCAGGCGAGAGGTGACAAGGGCCTGAGTGACCGTGCGCAGGGCGTCCCGATCCAGAAAGGGCCGCAACCGGTAGATCCGACGGATCTGATGAAACGCCCCCCTGGAGACGGCCGCTATATGATGTTCAAGCGACAGCCGTACATCCAGGAGGACTCCCAGATTGCGAGCCCTCTCTGTGGGGGGCAAAATTTCCCCCTCCAATAGCCAGCGAAGGTGTCAGCTGGCTATATCGGGGCGCCGGGAATCACAGCCATTCGGTCATGGATGGGTTGAGCCGGAGCCTGTTCCGGCCCATCCAATCCCGCACGGCCTCCAGGCACCGGGGCATAGCCCCCACAGCATCGTTGGGATGGTCCGGGGTAGAGATGTACAATTGGGTGTCATCTGCATACAGATGACACCTCACCCCAAGACCACGGATGATCTCACCCAGCGGCTTCATGTAAATGTTGAACAGGAGAGGGGAGAGGACCGACCTCTGAGGCACCCCACAAACCAGGGGCCTAGAGGTGGACCTCTCCCCTCCCGCCAACACAAACAGCGAACGGTCAGAGAAGAAGGAGGAGAACCACCGAAGGACGGTTCCCCCAATCCCCAACCCCTCCAACCGCCGCAATAAGATACTATGGTCGATAGTATCAAAAGCCGCCGAGCGATCTAATAGGACCAGGACAGAGGAGAACCCTCTGTCACGAGCCCTCCAGAGATCATCAACCAACGCGACCAATGCCGTCTCAGTGCTATGTCCGGGCCTGAAACCCGATTGGGTTTCAGATTGGCTGTCCCAGATGAGAGAAGTCTGTGTTTATCTTGGTGGTTGCAATGCCAAACCAGACAGTTATAGAAATGCAGATGACAGACTCAATAATTCCTCTGTAGAACTGTATCAGCAGTCTGAGCTTTCTGATTTGGCGCAGGAAGAACATTTTTTGTTGTGCTTTTTTGATGACGTATTTTATGTTAGGTGTCCATTTTAAGTCTTGAGATATTATAGAAGCCAGAAACATGAAGGTCTCTATTGTTGATACTGTGTTGTCTAGTATTGTGGTGGTAGTGTAAAGGGCTTCTCCTAAAATCTACTATCATTTCTACAGTTTTAAGAAATGAAATAAATGACTAAATGAAATAGTAAATGAATAGGTAGATAACATGTTGTAAAGCAAAGCACCAGCCTATAGAACAGGGGATGGCAACTATGGCAATTTCATGACCTATGATGATGATGCCATAAGCCTGGCTCACCAATGTTGCCCCACTTTTAAGCCAAGAGATGGAAACAAACTTGTTGTCAGACAACATTTTCAAAACAAATGTTTAAACTTTTTTTAATCCCTGTGTAAAATATTTTTAACAATGCAGATTAAAGTTGAACACAGCAAATAAGGATAATTACATTTTTTTTTTACCGAACTAGAGTGTGGCAGTGAAAGAGTTAAAAGTATTAAGAGTTAAAAGTCAGAGGAAAAACTGTAATGCCTCTCCTTTCTTTGGTCTCTGAGCAAGTGCTTATTTTTCTTAATGATTAATCCAGGGTTGTCTTGCCAGTTAAATATGATTGGTTGCAAACTTGATTTTTACCCCTGCTTAAACTGGAATCATGCCTTGTGTTAAACTAATGTTTAGTTTGATACAACTGCCCTATCTCCAGGATCATGTTTTTTACAGTTTTTTAAAATATCATAAGGGTTAAGACATATAAATCTCTGGGGAGGATAGTATTCTAGAGAGCTGGCACTTCAAGAGAAAAAGCACACTTCCTGGGTTCTGTAACATGACTCAGTTTAATCAATGGGACTTGCTGTTTATCTATCCCACTTGATTGTACCAGATGGAAAAAACTTTTGGCGTAAACAGTCCTTCAGGCCTTACACCATGAAGAACTGTTACTATATCTCAACCCTTTGTAAAAGGTCTTTATGGTTCAGAGAGTTGACTGAATCCACCTTCTTTGCTTTGGCGGAAAAACAACTCTGGTCATGTTGCCAACTTCAAAAGCCGATACAAAAATTTATGCCACCAGATAAAAACTGAATGCACCAATTATCACATTAAACAAGAAGAAAACCTTCTACGCACCAATTCCACCTGTGCTTTCTCCAATTTTGTAAACAACAAACTAAAAGACTCAAGGTCCATCCCACCCCTGAAAGGACCTAATGGTAAAGATTGCAATGATGACACTATTAAAGCCAACCTCTTTAACACATTCTTTGGCTCAGTATTTGTAAACAGCAATGGATCATGCCCAGTATTTCCTAGTCAAGCCACAGATAACTACAATGATCTAATACATATCGATTTTACAGAAGACAATGTTGAAAAAGCACTACGCAATCTAAAACCATCTCTATCTATTGGACCGGACGGAATATGTGCATACTTCTTAAAAAAGCTATCCACTGCCATAGCAGAACCTCTAAGCATAATCTTTGAAAAATCTTTTAGGACCAGCTCCTTGCCAAAACTATGGTCACAAGCCACAGTCATTCCCATCTTCAAAAAGGGAGACCCCAGCCTAGTTGAAAATTACAGACCAATCTCTTTATGCTGCATCACCTGTAAAGTCATGGAATCAATTATTAACCAATTCATCATCCTCCACTTAGAAATAAACAACCTACTCTCTAATAAACAATTTGGTTTTAGGAAAAAACTATCATGTAATCTGCAACTCTTACATTGCAAAAACATATGGACTGTACAACTCAATCAGGGCAAAGCAATAGACGCAATCTACATAGACTTCTGTAAAGCCTTTGATTCAGTGGTACATGACAAACTACTCCTAAAACTAAAATCTTACGGTATCTCTGGACACCTGCATAACTGGATAGAAGGATTCCTGTCAAACAGACAACAAATGGTCAAACTTGGGAGCGTCCCATCAAATTCTGTACCTGTCAACAGTGGTGTCCCCCAAGGCAGTGTTCTAGGACCAACTCTTTTCATACTCTACATAAATGACCTCTGTGATCATATCAAGAGCAACTGCATTCTCTTCGCTGATGATGTAAAGCTATTCAACACCACAGACAATACTGCTACTCTTCAAAAAGACCTTGACTATGTATCAGAATGGTCAAACAAATGGCAACTTCAAATCTCAACAAATAAATGCTCTATCTTACATATTGGCCAAAAAAAAAATCAGAAAATAAAATACAGGCTGAATAGTCAAGACCTTGTTGATGATACAAACTCTGTCAAGAATCTTGGAGTACTCATCTCAAATGACCTAAGGGCTAGAGCCCACTGTAACTACATAGCCAAAAAGTCATTAAGAGTTGTTAACCTAATCTTACATAGCCTTTCCTCTGGTAATATTACACTAATAACTAGAGCATACAAAACATTTGCTAGACCAATACTCGAATACAGCTCATCAGTCTGGAACCCACATTATGTATCTGATATTAACACAGTTGAGAAAGTCCAGAAATATTTTACAAGAAGAGTTCTCCACTCCTCTACTCGTTGTAGAATACCTTATGCCACCAGACTTGAAATTCTAGACTTTGAAAACCTAGAATTACTCCACCTTCTGTCTGATCTAAGTATAGTATATAAAATCATACATTGCAATGTCCTACCTGTCAATGAATACTTCAGCTTCAACCATAACAACACAAGAGCAAACAATAGATACAAACTCAAGGTTAATCGCACCAAACTTGATTGCAGGAAATAGGACTTCAGCAACAGAGTGGTCAATGTCTGGAATACTTTACCTGACTCTGTGGTTTCTTCCCCAAACCCCAAAAACTTTAACCTTAGACTGTCTACTATTGACCTCATCCCTTTGCTAAGAGGTCTGTAGGGGGCATGCATAAGTGCACCAACGTGCCTACTGTCCCTGTCCTATTGTTTGTTTTATATTTTATTTTTCTTATATATGTTTCTTTTCTTATACTTAATTCAGTAAATAAAATTACTTATACCTTAGTCACAATTCAATTGGGCTACTGCAATTTGTTATGCTTGAGATTGTGCTTGAAGAATCTGCTAGAAGCTGCAGTTGGTCCAAGTGGAACAGCCTGAGTAGTTAATTAGAAATGCCTCTTGATTTGATTGAATGAGACCATCATCACATTGATTGTTGTTTGGTTTCCAGTGCAATTCAAGCAGCATCAGAGCTTATTTTAAAAGCCTTGCATTGTTTGAGAACTATATAGTTGCAAAACTGCTGTCTCCTAGGGGTTTGTTTCTTTGCAATAAAGTCTAGTGCAAAGAACACTTTTGAACCCTATCCACATGGGGTTGCCATCACCAAGGACCATGAGGTCATACCTTTTCTGTTGCTATTCTCTTCTTTGGAACAGTGAAGGTAATCTCCAACCTAATTAGCATTCAGGAAAACCACTATGGCCTGATTGTTTCAAAAAGCTTTGGGGTTTGATAGTGTAGTAAGTCTTCTCTTCCTAGAGAGGGCAGCAATAGTTGTTACTGATTTGGGGATGTTTTTAAAAAATGTCCTTGTTATTCTTTTTGTATTATTTGTGAGCCACTCAGAATTTTTTTGCAATTGAGTAGCATAGAATTACAATAGACATAATCAGTCATGTGTTGTTCTAAGCTAAAATGTTACTATCCTAATTTTAAATTAAATACTGCATGAAGTCAGCCATTGTGGTTTGCAAACCTCAATATGTAACTTACTATGTTATGTAAAACCAATCAACAGTTGTCTTTATTCATTTATATTTATATATTTATAAAATTTGCATGCTTTCTGACTCCCAACAACTCTGGATAGCTCACAGTAGTTAAGGAAACTACAACGCTAACCAAATAATAATAATAAGTGGATAAAAATGCCAAATCCAGTCTAAACATCTGGCTGACTGACAAAACTAAAAGGTTTTAGAAGATATGTGTACACTATAAAACAGACAGATACACTAAAGGAAAAGATGAGCTAATTATGGGCTTGATTCTTACTATCTGAAATAATGCTTCTGTTCTTTCTAATAGATACGTATTTGGGGTCGGAAGGATGCAATTAAAAAAGGATTTGCTAATTATGCTTTAAATATCACAGGGCCAATATTTTCATTTATGGAAGACTTATTAAACATCAGTTATCCGCTTTCAAAAACAGGTATACTAGCTTGTTAACTTTTAAAAATGTTTAAAAGACTATTGTGACTTGCAAACATAGTAGCTTCAAAAAAACTGTTGCATCTTATTTCTGGCCTTAATTTAGTAATTTATAATGTTGAAAGCCTGAATTCCTATTGTTCAGAAAATCATTGGTTCTTTGACTATTAACTTTTTGATGCATATCATATATTTATTATATTGTATTTGGAATATTTATTGTCTTGCTTTTCTGTTTAAAAAATGGCTAGAATGACTTACAATAGATCAGGGGTGTCAAACTGGATTTCTTTGAAGGCCAGATCACCATTGTAGTTCTCCGTGGGCCAGCGGGAGGGAGGAAGCGGGGGAGGAGATGGGACAGATGCCTCCAGCAGTACCCTGCCAGCCAAAATGGGCGGGGCAGGCAGGGACCCCTGCCCTTGTTTTCACCCTCCATGGCCCCCAGCAGCACTCTGTCGGCCAAAAGCAGGCCACATGGAGGCCTCCTGAGCCCTCCACGTGGCCCATTTTTGGCTTTTCTGGCCCCCAGCACCATCTGCCAGCCAAAAATGAGCCATGCGGAGGCCCCCCAAGATCCGTGGGCCCTGAGTTTGACACCCATGCAATAGATCATACAAAAGGTTTTTAAACAGACAATACAAAATTGCCTATGACAGGGGTCCTCAAACGGTAATCTGTGGCTCAGTTTCAGGCTGCAGTCTCTGGGGAACTGGGTTGTGGAAGTGATGAGATAGTGCACATACATTAAGCTGCATTTGTGAAAGCAGTGTATGCACGAAACTATTCCTTCTCCCCTCTTTGCCTCTAACAGTCCATTGAACCAGAAAGGTTGGAGATCACTGGCTTATAGGGTATCACAAAATTTGTGGGACTTTGATATTTCTGGATTTCAAGAATGTTTAAAAGATGGCCAGATGGGGCAGCAACTATAGTTCTGTTCATCAAGAAAGGCCCTGCTGAAAGATGGGGATGAAATATCAGGCCTTCCTGTAATAGTCTCCATTTTATGCAAGGGTGGGATTCAAATTTTTTAACTGGTTCTGTGGGCATAGCCTAATTTGTGGGTGTGGCTTGGTGGTCATGTGACTGAGGTTTTCTGTTTTTTGCCAGTTTCCAAGGCCTGGGGAGCTTTGGAGAGGGCAGGGCAAGCCCCAGGCAGCTATGAGGAGCTACCGGGAAGGCAAGGCGAGGCCCGGGCAGCTACATGGAGGGCAAGGCGAGGCTCGGGCATCTACAAGGAGCTATGGGGAGGGCAAGGCAAGGCCCAAGCAGCTACGAGGAGGGCTGGGTGAGCCTCAGGCAGCTACGAGGAGCTACAGAGAGGGCAATGCAAGGCTCAGGCAGCTACAAGGAGCTACGGGGAGAGCAAGGCAAGGCTTGGACAGTTACGAGGAGGGCAAGGTGAGGCTCAGGCAGCTATGAGGAGCTATGGGGAGGGCAGGGCGAGGCCCAGGAAGCTACAAGGAGGGCAAGGCGAGGCTCGGACAGCTACAAGGAAGGCAAGGCGAGGCTCGGGCAGCTACGAGGAGGGCTGGGCGAGGCCTGGGGAGCTACAGGGAGCTATGAGGAAAGCTTCAGAGAACTGCACGAGGCCAACTCAACATCATTTCTTTGCCCTAATGGTAAGTATTAAAGATATACAAAACAAAAGGTAGTTTATTATGTCATGTCTTTAATGCTTAAATAAAAAAGGTACACAAAACTATATTGTTACAACATTTTAAAATGTTATTCAAAAACTATTACATAACAAAACTTTAGAAAAAATAATAAAACTTATTTAAAGTACTGCCAAATTGCTTTTCTATTATTGTCCCAAATTACAATTTTCTTGTGTTTCACACGAGCATCATCAGCTGTGTGATGTGCCCGTAACCACTTCTTTACTATAGGAACAGGGTCCCATTCTTGCAGATGTAAGTCAATTAGATTGATGGTCCTGAGGTTTGTAATATTGGAAACCGTAAGGCAACTTCTGCCCTCTGAACATATTATGTTCATCTGCGAGAAGCCCCTTTCTTTCTCTGCTGAACTGACTGCAATAGTTCTAATAATATCTCTAGCCTTTTTAATGCTGCAAAGAATTGTATATTTTCCCGGATCTTTTAATACATTTTCTATGAAATCACGATAATCATTAATATTGATTTCATAATTGAAAATGTCACCAAATGCAACCAATTGTTGTTAAGCTGCTCTCCATGGAACCACCACTTCTTCAATGTTCCAATAATGTGGCTCCAAATAATTTAGAAATTTTAACTGATCAGTGTCTTTAAATTGGCAGCCTGTTTTTAAATGTTCGCAATCTATCAATCTTTTCTTCAAATTAGTTACAATGCTTTCTATAAGTTTTTCACAAGGAAGTCCCACAAATCGATGATTTTGTATAAAATGTATATTTTTAAAGGTTTCTGAAGTAATTAATTCATCAACCTTTTTTTCGTATGCACCCTTTTCCTCTATAATCATTTTAAATGATCTAATTTAGGGGTCGCCAACCTTTTGGACCTCAGGGACCACCAAACTCATAATTTTAGATCCCAGGGACCACTAACTGGTTCTGTGGGCATGGCCTAATTTGTGGGTGTGGCTTGGTGGTCATGTGACTGGCGGGGCATGTCTTGTATGTAAATACTATAAATATTTATATAAATATTGAATTTTTTATTTAAAAAGAGCAACTTTTATCCAAAATCAGGCAAAGCAGGCAGATTGAGTTGCTCACAGAATCATTCAGTGATCTATCTATCTTCCATCGGCTAGCTCAGTCTCTCAAATTTGCTTGCCGTGAGTCTGCACTGAATTTGCTTGCAAATAAACCTAAGGACGGTTCGGCTGTGCTTAGCTAGAAACAAGAAATCCAACCATTTCCTGCTTCCTAGCTAATCTAAATCTTCTGGCATAGCAGAACAGATGATGGTCAGAAAAAGGAAAAATAGCAACTTAGCAGACAAGTTTGCCAGGTAAGGAGTGATAGGTAGGGAGGGTTCCTGCGGGCTATGTGGGCTGAGCAGCCTTGTGTTTCTGTGCAGCCTGGATTAATTGCTTTGGGGGGTGCTTTTGGGGGTGAGGTTTCTCTGCGGCCCACTAAAATTTACTCACGGCCCACCGGTTGGCAACCGCTGATCTAATTGATCTTACCACAAGTTTTTCAGCCTTTATAATGTCTATGTTTCTTGCTTGCAATGCATTAGAAAGGAGAGATATTTCAGTTAGCACATCAATCATCAAGGCTAAATCAGTAAGAAAATAGGTGTTTTCAAGACAGGCAGTCATACTGGAGTATTTTTTATTTGAACAGAAAAACTGATGTAGCACTGGATAAGCATGCCACACAGCTAGGGTTGATCTTAAACTACAGACAGCCTATCTTGGTCCAAAAACTCTACCAATTTTTATAATTTCAATCTCAAGTTGTTCGGAAATTTTCAAAGTTCAGTTAGGTTCTTATTCGACTGATGGAAAATAGAATATATTTTATCAATAAAAATTTGAAAATGATTGATTTGCTTTATTTCCCTAATAGAATCATCTAAAACAAGTTGCAGACGATGGTTTAAACAGTGCCATATTATAATATTTGGAAACTCTTTGGCTATCCTAGTGCTTACCCCAGATTTTCTCCCAAGCATAACATTGGCTCTATCAGAGCAAAATCCAATTAAATGTTTCTCCAGATAGTTCCTATTAAACCCAACTTTATTCAAACTTTCTATAACTGAACAACATATTGTCTCTGCATCTTGTTTATCTAATTCTACTAGTTCAAGGAAAAATTATTGGTGAGAAAACTGGATCCTCAACTTTTAAGTACAGTATAAGAACTGGTTTGGAAGATATTGTTGAGGGTTTGTCAATTATCAAACAGATTTTGCGAATTTTCTCAATAATTTTGCTAAATAGATGTTTCCTGATGTCTTTTGCAATGAAATCTACTATTGCAACTGCAGTTTTACATGAATGCAATCCTGTTCCCAAATCTAAACCATTTATTATTTGTAATTCAATCAGATCTTTTATATATGAAAATGATCTGCACATTTGTGCCAGACTGTACGCTGTAGTAAACACTCTACATGTACTACCCAGATATTTCTCAATCATCCTCTCCAGACCTTTACTTATCACATCCTGCTCAGATTGCTTCAACTTCTCTGTACAGATGTTGTGATGCTTAGATGAGAAATGTTCCTTCAATTTCTTTCTGAGGGAAGCTTGTTGTATTTCTTTACTGTTTCCTGATGGTTCAGTTTGGTAATTCTTCCACTCCTTAGCTCCATGGACACTTTTTTTCTTTGGTAGAAATTTCAAATCTTCTGCAATGCTTGCAACCTAATTTTTTCTGGGAAACTTCCAGTCCATCATATTTTCCCCTAAAATTATTGTACTGCTGCAGTCAGGAAGGTTCCCTTCAAAGTCTGATTCAGTTCTTCCAGTACCTGATGATGTGCTGGCAGTGCTTTCTCCTGGTTGAGATGTGGATGATGTGCTGGCTCTTTCCTCTGGTTGAAATGTGGATGATGTGCTGGCTCTTTCCTCTGGTCGCAGCGTGGATGATGTGCTGGCACCACTATCCTCAGACTCCAATGGTTGTGATTGTGACTCTTTTGGTTCTCCTTTTGTTTTCTTGCCGAAGAAAGCAGCCAAACTCATTTGCCTTTTCACCTTGGTAATAAGCTGCAAAAAAATTTCAACAGTGGTTTGGACTCAATTGTGTTGTACGTTGAGTGGTGAAGGCAGTGGCAAGCGAAGAAAGCAGGCGAGGAACAGAGATCAGTAATATTCAGTTATTTTTAAGAGTCCCTGACACTATAGCTAGTTAGTGTTTAAAAGATGTTATGGAAGAGGAACAAGTTTCACCAGATAAGACTGAGATGGAACTGAAAGTTGATTTGAAAATGACAGTCTATAAAAAAATGTTTGCACTGTGTATATAAAAGAATGGCTGATATTTTCATAATTACAATTCATTAATTGAAAAATAAACACTTAAAATGGAAATACTATTAACAAACCAAGGGAGTTTGTTATTTTGCGCCAGTAGTGGCACAAAAATCTTTCCTAGCCAAGACTATTTACCTGGACCAACAGTCCCTAATGGAATGCTCTCTCTATAGCAGAGAGAGAGAAGCCAGGGAAAGCCATGTTTGATCACCTAACCTTTTTAGAATGCAGCTTAAAATGTACTGAAGCTTTTTACAGCCTTATGCAGATATATATAGTACAAAAAAAGATAATAGTACAAAATCATCTAAGAAGTTAGATTAAGAATGGAATTGATAGGCACATTCACAGAGCAATACTGAATTCTTTTTCTGAAATTTATTCCTCAGTTTAAAAAACTGGAATATATGATTTAGGTTCAGTATTGTGCTCTGTTAGTATTCAAACAGATATTCAAGATTGTGTCAAGGTTAGCAAAAATGATAAGGCAATATAATAGCTTTAAATTTTGAAGAAGATTCTAAATTTGGTATTCCCTGTATTCATTCAACAGGGGTCATTTTAGACTGTTATGAATGAATAACTCTGTATTATCAGATGTAGAGTACTGTATATACTTTGTGGGTATGTAAGTTTCAGTCCCAGATTGAATATTTGGCATCCCTGAAAAGGCCTAGGGATGTTTTGGGTTGAAACACTACTGAGAGAATCAGTAATTTCAGGCTGTCTTGTGTGAATGAATGCATGTAAGAGATTCTCCTAAGTTCCTAATTCTTAACGTGACTAGTTTGATTTTGACTTAGAACTATGTGTGGGCCTAGCATTGTGGTTTATATAAATCTTGCTTTGTGATTTAACACTATGTGTGATGGGCCCCCAAGCCATTGTTGAACAACTCACTCATACTCACTTAGCATAATATGTGAATCTTGCTAGAGATTATAAAATATATTTAAAATAGAAATTGGCTGAATTACATGAAAGTAGCATTTGTAGGTTTCAATGAATGATATTAGTCCTGAGTATCTTGTGCTATGTAAAAAGGATTTACAGTATGTAATCATGTTAAGAATTAAATTGTTAAAGTGATTCTTTTTAATTCAAATTCCATTAGATTTGATTGCAGTACCTCTTATGTATGACGGTGCAATGGAAAACTGGGGACTAATGACTTTCTATGAAACATCCTTATTGAATGATCCAGAAGATAAATCTGTATCACATAAAACACAGATTTGCCGAGTTGTTGCTCACGAGGTAGCACACCAGGTATGCAATAAAAGATCCTGTATAGTATTTTCATTGATCATTACAATCCAAATATTACTTCCTAATTACAGACAGGCCTTGATTTACAATTATTAATTTAATTATGGTGGGTTTTTTTAAATTACATTTATATGCCGCCCTTCTCCGGAGACTCAGGGCAGCTTACAGTCTTTAGAGCACCATGCTAAGTGCTCAGCAATAGCCTTCATTCCATTGTATATGCCTGCTTATTACTAGGGCTGTTTTTTGGCCCCCCCAAGCGGCATTTTTTACAAAGTCAGCTTATTGCCCCCAACGATCTTGGGTCCTCAATGTACCTACCCCAAGAGGATGGAAGGCTGAGTCAACCTTGAACCTGGTGGGATTCGAACCTGCACTAATTGCAGGCAATTGAGCTAAGTGCTGGATGATTAGCAGCCTGCACCACCAAGTTACAACAGCACTGCAAAAAGTGACTTATGACCGATTCTTTCATATTTATCATTGTTGCAACATCCCCATACTCATGTGATCAAAACTCGGGTGCTTGGCAACTGGCATGTATTTATGACAATTACACTGTCCCAGAGTCATGTGGTCACTATATGTAACCTTTCCAGAGGGCTTCTGACAAGAAAAGTCAAGGGGAGAAGAATGAGACAAGCCTTTTCAAAGCTTTTTTAAAAAAATATTTGCTTGTATTAACAGCCTCAGAATAAATTTTATTATGTATTATGTATCCTAACATACAACTAAGGTTCAAAGTATATTAAATGAGAGAGGCCAAACCAGAAAGAAATATAATATTAACATTGAAAATAATAATATAAAACTAAAATAAAAGCAATAAAAAATCCTGGTTGTCAGTAAATAATTGAAAAATACCTTTACAGGATTATTATCATATAGAATTAATGAAACTACTAACAATGTATTGTCTTGATACAGATAAAATACTCTGGTATTTTCAATGAGATAATTTTGACATTCTTTATTGTTCCCTGGAAAAGGATCATTGATATGTGGTAGATTACAATAAACAACATTTTGCTCTCTGTGAAACACAGAAAGTGTAGCATGTAGGCAACAATCATTGGAAAAGTGGAAGGACTGTTTACATTAAGAGAGGGAACCTTTATTTTTTTTGTGACTTCTTCATCCCAAACTCATTAAGAAGCTGTAGCAAGCACAGGGTACTAAAATGAATCTGATTTTTAAAAAGCTATATAATTGCAAGAATGAATGAAATATGAAATAGATCAGAACTGTTTTTGTAGGTCCAAAAGAATGAAACATTACCATATGGAAATTAAGTCTTAAATCTTAAGAAATTAGTGTCTTTCTTCAAGACACTAAAATCATTTAATATATAAATTCTAATCAGTACTATTAGATAAAAAAAACCAAAACCAAAATGATTTTCAGCTCTTTCAGATTAAGTAAAGAAGATCCTGGATAAAATCAGATACAGGATTAATTCATTGGGTACTGTTAACTTCCCTGTGTGTGTGTGTGTGTGTGTGTGTGTGTGTGTGTATCAATCATCTGGAGTAGCATTTAAAGAGATTCATGTAGGACTACAGAAACAGCAACTTGAGTGCCCTAGTGCTGAAGACACTTGCCTTCTACTCAGAAGGTTGACAGTTCAATCTTAGGTAGTGGCAGATGTTTTTCTCCTAGGATGCAAAGAAAAAAAAATGTGCTGGGAACTCCATGTGGTGTCAGGAAAGGCATCCAATCAGTAAATGTTCAGCTTCATCCGGTCACCCTGGCTCTACCTTGAATTAATAGATTACAGGGCCCCAAAAAGGGAGACTTGGAATAGCAGCTTGGGAAGAAGGGGGAAATAATTTTTGCCCTGACTGTAATTATATTTATCTTGTCAGTCATGGTTTAGAAGCTACCAGAACTGATAATAACATTATAGAAAATGAGCACATTCATTGACACCCTAGTTCTGCATTTATGGGGCCCTTTAAAATAGTTGCATTGGATGTAATAAAGCCTAGATTTCTTTTTCTTTAATTCTTTATTTTAATCCTTATGGCATCTTTAATGTATTTTCTAAAACTCCTATCAATCTATAAATATTGCATCACTCCTTTGTGACAAATTGTGTCCATTAAGTAAAATTGTGAACTGCTCTCTTGCCAGATGAATGAGAACATCAGCTGAAATAATGCATTTAAATACTCTTACCCCCCTTCCTATTTTAAGTGGTTTGGAAACCTAGTTACCATGGATTGGTGGAACGACATATGGCTTAATGAGGGATTTGCAACTTACTTTGAACAGCTAGGTCTATACTACATTGAACATATCATGCCGCTGGTAGGTGTGAATTAAACCAATCTTTCCTGTATATCTTCATTCAAACATTGCCTTTACTTTTAAGCTTACTTTTAAGTTAATGAAAACTATGTAATAGGCTCTAAGCTTGGTAGTATTCAGACTACTTTATTTACTGTGATATGAAATGGTGAATTCTACCTCATTAGAGGTTTCAAACAGCAGCTGAAAGGTCATCTATTATGGTAGCAATATTGTATTTGAATCTAAATTAAGCAGGGAATTGGATTAGCTTTCTTCCAACTTTAAAATTCTTTATAATATAAATGTGAGCATTGTCACAACTTTCTCCCTGCTTCTGTCATTGCTGAGTTGCTAGTATTATGTGAGTCCTTATCTGCAGCCTCGTACAATACAGACATAGGCTTACTATGCCTAACCTAGTTTTCTAAACTTTACCAATTTGCACATGCATTTTTGCATCGAGTATCATAATTGATTGCTTATCAAGTAATTTATAACATGGTGTACTCCTTGTCTTAAATCACACATATTCTATCTGTATACATTGCTATTTATTAAATGCTATAAAGCAGCACTTAATAGATTAGAATTAATTTATGCTTCTTGTCTATTAGAGGTGAACATGAAGACTTTACTAGATGGTATAATAGGTTCAGTGAATAAGTGGACTGATTGAGATAGATAGATTTTCTGTATAGATTTTCAGGTTAAGGAAGTTTTTTTGAATTTGATATGAATAATACTAATGATGTTAGAAAGGAATGCAGAGAGAACTAAATACATTTATGAATGTTACTATAGAATTCTAAATTTGGATTTGCATAAGTAAAATTAACATTTTATGATTATTTGCAGGATAAACTCTTTAGCAGGCAACTTACACTACCGATGTTGTTTAAAGATAATAGATTAAATATGTCTATATCAAACACAGAAACCCATCAAACAGATTCGATAATAGAACTGTTCAATACAGTCACTTACCATAAGGTAAATAATATATTATTGTAAATGTCATATACTGTATGATTCATAAATAGATGTAATGGAAGAATATTTTTACAGTGCATGAGAAAAGTAAATTATTCTCTCAATGTTATAAGACAGAGTTCCCCAACCTTTCTGGGTGGGTGGGGAAAAGGGGATGATTTTATGGGAGAGGCAAGCACATGCGCACATGCACATGAGAGCACCCATAATGTTCATGGTGATGCTTGCATGAGAGGGGTTGTGAGCGCTCGAGATGAGACTACCGCAATGAGGCTCGTGCGAGTGGGGCCATGGACACCCATGACGATGCTTGCATTAGTGGGACTGTGCATGCACACAGAGGTGTATGCATCGGCTGGCCACTCACATGGCCTGGTGGCAATTAACCCACAGCCTGGTAGCGAGCCTCAGCCCACAGATTGGAGATCCCTGTTATCAGATCTCATAATCTGTATGAAAGTGAAACAATTTTGAATCTTCCTACTATTTTCATTCAGTATATGTATTGAAAATATTTTGAATGTAATGTAAGTAAACATCTTCCTAAGTTTATTAATCTTTTCTCTGTGTGTGTCTATTTTAGGGAGCTATTATCATCTGGATGCTTTCCAACTTCATGACTGAAGGATTATTTATGAAAGCACTGAATGTAAGTTTAGAAAATATCTCTACATTACATTATATTGAAATTTTATAAACTAACCAATAATCCTGTTCTTGTTTTACTGCAGTCATATCTGAGTGCATTTTCCTTTTCCAATGCCATCCAAGATGATCTGTGGAATCACATTCAAAAGGTGGTTAAATTTACAATCCATTTACTAGACTTTTGATTTTAATAAATTGGGAATTGTTGGCTGTAAGTAAAAGTCATGACCATTGAGTGCTTATTCTCTGAAGTCAGCATCACTAATTGTTGCTGACAATTCTCCTTGAATCCTGTGATGACTCGGGGCATGGCACAAAGGCAACACAGTCACATAAGTAAGAAAAGTCCCTTTAATACCTCCAACTTTGCCCCCAATGTCCAATTACCTTCAGCTGGAGGAAAAAACTCTCCCCAAAACAGTCTTAAAAGTGGAGGAAATTCAGTCCAAAAACAAAGTACATATAAACTGTATATAAAAATCCACACAAACCACACTGCAGCAATTAACTGGACAGGGCAGGATAAGGAATTGTAGACTTCAAAGACCAACAAAACACACACAGTTGGGAAGATGCCAGGAACCCAGATAAACCTCAACAATAAAAGATAACTCACGATTTGCTTCTAACAAGTTGCTGTGCGCAATCTCCCTTTTTAAACACTGTGTTCCCCGCTGCAGCTAATGAAGGGAATTAAGGCCCTTCCTTCCCCTGTAAGCCATGCAACTCACGTTGCTCCCTTCTCTGTTCCTCCCTGCATGCCCTAGGATGAAGAGGGGGTAGGCCTGGATCTTCCTCTGAATTCCCTCTGTCTTGCTCTACTTATCCCCTGTTGTGCCCAGCTGGACTTTACCCTTCCCCAGTTTCTTCCACAGCCACTGGAGCCACACTCCCACTCCCTGTCAGCTGCTTGGCCTCCCCCTCAGAATCAGATTCCAACAGGGGCATGACAAATCCCTTGGTTTTCAGATCTGGCCTATGTCTGGACACTTGTTGTTTGTGGTCTTTTTAATGTGGCAATTAAGGAATAGATAACTTAAAACAAGTTTGTCAGTATTTGTATATGTCCACACATTTATTTCTCTTCAGAATAATCCCCACCTTCTCCAAGCAACCCCACTTTCTCCATCCAGAAAGCATATTATAAAAAAATGTATGAAGTACGTATCAATCTTGTAGCAGATTTCTGAAGCTAAAACTTAAGATATAGGAGATAAAATACCTATAGGAAGAAAAATGCTCATGTGCACCAGATATTAGTTGCTATGCTATGCCCATGTGACTGAAAATAGGTAGATAACTTTTATTACCTAACATGGATAGGGAAAAAATGGTATTAGAGAAACCTTCATAATATCTGGAGAAATTAATTCTATCAGGATATAATGAGGAGTTTAGTCCCATGGAGGAAACCTCTGAATCTAAAAGCCAACAACATTGGCTCATTATTGGCAATCCCATTATCCATATTTTTTTTAAATGAGGGAAGGGGAAGATTATATCTGATTTTAGTAGGGCTTTGTAGAAAGCAAATGTTTCTTCTTAGCCATTTCTTCATCATCTAAGTCCCAACTGAATTTTAGAAAAATGTTCCTTCAAGCTTATTTTTCTCTGGATTTTATATACTGCCTCAGATTGTATTAATTCTAGTTTCCATTTAGCCTCTTGTTAAAATTGTCCCTTTTGTAAGAATAAGGAACACATGTTTATCATGTGACAGAAAGTTTTATGTTCCTCTGATAATCTGTCCTTATATGGGCATCCATGTATTCATTGATGTGTTAGTGTGGGGACTGGAGCAAACTATACTGACTTTACCCATGTTTTACTCTCTCAGCCTGAATATTGCATGCATTTTAGTACTTGGAATGTTTATATTGTATTGGCTGTGAACAATAATATGGAAGCCTATTTTTAAACTTTGAGACTCACAAAGATCCTCAATTATTTTTCTGTGGGTGTACAAACAAAGGAGAATATCTGTAGCTCAGGGTTAAAATGAGAGATTGCTTGATACTCTCTGACCTTGGTTGTTTTCTTGCAGACATTTCATTACTCAAACTACGTAACATTATCTGTACATCATAACAAGAAAACAATCAAGCTGAGAGAGCACTAAGGACCACTCATTTTGTGGGTGTAACAGATAGGGAAATGCGCATAGTTTTGATAAGCTGTGTAATGTTGCATATGGAAGAGTTAAAATACTTAATAGAGCATAAATATACCTTTGACCTGCACAACAATGATTGAAAAATTATAGAGCTTGGAAAGTGTCTGAGAGTGGCTTGTCATCAGATTAATTCTTGTTTTTGATTAGTGGTTAGTAACCATAGTAGTGTTTTTGTATAGTGACTACAAGGCAGAACAACTTCAATCTGAAACACAGGTTAAACATAGCAACTTTAAACTGACTTGCAGAAATATTCCATTAGTTATTCATATTTAACTGATTTGTATCCTGCTTTTCGAAGTGTCAGAATCCTTCTCCAAATATCTGTCCTCACAACACCAATCTTCTGTTTTAGCCTGAGTAGAGAGAGGGTGCTACATCACCCAATGAGTTTCTGCAACTAATTACAGAACTTAACCTCATACTAAAGCAATAGTCATACTGAAACATATATTTGCCTGCATCACATTGACCCTTAAACATATCTTTTTGTGCTGCTAATAAATTGATACCAGTTCATTTGATTGGTACCAAATAAAGAATATGCCCTTGTAACTATGCATAACAATTAATTCAGAGCTTGGCTCTTTATTAAGCAAGATAGAAGTTTGAGTTATAATGGAATTTCAGAACCTTGGATAGTTCCAATAATAAACTATCCTCTGATAATATATTGAGCTGATTTAGATTACTGTATCAAGATTATGTTCCTTTTTTAAAGATCAAAGTGTTGATCTTCTGCTTTGGAAATTAGCCTTTTATCAATTTTCCATCAGTATCTTGTGTGATGTTGCAGTTCTGCAGAAAGCCTGAATCTCTGCCATTACCTAAGAAGATTCTTGCATGAGGGTGCTTTTTTTGACCAGATTTCAACTGACAGCTGTTGATTCAGCATCTAATTCAGACTTTCACTGCTTTCATATTGCAAGAGACATGGTTGATGAAAATTGATCTGCAACTTGATCTCAAAACTGGAATCTGATGATTCATGTTACTTGACAGTGTCTATATATGTATTTAACATAAAAACTGTATTTTAATCCTGAACATTTTTTGGAAGGTAATAGATGAGCAAAATGACTTCCAGTTGCCAACATCAGTAAAAATAATAATGGATTCTTGGACCTTCCAGAAGGGCTTTCCACTCCTGACAGTAGATTTCTCAACTGGCAATATTAGCCAGGAACCAAATTTTTCTGAAAAAGGAGAATCCAACTCAAAGTACGTGTTTTTTTAAAGTAACAATAAGAACAATATAAAAACTTTAAATAGAGATTGAATGAATGTGTAAAAATAGGGCGCAAATACTAGTTGATGTATTTGATGCCATTCAAAAAAATTGGAAAAGTATTTGAACACAATAGGAATGGATAGAATCTCAGTTCTTGTCAATTACAAAGGTTGCATTACTTGTAACAGTGTGCATGGGTTTACACACACACACACACACACACACACTTTTCTAGATCCTTAGGAAAGATCCAGTAGTCAAAATTACTAAATCAGTCAGAACTGTGTGGTAAACCATATGTAAATACAGATGATGTTAATAAGTTTTGTGTGAATTTTTAAAATATATGATCTGCAGGTTTTCAACGCTAGAAAGAAGTTCAGTTGGCATACTTTTCCAGTACAAACTATTATTTCTTTGAACATTATTTGTTATTTTCTGCAGCTCCCAAATCTGCAAACTAACATTTGTGCTTACCTTCTGAAACAAAGTTGGAAATCTGTTTCTCAGACATTACTTATAAATGCTCAAATGACTCTTATATTACATCTGAGCAGGAATATTTGACTATTCAGCTGATTTTTTAAATCGTACAAACCATAAATTGGAGAGTCACCCAAACTGTGTTGATTCATTATGCTTTAATCTGTATTAAGTTATTAGAGGGAATGTGAATTAGAAATAAAGTAAACAATACAGCTAAGAGCCAGGACTTAATCTGAGGCTAATAGTGTGTATAATACCATTTTTTTTTCTTTTTTAGAAAATTTAAGCATAAATATCCCTCAGTTGTCAGGTCATGTTCTGGAATGTTTATTACTATCATAGTCCTTATTTTCAGCAGCTTGCATTGAATATTTAAATATTTATATGAGAACGTAATCAAATATCAGTCACTGACTAAACTAGATGGCCTTAAGGAAGTTACAAAAGAGGTTTTCTAATATTCTAGCTGAAAATATGGCATTTTTAAACAAACACACTACAGAAATATAAAGCAGCTTATGTTGTTGGGTTGAAATCTGGAAAAAGCTGGCATTAATAGATTTGTCTCAGCTGTGTCATTGGAATGCAGCATGTACTCAACTGAATAAGAGTTAAAATTATGTAGTATAACTTTTTTATCTTTGCAATGTGCCTGTTCCATGAGAACAGGGTCTGTTGAATCAGTACTATTTATTTCGAGACAAGGAATATGATTTAGAAAAGAAACTTTTGAAAAGAGAAATCCATGGGCATAATTGTGCACTCCACTGTCAGGTATAGAAAGTGAAGGTTTCTTACACACTTATCAATATTACCCTACAAGAGGTAAGAAAGCCGCATGCATATTTGCATTATATTAGGCTTAAATGTAGATGAATTCCATTGAATTCAAATACACACAAACGTTCCAGTTCACAATTGCACAGAGGAGTGTGAGTTGTGCAGCTTTCAGGTATAAACAGAAGTTGCATTGCACGTTTGAACTATAAACCCCCCCAAGAGAGTTTTTTTCTCAGAACTTTTTTTCTTAATTTATGTAATAGCATTTGAATGGTACTTTACTTTGGTTTATGGATTAATTATCAATTGTTATTTTTATTAAGTAGAACATGGATTATTCCTATTTCTTGGATAAGAAATGGAACATTACAACCTTTAGTATGGCTTGATAAACGTAGTAGTAAGTATATTTTCCTGGATTTAAGAAAGTCTTTACTGTCTGGAATATATGATTCTGAACTTTTGAAAGAAACAAATTACAGCCCAAATATGAATGATGAGCTATTGTAATTTCTGCTGCTTTCCATATAGGTTCTTTAACAGAAGAATCGGGGGGGGGGGGGAGGGGGGAGAGGAGCAGGAATAATGAATGATATGGACATGTTAGAGAATGGCAACAAGAGTTTGATTAAGAACCATTTGACTCCTGGTAGAAAAGAAACTGGAAAGCAGCTGAGAAGAGGATTAAATTGGTGATTAGAAAGGCATTTTAAGAGAGTAAAGCTTAGTTTAGAACAGATATAGTCAATCTCTGTCCTATGATGTTGGTACAACCAAGGAACAGTTGCAGTTCTGTCCTTTTCTTACCAAAAGCCAATTCTACTATCTTTGGCTAGGAAAAGGAAAAAAGTGAAAATCGAAGCTGCAATCAGCTATTCATTTATTACACTTTTATATCCTTCAAAAGATGGAAAAAGAATTTTAGTAAACAGATACTTTGGTGTGATATGATCATGAAAAAAGTTGTATCAATGACTTTCATCAGTGTTATGGTTTTGAGACTATACAGTATATGTGTAGGTAATGTGATAATCTGCACTTGGTCTATTTGCTTCTTTTTCTTACATTGGAAATTATACAACATGACATCATGAGCATATGTAGGTGTTCAGATGGGTAACATTTTTTAAAAATGTGCTAAGTTTTCTTCCTTTCATGTGCTTACAGAAATATTTCCTGAAATGAAAATATCAGATTCAGAAGAAGATTGGATTGTTTTAAATCTGAATATGACTGCTTATTGTAGAATTATCTATGCTCAAAACTATTGGAGAAGATTGGCCAAAGTGCTTGAAGATGATCCAAAGGTATGATAGTTTTTAATCATGAGTATGTAGATGATTAAAGAATGATTATGTTACTCTGCAGTACAGCATTTTTTAAAGGCACATTGGATCATGATTTTCCTTCATAGTGTTCCATCACTGGACGTTTTAAAGAAGAGATTGGATAACCACTTGTCTAAAATGGAATAGGCTCTCCTGCTTGAGCAGGAGGTTGGACTAGACAACCTGCAATGTCCTTTCCAATTCTGTTATTCTGATCATAGAAAGAGCCATATTCCTAAAGTATGTGTGCCTAGGGATAATTCTTGGAATGTCTGGGAGTTTTAAGAGTCAAAGAACACAAGCATATGTAAGGTTTAAGGTATCCATTTTACTCTTAGTCTCCATTCCTATACAAAAATGTCAACTTTTGGTATGTATTAAATCCATATCTAAAAGGCAACAAAGAATATAATCTCTTCCAAAATGTCTTAAAAGAAAAGTTCAGAAGAATGTAGTCCTGATAAAGATCACTGAATATAATTTGGGGATTGAGGATATGAATGAAAGTATTATATTGTTTTATATAACCATGGATTGGTTTCTTACATGTCTATGAGAGAAAAGAAACAGAAATGAATCAGGAAAAAAACATACAAATATACGGGGTTTAATACACCCATTTTAATTATATTATTCCAGCAGGCATGTCAAGGTCTCAGCAGTCTGCCATATTTATCTTACAGGAATGAGGAAATGGGTACCCTATATTCTTTGTGCATGTATGTAATTTAGAGAATCCATCCATTGATAAGGTTTAGGAGATATTTGTGACTAGCAATATTACAATTTCAAATTGGAACCTGTCATATATTTTTTTAAAATCGCATCGATCAATATAATAAATGTTTTTAGGAATCTGAAGAAGTATCGCAGATACTTTGAACTACTATTGTATAAAGACCTGAAGATAACTGTTTTAAATAAACTGTAATATGTGGGTATCTTTTTAGGCTATTCCTTCTGTCAACAGATTACATTTAATGGCAGATGCCTTTCTTTTGAATTGGTAAGTTATGTACTATTGTTGTTTTCATTCATTCTGCATCTGATCTCCTTTTAAAAAATCTGATAATTTTTTCTCTACAGTTTCTTCTTGCACCATCTTTGAGTTTCAAGTACAGATAGCACAATGTAGTATATTACATGGATCCTTTGATCAACTGGATTAATCAACAAGAGTTGAGGAAAGAAATAGGCATGGATTTTAAACTAATGGATCTCTAATACATATTGCAGTATCCATAACTTTCCTAGCCTTGTGACTAGAGAACTTAGCACTATGAAAGGATCTCTTAATCTATTCCCTTTCCCTTAACTTAGTCCCTGAACCAGTGTGAATCCACAAAGAGAAGGGGTGCGTGGTAATGTGAACCGACTTTTGTATATGTAATTCCTTCCTTTTCACTTTACTTAGAGCTTCTGTAAGCTGCTTTGAGTCACCATGGGCAAATAGGCAGCAATATGAATTCAATAAAAATAAATAAATAAATGAATAAATACATACATACATACATAGAAGATTAAGATTGGAGGCTGGGCAACAACACTGGCCCTACAGAAATGTTTGAAAACAACACAAGTTCGAGATGATATAGCACTTATTCAGAAAAAAACATTTTTGTACAAATATTATGAATGCATAGGAGAAAGGACAAAGAAATCTTTAAAACGTTGCTGGGAACAAGGAAAGTTTATTATTATCCCTTTACCCATCTTTCTGCTACATAATATAGTTTTTAGCTATAAATGGGTAGCTGTAGCTGAAAACAGGTCACAAGCACTTGGGGAAAGGATAGAACTGCTACAGTTCCTTGGGTAGCAGAAAGAGTGACAAAGAGCAATGGGTTAGCCAGTTAACTTCACCTTTACATCGAATGGCCTCTTGACTGATCACACCTAATATACATGTTCACAATATATTTTAAGTTATTTATTGTAGGAATAGATCCCTCATAATCCAGTCACTTTACTCTTCAGCCTGTATGGAGTTGATGCTGTGTAATGCAGTCCTAAGTGTTTATACTCAAATATAAATCTCATTTAGGACTTCCTACTAAAAGTATTTAAGACTGCAACCTTGGCCATGCACATGCCTCTCCTGCCAATCATTCTTACCGGCATTTTTGAATCTGCATTCCAAATATGTACTTTCTATCCTGCCTCTATCCTGTTTCCTGCTCCTGCCCTTTTTCTACTCCAGCTCTGACCCCAGACCACCTGCCCTTTCTGGTCAGCCTGCTTCCTGATCCAACTCAAGTCCTCGCCATTCATAAGCTTTTGAACTGTGAGTATATCTTGAATTCTGCCAGTGTTTTCTTCTATCTGGCTACTGACTCAGAAGCAAATTAAAGATGAAATTAAGACGTATTTCCAGATGGACAACTCCTGAACTAATAAAATATATTGTGTTCTCTTCCCATCTTTTTCTCTCTAATGGCTTTTATGCTGAATGTCCCAACTTGGAAAAGATTGTGATAGATAATGATACCTGGACATCTCTAAATTCTGTGAATGAGACCAGGAAACTGCCTAACACATTTTTCCTCTGCAAAGACCTCTAGTGTCACTATGGTTTTGAAGGCAATTTAAACCATTTCAGATGCAACACATATATGAAGTGGTGCTCTGTATAGCATCCTGATGTTAACTGCAGTCAAGTAAATTGGGAAGGTGCTTTGCAGAATGTCTTACATGATTTTACTCACCCAAAGTTATTGTGTCAGTAGTAAGGTTAAAAACTTTAAGCAGTTGTTTTATTTCTGCAATCTCTATATTTTTCATTTGTGCTTTTTTTCCTTGTTCCCAGTGCTGCTGCTTTACCCCCCAGCTCTTCATCAAAATATTTGTATATATTTTAGTGTTTGCAGATCAATAATCTGATTTATCCTGAAAGTTTTCTAATGTAGCAAGCACTGAAAAAAACATGTAGAACGGGACAAGATCAATTCCAAAAGTTGTCAGGCCTCTTAGTTTTACAATTCTTCTCCTTTTAAAAGATAGTTCTCTGGTATAGTTTTGATGGCTTTTAAAGTCATGCCCCAGTGAAACCATATTGTCTAAAAGGAATATTCATTTCAGCTTCTTCAATTAACATGGCATGGAAAGTTAGCTTTCTATGTGTTTGTGTGTTTTAAAGTCCTTTTTCTCAAATGTCATTTCTTTGGTTGATCATAATATAGTTGAAGCTAATTATAAATACACTCTTTTTCAGGAAGCTATGGTAGGACTGACAATCTCTTGTACTCCTTTCTAAAATTTCAGAAAGGAGTACAAATATTGATACCTTCCAAAGTGAACCAGATATATTATTCCTACCAAACAGCTTTTGTCCTTGTTTTCATGTCACTGCTCTTATTTATAGGTTCTTGTGTATATGTGTATGGATTCTGTTTTACAAACTTTACAAGTCCATGTAATACTTGTTAATGATTAATATGTATAGAAGGGTTGTCTATAGGATTCTAAATATGTAATTCATCTAAAAGAATATTAATGAGATTTATTGAAAACTATTTGAGAACCACACAGTTAAATATGACTTATTTTAAATAGGTCCAATCACACTGGATATGAAATTCCATTGTATTTAACTAAATACCTTAAAAAAGAAGATGATTCAGCAGTGTGGAAAATGGCCTTGGATGCACTGGGCATTTTCCACACAGATTTTCTTCTGAGAGATCCCGAATTATTTCCAGTTTTAAAGGTAACTGAAATGGATGCTGAAATTGACTATATCCATTCGAAATATTCTCAACACCCTAAGGGAAGAAATAAACTTAAGTGGTGATCTGTTCTGTTCTGGGACATTTTTCAAAATGTTACAAGCTAACATTCAGATTTTGATTAAAATTATACAATCAGAAGCTGTGTGTGTATCTCTTTCTTTCCTTCCTTCCTTCCTTCCTTCTTTCTTTCTTTAATGACCCTGCAGTCTCTTAGGGTGATTGAGTGGAGCTGAGCTTTTACTGGTTGGATACCCTTCCTGATGCCTAGGAGGAGATTGCAGCAGATATTTTTTTCGTTGTGGCCTAAGAGAGAAATATCTGCCATCACTTATGATTGAACTCTCAACCTTCTGTGAGGGAGACAAGCATCTTCACCACTAGGCCACTCCCCCAACACATATATATATTCTCCTAAATTCAATTATGGGGAAATGGAGGTACATTTGGAGAATATATCGGAAGTGGTGACCCTTTGAGAGCTGTATGCAGTGAAATTTCATTATTAATGTATGCCAATTAAATGTACATTCAAAGTGACAATAAACCTGTTCTATTCTGTTCTGTTTTGTCCTGTTCTATTCTATTCTAATTATTTTTCTTTGAGTGAAATAGAATAGGAAAGTATCTTTAGAATAAGAAATATCAAACCTATAGTTAAGGAATAAGTTTAATAGGACTGACCATAATTCCTTAAAAAATGTGTTCTTTCCATATTTTGAGGATTTGATTTGCCAGTGGTGAAGGATCAGTGTCTTTTCCCAATTATAAAATAATTGTGTCTTTTTCTTTTCCTTAAAGCAATATTTTTTACCACGAATAACACCAATATATCATCACTATGCAAATCTTCTTCGTGAGAGCCCTAAAGCATTGAATATGAACCGATTCATCAAGTAAGGTCTTAAATATGATTAAAATGTCCAAGACCTTGTTGTTAAATACAAAGTAATAATGAGTTTCACTGATTAATTAATATGTTCAAATAAATATAATTTATATACTTCATTCTACTGATAAGTATTTCCTCTGTAATATCTACACTCCATCCTCTTATTTTTTTAGAAAATAGCCACATAGTGTTGTCATAAAATTGTCTTCAAAAATGTTTTTAGTTCATGGAAAATCTTGCTTAGATCAGGGATTAACATTTCTTTTACTTACTTATATTTTAGTGCTTTTAAAATAATAGCAGAAAAAGAAAAGGAAGAAAACACAAAAATAATTATAATGCAGATACATACATTTTCAAAAAAGAAAGTGCGTAAAAAGCTCTTTTTTAAAAAATGAAAGAAAAGGAAAAACCCAACATATAACATGTTATTATAACAGTTACAATTCTATATATTTTTATCTAATGTAGGCATTATTCAAGTACATGTATATTTATTTCTAAAACATTAGTATAAACTATCATTTGTGTTTAAACTATTGTGTTTGTGTATAATGAGTTCCAGATTTCATTATACAAATAAAGTTCTCCATACAAAATCTATATCTATAGGCGATCTACTCAGAGAGGCCAAGTGTAACCAGGTCTTCAATCCACTGAGTAAATGGAGCCATACATTTATCATTCAAATGCTGCAATATCAGTCTTTTGACCATAGTAAGGCACAGAGAATCCCCTTACATTATACAATTGTCCAATTCCATATAGTATGTATGTAACTGAAGAGAATATTGTCTTCTGAAAAATTTAACTTTTGTCACAATCATATTTATATAATCCATTGCTTTCTCCCCAAATTTATTAAGTGTTTTAAAATATGTACATGTATTTTAAAAACCATTGTCCATATAACATTTCCAATAAAACCTGTCTATCCAAGCATAATGGGGTTAATAGTTTTTTAATGGCCAGAGGTCTGACACTTTAAAAAAAAAATCAGAATTGTACACATTGGTGGAATTTATAGATTCCCCCACCCACCACTTCCAGGTTTTTGGTGTGGTTTTTTTTCTTTTTAATTTTGCACGGTTAGAGATATCCTTGTTTTTTTTACCAAACATATATTTTGCTTGTGTCAAAATGGCAGGAAATTATGTTTGCCAGTAAAGGTTGGAGAGATGTTCAGGGAGAGCAAACAGCATATAGGCCTTGGGCCACCCACTGTTTATATCTTTCAGCTATGTGTATATGTGTGTTGACTGTGTGTAATAGTGTACTACTGTGTTGCAGGGATGGAATCTTTTTAGTCTCTTTCCTTATTAAATGCTCTTTTATGGCAGTTGTGATATTTGTTTGTATACAATTAGTCATGTAAATAAATAGTGTATACCATTACATTTGTTTAATTCAATTTACATGCTACTTGAGTCCAAACTGACTCTGGGTGGCTTACAATAAAAGAAGAAATAAAAGCATACTACAAAACAAAACAACTGATCATACCAGAAAGTGAAATGTTTTATTTATTCTGTATTGTTTTTAAAATTACAAAAAAAGAAAAACAAAACATGAAGATAATTATGATAAAACATTTATTTACTTTTTTTAAAAAAACCACTTTTTTTGTATTTTTCCTTTTCTTTGACAATATCTCGATTTTTGTCACACACACAAAAAGTTAATGAAAGAGGAAAAATCTATAAAGTTCAACTTCATGATGAAAGGCAGAAATATTAATTCATCAATTTTCCAAATTATTTATTCAATCAAGACCAGAGGGGAGAGACTACAAATATGACCTTGCAAACAAGCCCAAGTGCTACAAATATGCATTAAATAGTATTGATTCTTTGATGTAATGCACTGTATTTGATAGATTTCTCTTTGTTTCTCACTTTTGTTTTTCTTTGGAGAAATGATATAGAGAGAATTCTTATAACAGCATGCTGGTTTGGGCTTCGTGACTGTTTAGACCTAGCTTCTGAATTCTTCAACAAGTGGATGAACAATTCCAAACATGAGTAAATACAATTTATCCCCTCATCCTTATTATAAAATGTGCTCTTTCCCACAAAACATGTTCTAAAGATGTGTAAATACTAGACAATTATTGTAAAAATAAGCATAGAGAAGAGAAACAAACAAACAAAAAAAAGCATTGGGACAGAACAGAAGTAATAAATCCTAAATAAAATCCTAATAAACCATATGGATAGAAGCTGAAAAACAACACTGCATGCTTTATCATTTTCACCACAGAGGGACAGAAAATGCAACTTATAATGCATATCCATTATTTGTGCAAGAATAGTCTAACTGGTTATGGTAGATGATTAGTATTGGAATAACTGAAAATATGTATTTGTGAAAACATAGAATGCTCTCTGTGTAGGACTCTATTAATTACAATTATTAATTTTATCTCTTTATATTAACAGGTTTTTATTTATAATTGCAGGGTTCCTGTTTGTTTTAGCTCAACTATTTGTTGCTATGGCGTTTGGATGGGGAATGAGGAAGAATGGGAATTTTTATGGAAAATTTTTCAAAAGAATGATACCAAAAATGCATACAAGCACAATATATTGTATGCCTTGAGTTGCACTCGTATTCCATGGTTACTACAAAGGTGATTTAATTAATATTTGCACAAAGATGGACTTAGTGATTCTTTAAGTTTATGACTGTATAATTATTTGTAAAAAAGATAGTTGTAAACATGAATGTCTGCTTAATATTTGAATGGTGTCTATGTTAACATTTCTTTCTCTTGATCAAAATACTGCATGTTAAGGTTGGAGTTCCATTTTCAAATTCCTTTGTTCATTTCTTTGATAGTAACACCACTTTTCTGAATAAAGTTACTTTATACATACAGTTGTGCTCATAGATTTACATACCCTGGCAGAATTTATAATTTCTTGGCCATTTTTCACAGAATATGAATGATAACACAAAAACTTTTTTTTCATTCATGGTTAGTGTATGGCTGAAGCCATTTATTATCAATCAACTCTTTTTAAATCATAATGACAATAGAAACTACCCCAAAATTTCCCCCCCATGCAATCATTGTTTCTTTTATTTGTTCTTCCTCTAATTTAAATTTCAGCAAGTGTCCATAAAGTTTTTTAATTACTTTTTCATCAGTACCTGTGAAAATTTTATCTAAACCAGTCAACTTATCATAAATACCTTCTATTTTAACATCTTTATCAAATCTAGATTGTATTTGCAAATATGAAAACCAATTCATTTTTATACCTTGTTCTTCCAACGCTTGCATAGATTTAAGTTCACACTTTTTATTCAATATCTCACCATATCTAACTGTTTGTTCCTTTTTACATATTATTGGATAAGAAAAGGCTTCAATAGTAGATAACCATAGTGGAATTTTTAAATTATATTGCTTTTTTATCTTCTCCCAGTTTAGAAGCAACGCTTCTCAAATACAATGTCTTCTAAAATACCCCTGCATTTTAGTTCCCTTATACCAGAGGAAGGCATGCCACCCTAACAGCAAGTCATGTCCTTCTAAAAGTCTAGTATTTCTTAATGTTATCCACTCCTTTACCCACATCAAACTCGTTGCTTGGTAGCATAATTCCGAGTTGGGCAAAGCGAATCCACCTCTTATTCTTGCATCTTGTAGCAATTTAAGTTTTATTCTCGCTTTCTTCCGTTGCCAGATGTATTTTAGCACTATTATGTTTAAATCTTCAAAAAATTCTTTCCCTAATCTGATTGGAATTGTCTGGAATAAGTATAAGATTCTAGGCAATACATTCATCTTAATTGTAGATATTCTCCCAATCAGTGATAATTGTAAATTTTCCCATTTTATCAAGTCTGTCGCAATCTGTTGTTTGAGTTTAAAATAGTTATCCTCCTTAAGTGTGCTACATCTTGGTGTTATGTGTATCCCTAAATACTTAACCTTATTTGTGACCTGGATCCCCAAAACTTCCTCCAATTCTTTCTTTCATCTTGCTAACATGTTCTTTGTTAAAATCTTTGTTTTATCTTTATTTATTTTCAAACCTGCTACTTTCCCATACTTTTCTATCTTTTCTATCAGTTTAGGTGCTGACTCCAATGGATTCTCTAATATGAATACCAGGTCAACTGCAAAGGCTTGTAATTTATACTCTTCTTTTTAAATTTTCATTCCTTTTATTTCTTTTTCTTCTCTGATGTTCCTATTCAGCACTTATAGTGTTAACAGAAACAACAGAGGCGACATTGGACAGCCTTGTCTAGTCCCTTTTCTTATATCTATAAAGTCTGTTAACTCTCCATTTACCATAACCTTTGCAGTTTATGATATATCGTTTCTATGGCTTGAGTAAATTTTTACCAAAGCCCATTTGGTCCACTTGTAACAGCATAAAATGCCAATTCACATTATCAAAGGCTTTTTGTGCATCTAAAAACATCAGAGTCATTTGTTTTTCAGGATGTGCCTCATAGTATTCCAATGTATCTAAAATTATTCTCATACTGTCTTTAATTTGTCTCATCGGCAGAAATCCATTTTGGTCAGGATGAATACAATTATTTAAGTATCTTTTCAGTCTTTCTGCCAGAATTGAAGCAAAAATTTTATAATATGAATTTAGTAGTGATATTGGTCTGTAGTTTTTAACTTGCTGTGGGTCTGTGTCCTTCTTCAGTACAAGTGTGATATATGCTTCTGGCCATGTTTTGGGTATTCTCTTCTTTGTCATAACTTCATTCATTACTTCTAATAAGTAAAGATTCAATGTTTCCTGAAATGTCTTATAAAATTCCACTGGCAAACCATCCGGGCCTGGTGCTTTCCCAATGTTTTGCTTTTTTAAAGCTTTTATTAATTCCATCATTGTTATGTTACTTTCTAATATTATTTCAATATCTTTAGGTAACTGGAGCAAATTTACTTCCTGTAGGTATTGTTGAATTCTTCTTCCTGAACTTTCTCTTGATGGTACAATTTTCCATAATAATCTTGAATAATTGTTTCTTTTCCGCATTTCCATAGCATACATGTCCTTGTTCATTTATCAATTGATTTATCCTTCTTGAATCTCTTTCCTTTCTCAATTTATATGCTAGCCATCTGCCTGGTTTGTTTGCATCTTTGAAATAGTTCTGCTTAGCATTTTTAATTTTTTGTGCTATTTCTTCTTTTTCCATTATTCCCATTTTATGTTTAGTTATGTCCATTTTAATTTTAATGTTCTTTTTTTGTGGAAATTTCTGTACTTTTTCCAACCTCTTGTAGTCATCTTCCAATATTTTAAAGGTTTTTCTCTGTTTTATATTTCTTTTCCTTATATAGTCCATTATCAAACCTCTTGTATAAGCCTTCATCGTGTCCCAGAGGTTCTGTAATGATGTATCCTCTTTTGTGTTTTCATTAGAGAAAAAAGTCAATTCTCTCTCAATTTTCTGTTTAAAGTCTTTTTCCTTTAATATCATATTATTTAAAGTCCATCTAGATCTCCTTTTTTGTCCTTTCCGTACAAGTGTTATTGTATTGTGATCTGCCCAGGTACCTGTTTCTATTTCAATGTCTTGTGTATTGGAAAGCAATTCTGTTGACATCCATATCATATCTATTCTAGACCATGATGCATGTCTATTTGAATAAAAGGTATATTGTTTTTTTTCTGCATTTCTCTCTCTCCATGCATCTTTTAAGTTTATCTCATCTGCCATTCGAAAGAAAGATTTTGGCAGTGTCTTTCTGGCTTTCTTTGCTGTTTTTTGTGTTTTATAGTCCAATTTGTCATTTATTATTCCATTAAAGTCTCCCATCAGACAAATATTAGCATAGTCCAATTCAATTATTTTCTTATGTAATTTCCTGTAAAAATCTTCTTGATTATCATTTGGAGCATAAATTGCTATTAAAAGTATCTTTAGATTATTGTTCATTAACTCCACCATCAAAATCCTTCTGTCATCATCTGTATATATTTGTATCTCTGATGTATAACACCATTCCTCTCTTTTTACACTGTGTCAACACTGTAAATAATTTCCCTATTTTTTGTTGTTTCAATATATAATCATGTTGTTTTTTAATATGTACTTCCTGTAAGAAGATTATATCAAGTTTTAATTTCTCTAACTTATGAAATATTTTTCTTCTTTTAGTAGCTGAATTAAGTCCATTTATATTAATTGTAATCAGCTTTCTCTCATCATTTTAGACTTTGTAAGAAGGATTTGTTGCTCTAGTAGATCTTGGTTCTCGTTGCTCTCTGGGTACATCACCTACAGCTCCTTCTTCTTTTTCAATTACTGCTATACATTCCTCTTGTAATTCAATTGGCTGTGCACCACCCCGAGTCCTTAGGGAGAGGGGGCAGTATACAAATTTGAATAAATAAATTAATTAATAACTCTTCTTTTCTTGTATCTTCCTCCTTTCCTCTAAAATATTCCAGATAGAATAATTCAGCTTTTTCAACTGTATCAATTCTGTGTCTTTGTTCCAGCCAGGTAAACATGAGACCTTCTGGTATCAGCCATCTGTAATTTATTCCTCTCTTAAGTAATTCTTTGGTCAAGAATAAATATTCTCTTCTTATCTCTCTCACTCTTCTCAGTACCTGTTTCAGTACCACTGTTTCTTTATCTTTGTACTTTAGTGTTTTTTCTCTTGCCGCCTGCAGTATTTGTGATTTAATTATTTCTTAGTAAATCTGATGTGAACTTCTCTTGGCAGTTTATTTCTCATCACATATCTTGTATAGACGCGAAAAACCTCATCCATTCCATCCATCATCTTCTCTTTAGTTACCTCTAATGCTTCTGCCAGGATTTCTGTCATCATTTCAGCAAGGTTTTCACCTTTTTCTTCTTCTATATTTTGAAATCTTAAATAAAATTCTGATCAATCGATTTCCCATCCCAATGATTGCAGAGATCTGCCCTTGTCTCTTACAATTTCACTAAATCGGGTATCCATATCTCCCATCTTCTTATCCCTTTGTAGATCTCGTTCTTCAATTTTCTTGATTCTGTTCTCGTATTGCATCATCATCTATTGAATATTTTCTATTTTCTCATTTGTCTTTTCAGTTCTTTGCTCAATATTCTCCGTTCTCTTTTCATTATTATCTGTTTTTACTTGGATCTTTTCAATTTCTTGCAGAATCATCTGCAGTGTCACTTCTTTCTCCTTCTCTTGTTGTAACATCACCTGTATCGATCTTTGTCCTCCAGGTAGTGAGGAGGAAGAAGTTGGGATTGAAGAAGCTGAGACTGGTATCTTTCTGCTCATCTTAGACTACTTAATACAACAGTTGAGAAGAAAAAGCAACAGCAGCCAATTGCCACTCCAATAAAAGAAGATAAAAGTAAAAAAGGGAAGGGAAAAAATCTTCAAGCACTTGAACACCTTAATCCAATTGGTGCCAATTATGTGGGAGAAAAGGAAAAAAAGAAAAAAAAGATACAAAATGAAAAAAGGATGAAAAAATAAAAAATTAAGGAAAAATTTAAAAAGATAGAAATCTGGATTTTCCCCTTGCTGAAAAGATAGAACAAAAGGAGAAGGGAGGAAAAAAAAGGGAAAAAAAGAGTAGTCTTATTCCTGCATCAAAAGTCTCAAAAATCCAGCTTTGGGGGGGGGGGGGGGGAGGGAGTAAAAGAAAAAGGGAAAGAGAAAAAGCAATTCTATCAGTAAGCAAAGCACTGCCACTAAATATTCGAGGCGCTTTACTAAATCAAAAAACAAAAAATTTTCAAGGTCACTTCAATCTTCTTTCTTTCAATTTCAAAATCCAGACTCCAGCTATCAGTAGTTCCCCAGAAGAGCACCTGCATAAACAATCTACATGCTCTTCCCACTATCTTTTCAATGAAAAACACAGTGTTCTTGAATGTAACATCAAATGTATCAACAAGAAAGAAAGAAAAACAATGTATCCAAATCTCCAGGTGGCAGGACTACTTATTTCCCTTTCCATTCTCTTCCCCTCTAATATTTAAACCAGGAATTAAAAAAAATAAAAAGAGTCTGAAATCATTAAAAAGAAGAGACAAGAAAAAAGAACTTTTCCAAAGAGTTGTTCTGAAAGGAACAAATAAAAAATAAAAAGTAAAGACCAGTCCAGTTTAAAAATTGAAAAGTTATTACAAAAAATCCAAAGTTCCAATAAAAAGAAAAAAAACCCCTTCAGGTTTAATTTGTGCTTAATCTCACCACTTAAGCACTTTTATCTTCACTTTTAAATTTAATTTTTAGTCCTTTAGGGTGTTCTATTCAGAAATAATGAATAGAAAATTATTTCATCAAATTGACACACTTTCTTTCCAGCTTTCTTCCATTCTGGAGCTGTCCCAGCTTCATTAGCTTTAATGACTGCCTCTCTGCCACGGGAAAAAAGAGCTTCTCCTGGATCTACCAGGGATGTTCCTGGGATCAACAGGATGCCCTTCTCTATCACTGTCTCTACGGGACTGTTTGGGTCCGTTGGGACCGTCCTGCAATGGAGATATCAGCGGCAATCTTAGAGCTTAAAGATTGCACGCTGTACCGGTGCGACGCCAGCTCCGCTCTTGAGAGGCATTGTTTTTGAATTGGGAGAAGAAAAGGTAGTTGAACTGTATAAAACAGAAAAGGGATATAAAAAGATATCCAAAGAATTAAGAATGCCAATCAGCAGTGTTCAAACACTAATCAAGAAGTAGAAAATTGGGGGGGGGGGGTTCTGTTGAAATCAAACCACGGTTAGATAGACCAGCCACAACTGCCAGGAAAATTGTTTAGGATGCCATTACTATGCAAATGCCACAAACTATCCTCCTTACAATATGCCAAACAGCACAGAGACAAGCCTCAAACCTTCTGGCACAAAGTTATTTGGAGTGATGAGACCAAAATTGAGCTTTTTTGCCACAACCATAAATGCTACATTTGGAGAGGAGTCAACAAGGTCTATGATGAAAAGTACACCATTCCTACTGTGAAACACGGAGGTGGATCGCTGATGTTTTGGGAGTGTGAGCTACAAAAGCACAGGGAATTTGGTCAGAATTGATGGCAAGATGAATGCAGTATGTTATCAAAAGATACTGAAGGAAAATTTGCATTCATCAGCCCAGAAGCTGTGCATGGGACATTCCAACATGACAATGATCCTAAACACAAGGCCAAGTTGACTTGTCATTGGCTACAGCAGAATAAAATTTGGTTTCTGGAGTGACCTTCTCAGTCTCCAAACCTCAATATCATTGAGCCACTCTGGGGAGATCTCAAGCATGCAGTTCATGCAAGACAGCCCAAGAATTCACAGGAACTGGAGGCTTTTTGCCAGGAAGAATGCACAGCTTTACCATCTGAGAAGATAAAGAGCCTAATCCATACATACCACAAAAGACTTTAAGCTGTCATTGATGTTAAAAGGGGCAATACACTGTATTAAGAACTGGGGTATGTAAACTTTTGATCAGGGTCATTTTGGTAGTTTCTGTTGTCATTATGATTTAAAAGGAGTAAACACAGTTGATTGCTTATAAATGGCTTCAGCCAACCACTAACCATGAGTGAAAGAAAGTTTTTGTGTTATCATTCATATTCTCTGAAAAATGTCCAAGAAATCATAGATTCTGCCAGGGTATGTAAACTTATGAGCACAATTGTACCTGGAAATTCTCACTTTGGAACATTCTTCAAGAATTTAATCATCTTCAAGATGATTAAATTGGCAAAACCAAAACATTTTTAAAATCATGTCTCCAAGATAAATATAACAAATGTAACAAACATGAACAAATTCATGTAACAAATTTAACAATTGGTCTTCTCTATATCCTCCTGTGCATTTTTTTGATTTTCTTACACAAAACTTAATCTTACTGTTGGACTGAAAATAGAAATCTGATTGTAGTAGTAGTTTTCAACTTTGGAAGCTTTAAGGATGCTGACTGGAGGATTCTGGGAATTGAAGTCCATACATCTTAAAATTACCAAGGTTGAGAAGCATTAGAGCAGGGCTGTCAAACTCCCATGGGCCGGATGCATTACGTGCTGGTCACACCTATGCCCAGTTTAGGAAAGGGGAAAAAAGTCACTGGACGCCACTGTAACGACATGAGTTTGACACCCCTGCACTAAGTATAATTTTAAAAGTTCTAAAATATGGATCCTTGTCTATTTCTTGTTTTCAGAAGAAACTATCTACAGCGCTATTCCATAATTGGAGATAGCGGTAGTGGTTCATATGCTTTTAAAGGAAAAGCGTTTTTAATGACTTTGTGAATGTATCAAAGCTTTGGTGGGTCTTGCACTCAGTTGTTCAAGACATAAGACAAGCTTTCTCTGAAGTTTCCAAATGTAAAAATGCAAAATGCACCTGTAATTCCTATGACAATGGTAATTTTGTGGATTTCCCCCATTCTTTCCATTATTTTTAACTGATCCTAATTATAATTGTATTTTTAGTAGAATTTTAGAAATGAATTTTCTTCTAACAAATGTTTATTGTGAATAAATCTCTGGGCAGATACTTGCATTATGTCCACAATGATGAAACGAATCCATCAGTTTTTACACCCCAAGCAGTTCTGTATGTGGTCCAGAATGAGATTGGATATTGGACAGCATGGACCTTTGTAACAGAAAATTGGTCAGATCTGACCCTTAGGTAATGACAGTCAATTTCCGTGTCTTTGGGGTTATGGGAGAACATTTGTCCTGAAATATTTTATTCCATTATGCATGACCAACAGAAGTAGTCAACAATATTTAGCAACAGAAAACCTTTTCCCTTATTTAATTATTCATTTTAACAAATCTAAAGAACTACATTAGAGTTAGGCAGCAACACTCTGGTATGAATCCAGAAAAATATTTATATATCCATTTATACTGGGACTGTAAACTCACAAAAAGCTGAGAAGTAATTTTTATTAATCTCTTCTAAACTGAGAGTGTTATTCTTTTCTTCTCCTATTAGCATTCCATGAGCTGAAATCTAGATGTGCTTAGACTCGCTAGATTTACTCGAAGCATATAGCTGAGAAAGAACCAGATCAAGTTCAGTGTGAACTTTCCTTAGATGTTTGTTTATTTAGAAAATTTATATAGCTGCCCATCTTAAATATATAACCCTAAATCAACCTGTTTTAACTGTTCAGTTTTATTATTTCAGAGTAAGTTTGAGTAAAAATTGAAAGATGAAAATATTACAGCATAAACTTAGCCTCTTTTCGAAATACTTTTCCTTTATAAACAGTAAAACTGCTCTTGGTTATAGATCCACAATGCAGTCTCTCATGACCACTATCACTACTGACGTTCATGTGCAAATGGTAAGTGAATAAGAGAATATAGCGTACTGAGGTAACAAAAAGTATTTGCCCTGAAATGGAAGAGTACAATTATTTTTATGCCAAAGGCTGCACTTAGCATTTGATCAAAAGAGCCCAGCAGAGATTATACTACCTGAGACTTCTCAGAAAACAACTGAATGAAAAACTGTTGGTGACCTTCTACCACTGCACCATAGACTTACTGCACCTCTGTATGATTTTCCAATTGCACGGTGGCAGATAGGAAAGCACTCCAGAGGGTTAACGTCATTGCCCAGAAGATCATTGGTTGCCCTCTACCCTCTTTGGAAGAGCTTTATAGCTTCCACTGCCTTAAGAAAGTTCAACACATTCTCAAAGATCCATCTCATCCTGATCAGCCTTTTTTTGAACTATTACCATCTGGCAGATGGTACAGAATAATAGAAACAAGAACAAATAGGTTGAAAAACAGCTTCTATCCCAGGGCAGTAACTCTATTGAATTGTACTGTATAGTGCAATATTAATGCAATATCAGGCATTTTCAATTCAATGTATAGAATGTGAAGGATGTGTGTTTGTGTTTATTTTCATGGTCATAATATACACTGAATATGGTATTTAATTTAGTTGTACAAGGTGCAACGACAATAAAGTAAATTGAACTAAACTGATTGGCATGCTGGGGCCATATTATCCTAAAATATAAGGCAATTTGATATAGGGATTAAGCTGCTGGACTAGAAACCAGGAGATAGTGAATTCTAGATCTCCCTTAGACATGAAAGCCAATTGGGTGACTTTGGATTACACACTGTCTCTCAGCCCAAGCCACCTTAACAGAGTTGTTATTGTGGGGAAAATAAGAGGTACCATTACTGTATGTTTGTTGACACAAAATAAAGTGGGATAAAGACCTAATGATCAATAAATAAAACATAACAATAATAGCTTAGAGACTGAAGAGTTCTTAGAAGTCAACTATGACTTAGAAGTTAACTTAGAAGTCAACTATGCAACACCATGCTCAGGATTTACTAAAGCATTTAAAATAGAAATAGAATAACAGAGTTGGAAAGGACCTTGGAGGACGACTTCTAATCCAACCCCCTGCTTAGGCAGGAAAACCTACACCACTTCAGACAAAGGGTTATCCAATCTCTTGTTAAAAAGTTCTAGTGTTGGAGCATTTTACAACTTCTGGAGGCAAGTTGTTCCACTGATTAATTGTTCTAACTATCAATAAATTTCTCCTTAGTTCTAGGGTGGTTCTCTCCTTGATTAGTTTCCACCCATTGCTTCTTGTCCTGCCCTCAGGAGCTTTGGAGAATAGCTTGACTCCCTCTTCTTTGTGACAGCCCCTGAGATATCAAAACATTGCTATCATGTCACCCCTAGCCCTTTTTAAAATCAAACTAGACATACCTAATTCCAGAAACCGTTCTTTATATGTTTTAGCCTCCAGTCCCCTAATCATCTCGTTACTCTTCTCTGCACTCTTTCTAGAGTCTCAACATCTTTTTTACACCATGGCAACCAAAACTGGATGCAGTATTCTAAGTGTGGCCTTACCAAGGCATTATAAAGTGGTATTAATACTTCATTTGGTCTTGATTCCATCCCTCTTGTTTATGCAGTCTAGAACTGTGTTGGCTTTTTTGGCTGCTGCAGCACACTGCTGGCTCATATTTAAATGATTGTCCATTAGGACTTCAAGATCCCTCTCACAGTTACTACTATTTATTGGATAGCCGGCTACCACACTTCAGTTTGAAGACCTCCATTGAAAGTAAACATACCATTTTGTAAGGCAAGCTGTTTCAATAACTGACTTTTAATGTCAAGAAATTCCATCTGTGATCTTAAATGAATCTACTTTGCTGTAATTTAGCCATTGGTTGTGGTCCTGATATCTGGGCTAACATACAAGTCAATTACCTTTTCTGTATCTGAAGACTCATTTTCTGCTCCAGCTTCTTGCAGTTGTGTTAATTGATCATCATTGTTTCCAGCCCCCTTATTATTTTGGGAATCCTTCTCTGAACTTGTTCTAATTTGCTGATGTTTTTTTTCAGACTGCAGCATCCAGAACAGGACTCAATATTTCATATGGGAATTGACCAGGGCAGAATAAAATAGGTCAATTACTTTCTGAGATCTTGATTCTACTCCCAGTTCTTAAATAACATCAAGAAACTCAACATATGTTCAGCTTGCAGTCTATTACTATACTGACAGTTTATATATATATCAGATTTTCATCCTGCCTTTATTATTTTTATAAATAATTCAAGATAGCAAATATACATAATACCCTCCCCACCTCCTATTTTCCCCACAATCACAATCCTGTGAGGTGGTTTGGGTTGAGAGAGAATGACTGTCCTAAGGTCACCCAGCTGTTTTTTCATACCTAAGGAAGTGACCCAGTTTCTAACCTGGTGCCTTAACCACTAGCCCAATGCCTGGTGTATAAATCTGGGATGCCTGAACTTCCACCTAATACTTAGAGAAAATATTTTCTGTGTCAAATTTTATTTTTATAAGATAGCCTGTTTGAATTTCTCTCTAACTTACTATGTGAAATCCCATTCTCTTAAATTTTGTGTGGCATTTAGAAGCAGTTTTGTGTGGCATTTAGAAGCAGTTTTGTGTGGCATTTAGAAGCAGTTTTGTGTGGCATTTAGAAGCAGTTTTGTGTGGCATTTAGAAGCAGTTTTGTGGAAGGAGAATATGGAAAGCAAACTTCTTAGATTTTTTTTCCCAGTGAAAAGTTTTACCTCTACTTTTATCTCTAAAGTTATTTGATTTGTATAATCACTTGTCTCACAAAAAATGGCTTTGACTGGGATGATGACGATGTTATCCATTGAGTCACGTCTGACTCTTTGTGACTCTATGGGCCAGGTCTCTCCATATCTTCCAATCTTGCACTCCATTGAGTTTTTCCAGCCAAAGCATAGAAAAACAATACAATAATCAAATAAAAACAATTACGTAAAACAGTGATTATAAAATATAAAAATTAAAGGATTAAAAAGATATACGAACCAGAGGCATGGAGAGAATAAATAGTTGACCTATATTAAGATGTTGGTTTCCTGGGACCCAAGCTTGGTAATATAACCAGGTCTGGAAGAACTTTTGGAACATTGATAAGGATGGCAGTAATTTGACTTTCCATTTATCTGTGCGCAATTCCTTCTACACTGTAAAGGATTATGTGTATCTGATATACATTATTGTTAAATTAAATCATAAAATATACTGTTTAGATTAACACTTGCCCTTATTACTCTTTGTCTGCTTTATTTTAGATACAAGCTTTTCTTAATAATACCCTTGAACCTGAAGAAAAGATAATCTCTACAAACATAATGCTGACAGAAAAATCTCAAAATGAAAAAAGAAAAAAATCAATTACTAAAATGATCATGTGGTTCAAAGAAAATATGGACAATTGACCGCTGAGACATATCTTTTTAAAGATATCTTCAGAGCAATTAAAATTTCCCAGGTTAGAAAGATGTTGTTTTGGATATCCATAAGATTGTTTTTCTGCGCAATCAATAAAATACCATTCAGTGCAAAGCAAACTACTGGTATTAAATAAATTGTTTTCTCCCAGGACAATGTCTACAAAAACATTTGCATGTTTTGTGAAATTCTTCCTCTGTAAGAATGCATTTCCACATGCCATGTAAAAGGAACTTCAAGGAATATTATATACTAAGAACAAAAGAAACTTTTATGTTTGAAATGAACTGGAAGCTAGAAGACTCTGTTGTTCTCTGATGTGCCTTAGGAAATAGACTCAAACATTTTCAGAACTATAGCTTTTTATTTTTTAAGTGAAAATGATGACAATAAAATGAAAGAATTTCGTTATAATAATACATCACTTGAAAATATCTTTCTGTCATGAGCTATAAAAGGTATATGTTTTATATTAATATAATATTATATATATGTATGTATGTGTATATATATGTGTGTGTGTGTGTATTCAAAATAAACTATATGTAAACATTGTTTCTGCACATTTTCTAAAAGTTTCAGTGTTGGAGCTAAGCCTTTGTTGAATTTATAAAAGAGTCAAAGAATAAAGGACTCTAATGAAGATAAGCAATAAGATGTTTGGATAAAGACAATAATACCTTCCAATTGCATAAGCCACAGCATTTTCTTTTCCCAAAATTCTGTTACTGTTCTAGTGGGACTAAGGGCAGGACATCCTTCATATTCACAGTGAAAAACTAAATGGAAGGGATAAAAATGGAAACGGTTTGGCTTGAAAGAGTCTGGCTGGCTCTATTAATATGAGCAGTCCACATTTACTTATTTGCTGTTGTGGCCTTAAATCGTTTTGCTACTGCTCACCTAATCCAGGGAAAGTATCACAAACTGGAGATCAGAAAAGATATTGCTATTGGTTTTATAGAGATCTGCCAGAAATAATATCAGTCAACATCAGTACAGCATTGGAATGTATGTCATGTTCCCCAGAGGAAATTTACTTCGTGCCTAATTTTGAGTTTTCAGATCATAAAATAAGATGGTATTTTATATGGTATTTTGTATCAACTTCTTTTTAAACATTGCCTGTTTTAGGTGTCTGTTTTTTAAAAAATAAAAATTGGCCAATTTATGTATAACAGCAATTTTTAGATTTTCTGGAAGATAAAATCACTCAACTTCATTCCCATTTAGATGCTGGCATGGTTGTTGGTTCAGTGGAAGCCCCTGAGACAGGTTTTTGTCCTGTTATCTGGGAACAGTTTGATCCTGTTGCTCCCGAAGAAGTGGACAGCACCTATGTTTTAGACCCATGTACCTTCTGACTTGTAAAAGCTTCCCAGGAGGTGACAGGCAGGTGGACTCTGGCAGTGACTAATGCTTCCCTACAGGAAAGTGTGGTGCCCCAGCACTTTAAGGAGGCTGTGGTTCGCCCTCTTCTTAAGAAGCCATCGCTGGACTCCACCCAGTTGGATAATTTCTGAACTGTCTCCAATCTTTCCTTTTGGGAAAGGTTGTTGAGAAGGTGGTCATGTGGCACCTCCATAGATTTCTGGATAAAATTGATTATCTCAACCCTTACCAGTCAGGATTCAGGCCTGGATTTGGGACAGAAATGGCATTGGTCTCACTTATGGATGATCTCTGGCGGAAGTGGGGTGGGAGTACTGCATCCATCCTTGCTCTACTTGACCTCTTGGTGGCTTTCAGTACCATCAACCATGATATTCTCCTGGGGCAGCTTCGGGGGAATGGGAGTGGGAGGCCTTGTGCTGTCCTGGTTCATTTCCTTCCTCTGTGGCCACTCTCATTCAGTGTTGATAGGAGAGGAGAGATCCAGCCCTCGCCCACTGCTTTACGGGGTTCCGCAGAGCTCGGTACTCTCTCCGCTCCTGTTCAACATTTATATGAAGCTGCTGGATGAGATCATCCATCACCATGAACTGAGGTATCACCAATATTTATTTATTTATTTATTTATTTGATTTTATTTTATTTGATTTATATTGCTGCCTATTTGCCCATGGCGACTCAAGGCAGCTTACACAATGTAAAATCATATTTAAAACAAAAAATAAAAATAAAAACAATAAGAACTAACAAAAAGAATCAAATAAATTAGTAAAATACAATAGAACAAAATTTGGGAAAACAAAAAACAACAAAAACAAAAACCAACTCCCACCCCCCTACCCCGATGACAGTGGGTCACACTAGCCATCTGATGGGTTCCATCCCTTTCTGGGTTCCCCAGGCCCGCTGGCAAAACCAGGTCTTCAGTGCCTTTCGTAATAGTATTAACGAGGGGGCCATTCTAATCTCTGGGGGAATGATGTTCCAGAGAGATGGAGCCACCACAGAGAAGGACCTTCTTCTTGGTCCCACCAGGTGTATCTCCCTCAGGGGTGGGATACGCAGCATTCCCTGCCTCCTCGCTCTAATGGGTCGGGTAGATGTCACTGGCAAGGGATGTTTCCTCAGATAACCCAGGCCCAAGCCATGAAGGGCTTTAAAGGTGACAACTAGCGCTTTGAATTACACCCTGAAGCAAATTGGCAACCAATGCAGCTCCTGCAGGAGAGATGATACATGTGCATATGCTGATGATACTCATCTGTATGTTAAGTAATGCCATGTCCTTCCTCTCGCAGTGCCTGGAGGTTGTTAGAGGCTGGATGGGGAGCAACGGGTTGAAACTAAGTCCTTGCAAGACCTCTGGGTTTGGGGTTTGTTTCTGGCTCTGAGTTTGGAGTTTGCTGCCCTTGAAGAGCATCTGGAAGCTCCAGTTGGTGCAAAATGCAGCGGCCCTCATGGGTTTGTGCAGAACCCGGTGTGCACATGTATTACCTCTCCTGCAGGAGCTGCATTGGTTGCTGATTTGCTTCTGGGTACAATCCAAGGTGCTGGTTGTCAACTTTAAAGCCCTTCACTGCTTGGGACCAGGTTATTTGAGGGATCATCTCTTGCCAGTCACATCTACCCAACCCATCAGAGTGGGGAGGCAGGGAATGTTGTGGGTCCCATCTCCAAGGGAGATACACCTGGTGGGACACAGAACAAAGGCCTTCTCTGTGGTGGATCCCTCTCTTTGGAACATCATTCCCACATAGATTAGAACAAGACCTGGTTCTGCCGGCAGGCCTGAGGAACCCAGAGAGGTATGGAGCCCATTAAATGGCTCGTGTGATCTGCTGTTGCCCGGGCAGGGGCGGTGGGAGTTGGGGGGTGATTTTGTTATATTGTACTATATTTGATTCTTTTTGTTAGTTTTTATTGTTTTAAATGTAGTTTTATATTCTGTAAGCTGCCTTGAGTCGCCAATATAAATTCAACAAATAAATAAATAATAGATTAAATGAATTGGAAATGTTTTAGAGCTATGGGTTTGTTTGTTTTTAGTTATAATTATGGTGCTGTGTGAGTGCTCCAACATTGGAGGCTTTTGAGAAGGGCGTGGACAACCATTTGTCAAAAATGGCTATAGGGCCTCCTGCTTGAGCAGCGGGTTGAAACTCTTCCAACTCTTCTGTTATTGTTATAATGTTTAGGACTCCTTCTTCCTTAGCAAATGTAATTTCAGAAATCCTTTACAGCTGAGGGAGGCACATTTTGTCCTTAGAATGCCGAGGAAAGCCTCACTACGTGTGCCAAGAAAAACTGTGAGTTTAACTCCCCTTATCCAAGTCTCTGCTTGGTTAGACATAAATACCATTGAATCCAGTGAGCTTTGCCCCCAAATAAGCCTGTACAGCCTTCAAATCTAAATATGCACATATGATAATATACCCAATTATATTATTTTGGTAAATTTACTTTGAAGCAGGTAGCCCAGGAGTGCAGTGTACGTAGTGTGGGTTTTTGTTTTCTGGAGACTTATGTGAGAAACTCCTTAATCTACTGAAATTGCACTAGATAGAAGGTGGGAACCTGAAATGTTGAAATGAAGCTTAGTTCCTAGGAAGTTCTGGTTGTCAGGCCAGTATTTAGGGATACTGAGAGTTAAAGTTCTGCAACAGCTGGAAGTAAAAGCTGGATGAAAACAAATTCCAATTACTTGCCTTTAATGAAGAGAATAACTTGCTTAAATTATTTTGAATTAAAAAAGAACATTTTGATTGTACTAGATTTTAAAAATAAAATGGACAGGGGAATCGGGTGGGATGCTAACGGTTCTGCTCAGCTCTATAGAAATGGTAGCTCTGAAGAGCAGCAGACACTGAACTGGTTTTATGTTTGCTGCTGTTTGGCCTGCCCACCTGCCCGGGCTCTTACCTGTCCTTTATTTCCTGCTTTTTCAACCTCAGCTGCTTTGCGCAGCACAGCTGAGGTTGAGAAAGCAGGAAAGAAGAGGATTTTCAAACACTGCGCACCCCCGGGCAGCATTTTTTAGCTGTCTGGGCAGCATGGCTTTCGGTTTTGCATGCACGCGCAAAACATAGCCACCGAACTGATAGTAACACCGGTTGAATCCCACCCGAGGGAAATATTATATTACCTTTCTTTTCTGCCACCACTGAAATATCTCTTAAACACGTGCAATTAGAATTAGTTAATGGCTGGCGTTAGCCATTTCAACTGAAGAGAAAAATGGGAAGCTATATGCTTTTTATGCCTATTAAAGAATCTTGAACTTGGGACATCCTTGTTCAGAAAATTTGTTTCTAAATATGGACTAGCTTTACAGATAAACAAATAAAAAGCCAAGCACTTCACTAGAAAATAGGCAAAGTTACAAAAGCCTATTTTATAATGTGTCTAAAAGTTGAATCACGGCAACTGGACCAAACTTTTGTTAATCTGAGATGTTTCAGGTTGCTCATCCAGGCAACTTCATCAATCAGAGCAAAATTAGTCGGCAGAAGGTCAGAGAATAATTTGGAATGTACCAAATCTTGCCACACCAGCTGCAGGATCATGTTCCCCAGCCCCCCAAATGTATTGCAATATATCAGTGAAGGCCCAGTCTTCATTTTCAGGAGTTTCTCAATAATATACAAAACGCTCCATTATTATAGAATATCTTGGAATTGTGATGAAAGTAAAGCTAACCATATCCATGTTTCTTTTTTCACCTCCTGTGAGTTTAAATGTTTAATTCTATTGATGGTTTTGACTGCGTTGTGCATCACCTGCCAAGTAAATCAGAAACATTTTGTCTGGATCAGAAAATCAAATTAAAAACTTAAACCCCAGTGCTAAAAGTCTTACTTTCATCTTCTGCATGAATGTATGGTAATTACAAAAACTTGAACATTGTAAAACTGCAATTCTTGATTTTAAAGTTATTTTTTTTATGAAGCGATGCTGTTCTTCTCATGTTGCCTAGAGAATCCCTGGTTAAATGTGACTCAGGTGCACTAGTAGGTGCACTAATTAGCACAGTCACATTGCCCATTGTGCCCAATTACATTTGTGAGCAAACAAGTAGCATTGTTACTGAGAGACAATTAGCAGGATTTCAGAACATGTACCACTACTAGCAGTTGAATTTATGCAGTGTCTACCTCTAACAGAAATTTGCTAGCAGATTGTTTTATTGCATTTTTAACAATCTTGTTAGGTAAGTTTTAAAAAAGATTGTTGACATAATTCAAATAATGTTTCCTTTGTTGTAGTTTTTTTTTAAAATATGAATCAACATCTTGATTTTTAATTTTACATCTGAAAAAGAGACCTTTAAGAGGATGTTAATTTTAGTAATGGTCATTTACTATCTGTCATTGAATTAATGGAATTCAACATTTATTTCATGCTTATTTATATTAACTATTGTTATTTTCATCTGTAGAGCAAGAAAATAAGTAGCTGAAAAAGAATAAACCCTGTGTAGGTTATACGTAATAAAGTTTTTTAATTCTAACTTTGGTGTAGTTTTAATACATTCTTTGTCCAAAAATATTATGCAATAGGATATTCATTGTGGAATATGTGAAAAATAATTTAATTGAAGAATCAATGTTTATTTTTTACCAAGGTTAACAATTTTAAGATGGATTGACTCACTCTCCAAAGATTTTATTGTAGTAAATATTTGAAACTGTTTGATGCAACCTTCTTTTGAATAACTGCTGTATGAAATAAGATTAGTGGCTAGTTCATGTGAAAATGATTTTGTGATTTGCATACTTATATGTTTTGAAAATATGGAAAAAAATTACAGCAAAACTAGATTTATTTATCTAGCATTGCTAGAAGCATAATGCTTTGGGGACATTGTCTCCGGTTTCAGTCTTTGGAGAATAGGAGATGAAATGTTACCAAATCACTCCAACCACAGAAATTGTATTTCCTGACTTTAGTCACAATGGAGAGACTTTTATTTTTCCAAAAAGCAGCTTATTACAAAATATGTCATTAAAGTCATGTATATTAAAGTGCAGCTGAATCATTAAGCTCTGAAATAAAGAATAGTAACAAAGCATCTAAGGATAAATATAAATACAGCTGCTGCGTATATCTGTAATACTGAAAGTCACATCTGCAATATTTTAAATGCAACTATAACAATAACATTATATAGTGACCAGACTAATTTAAATGAATAATAGGTTAAGCTAATGAAATAATAATAAATAATAGTTATTCCATTTTGCAACAAATATCTTTATATGATGCAAGGTGGAGAGATCACAAAAAGCAAAATGTCTGTAATCATGTAATTGAAATTGCAATTTTGATTTTTTTTTTTAATAGTCACACACACATACTGACCTCTCAGAGCCCATGTCTAGCATGTCAATCTAGTTGCTAGCCAAAACCTTGGAATTATGATTTTGATGTTTGTTTTTGAGTTTTAGTGGATTTCTGGAAACAAAATAATTTGTATTGTTACAATAAAATAGCTGCACACAGTTGCAAGTTTGCTTTAAACCAGAGTTTCCTAATGTGCTCTCCAGATGCTGTTTAGTTACAGCTCTAAAAATTTGTAGCCAGCATGACTGTCTGCATTTCACATTTTGGGAAGGCAGCTGTCTGACAAATTGCTTTAAGTTCATTAAGTTCATGCTGGGAAGAAATTGTTTTGATGAATCATCGATCAATATCTGTTCCAATTATCTGTATTGGAAGCAAGTTAGCTGAATACATCAAATCTTGGACATCATAACTAAATCACTAGGTCCTGATTTATTTATTTATTTTATTTATTTATTATTAACATTTATATACCGCCCTTCTCCTTAGGGACTCAGGGCGGTGTATAGCCAAATCAAACCCCGAACAATACAAAGTTAAAAAGAAATTAAATAGTGGCTGTTTAGATTAAAACAACCTTCCCCCCTAAATTAAAAACCCAAGTTAAAACCGAATTAAGGAGACAATTAAAACTGTCTCAGCCCAGGCCAGCCTGCTCAAAGAGCCAGGTCTTCAACGCGCGCCTGAAGGCCCTCAGGTCCGTGCTGGTGCGTAACTCAGGTGGCAGAGTATTCCAGAGGGCAGGGGCCCCCACAGAGAAGGCCCTACTCCTGGGGGCCGCCAGACGACACATAGCGGCCGACGGCACCCGGAGAAGGCCCTCCCTGTGAGAATGCACTGGTCTGCTGGAGATCACCGGCAGAATGCGGTCCTGCAGATAACCTAGCCCAATGCCATGGATCGCCTTAAAGGTCAAAACTAGAACCTTAAAGCGAACCCGGAAAGCCACCGGCAACCAATGCAGCTCGCGCAGGAGAGGCGTCACATGGGAGCTATGTGACACCCCCATAATCACCCGCGCGGCCGCATTTTGCACCAGTTGGAGTCTCCGGGTGCTCCCCACAGGGAGCCCCATGTAGAGAGCATTACAATAATCCAGGCGAGAGGTGACAAAGGCGTGAGTGACCGTGCGCAGGGCGTCCCGATCCAGAAAGGGCCGCAACCGGTAAATCCGGTGGACCTGGTAAAACGCCCCCCTGGAGACGGCCGCAATATGATGTTCTAGTGACAGCCGTACATCCAGGAGGACGCCCAGATTGCGAGCGCTCTCTGTGGGGGGCAAAATTTCCCCCCCAATAGCCAGTGAAGGTGACAGCTGGCTATATCGGGGCGCTGGGAACCACAGCCACTCAGTCTTGGATGGGTTGAGCTGGAGCCTGTTCCCGCCCATCCAGTCCCGCACGGCCCCCAGGCACCGGGACATAGCCTCCACAGCATCGTTGGGGTGGTCTGGGGTGGAGATGTACAGTTGGGTGTCATCTGCGTACAGGTGACACCGCACCCCAAGACCACGGATGATCTCGCCCAGCGGCTTCACATAAATGTTGAACAAGAGAGGGGAGAGGACCGACCCCTGAGGCACCCCACAAACCAGGGGCCTAAAGGTGGACCTCTCCCCTCCCGCCAACACAAATTGCGAACGGTCAGAGAGGAAGGAGGAGAACCATCGAAGGACAATTCCCCCAATCCCCAACCCCTCCAACCGTCGCAATAGGATACTATGGTCGATAGTATCAAAAGCCGCCAAGAGATCTAATAGGACCAGGACAGAGGAAAACCCTCTGTCACGGGCCCTCCAGAGATCATCAACCAACGCGACCAATGCTGTTTCGGTACTATGCCCAGGCCTGAAACCCGATTGGAATGGATCGAGGTAAGTCGCTTCCTCCAGGTACTGGGGGAGCTGACGTGCCACCACACTCTCAACAACCTTCGCTATGAAAGGAAGGTTGGAGACTGGACGATAGTTGTTTAAAACAGCTGGGTCCAGGGAAGGCTTCTTGAGGAGGGGCCGCACCACCGCCGTCTTCAGGGCGGTAGGGAGCGACCCCTCTCTCAAGGAAGCGTTGGTAATCCCCTGGAGCCAGCCTCGTGTCGTCTCCCTGGCAGCCGAAACCAACCAGGAAAGGCACGGGTCCAATAAACAGGTGGTGGCATTCAGACCCCCCAGCAATCTGTCCACGCCCTCAGCGGTCACAGGGTCAAACTCCCCACAGATAACACTCACAAGACCTGTCCCGGACACCTCCCCCGGGACCATCCAATTGGAGTCCAGCCCATCTCGAATCTGAGCGATTTTGTCGTGCAGAAATCGGGAAAACTCCTCTACCCTGCCCTGCAAGAGGTCATCCCGCGCTCTCGGTTCAAGCAGAGAGCGGGTCACTCTAAACAGGGCGGCAGGCTGATTTTCTGCCGACGCAATAAGGGCAGAGAAATACGAAGATTTCGCCGCCTCTATCGCCACAAGGTAAGTCTTAATATAAGATCTTACCTGTGTTTGGTCAGACTCAGAATGGCTCGCCCTCCAAATGCTCTCTAGACATCTTTTCCGGCACTTCATCTCCCGTAGCTCCTCCATATACCACGGAGCCAAGTGGGATCTGTGTCGGGTCAGAGGTCGCAGAGGTGCAACTCGATCCAGAGCCCCGGCAGCCAACCTATCCCAGGTGGCTACCAGGTCTCCAGGCGAGTTGTGAGCCAGAGACTCAGGAAATGGCCCAAGCTCCCTCTGGAACCGCTCTGGGTCCATCAGGTGCCTGGGGCGGAACAATCTACGTGACTCCGCCTCCCTGCGGTGGGGGGTGGCGGAACAGAAGTCCAGTCTAAGAAGGGAATGATCTGTCCATGACAAGGGTGTAATTACTAAATCCCCGAAATTACAGTCATTCAACCACTGCCCAGAGACAAAAACCAGGTCCAGCATGTGTCCTCCTATGTGAGTGGGAGCAGAAACTAATTGGGTCAGGTCCATGGCCATCATGGAAGCCATGAACTCCCAGGCAATCCCCGAGGTTTCACCGTGCGATGGCAGGTTGAAATCCCCCATGACCAAAAGCCTAGGGGTCTCAACCGCCAGCCGGCTATCACCTCAAGGAGTCCGGACAGGGCCGATGAGACGTGGCAGGGAGCCAGGTACACCATCAAAAGGCCCATCTGAACCCCTTGTCCCCACTTCACAAAAAGAGATTCACAGCCAGCCGTCTGAGGGACAGTGGCCTCCTTAGGACAAAGGACCTCTTTAATAAGCACCACCACCCCACCACCCCTTCCCTGAGACCTAGGCTGGTGAAATGCAAGGAAACCTGGTGGGCACATCTCAACCAGAGGGACGCCACCCTCTGGGCCCAACCAGGTTTCGGTAATACCTACCAGGTCCGCGGCCTCCTCTTGTACCAGATTACAAATCAGGGGAGCTTTATTAACCACGGACCTGGCATTGCACACCAACAGCCGGGTATTCAGGGCCTGAGGCTCCGGACAGCCAGGACTGCTGGGTGGATGAGGAGGGTCGGAGCGCGCTACCGCTTGCAAATATCGGCAGCGCGATCCCCTAACCGGATACGGCCCTCTACCCCCGGCATATCTACCTCTCCCAGTCATCGTGCTGATGAAATTGGCCCCTGGCATCCCACCCCCCATCTGCCACCCCAACACGGAAACCCCTGAGCCCCCCCAGGCGCGCGCGCTGGCCTGGGTGCCCCCAAATCCATGCGGGCTGTCTCCTACACCTGCCCCGGATACATCCAACCCTTTAAAAAAACCCATCACAAAATTAAAAACTCCCGGTTTCCCGCGCTTCTTCCGGTTCCTCCGGCCCCACCATCTCTCAGGATCCCAGGATCGAGGAAAGTTCTGGAGAGCTTTGAAGGCCGCTTAAGGGAGAGGGGGACATCCCTCAGGGCCCAAAGCTCTTCCCTCGAATATCTCAGTGGCTCCGGCCACCCCGTCACGGTGGTCCCGCAATGTTCTCCACAGTCCTTGCTGTTCCTCGGCCACGATTGATAAAGTCCAACCAAGCTGGGGTGCACAACCCGTCCCCCCGCTCCTTCCAGCTCTGCCACCGGTGGAGCCCCCAGGGGGAGGAGAGTCACGGGCAGAGCCAGTCTCCCCCCCTCCCGGGCCCACCACCTCTGCTACCGGTGGGGGCCCCAGGGAAGAGGGGGAAACACCTACAGCTCCGCCGGTTGTCCAGGAGCGCCGTCGGCCGACGCCAGATCTCATTAACAGGCCTTTGAGGGCGTCGAAGCCGCCACTCCTCGTCCGACACGCTCCACGGGCACCCCGGTCTCCGCGCCGCTATCGGGGCCACCAAGGCCGCTCCGGGTCTGATCCGAGGCCGCCACAGTCGCAACGAATCCGCTGCGGAGCTGCCCAGGCCCCTCCAGAACCTCCGCGGCCCGAACGAGGCCGCTGAAGCCGCCGCACAGCCATCCCTCACCGAGGGCATCGAGGCCTCTCCGTAACCCTCAGGGGCTCTGGGGCCGCCACGGCAGCTCTTCCGAGGCCTCCGCGGCCTTAACAAGGCTGACGAGACCAATCCAGGGCTCTCCAGACAGCTCCCCCAAGTCAGCGCCGCTCCCGGAGCTCCGGGAACGCCATACTCACCGTGAGGCCGCTGGGGCCATGCCGTGACGGCGCCTCTGCCCCAGAGGCCGTCGAAGCCGCTGACGCTCCGGGGGCCGTTGGAAACGCCGCCGCAACAGCTCCGGGGGCCGCTGGCAATGCCACCGCAACAGCTCGGGTCCTTCAGCCGCCAAACGAGGCCGCCGCAACAGCTCGGGTCCTCCGGCCGCCGAACGAGGCCGCCGCAACAGCTCGGGTCCTCCGGCCGCCGAACGAGGCCTCCGAAGCCTCCACGATCATTCCGAGGCCGCTGGGGCCGTCGCGCCAGCGTTGTCATCCCCGCTGACTCTATGGCTCCGGCAGACCCCCGACCGGCTCTCGATGACCCTAGCCGGTCTCCCCCGGTCTCCCCCCGCCTCTGCCACCGGCGGGGGGACCCAGGGGACAAGGGGGGCCGCATCTGAAGCCACCCAGGTCGGAGGAAACTCCAACGAAGATGCCCGCTCGCCATCTTGGAAACCCGGAAGTATGGCTTCCAACCAAGGCTTACTAAGGTACTTAAAGCTGCAACTGCAGACCTCCTAACTAAAAACATGAGACCAATTTCTATGTAGTTGAAATGAAACGCAGGACAGCAAGCGATCCTCTTCTACAATGTGAATGGAACAACTCCGTGGATGAGAATGATGTATTCAACAAACAAGTCCGGATTCTCCTGAGAGTAATACAAAAGTGACTTGCTGTTTATTTTATTAATTTCATTTAGTTTGTCAAGCATGTATGAGAAAACAAGAATAAATATGAACATAACATATAAACATATATGTATAAATAGGTATAATTATATACATAATAAATGAGTATGAATAAATGGGAACAGTAGGATAGGGATGGTAGGCATGTTGGTGTGCTTATGCATGCCCCCTTACAGACCTCTTAGGAATGGAGTGAGGTCCACGGTAGACAGTTCAAGGTTAAAGTTTTGGAGGGTTGAGGATGTAAATTCCAGGGGTTGACCACTCTGTTGCTGAAGTTGTATTTTCTGCAATCGAGTTTGGACTGGTTTACTTTGAGTTTGTATCTGGTTGAAGCTGAAGTAGTCATTGACAGGTAGGACATTGTAGCAGACAATTTTGTGTACTAAGCTTAGGTCAGACCGTAGATGGCGTAGTTCTAAGTTGTCTAGATCCAAAATTTCAAGCCTGGTGGTGGCCTAAGGTAATCTATTGCGAGCTGAGGAGTGGAGTACTTTTCTCGTGAAATATCTCTGGACTTGTTCAATTGTATTAATGTTGTTATACAGTGTGGATTCCAGGCATATGAGCTGTATTCGAGAATTGGTTTGGCAAAGATTTTGTACACCCTGGTTTGCAGTTCAATATTACCGGAGAAGAAGCTTCGCAAAATTAGATTAACAACTCTTAATATCCTTTGGCAATGCTGTTACAGTGAGCTCTGGGGTTTAGATCTTTTGAAATAAGTACTCCTAGGTCCTTGACAAAGTGAGGGTCGTCTACGAGGTTGTATCCTCCCAGTTTGTATTTAGTGTTCTGATTTTTGTTGCCAATATGTAATGCAGAGCATTTGTTATTTTCTTTTGGAATATTTTGTCTGAAGTCCTACTTTAATATCCAAATCTGGGATTATCTAGTGGTTTCAAACCCCTCCAAATGCTAGACTAATGGGAACCTGATCATTTAGTCCATGCAAAATGAAACAAAAAATTGTAAACTGTGGTATAGTTCACCTCCATAGAACAACACTGACACCTAGCGGTAAATTGCATTTACTTTTTGTTGCATTTGCATTTGAAAATGCTGAATTTTTTTTTCAGAGCTAATGTGAAGATTTTTTATTTGTTTATGTTTGTGAAATTCTTTTTGGTGATAGCTGATGACATGTATATGGAAATATAACACATTCCAGGCTGCATTTCCTTACACATGTAGTGCTACAAAAGAAATAAGGCTCCAAGTCATAACAAGATCCACAAAATTGGAAATGGTTCCTGAGGTTAGTCCTGTTGATAGAAAGGAGAAGCCTACTTTCAATTAAAAGATTTTGGAGCACTGTTAAAAGGTAACAAATTGCTAGTTCAAAAATATTCCTGTGCTTTTTTGTTGTTGTCAAGGTAGGACTTTTGTTGTCAAAGCAGAGAATTTGCCAGAGCTTTTGTGTTTATTTTTTTTACAATCAGTAAGTGGCTACCTAGAAGGGAAATAATTTGGTTTTTCTATCACTTAAAAATAAAACACTGTTTGCCTTGGAGTGCTACAGGGAGACTGGGGTTTGCTGTTCTTTAAGCGGATACACAAATCTTAGGCTCAAAATCATCACCTACAATTAATAGCAATAGCACTTAGACTTACAGCATATATCACTTCACAGTGCTTTACAGCCCCCTGAGAACAGTTTACAGAAGTCAGCTTATTGCCCCAACAATCTGGGTCCTCATTTTACTGACTTCAGAAGGATGGAAGGCTGAATCAATCTTGAGCCGGTCAGAATCAAACTCCTGACAGTGAACCATGAGTTAGCCTGCAATGCTGCATTCTACCACTGCGCCATCACGGCTCCTGATGGTAATAGGTCATTTACTCAACAGAAAGCTTAAAAGAAATCTGAAGCTTAAGAGAAATCAACCAAAAGAATAAGTAGATTGAAAAAATGCAAAGTCAAACATTTTATGAAACTAATCCTGAAGATTCCCCCTCTCTCTCCAAAAAGGAAAGAGAGATTTATATACATATTATGTGTGCACAGACACATACACACACACATGCCCTCTGATGTTTGGTTGAGTGAGAAATAAAAGCCAACTCCATACAACCATGCTCTTGGTTTTTAACCTTCATTTAATATTAGTTTTATTTATTTATCTTAATTTTAATGTTTTTTAAATGTTTTTTATGTTTATATTTTATGCCATTGTAAGCCACCCAGAGTCACTTTGGATAGTGAAGCGAGCAGCATATAAAATAAATAAATAAATAAATAAGTAAACGTATCAGACATAAATATCAGTTGATACATGTACACTGTCCAGGAACTATATTTGAAACAAGATAGGACAAGATCAAAATAACAAAATAATTGAATTAATAATTTGTTGCCTGTAAAGCGAGTCATTCTATTTATAAAATTAACAGTAATTATAAGAAAGTAATTATAAGAAAGAGGAGACAAGGGGGAGAAAGGGACCAAGCCTGCTCATTTGTTGACATAAGTAAGCAGATAAAAGATTTAGGTTGTAACTGGAATGAAGCATCCGAGCAAGATCTTATGGTTGCCACAGTTATTTTGACTTTTTGATACCTGCTCCCTAGCTGTGAACATCCTGGCCTTTAATTTATATGCAAATTTCAGTACTTGACACCTGTCTTTTTTTAAAATCAAGCCTCTTTGCACATGTCAGAGAATGATATTTGAGTTCAGGACTGGTAGCTTTCCTGTCACTTGGAGTCTTTCTATAAATAAGATCTGTGCAATGCAATTTTCCCCTTAATATAGGATTGTTAAAAAAATACCTGATATTACCGGTAGTAAATTAACCAGTTTCAAAACTGTTTAACCCTTTTCCAACCTTAATGTGGTTGCTATATTTTATAATTCTGATTATGGCAGAATTTTTTTTTTTCATATTAGTGTAGGCTGGTGCTTCTCAATCTTGCCAGTTTGGAGATGTGTGGACTTCAACTCCCAGAATTCCTCAGTCAACATAGCTTGAAGTTGAAGTCCACACATCTTCAAACTGCCAAGGTTGAGAAATACTGGTGTAGGCTCACATTCAGGGTTAATAATGTATTTGCACATATAATTGAAAATAAATATTTTTAGCTTTGGGCTTACTCTCCTTAGTATCTATTTGCTGCTGTCTCAGTGGAACAGCGGGAGAGCTATGTGAAGATGCTTTTTGTGGATTTTAGTTCTGTGTTTAACACAATTCTTCCACATTGACTAGTGTCTAAACTTCTGGACCTTGGGCTTTCTAATTCAATCTGCCTTTGGATTATGGATTTCCTGTCTGGCCACTCAGATTAGGTAATCATGTCTTCTTTGGTTTCACTGCACAGGAGAACAGAGTTGGAAAGCAGGTTAGTGGGGAGGAGAGGGAATGGTGATTTTGCAGTAACCTTCCCTCAGGGAGGGAATAGAGATATTACAGTATCCTTCCCCTGCCACGCCCACCAAGCCACACCCACAGAACCAGTAGTAAAAATGTTTGAATCCCACCACTGCCCTGGGGTCATATAAATCACCTTTTGTAACCTTCTGATCAGCAAAGTCAATGGAGAAGCCAGATTCATTTATCAACGGTGTTACTCATTTAACAGCTGCAGTAATTCCCTCAACATTTGTAGCAAGAAAGGTCATAAAATGGAGAAAAATTAACAAATATCTCACTTAGCAACAGAAATGTTGCTCTCAATTGTAGTCATACATCGAGGACTACCTATACCAATTATTAAACTACAACTCTGGTTATCCCAGCTACTGACCACATTGTAGCAGAACCTATATCCTTTAGAACAGTGGTTGCCAACCGGTGGGCCGCAACCCATTGGTGAGCTGTGAGAAAATTTTGGTGGACCGCAGAGAAATCTTACTTCCAGAGCACCCCCCCAAAGCAATTAATCCAGGCTGCACAGAAACACAAGCCCATGGGAACCCTCCCCACCCACTCACTCCTTATCCAGCAAATTTGCCTGCTAAATTGCTATTTTTCCTTTTTCCAACCATCAGGTGTTCTGCTATGCTGGGAGATTTAGATTAGCTAGGAAGCAGGAAATGGTTGGATTTCTTACTTTCTAACTAGTCTTTAGATCTTCGGCTCTGCTTTTAAGCACAGCCGAATCTCCCTTAGGACTGAAGGTTCTATTATTCAGTGCAGACTCACGGCAAGCAAATTTGAGAGACTGAGCTAGTTGATGGCAGTCACTGAATGATTCTGTGAGCAATTCAATCTCCCTGCCTGCTTTGCCTGATTTTGGGTAAATGTTGCTCTTTTTTTAAATAAAAAATTCAATATTTATATAAATATTTATTTACATACAAGCCATGCCCCGCCAATCACATGACCACCAAGCCACACCCACAAATTAGGCCATGCCCACAGAACCGGTTAGTCGTCCCTGGGATTTAAAATTATGAGTTTGGTGGTCCCTGAGATCCAAAAGGTTAGCGACTCCTGCTTTAGAATGTAACAACTGTTCTAAGGCCAGAGAGTTACACCTCTGCCTTAAAATCAAGTTGAAGTTTGGGGACTGAAACTGGGTGATGCTTCACCTGTGGATATTATCATGGTGTTTTAATTCAACAGTCCAAGATCCTGGCATTTTCCTTGACAAAGTTCTACGTCCATGATTTGTGGATTTCTCATTGCAGGTTTTTGCATACTTTTAAAAATGGGTGATTGTTCAGAAGGCCTCTGTCCTCCGGGGGTGGCATTTGCAGCAGGGGAATTGGCAGGAGGGAGCAACGTATGCACTAAAGAGATGACTTTGGAGCAAAAGCAACAGGTACAACTTCAGAATTCTCCGAAGTATTTATAACTTTCAGAAAATGTTTTATAATTTGCTTTTAAAGATAAAAAATTAGGTCTTGCTTTTGATTCATTCATAATAATGGTACCCTTTTCTTTTATGATTCTCTAGACATTTCTTTTCCTGGAATTTGGTATTGATATAAATATATTGGATGCCTAAGGTAATGCTAAAGTTAGAAATGTATGTGATTCAAAGAAAGGATTTATTTGATAAATCACACGACTTGAATTAGAACAAAGAATATAATCTAAGAATCTGCTTAAGTATTGTGGGTTCTTGTCATGGATCCCTTTCTGGCAGTAAAGGGCAGAAAGTGTTGGATACTGCCTATATCCTGCCTAATGCTAAGCCCTAAAGTGGTTTTTTTTTCACTTAGCATAATATTTGAACCCAAACATTACCGATTTACAAGACTTTGCCTCTGGTTTAGTGTTTTATGTGCATTTAGCCACTGTGGTGTATTTAGCAATCCATCATTTAAAACAACCATGATTTAATGAAGTGAATTACACTTCTTACATTTACATAGTATTTTAAACTATGACTTGACCATAATTTATTTGATAAATCACAGTTGACTTATTAGCTCAGTGATCCATGGAAAGGTACTCAAAAAATCTCAAGACAGATTTCAAATATTTTCTTTAAAACAGACTGCAAAGCAAAAGTTACAATCTGAGGCAAAAAAAATGTGGTTTACAAAAACCGATATATTTTCAAATACAAAAATATTTATCAGAGATGTGGGATCCAAGCAGGGGTGGGTTGCTGGGGGTTCGCAGGGGTTCGGGATAGCCCCTAGCTAAGATTCTGTGCAGTACAGAGAACCCCCAAGTCCCACTCCTGGCTGGCCCCGCCCACCCCACCCTTTTCCTTCCAGGAGTTCCCACATAGCCTGTTTTGGATGCAGGTAAGTGCAGGACATGCACGGAGGCATAGAGAGGGTGACAAACAGGCTTCCCGGAAGTTTAGAAAGACCAGAAATGGCTTCTGGCTTCCAGAGAGCCGCTGGAGCCCACGGAGCCAGTTTTTGCCCTCCCGGAGGCTTGAAGAAAGCCTCCGGAGCCTGGGGAGGGCAAAAACGCCCCCCCACCGTGGTGTAGGAGGCCGACTAAGCCACACCCACCATGGCCACACCCACCCAGCAACCGGGCAGAGAGCCCTTTGCTAAAATTTTTGAAGCCTACCCCTAGATCCAAGGACACTCCCCATAAAAATGCAAGAGCAGGTTACAAATAGAAACATGAAGGAAGAAACCCAGGTTCCAGTAACTGTAATGGTTGAATCTCCCATAGTTCCAACTGCCTTGCACATAGATATTTTAATACCTAATTATGAGACATAATTCAGCCAAATTCTGTATGGTCACCTGTTAGAAGCATTTTCCAAGTTAAGCTTAGGAGATGATTAATCTTTCCAGCCCACCTGGGAAGAAATGTACACAATGCTGCCGGCTTCAGTCTGAGAAGGTCTTTTGCCCCACTTTCAAGAGCTCCAGGAAACTTTTTGCTTGGTTTCCCTTCTTTGATCTATTTGCTCTTTTCAGGTTTATAATTTGTGTTCAGTTTGTTCTTCAGTTGGGTAAGTTGTGCCAACAATTGCCTAAACAAGTTCTGCAATCTTGGCCTTTCTATCTTTAGGTCTCACTAAGCTTGAACCAATGTTGATAATCTGCCACATTCCTCATATTCATCTATCCAAATATCTCTGCCTTCTTTCTAGTATGCAGTCAGGAGAAACTTTGAATAGTTGTGGGGCATTAGCTGCATAATTTCATACATGGTATTGAAAGGCACCCTTTTGCTGTAGATATGTCATAGTGATGTGAGATAAGTTAATACAATTCTTCTCTCTGCATACACCTTGATTTACTCCCGTCCATGGAATTTCTTCCATGGAATAAATTCATTTTAGTCCTTTTGGTCTATTGGCTGACTATAGGGCAAGACAAAGACAAAACAGTATTTCTTTTTCTTTTGTCCACTACCCCCACGGGTGTTTTAGAATAACCCAAATAATCTCCTTATCTAGTTCTCCATTCAAGACCCATGTAATTATTTTTACCAGCCTATAACATTCATAAAACGAAGGTGCCATTTCCTGAACACTCTGTAGCTTTAATTTATAGCAGTATTTTACAACTGAAGACCTTTGAGTGGGAAGCTACCGTTTGCACCTTTCCAAGTGTGATGCAAATAAATCAAGAAGGAAAGCAGCTTCTGGACCCCAGGTCTGGGGCTTTTTTGACTGATTCTGTTCAGGTTATTTTTGTTTTAGTTTTTCTTTCCCCTGATGCTCAGCCTTCTGTTCTGCTTTCTCTTTACTAGCTTTTCCCTGCAGGCAAAATACATTTCGGCATCACTTTAAACTGGTGCAGCATAAACCTATTTAAACAAATGGCAGGATGAGGTAGAAATCCCAAGCTAGACAGGCAGGCAAGCAGGCAGATCAATGTTGGTAAGTGCCCATCAATTCCCAAATAGCCCAAGTCACAGCCACCTTTGGTCCAATAGTACATTGAGATGTTTGCATACTCAGCGAATGGCCTGGGTACCACATATACCAGTGTTGGCAAACCTTTTCAACACTGAGTGCTGAAATGGGAATTCGTGCGCACGCACAGGGGAGCACCAGAAACCAGAAGAGCAACGAGCACAGCTGGCATGCCCAGAGAGATGGCTCAGTGTGCCACTTCCGGCACGCATGCCATAGATTCGCCATCATGGACATACACCCTCTTGCCATTTAAATCATGCACTTTCTCCTATGCACTTCCAAAATCTGCTTAAAGCAATGTTCATCAACTTTGGCAATTAAGATACATGGTTGAGAAACACTGGATTAAAGCATTCTATAGCATCCCTCTATTATTACCCTTACTTTAACATCAGTTAGCTCCTGATATGCTTATGGTGACCATCTATTGCTCCTGAGTCTCTCTTTCATTTCTCTAAAACTACTGACAAACTTTCAGATAGCATTTCTTTTCCCACTCAGTATTATCCAATGCCCCCATATCGCCAAATGGTACCTCCTATTCACAAAGCTGGACAGAATGGGATTGATGTTCTCCTGGCACTTGCACAATTTCCTTGAAAGAGCCATAAGATAGATTTACACAGATGACTGGATGTGTAAGAGCTGTAACTTCTAAAGCAAGTTACCTTGAAAATTGAATAATTAGTAAAAGGCATTAATATATTTATACTCCAAATGAACATGGTCTGAGAAAAACATAGTAAGGTGTAGTATACACATTTACTCTGTCTGACTATTTAACACAGAGAAATTGCCTCTATTTTTCTAAGATATTCCACCTAATGCACAATGTATAGCAGGATGCCACTATCCCAATGATTTATTAACATGGTAGACAACATGTCAAGATAAATAGGATCAAAATATCAGTCCTAGGAAAGCTATGCCTATGTTTACAAGCTGTGTTTGTCTGGAATACAGTTAACAGAGAATTAGCAAGAGTTGCTTAAGAGCCACAAATAGAATGTAACATTCCAAACAAAATACAGAAGTAGGGAAAATTCCCTCTGCTTGCTATGTATATCAGTCCATAGCAAACCCCATTAGTTTTTCCCCAGCTTTAAAATTTGTTGGTTAACCACTATTCTATACAGAACACTCTTGAAGAGATCTCATGTCATGCCACTCAATCATAATTGAGTTCTGTCACCATATGGAGCCCTACACAAGCAATTCATATTATTGTCAGCTTTCCCAGGTAGGTCAGACAGGAAGCACAAACAGATGAGCTAATTCTACTGTAAATTCCATTACATTAACAGAGTCTTGCAAGGCTGCTAATACAAAACTCCTACCATTTTTTTTTATAGCCTGAGAGGTTAAGGAGGTTCCTTTCTGAGTTTCCTTCCCTGGCCATCATGCAGCTGCAGGCTATGTCCTCTGTTATCTGATTATTTCTTAGATAGCATCTCTTCACCCCTTTTCCCAAGGTCATTCCTACACATTGTTACGATTATGGATTAGCACACTATGTGAACTACTCACCTGTAAAGTGTTTGAAATATCTATCCTATATAAATTCCAAGGGCAGGGCATTCAGCCCTTATGTGGTAGTAGAATAATAATTTCTCTAGTCAGACTTCATTTTTACCAGGAGACAATAAGCACTCTAACTTTGAGTAATGTTATATATTAGACTAATACATGAGCATAGAAAGACTTCGGCCGGAACACTTTGAGGTTTATTGCTGCAATCATGCAATGCTGGGTGCATAAATTGCCTGAGGCACACTTCTTTTTATCGCTGGTTTATTTTTGAAGTCTCAAACAGGTACAGGTAAATGTGTCCCAAGACCTGAATAACTGTGATGTAGTTTGATCTCCCATGTGCTGTATAAACCTGCTCAGGTGTCAGACCATGGAACCTTTCTCCAAGTAATTAGATAGCAAATGTGTAGCCACAGCAGGACAACTGGACATGCCAGACAGAGAAGCAGGCCTCCTCTCCTGTGGTGTCTGGAACAAAATCCTTACCACCCCTACCCTGACCTTTTTATGTTTTCAGTTGTTCTGCTGACAAAATGTTTTATCTTTTCTCCCAGCACAAGTCTTGTAATAAGGATCATCTCTACAGTGCCTCAGAAATGAGACTGGCAACTAAATGGTCAGGGGGAGGGCTCTGTCCAGCTGCTGAACTTTCCCTCTTTTTAGCCTGTCATTGGATGTTGATCCCTATGGTCACTCAGGCTTGACTTGCAATACAGGTCAGAAGTCTGCTCTGCAAAGCCTTTTATTGGTCTGTTTTTTTGACACTAAAATAATCCATCTCCCAGAAGACATTTGGACTTTTTAAGAAACACGAGGAGATTGATAGTCCCATAGGAAATGGGAAATAAATAAATACAGTACTTTCAAAATTTGACTGACTCCAATAGGAGTGTCCACAGTCTTTAGCAGGGGTGGGATGCTACCGGTTCTGCCTGGCTCTATAGAACCGGTAGCTCTGAAGAGCAGCAAACACCGAACCGGTTCTGTGTCTGCTGATGTTTGGCCCATCCGCCTTTATTTCCTGCTTTTTCAACCTCAGCTGCTTTGCGCGGCATAGCTGAGGTTGAAAAAGCAGTACAAAAGTGGTTTTTCAAATGTTGTGCACCAGCGCACACAGCGCTTATCAGCTGTCCGGGCAGCACAGCTTTAGTTGTATTACACGCGTGTGCATAAAACGTAATCACCGAACTCGTAGTAACACCAGTTGAATTCCACCCCTGGTCTTTAGCCCTACCTTGCCATACAGAGAACAATTGGAGGTGGTTCTTTTTATTGATAGAGATGAAAATGAAACTGGTGAACCAGTCAGTCATTACCTTGAAATTGTAAGGACAGCAACACTCCCTACCTTGCTACTAAGTCACAGTCAGCTTGACTAAGGAGGCAACCCAACTTAAATCAATCCCTCCCCTTTGTTCTCTTCTTGTCCTGTCACCCAAGGGTTGAGAAGTGAAATGAGAAAATGTGTTGTCTATGAGAGATGGGTGTTTGTTTGGCACTGTTGTGGAACTTTGCCAAAGTAAGGAGTACAACACTGAGAAGAACCATGGTTGTTGCAATGAATATTGGATGCATGTTTTAGAAAAAAAAGGGTCCCTGACCAACGGAAAAACAGTTTTTTTAAAAAAAATAGAAGCTGAGGGCTACAAAGCAGGAAATCCTAGGGACCTAGATGGCTGGTCAGTTTGGGGAAGCTTGGCAGATCTTTGACCCTGTTCTTGTGCTGAATTCTATTGCCAGGCAGAATGGGACTTTTAGAAATGCAGCAGAGCTGGAGACATTCATTATGAAAGAGATGAAATTTGGGGTCATCAGCTGATAAGAAGATAGGAAGTTGGGATTTCTCTAGGTCACAACTTTCTGTTGCTCTTGTGCCAGTGTTGGGATTCAATTTTTTTTACCACTGGTTCTGTGGGTGTGGCTTGGTGGGCGTGGCAGAAGGATACTGTAAAATCTCCAATCAGAGGTGGTATTTGCTGGTTCTTTGAACTACTCAAAATTTCTGCTACTGATTCTCCAGAACTGGTCAGAATTTGCTGAATACCACCTCTGTCTTGTACTATACTGTGAGTGGGTGAGGATATTTCTATTCTTTGGTCTAGATGGAAGGGCGGGGGGGAGAATTTGTCAAGAGCAAGAGGAGTAATTCAACTCTGATGAGATTATGCAAAAACAGGAAGTGAGTTTTACTTTGGTCATACTCAAAAGGCAAGGTGGGGTGTAGGGTATGGGTAAAGTCTTCATTTTGTTAGTTAGGTTCATTTTTTCTACTACAGGCACAGGAGGAGAGTCCTGCTAACCAGTGGCAGAACCACAGAAATACATCTAGCAGCAGCCTCAGTCAGCTACCCTAACCTTACTTCAATGTGATATAATTCAGATGGACTAAATTGGGGTCCCAACCCCACCAGGATGACCATGGCCTGTTCACAACTAGGCCTCAAGAATGGCAAGCTGGCATGTACATGTAGCAAAACTTGCTTGCTCACATGGCCTGGTTCCCTTTCCCCCACTGAGCTGCCAAGCTGCAAAGGTTGGAGATTGCTGGACTAAAGAAGATAGCTTATGCTGAAAAAGTTATTTTACAAACAAAATAATAAAGAGTTGAGTTCTTTCTGCCTTTTTAGCAGGTCAGGTAAATAGACTCTGACATAATTTGTCTATTTCTCTAATTCATCTAATGAAGCATCTGCAATTCATGCTGAAAAGGTTATCTAGAATCCAAAAGTAGGTCTTCTGATTTGAGGTAGACTGGAGATTAATAGTGATGGTTTCATCAAGTTTGAGTCACCAATAGATCACATACAATTCAAAATTACAGACAGGATACATTTTTTTTTATCTTTAAGCAGTATATTACTGTATTTTTTGGGGTATAAGACGCACTGGACTATAAGATACACCTTGGTTTAGAGGAGGAAAACAAGAAAAAAATAGTTTTTTGCTTCTGCGCATCCTGTTTTTGCCCTCCATGGTGTGCAGAAGCACTCTGCAGGCCAAAAACGGCCCTGTTTTTGTCCTCCAGCAGGTCCTGTTTTTGCCCTCCCCACCATTGCCCCCCAAAAACGGGACTTCTGGAAGACAAAAACAGGCACGCAGAATGCTTCTGGATGCTGTGGAGGGCAAAATCGAGACCCGCAGAGGCCTCCGAAGGCCAAAAACAGGCACGTTTTTGGCCTGCAGAGTGCTTCTGGATGCCAGGGAGGGCAAAAACAAGACTTGCAGAGGCTTTGGGAGGCCAAAAATGGGCCCGTGTTCACTGTATAAGACACAGAGATATTTCCACCCACTTTTTTTGGGAGGGGGGGGAGTGAATCTTACACTCTGAAAAATATGGTAATTAAAAAAGAATTTGATTCTATGTTTTAACAGGAATTAAGTGTGAAAATGTTTTGCAATTTAATTGCTGGAATTTTTTTAGGTTTCTGTTTTCATTTAATACTGAATTCCTAAATGTACTTGTGAACCTATTATTGTAATCACTAGTGTGTTTGTTGACAGCAACAAATTGAAAGACAGCTAAAATGCTTGGCATTTCAAAATCCAGGACCTCTGCTGGCAGATTTCAACCCAGAAACCCGGGAACAACAAAAGAAAGTCTGTATGTCAATGATAAACCAGGATTGTTTTAATACGACAAAGAAGTAAGATGATGTATCCAAGTTCTGTCTATCTTTTAAATTAACTTTGGAAATAGAAATTTATAGGGTTGTTCAATCATCTTCAGATGCTTAAGGCTCCAGTTTAATGCATGTGTTCTTGAAAGTTCTACTCCAGTTAGCAGAAAAAAAATCTATTCATAATAACCATGATTTCTGCAATCATGGCTATTGTTCCTTAAAATTCTCTTATTTAAGCATGTAAGACAGAATAAACCTGCTCACAATTAAATTGTAGGACATTTGGAAGATTAAGGGTGTATAATTGGTAGAGTAGTGTGTACCATACTACCCTTCTATATGGCATGCTGGGTCCTTGTGGCTTGACTTTCTAACCTGCTTTCCCACGTGGTGCCTGCACCCCAACTGAGCAGCCCTGATCTGTCTGCTCACAGGTAAGCCTACGAGTCCCACTAGCCCCTCCCCCAGTCCCCAGACCTTGCCACCACCCTCACTGTCCCCAGGCTCAGCTGGCTGGCTTCCCCATTGGCACAGCCCCATCCCGGTGGTGGTGCTGGCTGGGGCCTAGCTAGCTGCCCATCCCTGGGCTCAGCTGGCTGGCTTCCCCAGTGGCACGGTCCCATCCCGGAGGCAGTGCTGGCTGGGGCCTAACTAGCTATCCCTCCCCCACCGTCCTGGCTTGGCTGGCTGGCTGTGCCGTGTGGAGAATGCAACACGGCACTCTCCCAACCAGGAGGGTTGGGACCCGGATGCCTCCCATAAGCAACGCTGTTGCCTCAGCGCCTCTGCTGCCACCACTCACTTCTTCTAGGGGACAAAACGAAAGGAAGTGGGTGGAGGTAACAGAGGTGGTGGACCTGGCTGCCTCTCGTAAGCAGCGCTGTTGCCTCAGCTGCCTCCCTTTTGTTTTGTTCCCTGAGAGAAGTGAGTGGCGGCGGCAGTGTTCCAACCGGGAAGGCGGGGACCCAGCTATCTCCAGTAAGCAGTGCCGTTGCTGCAACATCGTAGTGGATGTCCTGGAGCTGCTCACTTTCTTCACTCTCCTGCCGCCCGCTGCTCTGGAGTTCACCGGATCAGTTAGTCCCAGATCAGGTGTGTATGTGAAAGTGGTGTATGTGTGCTTGTGTGTATGTGTGTGTGTGGGAGAGAGAGAGAGAAAGAGCAAGAAAGAAAGAGGAAGGGAGAGAAAGAAAGAGGAAGAAAGAAAGAGAATAAATAAAAAGAAATAGAAAGGAAGGGAGAAAGAGACTGTGTGGTGTGTGTGGGAGAGACAAGAAAGAAAATAAAAAAGAGCAAGAAAAAAAGAGGGAGAAAAAAAATAGGAAGAAAGAAAAATAGGAAGGAAGGGGGGGAGAGAGAAAACTCTGTGCTATTATTTTTAATTGTTCCATTGTTTATCATATATTAATATTTTACACTGTCTCTAGTGATTTTACTGCCTTTCTTTTGCCCAGGGCTACCACATATTTTTTAGGGTTTACATACATTCAATGTCTATAGTCCAGACTCCAGAGCATAAATACACTTGTGTTTAACAGAGTTGAAAGAGACTTTGGAGGTCTTCTAGTCCAACCCTCTGCTCATGCAGAAAAACAGAGAATGCCAAACTCTGAGCAGAGATCCTGGGAAAGATGTCAGAATAACAGAGTAACACTTAGAAGGGACCTTGCGGGGAACCCTCTATAATTTCAGAGAAATGGCTGTCCAGTCTTTTCTTAAAAACCTACGGTGTTGGAGTACCTAGAACTTCTGGAGACAAGCAGTTCCACTGGTTAATTGTTCTCACTGTCAGTTTTAATCTTAAGTTTGCTTCTCTCTTTGTTCAGTTTCCATCCATTGCTTCTTGTTTGCCTTCTGGTGCTTTGGAAAATACATTGCCTCCTCCTCCTTTTTCTGGCAGCACCTTAGAAACCTGTTTTCTATCACACACTTGAGCAAAGCATGTGAGCCATTTCCTCCTTTCAGTGGTCCATGAAAGTATATCTATAGTATGTAGATAATAAAGTCAAAAAAAGGTGAACAACATTTTTACAGAGCTATAGATAAATTGAGGCTGGGTGTGACAAGGAATGGCTGGGAGGGGAAGGAAGGGGCCAGGCGAGGCACCCCTTGACGTGAGTGACATTGAGTTGGCACACTCACTCAGTCACATGACCACCAAACATGTCCACCCGGTCACATGACCACCAGGCCATGCCCACCTGGTCACATGCCCATCAAGCCCGCCCATTCAGTCACATGCCCACGAAGCCACGCCCATCAAATAAACCATGCCCACAGAACTGGTGGTAAATTTTTTTGAATCCCACCACACATACACATACACGTATGTAGTCTCCAAGATATAGCCACATGTCAGTTTTTATCTCAGTTTTTAGTTTTGATGAGAATTAAATTCACTATCCAGTCTACGTGGCTGGCTGTTTTCCACATTAGCAATCTGGCAATCCTCTGCTTAATTGGAATTTAATTTGCTCCCTCTGCATGCCCTGCTTTTTAAGACTTATGTAGCTGATCAGAATCCTAATATTTCTCTTTTCCACTGGGGATATCGCTTTCGTATAGAAAAAAGTGCATATCCTAACAGGACATAATCTGGCACTCTACTGCTGCCATTTATAGTTTACCTGAGTTAAAAAATATTCCTATGCTAAGCAGTCCTGAGGAACCATCTGTCAAAGCAATTTTCTTCCTCCTCTTTTAAATAGGTCTGTGGTAATGCTGCGTTCCATTCTGAGGTAAAGATAAAAGTATTCTTTATTTGTAGATTAAAATAGTATCAGAGGGGAATTCTGAAGATTTTTTTTTTGCTTTGCAGTGCATTTTCATTCTTTTTACTTCATATTTTAACAAACTAACAAGGTGCCTCTGTCTGCTATTTTTATAGGACTGTGAAGAAATATGACAAATATGGCCATTTAATTTCCAATAAAACAGATTTGTGTGATTGTCTAGAGAAGAACTGCCTGGGCTGCTTTTACCCTTGTCCTAAATGTAATTCAACAAAGTGTGGGGCAGAATGTCGCTGCAACCGGAAATGGGTCTACGAGCAAATTCAGGTGGAGGCTGGCCAAATCATCCGATTTCCATTTCGAAACAATTAGATCACATTACGTTTCTTGATATTATTTTTCTCCCCTTTGTAAAGAAAAACACTGTCTTTTATTTTTAACAAATCAAGACAGGGTTATTGTTGTGGATCAGTCACTAAGTCGTGTCTGACTCTTTGCAACCCCATTGATCGCAGCATGCCACTCTCTTCTACTGTTTCCTGAAATTTGCCCAAATGCATGTGTACTGCGTTGATGACACTATCTAACCATCTCATCCTCTGCTGCCCCCTTGTCCCTTTATCTTCAACCTTTCCTAGTACTAGGGCCTTTTCCAACAAGTCCCCTTTTCTCATTAGCTGGCCAAAGTATCCAAGCTTCAACTTCAGTATCTGCCCTTCCAAAGAACAGTTGTGGCTCCTTTTCTTTATGAATCTGCAGAGTTGCCATACTATTTGATAGAAGGAAAGTAAATAGCTTAAATGACACAAGGAAACTTGGAAAGGTATATGTCTTGAGGGCAAAATAGCATAACAGAACCATGATTGCAGGGGAGGGAGAAGATAGTTTGATAAAGAAGTCATCAGGAGAATCTGGACAGAACTGGAGAAAAGGTTTTTCACATTTGTCTAGCTCTGTTTCTCCATTACAAATCAGTGCCAACCCCCATGTGCTTTACATAGCACATTTGAAGTGCATGAAGTGGATGGTTTGCTAATTTTGAAGATCGTGGAACACGTGATTAAGAGAAGTTTTACATAATAGGGATGGAAGGAGATGATAAGTAAAAGAAAAAAAATGAAGATTTTTTTCAAATGCTATTTTTTTCTCCCTTCGTTTGAGCCAAAGCTGCTGTGATCCTCAGCAAATGGGTATTAGAATTTTATCTTAGGTTATTGGAATGTAGTGTGCAGCTGCCTGTGAGTTTCTTTAGTTAGAAAATGTTAGCATTAAGCCTTCTTCACTTTGGTAGCTTCCAGATGTGCTGGGAAGACTGTAATTTCAGAGACTAAACTGGCTGGGGAATCCTAGAAGTTACAGCTGTAAAACATTTGGAGTACCTCTAGGCTTATCTAGACTCTAGGGAACTGACTGAATATTCCTCCACTGCTAGGGTCAAGTAGAAGGTGATGTGTGGTTTAAACCCTTTTGGTTCTGTAGAATCAGCCAAGTAAAACCAGCTGAATAAATTGAAAAAAAACCCAACCTCAGTTATTCATTATATCTTGAATTTGTCTATGCATGCTTTATACAATCATTCCTTGGTGCTTCATAAAAAAAAGAAAAAAAAAGTTGTACCTTGTGAAAGCATAATCTGTCCACCATTGTCAGATACAAATTTTCTATATGCTGCTCAGCTGGATGGAAAATAGCTCAAATGGTATGGCTAATGACACCCAAATCAGCAGGGATTAACACCAGACAAATCTTCAAGCAGAAAACAGTAGTCTAATGAAGGAAATACTAAGGAGAAAGTTGCACCTTTTTTAACACTGGCAGAGCAAGCTACTATATATAAACAGACAACAAACCCCTCACTCATTAATCCTGATGATCCCACTTAGTTGGGTAATGCAATGTCTGCAAGCAAAAATTGAGCTCAGAGAGCACCAAGGACTCCGAAGTGTATCCTGCCTGAATTCCTCATCTCCATTGATACAAAATGAATAATGTCCTCCCTCCCCAATGAATAAAAGATCAGGGTAAGCCATCGAAGAAAATAGTGATATCTTGGAGCAAAGTTGCCAACGGTTTCTATAAACTATATCAAGCCTATACATCTTATACTAAGAAAAAACAAGTAGCTTAAACACTGTATTATCATTTATTTATCTATCATTTTCATTTATGTAATTAAATGAAACAATATTCATGTAAGAAAATCATTTATAGAAATAAATACTATCAGTTTAAGAGATTGTGGAAAACTCATTTTCTTTCAAAGTAAAACATCTAAGTTGCTTTCAGTGTTGCATCAATCTATGACATAGTTTGATTTTACCTTACTATGTTGTATTATGTCTTACCATTTTGTAGGTGAACCCACCCAGTTTTGAATGATTGGTTAGGTAAATCATGGCTTGATAAAACATATACTGTAAATCCAACATCATTCCTCACTGGAAGCAAATCCTGTCAAAGTAAAAAAATTCAGCTTTCATAAAGTAGAGGTGCTGGACCGCGCTTTTCTTTGCTGTATACTTTTATTACAAAACTCTAGGAAGTACAATCTAAAAAGTACAGAGAAAGAAGAAAAAAAATGAACTCCTTTCCTTCAAGCATGCGCAGTAAATCAAACATCACAAGACACTCATATCTTAGTTACTATAGAAACATGATAACAATATTCTAGTAGGCTCTGGACGCTTAGCAGACAAATAAAAAAAACGTAGTGACACCCCCTTCTTTGTCTGGTGAGCGGACATCAGATAAGCACATCTTCTCACGCAGATATTCGTGCTGAGCAGCTGCAAGTGATTTGTTGAGCATGTCAGCAATCTGATCATGTGTGCTTTAGATATCTCAACAACTTCTTAATGCATAACCAATGAAACTGTTTTGCTTTATCTACATGTCTTGACAAAAGATTAACACTAAGTGCAATATCTGGTCTTGTCCAACTACTAATGTATAACAAGGATCCAATTACAGAACGATAAAACGTTTGATCTTCAAAATCAGGACTTGGTTCATGTGACAGATTATGAAAATCTGTTTGCATAGGTATGCGAGCTGTTTTAGCATCCTTCATATTGCAATGATGCAACAGTTGTTCAATCTTGTCCTCTTGTGCAATACTAAACCCCTTCTGAGTTTTAGAAATCTGAACACCCAAATAAGTGTTAATGTAACCTAAAGATTTCAATGTAAAATATTTCTGCAATGCTTTAGCAAAACTCTCACTCATTTGCTTATTTGGACCAATATAAACGATATCATCAACATAAACAAGAATTATCTCATATATATTATCAGATCTTTTTGTGAACACGCATTCATCAGTTTCGGATTTAATAAAACCCATTGAATTTAGTTTGTCAGTAAGACATAAATACCACATTAAACCAGACTGTTTCAGACCATAAAGACTTTTATTTAATAGCCAGGTGTCACCTTTTTGTTTTTGGAGGACCTTTGACGTAAATTTCTTCATCCAGGTCAGCATGTAAATAAGTTGTTTCAACATCGAATCGGAACACTTCTAAACCAAGAATAATTGCAGTGGCTAAAACAATTTTTACATTCTCAGTCTGAATTGTCAGTGAGTAAGTATTTGTGTAGTCCTCAGGATAACGTTAAGCAAAACCCTGAGCTACAAGTCTGGCCTTGTATAATGACTCACCATTTGGCTTCTTTTTGATTCTGTAGACCCATCTATTGCCAATAACTTTCTTATTTGCTGGAGGACTTGCAGGCGTAAACACCTTGAGTTGCTTTAGACTGTCCATTTCTGCCTGCATTGCCTCATATCATTTCTCTTGCTCTGAATCAGGAAGATGCTTAATTTGTATGAACTTGTCAGGAAGCAGTGTAACAGCACAAATCAAAGGTAAGGGTGCTTCTGTCTACTGCCACGAATATCGCTTTGAAGGGATCCCCTTCTTGACTCTCTCGGAAGGTCTCGGAACAATGGTCCATTCTTCTTCCATTTTGTCCTCATCTTCTTCCTCGTTGCTAGCATCATCATGGATGGCTTGCGAAGATGGAACCTCTGATTGAGAAGAACTAGTTGATGGAACATCCGCCTCAGAATCTTGATCATCAGACTGCGTGGCATGAGTAGCATCATTTCTAGGAAAATAAACTCCAGGATCATTGGAGTGAATCCTGGACCAGTCAGCATCTTCCTCAAAAGTAAAGGATTGAGAAACCACTATTACATGTCTGGAGTCAATGAACTTGCTGCATTTTGAATTGTCATCAATACCCATGAATCTCATTCTCTTTGCTGCTGGACCTCCTTTCTTTCTTTGAGCTAAAGGAATATTCACCATAGCGTATGAACCAAAAATATGAATATTTTTCAGATCTGGTTTATACCCATATAACATGAAGAAAGGTGTCTGATTTAGTACACTACTCCAGATACGATTAATAATGTAGTTTGCATATTTAATTGCTTCATCCCAATATGGGAGACTAAGATTAGCGTCTTCTAGGAGACAATGCATCATGGTTTGCAGGACCCCATTTCTGCGTTCCGCCACTCCATTTTCCACAGGAACGTAAGGAGCTGAGGTCTGGTGCAGAATTCCTTTCTTACGCATCCAGTCCTGAAAACGCTGGGACATGAATTCAGCACTGCGATCACTTTAAATTCTAGCGATGCGAACATCCTGTTGGATGTTGACATAGGTTGCAAAGTCTTTAAAGGTCTCTGATTTTTCTTTCATAGGAAATACAAATCCATATCTAGAATAATTATCAACAATTGTTAAGAAATATTTTTTACCACCAAGTGTTGGTGCAAATGGACCTACTATGTCAGTATGTACCAAATCAAAAATGCGTGTTGACAGGCATGTAGCACGTTTTGGAATGGCTGCTGCCTTGGAGTTAGCTTTCTTGCATACAGCACAATCCAAGAACACCTTACACCCCTTCAGATCCAAACCTTTTACGAATTCTGGCATCTTGCTAAGAACTGGTGTGCCCCAATCTTCTATGCCACTTATGTATACAACTGAAATGCAAAAGTTTACCTGTTAATGAATTCTCAACATTCTTATTAGGAACCTCAGGCTTGCTTTGAGCAACCTGTTTCTGATTTTTGTTGATTTTAGGAACCTTTGGGATAGCAACAGGATCTCTCTCTGGAACATTTCTCTCTGGGCCTGGAAAATGTATACCTGCCTGTGCTTGCAAGGTAGACTTTGGCTTTAGGTAATAAACACTACCAATTAATATGGTTTCAGCAACAATATTACCCTCTTTAACCACATAACTTGCTTTTTCAAAATGGTGAACTTGGTACTTGATATTCTCGACAAATGACTCTGACTAAGCAAACTACTGGTTGCTGTTGGTATATAATAAACATCAGGAATAAATGCATCTAGCTCTTCAATATAAACAGTTCCTTTTCCCTTGACCTGAACAGAATTATTGGAAAAAGTGTACAGTTCACACATATCAGGTTCAGGCTCGTGCATCTCTGTGTAAAGATCTTTTCTGTAGATAACATGCACAGCTGCTCTACTGTCCAAAGTCCAGAGATGTCTTCTGTCATAATCTGGATGAGATTGTGGATCATTGGTTAAAGCCAATGTGATGTGTGGAGCTTGTAGATCACTCCTGGGACCACGACGACCTTGTCTTTCGCCTCTGCCCCTGCTTCTGGAAACTGTTCCTCTGGGCTGGTACATGGCGGGTGCTGGAGATCATTGGGGACAATCCCAGATGATATGCCCCATACGACCACAGATGTAGAATCTTGGCATCCTTGGAACGAAAGCTCTTCCTTGGAAGTAATGCCTTACTGGAGCTCTTGATGCAGGTGGTCCTCTCAAACGTGGTGTGGCTTGCATGAATGCTTCTTCTTCGGTTAAAATTCTGCATACATGATCAATTGTGTGCTAAGCAATAGACACTTGATTAATCTTTGAAATGGCATCTTTCCATTCATAATTCAATGAATTAATAATAACACTGATCATTTGAAAATCATCCACAGCATAGCCTTGTTCAGCAAGTTTTTTTTCCCTTTTCTTTCAGTTTAGTTAAATGTTCTCCAATAGATACATCAGATTTCAATTTTGAACCATGAAATTCAGTTAAGAGCAAACATGTAGATTCAATCGAAATAGGCTGGTAACATGCTTCTAATTGAGCCCAAATTTGTTGGGCAGTTGCATCAGGTGAAAAAATAATCTGCAGTTCAGTGTCCATTGACATCAATAATGTTGTGCATGCTTTAATATCCAATCCTCTTATGTCGGGAGGCCAAGTTATGGTGGAGGATTAAACACCATACAGTGAGTACCTTCTCTACGAAGTAAAATGCTAACCTCACTGACCCATGCCTTGTAATTTTCTCCTGAGCATTTTAATTTTGAATCACCAGTCAGTGGGGTGATAGAAGATTGTTGAAGAGGAACATGTATAATTTGCGCTGGTTGAGCAATGCCTGCTTGGGCACCAGGAGGCGCTGGAGCTGGCACATGTTGACCTGCTGAAGGCATTTGCAAGCTGGAGCATCAGCTAGAGGTGGTGTATCAGCTTGTACAGCGGACTGACTCATTGACATCATTTAAAAGCTCTTTGTAAATTTTGTAATTGTTCATGTATTTTATGCAAGTCGCCAGCAGATGGTGCTACAGCATTAGGAATCGCAGTTCTTGCTGTTTCAGTTGAGTCAGCATCACAAGACATATCATGAGATAGCTGTGATGTAGGCAAAGCTCTCTGCCCTGATTGGTCTGACACCACGCCCTTGTGACCAACTTGTGGGTGGTCCCTTGGCTTTGAGGAGGCAAGATGGAGGACTCAGGAACTCTAACTACACCCTTATCTGGCTGAAGGAATAGGGCAAAAGCCTTAGCCTGCTGTAGACTGTGTTCAAAAACTGCAATATGTTGCATATAATCCTGCACAGTTTCTGATGCATTGTGTGCTCAGGACTCAATGGAGAATAATGAATTTCACCTTTCTCTTTGGGTAAAAAATGCTCAGCTGACTGTATAACTTTAGGCTTAGCACCAAGCTTTTCATATTCTTGGGCTTTTGGTTTTGCAGTCTTTTTGGTTTTTTCTTGAGTAATAGCATGGGAGCATGCATCATAAACAAAAAACGGTACAGACCTGATTTCTTGTCCTCCCATAGCAACTTCCTTCAGACGAGTAGCAGAAGCAAGCGGCGTGTGCCAAAATCTTATAGTATCCTCCTTAGTAATTTCTTATGATGATAAATCTTCCTCTGACCGAGCTCTCCATTTTGCTTTTCCTTTCTTGCACAGCATCTTAGAGTTAAACACAACTTCCTCGGATGTTGTGGACTAACTGACTAAAAAAAACCTAAACGCTCACCATCAAAGCAACCGGCAAAGAAAAACATCGTAAATTCACAAACCATCCTCTCCTACCAATGTCAAAGCAAAAAAATTCAGTTTTCATAAAATAGAGGTGCTGGACCGTGCTTTTCTTTGCTGTATACTTTTATTACAAAACTCTAGGAAGTACAATCTAAGAAGTACAGAGAAAGAAGAGGAAAAAAAATGAACTCCTTCCCTTCAAGCATGCGCAGTAAATCAAAAATCACAAGACACTCCTATCTTAGTTGCTATAGAAACATATAACAATATTCTAGTAGGCTCTGGACTCTTAGCAGACAAATAAAAAAAACGTAGTGACAAATCCGTTTGGTTGACATTTTCTAAGAGAAGTACTTATATGAACCATAGCTGGAATCATTTCAGTGGGGAAACTTTTGAGCTAATCCAAGCCAAATTTGTATGATTTTTATGATTTATTAGATCTCTGTGACACATTGAATGTCCAGAAATATTGTGATATTGGCATATAATCATTATGGCATCACTCTAACCATCACAATGTGATCCTACACATTTATGGAAAGCATAGTGCATTATATCATATCTGCAATATTTTAGAAAGATTAACTATTACAGCAGGCTGGCCCATGGCTCATGTTGTCTAGTACAGTTTTGTAAACCAGATTTTGACTAGTAAGCATTATTCTGGGTTTCAGTGACAGATTGATTTTCCTGGGCAGAATGCCAAATGATCCCACTTCATTATTTGATGGGAAATAAGTCTAGACTGTCCTACTGTTTACAACTCTTACCCATCAACAAGCAAGAAGGAAAAGCTCTTTATACTTTATATTCATCACACTCTGCTTGCCCAATTATGCTAGAAAATGCATAGATCACATCCTGTGAAGACTTTCGTAAATAATATGTAAAATAAAAAAATAGAAAGAATGGTAAATTAAATATAAGCTATATCTCCAAATGAAACTAGAGATCTGATTAAGAATTCCTTTCTGAAAAATCAGGTGAAATTGGAATTCTGCCATGACAAATATTTCAAGATATAGTCCAGATACTTTTTTGAGTCTGGATAAGTTTGTAACAAAGAGAATGGTTAAATTTGTAGTTCTCAAATGAAAATATTCTGTATTCCCAATTCTACATTATAGGAATTTGGAATCAAAGAATTTTCAGAAAATGAGCTGGTTGTCTTTAAAAAAAAAAAAACAGATTCGATGTGTTTAATGTTAAGTCAATTGATACTCCCAGTCTTGAGAAATCACTGTCGATTCATAACATATACATACTTTTAAAGCAATTTCACCATTTTCATTTTTCTGAAAGGGCCATTATTTCTTGTTTTCAATATTGTAGAATGAATTTAAAATATATAAATATTATTTAGTTGTTTAGTTCCATCTTTTGGGGTGGAACACAAAACATCTTCTGACATTTGACTTTACATATACAGTATAAGAGAAAGAAGGCAATACTTCTATAAAACATTTTTGAGAATTTAGAAGGCTTTAATAAAATACCTTAAATTTTTAACAGAATGTTAGTACAATAGAATCCTTTTCTTCTTTTTATACAGTATTTTAATAACTTAAAAAAATATAAAAATGAAATGGCTTCCATAATGGGCATATTAATAGGATGATATTATGCAAAATAACCAACATATTTGATCTTAGCCAAAAAACTGAGATATCTAGAACTTTTATTTAGCAGCCTGAGAGGAACCTAAGGTTATAAAAGAAATAGGTGTTGCATATGCATTTCCTGTTTGATCAGATCTTACACTATTTAGGAATTCAATCCAGAGGTTTCAATCATTTGTCATGATCTCCTTCTGAAAATCCTGGGGAAAATGCATACTTTAGCTGACATTTTTTTTTGAAAATTTGTTCAGAAGAGGGTGTTCTTGAAAATATTGACCCTATAAACACAATGGGCATCTCAAATCTAGTAGATGTGAAGGTTTTTCCATGCAATTAAAGGAGAGTAGGTTACCTTGCTGAAGTTTAGAGCCCCAAGAAAAAGCAGATTTATAGTACAGGCAAATTCAGTGATTGTTCTGTGAATAGAGAATGAGAATGAAGATAATGGTATCCGCTCTGCCCCTCTTTCTGGTTTCTCTCCTTATAATGTTATATGAATTGGTCAATTTGTGTAAGACACTTCACTTCTGTTATATTCTTGTACCACAGAGAACAAAAAACAATTGCTGCAAAAGTTATCCTGCTAACATGAAAAGGATTGCCAAGAAAGTCATAGCGGTAGTTGCTCATGTTTATGTATGGTGAGGACCCATGGGTTGATTCTTTTCTTTCAATGAAAAATACCAAAACAGTTATCCTAAAAAGTGTTTCTTAGCTGGAAAACTTAAGATTTCATAAGGCCCAAAGCCAGCATGACTAAACATTGTTGAAAACAGAACATGAAGATAAAGAATATATATATAGAATGCCCAATATTGGAGAGAGCTGTCCTAAATGATCAGATGAAGTATTGCTCCCTCTAAAGGGAGCTTTCCTATGATAGGAATCATTTATTGACTAAACTTTATTTTTATGTTAGTTCTATTGTCACTAGCGTTACTTTATTGCACTTTGTCCATTCCCATTTTAACATATTTTAGAGGTGGATATAAAAATCAATTTAAACAATTCTGCAGGATAAACAGATTCAACAAATACTATATTCTATGACAGCATTGAGGAACTAATGACATCCAAATGTTTCCAAGCTACAACACCCAGGATCCCTAACCAACGGTCATGCTAGTTACTGTTGCTTCAAGTCAGAGTGGAGTTCAGTTGGAGATCTTATCTTTTACCTAGGGAATTGTAGTAAATAGTCTTTAATAAGAACACACACAGAACAAAATAATTTGGTCAGTGTTCTCTGCTTTAAAAAGAAACAGGATTGGAACTTGTTTTCCTCACTTGTTTATAACCCACAGCGTAACCTTCATCACTGGAAATACTAAAACTGCCAGAAATTAGAGTCAATAACATCTGGAGAACCTCAGATCCCCTTTGATCTTGGGCAATTTTATACTCCTAAACAAATCTACTTAAGATAAACTCCATTAAGATAAATTGGGGTTAGAGTTAGATATACACGTTCAAGATTAAAGCACTTCCACACTGACCTGGCATTTATCTGAAATTATCAGATAAATTTATCTGGAATTATTTAGCACTGAATAGTCACAAATAGAGTGGCAGTGGGGAGTTAAATGCTTTTCTTGGGCAAATGTAGTATTTCCTCCAACTAAATAGTGAAAGAAAAAGAAGAGATTGCCCAAGCTTTACAGTATTAAATATATAGATCTCAAGAGAAAGAGATGGGTAGAAAAAAGAGAATAAACATTTTGAACTGTTTTGAGCCTAGTTTATAATCATAAAGGCACTTTGAAAAATTGGCAAGAACTATTTTTCCCTCTTTCCCTGCCCATCTCTTTCCCTTGAGTTTCATGCCTCTGAAGCTGTAAGCCTTGAGAAATCACTTTTTCATGGTTAATATTTGTGAATTGCAGAGTTATACAAACTGAATATCAAAACTTGCTCTGTTTGCAGAAGTGTTTTGCAGAGGTATATACAAAGGAAGGCTGATTACCAGATGATAGTTAGAATGGTTATGAATATGGTTTCAGTCTTATTCTGGAACAGCTGTAGCCTTGTCTCCAAAACCTTTTAAATACACTTTTACAAAACACTTGCATTTGTCAAACTCATAATGAGTTTGACAGGTAGTGAAATCAGCTTCTCCCCATTGTGCAAAGAACTCAATATTAAGGAGAGTTGATTAGTGAATGTTTCCTGCCAGTTGGGGAGAGAAAAAGAAGGCTGAAGGATCGAGAATTCCTTTCCTTGAATGCTCTGCAAATTTATATTAGCATCATTTACAACTTCATATCTGGAAATCCCATGTCCCACTGTTGTTGTGGTTACAACAACAAAAAAGTGTTATGCTAGCATAATTTTCTATAGGCTCAAAGATATAACACAGCACTTTAGCTCAGTCAAGGAGAACTTTGTTCTTAGGGAAAATGCCAGTGCTTGGCAGTCTGGAAAAAAGCAATAGAGGCAGGATGAGGGCAAAAATGTAGATGACTTATTTATGCTAATGTGCAGGGTATTGGACTACAGTTCATTATTAAGTCAGTGAATAAAACTTGATTCACAATCAGTGCTGATTCAAAGGTTTATGGTGCCTCTAGGCTAATCTGAGGGCATCACTTCTTGCCAATGTGAACATTTCATTTTTAGAATACTTTCTTTTTTGAAGAAGGGTGGCATGGACACCTAGGATTGTGCCTACTGTGCCTTAGCCCAAAACTGCAAAACCTTGTTCACAGCACACACATACAAGGTAAAAGGCACTTTAATCATTCCTTTTTGACAAAAAGTCCAGCAACAAGATGCAACCAATCTGTTTGTTAGCAATTGGTAATTACAAAAAAGTGTTGTTGTTTTTTACAAGAAGCAAAAATCAAAGTATCTTTTGCATTTTCTGACCTCCTCCAGCATCTTAAGATAGGCACCTAAAAGAGAATCTGTACAGTGGCACCACTGCAGGGAATGTCCAAATTTGTCCTGCTTTGCTGTGAACATTCTTCCCAAAAGGTGTCATGTTCTGTATGACACTAAAGTATGGTGAGGAGTCACGTACCTCGGAAATGAATAAACGTTAATTTTTTGGGCAATGACCCATCATTATGATACTTAGCCAATGGAACAATAGACCAGAGCTTGGAAGAGGCAACGTTTCCACGCGCATGCTCCGCCGTGTACTACTCCCCAGCAGCATCAGCTCCAAACCATACGCTCCTTTCTGGTGCTCCCTGGCGATAAGTAACCGGAGAAGGCTTACGAGGCGAAAGGCGGAACTTGCCTGTCTCGCGCTGCTGGGATTAGCTTTTCCGGGACCAAGCTTTTTGAGTAGCTGATTGGCTTTCCAGAGAAAGGGGATGGCGTGATTGACAGCGCTCAAAATGGCGGCGCCCATGGTTATCCCGAATACCGAAAGGTAAGGACGAAACTGTTCTGTATTTTCCTCTCTTGCATAAAAGGAGCTGCGAGTTAATATTAACTCGGCTGCGTTTGGATAGGAGACGCACTTTAAAAATAATGCCAATAAGTGATGCAGACTAAAATGTAGGCGGGGGAGGGGCTTTTCTTTCAATGTTAACGCTTGGACCAAGGAGCAAAGAAAAAACGCTGCAGCGGCGGAGGCTGCAAAGGGGGAATAAGGAACCCATGCACAATCATTCCTGACTTTCTAAGAAGAGGCTTCCTGGCCTTGTCATCATATTTTCTGTGCGCAGTATTTTTTAGCTCTTGCAACTTTGAAATGTGTGGACCTTAAATTCCGGAATTATGGGATACGAAGTCTACGGACCTTTACAGTTGCTAAGGTTTAGATGTCTATGGCGATTCTCAATCATGATTGCCCCAAAGGGGCATTTTTTTCCAAGAGGGAACTGGGTTTTTTTTTTTTTTAAGACATTTCACTTCTCATCCAAGAAGCTTCTTCAACTCTGACTGGATGGTGGGAAATGGAAGGATTTACAGGTGCTGGTTATTTGCATTCTTTGCATTTGCATTTAGAAAGTTAAGGCCACCTGGAGGTTTATCTGTCATCAGGGTCACCTGAGTATTGCAAATGAGTGTGGAGCCTTCTAGGAACTGTTGAAAGGATTGTGTTGTAGATTGGCTATAGATGATGTTGTATCCCTCCCCCTCTGTTGAGAGAGGGCTGTTCAATTTTACCAGCTGTTGCTAAGATTGAGAAACACTGGCTTAGCAGTTGGCTCTGTGGATGTCCATCAGACTTCTGAAGACACTTGTTTTAAAATAAAATAAGTCATTGCCCTTGTTTTTCCTTTGCAAGCCCAATAAGGAAAGTTGGAATCACTTGACTTCTGTTTCCTGGAGGTTGGCTGGAGGGTTTCAGATTGGCTTAAAATGCAATCAGTTTACTTCATTTAATATTGAATTGCTATTTGACAACTTGGTAAAAGCTGAGAAGGAGATAAATTCACATATCTGCTGTTGTCTACCTGTAGGTGACTTGCTTTTTAAATTTTCATTCCTTTTTTTTTTAAAGAGTTCAAAAAGCTGTAACCTTGATCAATGCTCTGGATACAGGCAGATTCTCCCGCCTTCTCTCCCGCATTCTTCAGAAGCTTCACATAAAGGTTGGTATAGAAAGTGAAAACAGCCCTAAATCTTCCAATATTATCTGGGCAGCTTCCAAATATATGAACTTCAATTGCCAGAATGCAATTCAAGTAGCCATTTGGGCCAGTAAATTCTAGGCATAGTTTACATCTCTGGAGGATTCTCTGATAAGGGAATGAGGTTGTAAAATGATTATAACCGTGAATTCTGTTTCAGAGTAGGGTTGACATTCTTTTAATCTAATTTTCATTAAAATAGGATAAAAATAAAAATAACCTTGTTCGAACATCAAATCAACTTCTGTCTCATTAAATGGTAATTATGAGTCATTAGGGAGACTAATAATTTAATTATATCCTGCCTGACTTTCAATGACTCTGGACAGTTTATAAGTTGTTTAACATATTAAAAGCAAGAAAAAAAGAGTAAAGATGGCAGAATGACAAGATCAGATGGGAACAAAGGAAAACAATTAAAGGAAGGCTTTGGTCATCCTTGTCTAAAGCCTGGGTGAAGAGTCAGGTCTTCCATGTCATTCAAAACCTCAGCAGGGTGGAGGCTGTTGGGATCTTGGGAATCTCATTCTAGAGGGCAGGTGCTGTTAACAGAAAATATACTGTATGTTTCCAGGGTCATGATAGGTGGCATTGTTTAATTGATGGTTCCCATTAATGCACTAACCCTTCCAGATTGAATTGGCTGGGCATATATTCTAGGAGATAGGTATTTCTTCAACACATGCCATTCCAAGTTTATAATATGGTACAATAATTATAAAACTAAAAATGATAGCTGTAATCTATCTGGCGACAATTAAACTGAAGGAAGTCCTCCTTTTCTGGTACTAAGAGTTGCATTTAACGTCCCTTGCACAACTTTTCAAAGCCTTATCTAAATTGTCATAATATTAACAATTTTAGTTTACATTACAAAAAATTCTATTGTATTCAGCTAATAGTTGTATTCCTGATATATTACTTGTATCTCCTAATGTGATAAAACAATTATTTGGAAAAAAATGAAAAGGCATTTTTTTTATGGAAGCAGTGTTTTGTTTATTTTATGTTGCAGTTTTGGGTTTTTCACATCTGAATGGCAATTTTACCAGTGTTTAGCTATCATGATTATAAGTGACAGAGGGCTGTAGGAAATACCTTTATATAAATAAAGAATTGAATATAGACAATATTTTAGTCAAGAAAGTTAGACATTATAGAAGGTAAATTGGGAGGCTTCCTTATCTACAAAGAGTCAAATCAGCACAAATGAAATTGGTGTGGAGCATTCTTTCTCCTTGGGTCTTACTATATATTTATGAACATTAGAGATCACACTTTCCCCCCCTGGTGACTTTGCAAGAAAAATTGCTAGCTAAGGAAATTTATATTTTCAGGTAACTCTTTGCCTTTGTATTTAAGTTTTATCTGATTCTTTTTATTCTTTTCATATTTACCTCGAGCAGCAGGTAGGGAATGGTGCATGGTGCAATCATTTAAACAATTTCCTTATTTTAAAAAAATTAAACTGGAGAGTTTTTACACATTTCAGACAGAGAGCACTTTCACAGAAGAAGAGGAAGAAAAACTTCAAGCTGCATTCTCAATAGAAAAACAAGACCTTCATCTTGTACTTGAAACCATAACATTCATTTTGGAACAGGTATCCACTTTTTAATGTTATAATTTTGATACGTTTGTAAATATTTAACTGATATAGAAAAAAAGATTTTTTAAAGTTTAACATTAAAAGATAGTACTTCAAATGACTAGTTTTTTTTTTAAAGAATGTCCTGGAAAAAAGTGGAGACCATCACTATGCATTGAAGAATTATTGCTGCAGTCTTAAAATTTATTATATAAAGAAGTGTATTGTTCACAATTGAATTTCTAAGAAAATATGATTTGGATTGAACTGTATATTATAATGATATATGGTTGAAATATATAGCTATGCAAGAATGCAAGCTTCTTGTTTCTTAGGTTGCTGATATAATTTTGTATGTGTGAGGCTTGCCATGATTAGCTGAATTCATGCAACATGATAAGCCAGAAACAGAGAAAGGTAATTAGACCAGTGAATCCACTCACTGTTGTTTCAACTATTTTTTTATAGCTTAAGACGTAAAGCAAACCTTTAACTGCGGTGTCTTAAACCATGGCTTAACATAGATCATAGCCATGATCTATGCAGCACATGAGATTCAAGCAAATTAAAAAAAATCAAAGAAAAATAATAGCATTGGAATCTCTTTCTTCAAATTACTTGAAGAGATGTACAAGTCACATAGTCTCTGGTTTTACATGTCATATTTTAGTAATAATTTCCAGACTGCTATATATGCTATATAAATAATTTTGTCCTCACTGAATCAGTTTTATTTTAGAACTAGCCTTTCTGTTTCAGGGATATTATTTTATGATCATTTTATTAATGAATAATATCCATTTTTCAGTCCTATGCTTCTATTGTTACTGGAAATCCAAGATCACATTTGTGGATAACACTTGTTCAGTATTCCCTGGGTTCTTCACAATTGTCATTTAAAATAATGTTTATAAAAGAATGTACAATGCTTTGATTTTTTTTTTTTTTGCAGGCCATTTATCACAACTTGAAACACACTATTTTACAACAGCAGCTGCAGCATTCTAACTTGAATCATGATAAAACAGAAGTATTTGTTACCACATGGGCAGTTTCAGGTCCAGAAATTGTGGAAAAGTTTAGACAAAGAATTTTGTCACCACATAAGGTAAATTATGATTGAAATTTGTGCAATACATTAAATAATCAGGAAAATAGATAGTGTTTTTTTTCTAAGCACAGACAAGATTGGTCAGAGTTGTAACAAATGAGTGTCATTTCCAGCAATAACTATATGTACCAAAATTTCTATTGAAAAAAAGCCTCTATTTTATTAGTAAGAGCCAAGCCAATACCTATATTATGTTTAATATTATGCTTAAAAATAATTGTGCCATATTTATGATATTAGAAGGTTTCCATTATTTTATTTATAGCAGATTTTTCTATTGAATAAAATTCTCTCCTAATATAAATAAAACCTTATATTAATCAAGTGAGACACTGAAACAATTTCTGTAAAGAGGTGGTTTTTGCATATTGTTTTAAATAGTTTAGTTATTGGTTGAACATCTCACAGAGGAGATACTTCACAAACTCTGGATTGATTAAGATGTAATGCTAAATCATTATTTAGCTTAGTTTTTCCATTGGCCTGACATGCATGATCATAGTTTAAGACAAACTGTGGCTTGAAACTGGGTTTAAAAGTTTCCCAAAATTTGTTTAAATCAAAGTTTGGACCATATATAATGAAAAATCAGCTTTCCTGATACGAAAAAGAAAACTATTTGAATGTACCCTGGTGAACCATTATTTCCTTTAAAAGTAGAAGTGAGATATACAATTACAGTGAGGCATTCACTGGTGAATGGTTTCTCTTTTATTGCTGAGGACCTTATTCTCCATTGTGCCTTGTCTTATTTTAATTGGTTGTCACTATTTGAAAATTTACAGTTTTTTAAAAATGTGTAATTAAAAAGTGCACATGAGAAGAATATATTAAAGAGATGACAGTTAAAAAACTTACATTCTAAAAGAAACTCTGCTGCAGTTAAAGTGTAATTAAGATGGTAAATGAGCTGAGTTGGGAAGATGTGAGCAAAATGGAAGGTGCTTAATCACTGTCTTTCCACGTAATGCATACTTGTATACTGTACTCTTCTGTATTTTGGTGTACATATTTGTTAGACCTGTGCTCCCATGAGGCACACACTGGCTGAGGTTTTTGGAAGTGGAAGTATCTAAAATATGTACAGCAGTGCTTTTCAAACTTGGCAGCTTTAAGATGTATGACTTCTACATAGTTGCTGGAGAATTCTGGGAATTGAATTCCACACATCTTAAAATTGTCAGGTTTGAAAAACACTGATCAAAAGGATATATGCTTAGTAACTGGCAGGTAAAGACATGAAGCATGAAGTGTGAAGAAGTAATAAAGGTATGGCTGGAAACCTAGCTATAGAAAATTGCGTGGAAAGATTGCTGCAAAGAAGAACAATTGCTTGCATAGCTTCTGCTAATATTTTTTTCTAGATTGGAAGATACTGTGAATGAATCAATCATAAAATATTAAGGATCTTGGAGCTTTGCCTTTTCTTACATGGTAACTTGAGCACTGAGCATTCTTGCAGTTTGTATCTTTGGAGAGGATGGGTAGTGGGATTCTGTTAGTAATTGACATCAAATGTTTGTGGCTGCAATGTATAACATTTTAAATATTTCTGTCAAGCAGAGAGAATTTTGAAAGTCATGTTAATAGTTGCCTTGAAATTAATTGGAAGAAATCCTGGGCATTAATCTTCATATTAGCACCTTAATTAGAGCACTGTTAATGTCAGGAGTGTCAGAACTACTAGAAATAGCTCCTAATATGAGCCAAGATTTAACAAGTAAAGTTGTTTTTCTACCATTTTCTTTAAGTGCAGGAGTGACATCACAGGACTAGAATGGGCTGACTCATGGTACATTATGTGATACTGTAGTTCAAGAAACTTTTATTATTGTGCCATAAGCAACTTTTGCTGGTGATTGTTTCACTTCAGTGCTGTAAAGTACTGGTGATTGTTTCACTTCAGTGCTGTAAAGTACTGGTGATTGTTTCACTTCAGTGCTGTAAAGTACTGCATTAGGAAGCCCTTTTCCAAAGCAAATTATTTATTCATTTTAAAAGATATATTTAATTTATAATTTCTTTTTTTTCTACTTGTAAGAATCTTCTCATCACACTGTATAAAAATCTCTGAAGTGAATATGTAATATTTTGAATTCTGTTGATTTTAAAAATCTTAATTATGGCAAGTTTTCCCCCTCCCTCTTGCTGTATTTATATATAAGCAACTAGGTGCTAAGATTTTTCATAGAAGTTCCAGTTAGCTCTTTTACCGAGTTCCTACTTTAGTGACTGTTCAAAATATCCCAGCTTTATGACCAAAGTAAAATTACAAGTCGCAGTCATGACCTGTCGCTTAATGACCAAATAGGAAGTGATATAAGACCGTTGCAGTGCATGATTTTTGTTTTATAATAACATTACCAGTTCCATTGTGGTCATAAAGTGAGCTATAGATATACTGTATGGTCCAATGATTGGGATAATTTCATTTTTTTTGACACCACCAATTCTGACTGAAAAAAAGTTGTGCTTGCTCAGATAAAATGCAGAACTTTTTAGTGCTAGCACAAAATATATGACTGATATATTATTTCACCTTACAAATATATGAGGCTGCCTTTATTGAACTGCTTTCTGTTTAACATAGTAAAAGTTTCAAATATTGTATCACAAACCATCCTGTCTTGATTCTTCTGGGAAATATAAAAAAGAATAGAACTGAAGAACCTTCTTGGATGGGAAGTGAAAGATTTTTCAAGGAAAAAAACAAAGTCTAGTTGCCTTTTGAAAAGTACTCTAGGGACAACCATGACCAAGATGATTTTACATTTTTTAGAAATTATACAGGTATAATATAACATTTCTTTTTGGAGGCATCTTTTTCTTGAGAAGGCAGGATGTTTACTGGAGTCTGAACATTACTGGTCTGATTTTTCATTCTCACCCCATTCTTCCCTGGCAATGTGATCTTTCAGGAGCTACCAGCCTTAAATAGATATGCTGTAATGTTTCATGGTTATTATCTTTTAGGGCTTCATGGAGTTTCAAAGAAATAATTCGATCAAAGTATTCCCTTAAACTGATTTGAGATATCAAATGTAATCATGTGGCTTCGAGTTGGAGCAATTTGTAGATGATTTCAAGCTTTGAAGACATTCAGTACTTCTAATTTTATAGAATCCCTCAGATTACTATCATATGTTCAGTGACTGTTTGAAACTGTGATGGGGCTGAATGACTACCATAACCGGTCTTTGATGTTCTGGTCATTGCAGCATCCCCATAATCACATGATTTGGTTGCTTGTTGACCAGACCTCATTATTCATGACCAGTCACAACGTGCCATAACCACGTTCTCATGCCCTGTGTAAACTGCCTCTACTTAAACTCCCCTTACCCACCTATCTTTCCCTCACCTTTGACTTTTTGGCACCCTGCATTCCAGAAGCATTAGCCCACAGGCCGTGGAGAGCACAATGGGATGTTGAGGCATAGCATGCTCATCATGCTGTCTGGTGTTTTCCAAGAGGCTGATGGCAGAATTGGACAAAGTGAAGGGACAAGTGTTTCCTGGAAGTGCAGTGTGCACTCTGATTTTATTTTGGAAGTGCTTCTGGAGACCTGGCCAGGGGAGGGGGCTGTTCAGCAAAGGATGGAGTGCCAACAGAGGCTATCCAGAGCAAAGGGGGTTCAGCAAAGGATAGAGCGCCATCCAGAGGCTATCTGTTCACTTGACCCAGCCATTCTTCTACAAAGCCTTCACCTGTTCAGCAACTGAGATTCTGTTGTACTTGCCACACACATTGCAGGGCTGGTCTCTTGATCATTGCCTGAATCCTGACCAAGCAGCGGAAGGAAGAAGATGACTTTCAGTCGGGGATCTGCGGTGGGGCCCGCAGGGTTAGGTGATTGAACCCAGCCAAAATAGCAGAAATGTGAGATAGGCAGGTGGGATGAGTTGAAGAGAGAGTTGAAGAGGGAGGGGGTAGGAAAAACATAGGTCCCTAACCCAATGGCCATGTGGTCTTGGCCTAACAACTGCAACCTGGATTGCTGGGACTGCCATAACTAAGTGGCATGGTCACATAATGTTTTGCTTAACAACTGCTTGCTTAAAATTCTGATCCCAATTACGGTCATAATCCAATGACTACTTATATAGGCCAAGCTAAGAAGAGTGTAAGGCTTGAATAATAAGATTGGGCCTCCAGTAATTTAAAGTAGTTGCTTGATTAATTTTATCAGCACCATTGATTTTGGAGAGTGGTTTGTTCCGCTGGTGGGTTATTTTTTCTTTTTTTGTATGTGAGCCTCTGCCTTTAATTTTTTTTTTATTGTTATCCTTGCCACAATTATTTTTTAATATTTTTTGTTTCCTATCTGCATTTGTCTTGATTTAGTTCTGACTTTTCTTCAAGGCATGAATTGTTGTGAGAAGTGTACCTGTTGTTAGACTAATGCAGATTATTTATTTCTATTATGGCATACTGAATAAACAATATACTGCATATATTATTGCAAAACAGTAAACAATTATCAGGTTTTTTAAGTTGCACGTTTAGTTGCACAAGCTGCATGTAATGTATAATTTCCAAAAGAGCCTAATCTTGCCAATAAATCATGTCATTAAAATCATTTGGTCCAGAAAAATAATTCAGAAAACATAGATTCTACAGCTTTAATAAAATATTACATTTTAACAGTTTTTAAAGCTGATTTTTTATTATTTTAAAATTGGAGTTGAATATGATCTGCATTGGTTTAACATAGCTCTTCTGTAAGATGATCCTGAAAGTAGCAAGTTTACTTAAAGTCTTATAGAAAGTTTTTCAGAGAGGTAAGATTTGAATTTTCTGATTCATAGCTCATCCTGCTGTACTATATTGCTGAATTTCTTTTTGGTAGAGGCAAGTCATTCTTTGCTAAATATAAGAAATACTAGAACAATTAATGTTATGGCTTGGGAAAAGTCATGTTTGTTTTGCTATCAATTATTTTTATGACTATCCACAAATTTATAAGTAACAGTATGTTTCATTATCCCTAGATACTAAGGTTCTATTCTATATTCTCATTTATTTCTTGTGGAGTGTTGTACATACATACATATATCATACACACACACACACACACACACACACACACACACACACACATACAGTACCTGCATACTTTCAAAGGATTCTGGGTCAAGTACATTTTATGGTCTAATACCAATATGCATTAGCACACCATTTAGATTTTAAGAAAACAAATAACTGAACAAAGACATTCTAAGTGTACACACACTACTATTTTTACCCAGTAGTGCAGTATGCAGATTCTTTAAAGGAGGAAGAACATATAATTCTTAAAGTTAAACTCTGCCTACTTGACTCTTCCATTCTATATTATTAAGTACTCATTTCTGAAAAGCAATTGATGTTTTGTAATTATATTTAGAAGGGGAAATAATACATTTCTAAAAAAACTTAGTCTTCAAACTTGATTCTGATAAGTAGTTACTATATATGTCAATGTATGATTGTTTTCTATGAAAACACTTCTTATTTGGAAGGCTTAATTCTTTGCATGTCTTTCTACTTCTATCCCTTGTCCAATTATTACTGTGGCCATATATCATGTACCTTAAGTGGTCTGAATTGGTCTATTATATTCAATTTTCCCTTCAATAAAATAAATAGATAACGCATTCAGGCTGCATAGAGTTCATTAATCAAGGATTCTAAAAGCATAGCTTAGTTCCAAACTCGGGTGCGGGAGGTTGGGGTGGGTGGGAAGCAAGCATTAAAAAGTAAGACTATTAAATTTATGAAAAGGTTTTCTGCCTTTCCTTTGACTGCTTAATCAGTTATGTAATTGTTCCAGTACTTTTACAGTTCAGTATGAATTAAACGTAAATGTTGTATTTTATTTGTGTTCTCAGCTAAAAAAAGTGATGAAATAATCTATCAAAGAATATTCAGCTGTGAGGGAAATATTTCTTAATAGCAAACTCTTTCAGCATGACATGGATTAGGAAGACAGCTTGGGAAGTTATTTTCCAGTATAGTTATAAGCAAAGTAATATATTTTAGCTTATATGAATTATATACTGTCTGCCATCAGTATCTACTTAGCTATGGATTAAAATGAAGGGACAGATTTTATGTATGTCTATAGCATTTGGTTTGCATCATGAAGTGATAAAGTTGAATGTTTAGCATCTAGGATCACAAATTAAGTACTGTCTCTATATAAGATTGAGAAAGACCCACATTTAAAACCTTAAAACTTCCTGCCATTGAGTATTATGTAGATACTTCTGAGCTGAATGAAACAGAGTTCTAGTTAGTTTCATGACTGCCTATATTTCCACTCATTTAATTTTTCTGTAGGAATGTCTATGTAAGTTCAAAGCATTGAATTAACATAAATTTGTTGCATATTGAAAGAATCCAGCTATTTTATACAGGTAGTCCTCCACTTAAAATCATACTGGATCCAGAATTTCCATTGCTAAACAAGGTGGTTTTAAATGAGTCATGCCTGACTTTATGATCTTTTTACCATGGTTTTTAAGTGAATCAATGCAGTTAAGTGAATCACATGGTTGTTATGTGAAGCTGGTTTCCCCATTGCCTTTGCTTGTCAGAGGTTAGTTTTGAAGATCTCAAATAGCGACCAGATAACTGGGATATCAACCCGGGCTGAAGTCATTTTGCATCTTAGTGCTGCCACACTGGAACTGAGGGGATAGGGAGGGAGGATTAGAGATAGTAGGGGCTGTGTAGTCAAAACAGAATACTTTTTCTTGGGAACCAAGAACGTTCTCACATCTGGACGGAGGAAGGATGTCACTTGACCAGTGGATGTTGCCTTGATTGGGCCATGTGACTGATTGTTTGGAATTGGGGAGAAAACTTTTGCTTTTAATTAGGTGAAAACCACGGAACCTTTCAGAGTTGGTTTTCACTAGATATGTGCCAATATGTTATTTCCAATACTATTCTTTGAACAATCTACCGGCCTTGGAATTTTGCTTGTAATGGATCTATTACTTGGAACCCTGAAATGGGACACCGCAACTGTCATAAATACATTCCAGTTGCCAAATGCCCAAACTTTGAACACATGACCATGGGGATGCTATTGTGTGAAGACCAATTGTAAATCACTTTTTTCAGTGCTGTTGTAACTTGAAGCTGTCGCTAAATGAATGATTGTAAGTCAAATATCTGTTCTGCATGTTTTATTGGTACAGTAACATGCAGTTCTTTCTCAAACATTGAAAACTATGAGGAAAAACTAATTTCAAGATGATCTTTCTTTTCTATATACCTTTGTTCACAAATAAACATTCAACCCATGTACATTTCTTTCACTAGGCTTTTCACTGCTGTTGGTTTTAGCATTAATTTATAACATGTTTCTTTCCTGTATGTTGTAAATTGTGTATTCTTTTAATTGCCTTAGGAATTCAGTTTATCAGAAGAAGTGATTCAGATCATATAATAGTAATGATGAACATTTTTGAGATGTTAGCTTCTAAAAATATTTATAAAAATATTTCAATATGATCTGCATAATATAAAGATCCAACTCTGTTTTAGGACTAACAAATCAGGGTCCCTTCTATTTATTTATTACTGTCACAAATCAGTAAGGAGCACTGTTAAGGAACAAAATCCACTGATTTAATAAGATCTTTACTCAACAACAGCTTCACTCTAGTCACTTATTTTACGGCCTTGGGAGTTAATATCTGTGGTAACTGGTATTTTAAGAAATATTTCTGATTTGTGGGTTTTAATAACAATAATTGCAATTCACTTCAATCTGAGGTTGTTAACACAACCATAAGTAATATTTGTTCTTTAACTTGCTTGTAAAAGTTAAGCCTGGCAGACAGTTATAGAGAACAAAGATGGTAGAATTCTTTTTCTTTCACCTCATTGGCTGACAATTGTTCCTAAGCAGTGTTGAAAAACAAAATACTGCCATACTTCATTTACCACATTAGTAATCAGTATGATATGTGTTTTGTAGCTTGAGACAGTTGGATGGCAACTTAACCTTCAGATGGCTCAATCCATGCAGGCAAAACAAAAATCTCCTCAAGCTGTATTAGAACTTGGAGTCAGCAGTGAAGATTCAAAGGTAAGAGCTCTTTGCCACATTGTTTTTTTCAGTTGTGTTCTAGCAGCTTCGGAGATAATGAATAAATTAAGGATTGAGCACTGTACCTGAGAGAAAATATGTATCTGTTTTTCATAGACAGTTGCATAGTTGTTGCTTTCATAGGTCTGTGAACTTTAACATTCTGGCCAGTGGGCACTCTCTGCACAACGTACAATTGGGATTTGGGAGGTGTTTGCATCAGCCTGTCTGTGCCATCTGCAACCTATGCTTACTCATCAATCCCTTCGCAGCATAGGTGTGCGCCGACAGCTACAGGCAGTTGTGGGCAACACTAAGTCAGCCTTTATACAGTGGAACCTCAGGTCGCGAAAGGTTCTGTTCACGACCAAATCGGGTGACGACCAGAATTTTTGCTTCTGATCACGAATAGATCTTTGGGTGGCGACCAAGCAAATCTGAAAATTGCTACGGCATTTTCCCCTTCGGCGCTTTTTTTTTGTCTGCACATGTGCAGATGGTCGTGCTTCTGGTCACAACCAAATCGGGTTGCAACCATAGTCCTGGAATGGATTACAGTCACGACCCAAGGTTCCACTATACTTCAGATATTACAAGCAAGATGTAAATTTAAATATGCCATTGAACTATAGACTGATAAGGATACTTCTGAACAAAAGATTTACATTATTTTGGTCTAATCTTTTAGTGTTGGTTCGTTTTGGGAAGCTAATTTGATTTATTTCTGGTTCATTGGAAATTATATCAAAAGTAGTGTTTTCTTTTGAAATGTTTCTTTGCACAATTTTGTGTGGTTTTTTTTCTCATTGGTGGAACTGAGATTCAGTGTCTTGTTCCTGAAACTGGTCTATTATCCATTGTTTTGCCACCTTAGCAACATGCAAAACTGTATTGAGGAATTTATACCCACGCTCGCCTGTGATGCCAGCATATGGTGTTACAACTTTGATTATATTTATTAAGGAAATTGCTGACATACTGGTGTTTTATTTTACTTTCATAATTCTTTGGAGTTTTTAAATACAATGGAATCATGACGACAATTTTAAAACTTCACTTTCCCCTCTGCTAACTTAAAAAAAAACCTATTAGACAAATATATAATGGAAACCATATATACTGCTAGGAATTGATTTGCCTTTTGTGTAGAATAGAGATAAAGATATTTTTGTTACTCCAGGATTGTGGGTAGAATGTCATTTATTTGCATATATTATCATGTGAGTGTTCATCATATTCCCTTTTGTGTTTTGGTTGATATGAGGTCAGCAGAATTGAGGATCACTGTGGGTCAGCTTCAAATTTTATGACAGATTAAGGATAGAAATAGTGATGTATGAAAGTGCCCACAATTAATCTTGTAATTGTAAATTTCGTCCCCTCTTTTTTAAGACCAGGAAACAACTGTCAAGGTATTACTAAAATTATATAAAAGAATGAAGATTATTTTGTACCTGTTCTGCCCTAACTATTGAGTGTTGAGTTGAGAATTCAGTGCCTTAGGAAAACAATTTGATTTGAACTTTGATGGATGTTTATGCAAAAAAAAAAAATGCAGATATAGCAATAGCAATTAGACTTATATACCACATCATAGTGCTTTCAGGCTTCTCCAAGCAGTTTACAGAGTCACCATATTGCCCTCAACAATCTGGGTCCTTATTTTACTGACCTTGGAAGGATGAGTCAACTTTGAACCAGTCAAAATCAAACTCCTGGCAGTCAGCAAAATTAGCAAATGTAGAGGAATCGTCAAGAACGCCTGTTCCATATTTATCTATTTGAACTTGGCAAACATCTAAATCAAGAATCCTTCTATTCTAATAATGATATGCCTGTAGTTGATCTTAAAGATAATGGAAGAATCGAGGAATGAATCAGTATCAAAGTGTTACATATAGTCCAAATTTTTAAAAGCCTGTAAATGAAAGCATTTTAGATTATGCCTGTGGCAGATAGAAACTTGTGTCAGTAATGGATCGATGGCATAATGTTCCTTATACCATTTAGCTATCTGAAGAAATGAACAATTGTGTTATGAAGCTTATTGGAAGTTACAAAGAACACTCTCCATGTGCCTTCTTACTATATTGTAGCCTCAAGGGTTTTTCCTCATAGGTTGGAAGAAATTACATATAAGTAGTTGCTATCATAACTTGAACACCTAAAACATCTGTGGATTCAAAAACATCTGTGGGCTAAGAATCTGATAACCAATGGCATGATGCATTGTACTAAAGATTAATGACACATACAGAAAGAAATCAAACACACCAACAGCACATATCCTAAGCTCCTAATTCAAGGTTTAATAGTGAAGATATTTTTATTTGTTATTGTGATTGATTAAATACATAATTTGATTTTGGGATTGCTTATGTTGATATTGATTTATATTTCCAGAATCAAGAGGCTGAGGTAGTAGAGAAATTGTACAAATGGAGACATTGTATTCAGGGGAAAAGATTTTTTTTTTAACTAATTTATGGTATGGGAATATCTTCAGTCAAAATCTTAAGATAAATGGATAGTGATAGCAATTTGGGCTTCAAAGAAGAAAAAAACCCTAAAGCAGAATTCTCCTTTATACATCCTTGAACCAAAATATGGTCTTTATATTATTGACTGCGGCTTTGCTTAGCTCATCTATGCCTTATTGACACAGATGCTGATGATAAGCAAATGGAAGTGCTTCATATTGCATTCACATATTGACTACTTTAAAGGAACTCTGCAAATAACAATTTTTAGAAATGATGAGCTACTTTTTTATTGAAAAGTATAAACATGCTAAATAAGTGGATTTATCAGCATTGGCGGATCTTCCCCTCTCCCAAGGTGTCACTTACAGCAAGCATTTTGTTTGCAAATATTAGTAGCATTGAGTGTTAATTTGCAGCTTAAATTATAAAAAGGCTAACTGGAACAAAATTGTACAGTAGAAAGCTTTTTGTAAAAGTATGTTGCTTTTTGGAATAAAGAGATGATTATCTTTGAAAATAAATTCTTTGATTTAATTCTTGCTTTTATTGACCATACACAACTTGTTTTCATATGTTCTTAAATACCTTTACCTTTTTGTAATTAAGATTAATTCTAGGTTTTAAATTCTAAAACACATGGGTTTACTAATAGTATTTTGTTTCAATATTCCTTGACCTAAATTCATTGCATTGGGTCACTAGAGGGCGATAAAGCTCTTTAAAGTTTCTTTGATGTTGTGGGTGAATCCCCCCCCCCCCCAATAATATTGACTCAGTTGTGGATTTAAGTAGCTGAGGGAAACTGTGTTTACTTTTCTAATCTGCATACAATAGGACAGTTGATAGTATTCAGATCTAATGCCTTTAGCTTAAATGAAATTAAAATAGTAAATATGGGATCAATTTTTATTTGTATTTGAAATATAATAAATACTTTAAGAGATATTTAAAATGTCTGAAAGGCAAAACCATTTTAGTGTTTGAATTATATTTGTAAAAGGAATTAACTCTCTAACTGAAGGAATACCAAGAGACTGCAAATCTACAAATGTTTTTATTAGCTTAGATTTCTTCTTTTTAAAAATATGTCATAGCTAATCTAATAAAACAATTTTAGATTATTATTGCTGGATGGGAATGAAAGGAAGGACCCTGCATCAGGCAAAGACAGTGAGCACTTTTATATATTATACTCTTTTGGCCTTTTCCAAGTTAGGCGGACAAGCTCATCCCAAAATATTTCCATCCTTTGAAAATAAAAGCTTTTGCAAATGTTTGTGAACAACATTTTGTTAAATCCCATCAACGGAGCAGCATTATTTAGATGTGATGGTTGCAGTTCACAGTATTTATATATGTTTATTTGATATCTTTTCTATTCCATTAGTGGGTTGCTACTAAACTGAATAGTCTGAATCCAGAGATCTCTCCTCAAATGTATAATAATAATAATTTTAAGATCCATCATTGTCCCTTCATGGCCCCCCTGTCAGTAATCTCCCTATTTAGGAAACGTGAATTTGAATAGTTGTGTGTTAATCTATCTTGGCTCTATTGATAATAATTATTAATGGGGCTCCAAATAAGGAAACTAACTCCATGGTGACTTGTCTCTCATGGTGTTCCACTTCACAATGTGACCACAAAAGCAGAAGGTAACTATTGGGATGTTGATTCCCTTTGCTCTATTTTTGAGGGTGGGGGGACTTTAAGTCAGTGTTGACCCTAGGTGGCTGCCTGCAGTTTTCTTGGCAAAATTTTGGGGATGCTTTACCATTTTCTGCTTCTTAGAGGTGAGAGAGTGATTGCCCTAGGTCAGTGATGGCGAATCTTTTCGGCACCGAGTGCCCAAACTGCAACCCAAAATCCACTTATTTACAACACGCAGGGGTGGGATCCAACCGGTGTTACAACCGGTTCGGTGAGCGCGCGTTTTGCACACAGCCATGCACGTATGCACAGCATTTGCAAGAAATCATCAGCTATGCTGCCCGGACAGCTGACAAGCGTTGTGCGCATGTGCGCAGCTTTTGAAAATCCTCTTCTTTCCTGCTTTTTCAACCTCAGCTGCGCTGCGCAAAGCAGCTGAGGTTGAAAAAGCAGGAAATAAAGGACAGCCACACTGGGTACAAATAGTGGATTTCATTTTATTCAAATAACAACAAAAAGAGACCCCCCTCTCCCCTTTCAGGTAGGGTAAGCAAGCAAGCAAGCAGTGGCAACAACAAGCATCGAGCAGGAAACAGAGAGCAGCCAAAGAACCATTGGGCGGCACGCATGGCTGTGGTGAGCAACCAAGGTGATAGAGGCAGATAGAGTGAGGTGGGGCCAGCCAGTGGGGCAAAAAGTTAAATGGTTTGGTTGGTTTTTTGCAAATGGGATGGGGGAGGGCAGTGTGATTTATAGACCCGAAAATCATCTTGGAGGCACACATGTGTAGTGCAGCTAAGTTGGGCCGACGGCTCGCGTGCCCGCAGACAGGGCTCTGCGTGCCACCTGTGGCACGCATGCCATACATTCGCCATCATGGCCCTAGGTCATCCTGCTGGCTTTGTACCTAAGGCAGGACTAAACCACATCGTTTCCTCAGTTTCTAGTTTGATGTTTTCACCATTATACCAAATTGGCCCATAGTTAAACTCCTAAAATTGGCCTTTTTTCATTTAAAATGGAATTGGTTGAAAATAGAAATAACCCTTACCATGATATGGGAATTTGCTACTTTTTGATATATTCCATTAGTGGACCAAAAAAATCAAGTTTTGTATAAAAAACATAGAAATTGACTGATTAAGCTACAGTTATTAAAGAACTGAACTGGTGTGGATTAGTTGATTAATACTAATCCAATAATAATAATTAATGATTAAATAATATGTGCCCTTCAATATATTGGACTGTAGTTCTTTGCCAGCAGGATCCTCTCCAGGAGTTTGTTCCCATATGTGGTATTATTATGTGGTATTATCAGTATTATTATATTTGTGTCAGAAGGCCAGAATCCATGTACAAATTAACTTTAAAAGTAGTACTGATAAAATGATGAATAGCAATTTTGATAAATTCAGATCTAATACCTTCTGGTAGAAATAACTATGATAAAATGCTCTGTTTTGTATTTAATCTACCTTTCCCCAAGATGCTTCTATGAAATCATCTTAATGACAAAATATAATTTAGTTTTCTGAAAATTGTATTAAGTAGTGATATTACAGGAGTCTTTATTTGTGGGAAGAATTTTAAATAGAAAATAAACTAGGTCACTATAGGGTTTCCAGAACAGAAAGCCAGGATGTAGAGCAAATAAAAGAATAAATCAGTTTTCTGTGTTCAAAATTATTGTTTTCATCAGCATAGTGTCTAGTTTTTATATTTCTTTATTTTTAATGTAAAAGTATTGCTGTTAATTCACAAGTAATCCTTCCAGTTCAATTATAGATATGTTTACTTGAATCTCTCTGTCAAATTTAAAGTAAATCACTTATTAACATAATTTTTATGTTATGAAACTAAATTCTATTTTAGCCAACTTTGGAATTATTTGGTAATAGACATGTGCAAACAATGATAATAGTAATGATAATAATATACATTTCAAATTACAGAACATTATTTTTTAGTTTGAAACCAAATTTTGAGAGTGAGTCAGTTTGTCCTATTTCTATGACTTTGGAAATGTTTCAAGGTCAAAAGAGTTTCAAGATAACTGAAATAACCTATTTCACAATTATTGGACCATGCTGTAATGCTACAGTGACAGTGGATGTCTTAACAGTGATGTTATTCCTTCATTGATTCCAAATCTCTAACATCATGATGGTATTTTTGTAATTTAAACCATATTGAACAATGAAAATATAAATCATGACCAAATTAAATTTATAATTGAAATACAGTTTTTTTAACCTCATTTCAGTTCTGTTGGGTTCTGTTGATGTTTCATTACTCATCTAGGTAACGTCAGTATGCAGCAATTACTGTGCCTAATTGGCAATAAAATATCTGCAAGCAAACATCCAAGCTCAGAGAGCACCAAGATCTTCACAATTCATTCTTGAGCTACAGATAATGTCTTCTATTTGGATCACTTTAGTTCTTCAGAAAAGTAAACACCTGCCACGAAAGAGATTATTCTAATTATGGCTGTTCATCTTTTAACTCTGGGTGTTAAGTGACTCTGGATCGTTAGTTGAAGTTAAAAATTCAAATTTTAATCAAAAATTTAAAAGACCTGTATAGCTTCATTCAATACATTCTCTAGTTTATAATTCTGAATAAAATTTGAAAATTAACAGCTTATTATTCCACTGAAGTTTTTATGTATTTCATTTTTCACCTCTAATAATTGAATCATTGCCCTATATTTCCTTTGTTTTAAGCAATTAGCCAAAAATCTTACCAAGTCTTTTGCTTTTCTCTCTATATCTATGTTGTAAACATGTTGACATAATTTTTGTGTGCTGATATATTATAGTAGTTAATTGTAATCAATACTGACTCTGGGTGGCTAGTCAAAATGAAAAACTCAAGAAAACAGTCAAAATAATAATGAATAAACTTGCAGAGGCAGCTGAAGACAACAATAGTCACAACACTAGCACTATCTCATTGATCCAATTGATCTGACTGCCTTTATTTGTACTTGATAATATGTGCCAGAAGGTTAAATCCATTATGCTAAGTAATTTGATTTATTTTGGTGGAATTAGTACAGGATATCTGAATGATAAAGAGAGTAATAATATGTTACTAGATAGAGCATTGCAAGGCAGAATGAACAAATCATTAAATATCAGCTAATTATGAATCTAGTCTTGATGGTTTTGATTAAAATAAAGTCAGATAATATTATAGTGTATATACAAAGAAGCAGTATGTTTGGTTGGTTCTTTTTTTTAAGTTACTGCCTGATAAAATCTAAATAATCATACTTACCAGATATGAAAATTTATATTTTGCTCAAATGGCTTGCCTTTAAAACACATTTTATAATCAATGAAAATAGGATAACAAGACCTCCTTTTGGTGGGAGATTGCTGTAAGTTTATTATCATTTTCCCTACTGATAAATATAATATTTCATTTTCAATAGTCAAAAAACTATTTGAAATATAGTAATCATAATTAATAAAATTGAACACAAGCTGAAGTTGTTAAGAAACATGTTTTAAAACATGTTTTAAATGAAAATTATGTTTTCTTAACTTTGTAACTCGTTTTTATCTTTTTTGTATCAGTTACTGAGAAATTTAGTGAGTCTGTAAACAATTTCTCAATATGTTGCTGCCTTTTGAACTATTTCATCCCACCTTCACTATATCTAATGATAGCCAGTTTTAAGGCTGAGACCATATAGAAATAAAAATAATTATTTCCTTTTGCTTTCTCTACCTCCTTTAAGAGCAAATTTGCTTTTTCTTGTTTCTTTCAAGAAAGCCAGCCTAATTATAGCTTCATGCCTTATGAATTTTTAGAAAATACAGAAGCCATTATTAGGTAGGATATTGTTCAAGTCAGTAGGGTTGACAATATCAGATTGTAGGTAGTTCTTCATAATTTCTTTGCTTTAATTCATTTCTATAAAGATGCGGAGCTCATATACTGTTATTCTTGTATCTTTGGATATAGTGTTGTCACTGTATGAATTGTAATGATTTTAATCTTCAGTACTTGTGAAATATCCACTGCTGGCAAGTCTATTTGCCTATTATGCATGCTGTTTCCCACTGACTTATCCTTCCAAAATAATATTGAGATCCAAAGTAGATCGGGAGAACAGAAAGAACTATCTAGGGAGGAAGGGAAATAATCTGCCAAGAAAAATCAGTTCCCAGATGAAAACTGTAGTCTCCTCACAAGGAAAAGATTATATCCAGATTAATAGATAGATTTGATTTTGTCTATTATATGTGAGGCTTCTCTGCTCAAATGGATCTCTACATATAGAGCTGTGGTAGGATTCAAATGTTTTTACTACTGGTTCTGTGGGCGTGGTTTGATGAGTGTAGCATGGCTTGGTGGATGTGGCAGGGAAGGATACTGCAAATTCCCCATTCCCTCCCCAATCCTGGTGGAAGATTACTGTAAAATTTCCATTCCATCCCCACTCCTGGGGGAACTGCAAAATCCCATTCCCTCCCCACACCACGAACCTGCTTTCCAGCTCCATTCTCCTATGCAAGGCAACAAAAGAAGACCCAGCCAATCAGCAGGGACTCAAGAGGCAGATAATAGATGGGGGCAGGGCCAATCAGAGATGGTATTTTCCAGTTCTCTGAACTATTCAAAATTTCCGCTACTGGCTCTCCAGAACTGGTCAGAACCTGCTGAATACCACCTCTGATATAGAGGGTTATGTTGCTTCTGCCAGAGAAGTTTGAGGTCAGTGATTCAGCATTATTTTATACTCCCTTTTCTTGGCCAATAAACAAGCTGAATCTGGAGAAATTGGAGGTGTTTATACCAGCACAAGAACAAAAATGTTAGTTGTGTTTGTTTAGCAATCATCCAGTTAAAGGCAATAAGGGGAAATGAATCACACCTTTAATCCTTGTTACTGTCCAAGAATGATGAAAGTAAAGCATAGGGCACAAGAAGAGCTAATGGCTAAACAAACCCCATCACCCATGTTGAGATGAGTTTTGGCTTGAAAATGTTTAAAGCTTGAGAATTGGCATTGGATCTCTAATGTAGCTAACAGATTTTGGGCTGTCAGACTTGGTTCAAAAGAACCCTGCCTAGAATCTGATAATGATGTTTTACCAAAACAGGAACAGTTTAAGGCATCCCTTTAACACTCTGCAGTTTCCAGCTTTATCTTTTCTTTTACTCTCACAGTATATAGCAGGTTTTTTTTGCACACTTAGCGAACACTCAGAAAGAAGGAATAAATAGCTTTGATCTTCCCACCGGATGAGTTATTTTTTACAAAAATGTTGGTTTTATCTTTGTAATATTGTTGCTGCAAATAAGCAAAGCCACAATAAACATACCTTGAGATATTTTCAATATTACATTTAACTGCAGATCCATTTTCCATAGCATACTATCCCTTGTTAACAGGTAGAATTTTCCAGAATCCTGACTATTATCTGGCAGTATTATGGAAAGCAGCGTACATACCTTTTAATTGATTTGTAACTGAAGAATAGAGAGAAGGAAGACTCTCATCCTATTTTAAACTTGCATGTCTTAATTTGATCAGAAGGTCAAGAAGCCCTTTAAGCAAGTACTCTCTACCATAGTTTCCTTCTCAAACCAACTGTTGAAATTGGGAATTGGAGGCACCATTTTGTAGTCTTTGCATTCCTATTATAATGATGGTCCATGTTAGTAGTGGTGGGGAATGAGTGGTGAAGCTGAGCAATTTTCATTTTCTCTTAAATATCAATACATTAATGGAACTCAGTCCTACATTGCCATCTCAGACCAAACCAAAGATACTGTGGTATCATTTAATGCCTGAAGGCTTAAAAATCTGAATAGATAGAAACAAACTAAAACCCAGTAAGACTGAGTTCTGGTTTGTCCAGAAATATATTTGCCTGAGTAAGCTACAAAACAATAAGCCATGTCCTTATCATTGCACATTTAAATTATTGTATGATGGTTGATGTATGATGATATTGCACTGGAAGATGTCGTAGGATGGCAAGTCAGGGCATGTAGTGACTGTGGTATGGCACCACCCCCGCCTGACCTCCTACCTTGCCTCGTGGTGGTGGCACCAGCCTGCTTGGACACTGCACAGCCACCTGTGTGAAAAAAGACGTTCCCCGAAAATAAGCCCTAATGCTGGATCTTATTTTCGGCGAAACATGGTAATTGGTTTCTGAGTATTGAAGAAAACTCAAGTATAAAGAATAATTAAAAACAACAGTATAATAGTTTGATAAAATGGGCTAATTCCACATTGCAGCAAGCTGCTATTAGATTTATTGAAGAAAATTATAAATTTGAAACAAAATGTTTGGTCTTTTGTCCTGGAATATGTAGATCTCAGAATAGTATCTGTATATCCATTCTGATTTTTTCTAATTGCTGTTACATGATCTTTGTGAGTTTGATATGGATAACCCTAAGCCACCAAATGATTTGTTTATCCTTAGCTTAGCATTATATCTGAATCCATCCAAGAAAGAAGCGGGATTCATATATCACATTAAATTAAAAAAGTATACAAACACACATGTACCATGTTACGGCCTTGTTTAGAATATTTCATTCTTTTTGTTTCAAATAGTTTATTTTCTGTCGAATTGAAAGTCTTATTCTAGATAAATTAACATATTTTTCTTATTAACATTATCATCCTAGTTTGATAACTAAAATGTAAGAATAATGGAAATCTAGCATGGCTTTTTTTTTTCAAATGAAATACTATAATCAATGCAAAAGAATTCATTATCTCACAAGCAAGCATATAATTATTGGCATTCGTAGGCATTTTCTTTGAAATAATACTTTTTAAAAAATATTATACAAAAATGTGTATAATAGGAGAATGATGTAAGAAAAAGAAATGTGCATACAGATTGTTAAGAGAGTTGTTTAATGGTTCAATATATGTGATATTCACAACAATGAGAAAACCTCATTAACTGCAATGGTGAGCATTGATTTCTGCAGAAATATGTGTAAAATGTTCTATTAATCTTACGTTTCTAATGAAAACAATTCGTTGTTTTAATTATTCAGATATTCAGTCTGGATATCATCAAAGTGCTATATCACTACACAGTAACTATTTCTTTTCCTCTACCAAAATACACATATACAAACGAACACAAACAAGATCTGATTGCATCAATGATTATTCATTTCAGGCCAACTTTTATCATAATTTCTTCCCAAGGAATAAAGAAACTACAGACACTACAGACAGGATTTAATATCATGTATATATTTTCTTAATGCTCTGGTTCTTAATAATACAATCTCAGATCCTCAACACTTTATATTACATTGTGATTTATAGTGATAAAATAAAAAGCAAAATGATTTCCTAGTTGTTGCTAGAGCAGTTTGAGAATTTGTGACCCAAATATCAAACCTTAAAATGGTTGCTGGAGTATCAGGTCAAACACTTCGCATTCTGAATAAAGTCCATATACATGAAGAATATACTTTTTGTAGTCTAGAATTTATACATCCCTAGAAACCTTCTTATTTCTTGTACCATTTCAAAACTTTTCTATTTCACTTACCAACTAAGTAACTTACCTTTTTCTTTAGGTGGATGTTCTGGTTTCAAGACTCACAATCTATGTTGGGTTTTGTGTGTAAGTCGTACATGAATACATTATACTCATGTCAACAATGATAATTTTTTTCCAATCTGCAGTAGATAGCATTTACCTGAACTTCTAGTGTTTTTTCCGCCAAACTGATTAATATGGACTAATATATCCTCATGCATAACCACATTTTCTACAGCAGCAATTTCTTACATTTTTCATCAGCAGGACAGGTAATCTAAACAGCATGATGTTTAACTTGGGAAATAAGAAAATAAAATACCAACAGAGTGGAAAACTATAATGTGTTTCACATAATAGTTTAAAGAGAGAAGGTTAAAACTTCACTGTCAGGCATGAAAATTAAAGTTGATCTGATAGTAATTTGTCTTGTTTAAAAAAGTCTCAAAAATAGTATTCTTGTAGAAATTGGAGAAAAACATGGTACAGCATAAGAAGAATGTGGGCAACCCAACTCAATCTGCTCTAAGTTTATTACGGTAGGTCTAGAAGTTTTGCAAATAGATAAATGTGGGAAAAAGTATATATTTTATAAGCATGTGGTTGGCCAGAAAGCACGTTGAAATCTGTGAGGTTATTATATGTGTTATATATGTGTTTCTCTGCATAGCCTCCCAAAGCTGGGCAGAGAAACTTCAATTCAAAAAGCAAAATTTAGCATTCTTTTTCTTCTCTGGGAATGGCTACTTTCGAATGACTGCTTCCATTGAAGCCGATCTCCTCTTTGAAATTGTGAATTGTGCTTGATGGCTTTAACCCATGAAAGAAAACTATTTAGAGTTTTCCCGATTTCTGCATGACAAAATCGCTCAGATTCGGGATGGGCTGGACTCCAGTTGGGTGGTCCCGGGGGAGGTGTCCGGAGCAAGTCTTGAGACGGTTATCTGGGAGGAGTTCGATCCTGTGACCGCCGAGGGTGTGGACAGATTGCTGGGGAGGCTGAATGCCACCACATGTTTATTGGACCCGTGCCCTTCCTGGTTGGTTTCTACCTCCAGAGAGGTGACACGAGGCTGGCTCCAGGGGATTGTCAATGCTTCGTTGATGGAGGGGGCGCTTCCGACCGCCCTGAAAACGGCGGTGGTGCGGCCTCTCCTCAAGAAGCCTTCCCTGGACCCGGCTCTTTTGAATAACTATCGTCCTGTCTCCAACCTTCCCTTTGTGGCGAAGGTTGTTGAGAGTGTGGTGGCGTGTCAGCTCCCTCAGTATCTGGAGGAAGCATTCTACTTAGATCTGTTCCAATCGGGCTTCAGGCCCGGGCACAGTACCGAAACAGCATTGGTCGCGTTGGTAGATGATCTCTGGAGGGCCCATGACAGAGGTTATTCCTCTGTCCTGGTCCTCTTAGATCTGTCAGCGGCTTTTGATACTATCGACCATAGTATCCTATTGCGGCGGTTGGAGGGGTTGGGAATTGGGGGCACCGTTTTGCGGTGGTTCTCGTCCTTCCTCTCGGACCGCTCGCAATTTGTGTTGGCGGGGGGGGAGAGGTCCACCCCTAGGCCCCTCATTTGTGGGGTGCCTCAGGGGTCGGTCCTCTCCCCTCTCCTGTTCAACATCTATGTGAAGCCGCTGGGAGAGATCATCCGTGGTTTTGGGGTGAAGTGCCATCTTTATGCTGATGACACTCAGCTTTACACCTCCACCCCAAGCCACCCCAACGATGCTGTGGAGGTCATGGCCCGTTGCCTGGAGGCTGTGCGGAACTGGATGGGCGAGAACAGGCTTCGACTCAACCCTTCCAAGACCGAGTGGTTGTGGTTTCCGGCGGCCCGGTATAGTCAGCTGACTCCGTCGCTGGCTATTGGGGATGAGATCTTGACCCCCACAGAAGGGGCTCGCAATCTTGGTGTCCTCCTGGATGTACGGCTGTCTTTGGAAGATCATATTACGGCCGTCTCCAGGGGGGCTTTTTATCAGGTTCGCCTGATACGCCAGATGCGGCCCTTTCTCGATCGGGACGCCTTACGCACAGTCACTCATGCCCTGGTCACCTCCCGTCTGGACTACTGTAATGCCCTCTACATGGGGCTCCCTGCGGGGAGCACTCAGAGGCTTCAACTGGTACAAAATGCAGCCGCGCGGGTAGTTATGGGGGCGTCAAGATACTCCCACGTGACGCCCCTCCTGCGCGAGCTGCATTGGTTGCCGGTGGCCTTCCGGGTTCGCTTTAAAGTACTGGTTTTGGTCTTTAAAGCGCTCCATGGCATCGGACCAGGATACTTACAAGACCGCATTCTGCCAGTAGCCTCCCACCGACCGGTGCGCTCCCACAGAGAGGGTCTCCTCCGGGTCCCGACGCCTTCTATGTGTCGCCTGGTGACCCTGAGGAACAGGGCCTTCTCTGTGGGGGCACCCGCCCTCTGGAACGGAATGCCCCCTGGACTACGAACGACCAGTTACCTGAGGGCCTTCAGACGTGACCTGAAGACTTGGCTCTTCGAGCAGGCCGGCCTGAGCTGACTCAAATGGGATTTTTAAATGGGGTTTTTAGATTAGTTGGGATGGGGCACAAAGTTTTAAATTATTTTAATTGGGGTTTTTTAGATTTTATAGGGACAGCCTAAAATTTAATTCTTTTTTAACTATTTATATTTTGTATCTATATGTATTTTAGTTGGCTGTTCACCGCCCTGAGTCCTTCGGGAGAAGGGCGGTATATAAAACCTAATAATAAATAAATAAATAAATAAATAAATAAAAAGCTGAAATCTTTTAAAGCGATCAGGATTAGCAGTCCCATCTACAGATGAATCTTAGAAAAGTGGGAGCAGCTTGCTTGCTTTCTCTCTGAAGCTAGCCTCATTGCAGCTGCTTGGAAAATGGCACCCATTCTGGGATAAAACTCAGCAGCGCACATACACTGAGGGGTGGAATGGCACGACGGATGATAGAGGTTGGGTGGTAAACAGGTACAAGACCTGTGGGGGGCCTTGGAAGGAGAGTGGAGGATATGGCCCTGCAGTGTCCCTGCGTTTGATCATAAAGATGAATGACCATGAGGAGGCAGCTGCCATAACTTTGAAATAGGGTTGTGGGATGGGATCTATCATAACTTTGAATAGATGTTAAGTGAATGGTCATTTTTTGAGGACTATCTGTATTCATTTGTGACTAAACAATGGGGACAAGTATTTTAAAATATATTGGGTCTGACTGATCAACTGATTTTGGATCCAAAATATAGGCATTATTCTTAACTTTAATGATATCAGTGAAAATCACATTGATTTTGGTCTTAACAACAGATTTTTCAAACTGAATACAGGTAAAGAAATGTTCAGATGAACAAATCAGATGAATTGTTAATAAACGAATACGTAGCTACTCCCTGAGTAGAAAATTATATTCAGTGTTGTTTCAACCCTTCATTGGTTTTGTTTTCCAGTAAAACATAAATCACTCTTAAAAGTTTGGCTTTTACCATATTGTTTGCAATTTGTGCATTTTATACAGACAGACAGATTGGGTTTCATTGTTTTGCTCTATGGGATTATTGATGGAATTAGAAACAAATGTACAAACATGGAAAACTCTATTGAGTGTTTCAAAATCATTTTCTGTGATAATTAGGTCTTTCTCAGTTGTGTCTAAAATAATATAATCTGATGATCATCCAGAGGGAAGACCTTGGATGCCAGCCTATTCATACAAAATCTCAACTGAAAAGTCATTTACGGGTGATAATCCTGCCATGAAATATCTATGATTATAGCTGCATTATGATCGCAACATTTAGTACAGTATTGGACATAAAATTGCTATATAAACAAAGCAGAATTATGTTGAGTTATATGCTCAGATGAAGTTTGTATCCTGTTGGAATAGTAGACCATTGTAGCAATGTTTATACTTTTGAGGCAGTTTTTCCTCCCTAAACATTTCCTTGTCCATTCACATTCATGGAAACTTGTTCTGCACTGCTTGAACTAAATAAGGCCCTTTTGTAAAGCATTTAAGTGATGATATAATGACCACCCAGGTAAAAAATGTACTAAGGAGAATAAATTCCATCAGGGGGCTTATTAAAATGTAAAGAGTAGTTTTAATTAAGTTTGATTGTAAGCTAAACAAGCTTTTTTAAAGGAACAAGCTATCTTTGTATTCCTTTATATTTTTCTCTTAACTGTGGTTTCAGATTCTAATTCAAAAATAATTTTAAAAAAAGCTATCCCAGAGATATGATTTTGAAGGTATATATTTAATTATTTTTTAGCATTATACATTGCAAACATAGGACTCTTATTAGATCACCACTTGGTTTCTTAATTAAATTCTCCATTAAAAATAACTGATCTTGGTCTTATCAGCTGTGACTTTTCAGACTGAAAACACGTAATAAATTGTATCTGTGGAAATCTGAGATAGATTACAAATTGAGGAGTATGTGGCTGATCTCTGAGTTGAAAGTTATACCCAGTGATGTTTTAATTCCCCTAAATCCCAATCTCATAAAATAATTGTTTTCTCTCCAATGTTTAATTTAGTACTGATTTGTTTATCCAAGGACAGGTTCAATTTGGTGCTTTATGATTGGAGTAATGGCCAGTTGTGTCTGTAGAGTTTGGTAAAAGAAGTCAAAATGCTGGTTGTAGTGCTGCAATTAATGTTCTAGTTCAGTTTTTCACTTGAAAAAACATGTCAATTTTTCTAATATTCTGTTTTATTAATTATTCATTAGATATATATATCAATTTATTTTCCAGGAATGTAAATAAATTAGCACAAGTAAAATCTTTTTCCTTGAAGTATTAAAGCAGCTGCATTCTTTTATTTTTCCTGTGGCTGCTTCTGTTGTTGGCTCTTGGTGCATGCACATGCAACCACTTCATTTCTGACAATCCCAACATGATGCTGTGTTAATACAAGGACGGCAAGGGATAAGCTTGAAGCAGTCACCCAAGCATTCCAAAGGATACAGTTGCTTTAATGTGTCTGGATTCACTGGTGCTAACAAGCTTTGTGAAGCACTTTTTTGAATTCTTTTCATAGTCCCATTACATAGCATTCAAATAGCGTTTCTCTAGTATTTCCACAACTATAACCTATAAAATGTAGATGCAGATAGCGACTGGCCAATTTTACCCAGTGATCTTCCAGGAATGAAATTGGAACCCAGTCTGCATCTTCCCAATCCTAGGCCAACATCTTAAGTATGGCTGCATGTATACAATTAACCATTGACATTTTGTTTTAATAAATGTATTCTCTTCTGTTTTTCAGTCCACATTATTTTAGGAACAACTACTTTGTGATCAATATTTTTTAATTAATGTTAATAATTTATATTAATAGTACTGCAAGTTGGATCATGTGTAAATTGATCTTCATGATCTTCTTCCAGTAAAGAAGGATGACAGAGAGATTTCATGTAAAAAACAGATGGCTTGTTTACACAACCTGAACATGAACTTTACATGTTCAGCTTTAAATCTTGAACTGGAAAAAATGATGACAATAGTAATAATGCTGCATCAATTCTATTAAAAAATCAATTTGTACTTCAATTCCATGATTAAAAAAGAAATTATATTTCAGTAATTATTATTCCATTCCTATTTAAAGTTTCTTTTTATTTAAAGAATTTGTTATAATGCACAATTTTATTGAAAACATTCAGATTCTTGAGAGATGCAATGTTCTTATATAATTCTTGAGAAACATTAACCATCAGGATAGGATTCCAATTCTGTCCTTGTGCTGTCCAGCCAGTGTATGGGAATTGGATAGTTAGGTAGCAATTGTGAGCTGTCCCCTTAAGGGAATGCATCATAGTAAATGTAATTAAAGATATACTGGGAAATGTAGTTCATGTCACGTGGCCACATCTGTAATCCCGATTGGTCACTAATTTGACCCTTGATGGGTTGGGGGACTTTTCCTCACTTTTGCCTGAATTCCCTGACTCATGGCAGCTGCTTTCTATCACTACGAGATGGGTTAGGAGATAACCATCTTTTACCTACAAATCAGATATACAAAGGAATTGGACATAAAGAAGAACTTCATCACAAATGTGAGTCATGAAGATACCCGATGAACCAATAATAAATACTTTGTATTGATGTTTTGTTGAGTTTATCTATCTGCATCTGTACAGCTTAGAAATCCACCACTGTACAGAATACAGAAAAGTCCTCCAGTACTTAACGCCTATTGCTTTTGAAATAATACATGTTGCTATACTATTAAATTGACACATTTGTAAAAATTATCCTTCCATTTCAGTTGATATAAAACTCAGCCTATAGATTTCAATGTTAATAGCCTAGAAAAGAGCTGTTTTCAGTTCTATAATATGTCAATACGAGCTTTAATGCCTTTGTCAATTACCCTATATTTGACATGATGCAGGGCAATTGTCATGAGAACATGATTAAATATGCATTGTATCATGAGAATGTGCTTAAAGTTGAATAATAGCATTTGAATTTATTAACAAAGTTGTTTGAGTGTGACTGCATCTAAATAGAGATTTATGTTAATTACCTTGATAATGCATATATTTTAAAAAATATTCCTACTTAAAAGAAGGGTTCAGCTTTTTAGACTAGACTTGTTAGTACTATTACTTTGCCCTTCTTACTTTAAAATTGGACAACATCAGTGTTCCCTTTCTTTTTCTGGAACTGTCTTTGAAGACTACTTAGAACCTTTAATTGGTGCAAATTCAGCTCTGTGTTTGGCAGGCAAGAGCTATTAAAGCAGTGCTGCAACAGCACTATATCAATATTATGGTTATTTCATTGGTTGCCACTTTTGGATAAAATTAATAGTGCTGGTTTTTAACCTATAAAACCTTATTCTCTGCTCCATTGAGTAATTGTGCTATCAAGTCATTGTTAACTCGTAGAAACCACCAACCTCCATGATGATTATTGAATACCTGTACTGTGTTGCATTAAATTTGTATTGCTTTATAACAGAGTGAAGGAAATGATTGCAAAAATAAAGGAATTGTGCCTTGTTTGTAAGAAAAAAGTAAAATTTAAAATATACAATTACGTATATTATTTAGGTGCAAGGACTGTGAAAAATATATTTATAAGGAAGTGTGCAATTCTTTGTAAATTACAGCCACAGTTAGAGTTGTGTAGTGATAGAGAAATTCTTCGAAAGTTTTTCCACCTTCAGATATGTGGATTCTCACAATATATGGATTCCAGAATTCTTCAGAAACAATTGGGTAATTCTGGGACAAAGTCTACATATCTGCAGGGCATGCAGATGGGGTAAGGTCAGTTAGGATGTTGAAATAGAGCAGGAAAAATGCAAATTAAAATTTTTAACTTGGCCAAGAAGCCACTGACCTCTATTTTTCAGTTTCAACTATCTCAAACAGTTGTTATGAAAGGAGAAAGAATGCCATCCATATATGCAACCTCACTTTCAAAGAAAAATGAGCTTTAAAAAATACATATAAGCAAAAGCTTTTCTTCAGAATTAAATGGGTTAGCATGTTAAGTATCATATTAGTCATTATGTAAGGATATATTTCAGTGTCTGATTTATAATGGAAGAGATTTTACAACTTTGGCTTTTCAATTTTGTTTTAAAATGTCCTTCTCAACCTTTTCTAATTGAACTGCTCATTACTGCCAATTTCTGAGAGTCATGTTGGAATAACCAACCTTCTCCAACCAGGGACATCAGTGCTTGCATATTGTTCAAATAAGACATTATGTCTGGTCAACATTATTTATAATACTAAAGATAGTTTTTCACTCTAATAATTTCAGCCAAAGTAGGTCATTCAATAAATGTCAGTAAGGCAGAAAAATAAGTTAAATGTCACTTGAAAGAGCTATCTATGCATAAATTTGTGAATAAAAGCTTTTATAGGTAACCTGTTAAAGATCTTTTTATTCCATTGTTTTTTAATGATGCCTGAATGAATGATTATATTAAATAATCTAGAGGTTTACTTTGTTGCCTACTTGCTTGTATTCAGAAACTTAATAATTATAAATACTGGAAGAAAAGGTGTGTCTGTCTTTTTAAAAAGATAACTAAGTTAACAAAGGTTTCCAGGTAGGTTATCATAATTCTTACTAGCTTATTAAATTCAACCCAATATAAATCGCTGAGGGTTTTGTTCTTGTTTCTGAATTCTTTCTGTACAAAGTCTAACCAGTTTACACTGTCATCTCTGAATTTGTGCCATGTTTATCCTTGTCATAATGTAACAAGGGTTTGGCTTTATTTCAATACGTACATATCTAATCAAATCTTGGGTATAGGTCTTATAAATAAACACTTGATACTTGAACTTCATCTTCCTTTAAACATATTTATTTGGAAAAATAACAAAGTATTTCTAGTAAAGAAAAATGCTGCTTTTTAGAAAATACATTGCTTCAAGTAAGTAGAAAAATGTATGATTCAGGTTAGCAATAATTTCATTTGCAGATATCCTTTACTTCCTAGCTTGCATGAGGAAAGCTGAAAGGGAATTGTGCTTGGTTATGAGGCCAAGGTTTCCCTTTCAGATACTTTGATTGAATGCATGAAACTTGGCAAGAGTAAGGATCAGAAAGAGGAAAATATCAGGAGAAAGGGTGCCATCAAATCCGTAGATTTCTATAGTTTTCTATGCATAGACTGCACAGTTTTCTATTTAGAATCTAGGACTATAATTTGGCATTTTATATAGTGTGCTATTCAGGTTTTTGGTAAACATTTTAATAAGCTTTTCTAGGTATCTAAACTGATAATCTAGGAATTGTTCAATCAAAACCACTCATGGTATCACTGTACCATATTTTACCTTAATTATAGGCAACAAATTTGAAGTGCAAGATTTGAAGTTTGTAATATTTGCACAGCACATGATTTGATTAAGATGCAATAATTCAATGTATAGAAACTGATAGGGAGAGGTATCACTGCCAACATATTTGTTTTGGGAGGATGAAAGCATGTCTTTTATTTATTTGATTTCTCCCCCTGCCACTTTGTTACTTTATGAGATAAGTACTATTTTATTTTTTATAAATTATTATAACATAAATATTAAAGTTTATTTATATTTTATGTATATATGAAATAAAATTTTATTTATGAAATATAAATTATAAAATACCTATTATATATCTATATTTTATATTTAAAATATAAAAATTACTATATGTTAAATGTTGTAAATATTAGGAGAATTCCTCTGTTATTGCCACCAGTTTGTTGAGGGAAGCCATCCATTCCTATTTCTGACTTCCTGGATCTTAAAGTTTTCGTTGGCACCATCTTCGGTTCATCGGTGTGGGGGGGGGGGACAAAATAATTAAGAAATGTACCTTATTTATCCTGGATAATATGTTACTGAGGGAATAAGATTTTCTCAATTACAAATATTTTTTTAAAGTTTCAGGACACAAAAATTGATAACAAAACACAGACCAGTGACATTTGAATAAGTTTGATTAGTACCCCTTTTCTCTTTCTAACTTGGTATTCAGGCCTCTTCATTCATAGCAGAGTCTTGTAGCTCCCAGATGTCTTGATTAGATGCTTATGAAGACAAAGATTCTTTTAGCAGAAACGCAAGCAAAAATAGCGCATTTCACTAGAGATGCTGTGCAACAGATCGGGTACCGTATAGCGCAAGATATATATGGCTATGTATTTTGTTAATGTTTATGCAAAATAACCTCTTACCGATCGAAAGCTTAATGTATTTCTATATTAAGGAGCCATTACAATGTAAAACAAATCTCTTGAGAACAGCTTCTAAATATGCCTGATTGGAATAAATGCATGAGAGATGCAAAAGTGTTACATCTGTGTTTTTGGATTGTCTCCACTTTTAATTAGTCTCCTTTAAAAATCTCTACTTACCCATAATTTTGAATGGAGTGTCTATCAAGTGATTAGTTTGGCTAGGGTCACGCATTACATCAAGCCATGATTTATTTTAAATATGGTTTGCTGAACAAGTCTTAGTTGCATGGTCTGCATAAAATTAAGCTATAATTTACCTTACATTATAGACTACAGTGGCTGGATTTGTATATCATGCTAAGCCAAAAAAATTAAAGAATTTTGCCTCCTAATGTGTTAAAATTCATACTTTAGAAAATTTTAAAATTCATACTTTAGAAAAGCTAACTTTTTAGCAACAGGTGCAGAAGATAATGGTGGTGTATATTTTATAATTTTGGATAATTAAATATTTTAAGTATTTCAAGTTTTTTATAGATTGCTGAATGGACAGATAAACATACTTGGCTGGGTTTCTTTTTTAATTGCTACTTTCTATTGACTGTCATGTAGTAAAATAAGTGACTGGCATTGCTTGTGGGAAGCTAGCAGGAAAGGTTGCCAATGGTGATCATGTAACCATGGGATGCTGCATTCATTATATGTGCAAACTGATTGCCCAGACCTTGATCACAATCACATGACTCTGGAGGTACTGGGATGGCCGAAACCTTGAGGACCGGTCCTAAGTACCACATGTTCGGCACCTTCATAACTTTTGAACAGTTGCTGAATGAGTGGCTGTTGAACAAGGACTATCTGTACCATCATCCTGCTCCTGTCAAAAATAATCTAAAAGTGCGACCTATGTTATTTCAGCCCCATACCCAGGCCTGAAAAATCAGGCCTGGGTATTTCAATCAGGATCATCTAAAACTGTTGTATAATCACCTTCTCCATATACTTCCCTAAAATGGGAATTTGGATACTGTACAGTATGATTGAGTCTTGTGTTTGGCCTATTAATGGCTTCTTGAGGACAGGGCTAACCAACACCGCTTTAAGGGACAATGGAACCAGTCTCTCCCTTTAAGAAGAATTTAACATTGTCAAAAACCAGCCACACAGGAAGCCTTCACCAGCCAGGAGGGGCATGGATTTAAGCTCACAGTCACATGTCGACTTCCTCAGGTCTAAAGAGTTCAAACTCATTTATCTGTTTATCCCCAAACAACCTTAAAGGAAATTATGCCACACTGGCAAAGAAAGGAACTGATAAATCTGTAGTAAAACAGTAATAAGAAAAAAAAAATCCCCCATGTGTGTTTCACAATAGTTTCATATGTAAGTAAAAATGTTTTTACAAATATTATTGCAGATATTTTTCAATATTTCTTAACCATTAAGGAATCTGCAATGGAAAGTTTAAGAATTCTGCATCCTGCTGAGCAGTTAGCGATTACTATACTTTGTACTTATTTCTTGGTTGGATGACTTCTAATTGACAAATCTATAAAAACAGGAAAAGCAAGTCTTTAAGCTATACAGCAACTTGGCATACATTTTTAAATCTCCTTTTTTCAAGACTTTCTTCCTAGTCCTAGAGAAAGAGAGAGAAGCTGACCTGATTTGATGAGATCCGGTTTTGTTTTGTTGTTAAGGCACCTGGCTGGAAAGCAGGAGACTGATTCAAGATCTCTCTTAGAGATGAGAATCGGTTGAGTGACTTTGGTCCAGTCACTCTCTCAGCCCAACTTCACTTCACAGGATTATTGTTGTGGGAAAATAGGAGGAGGACGATGTGTTGAATATGTTCGCTGCCTTGAGTTAATAAAAGCAGAATACAAAATATATGTTTCTTGTCATCTGAGATTCTAATAATGACAAGCATGTTGATAATGCCATGATAAGTCTAGTATCATTTGGTTTTGAATAATGTTAGACAGAAAAGACTTATTTAATTACAATTAGTCTGGAATCTAGCTTTATGTTAGATTTGTTTAATCCAATTTTATGCAACTTTTTTTTTTTGAAGAACCAATGGGCAATCTGTTCCTTTGCAGTTAGTAGTATTTCAAAAGGGGCATTGTGTTAAAGATATGTATGTAAAACATTTAATGTTCTGATTAAATCAGTTAATTTAATTTTCTGATTAAATCAATTAAATCTGATCAGCTAAAGTTACTAATATTGGTAATTTGAAATATCTCACTAAATAGTATAAAAATTGAAGAGAAATATAACATTTGCTTAAGGAACTGAGGAAGAAATGTCACAACTCTTGTCAATATTATTTTGTAAAAACAAATATATTGCTTCCATTCTGTACTTTCCTAAAGGCATAGGTAGAAGGAATTTACATGTGGAGTATTAAATATTTAATGTCTGTTTTTTTTTTAAAATATCTTTTGAGAGAAAGGCTGATAACAGTCCACAACTATACCAAGCAGTAGAGAAGTTTATACAAGTAGTCCTTGACTTATTCATTTAAGAACAGTTCAAAATTACAATGAGCTTGGCAAAAGTGATTTATGACCCATCCTCATTATGACAATTGCATTATGACAATTGTCACATGATCACACTTTAACTACTTGGCAACCCACTTGTATATCATGCCTCATCAGAGCCCAGTTAGGATACGGAGGAGTTGAAACCAGGACCACCCGACAAGGATGGCACATCTCCCTTGGCATGTTTGGAAAGGCCAGAGGCTGAGGAAGATGATGTCCCCAGCCACTCAGGCATTGAGGGACCAGACAGAAAGCTGCCTGGTTTCACAGACACAGGGGAGGATCACTTGCTGACAGCTGTGGTGCTGGTAGACAGCAGACCCCCTCTGATGGGAACAGCTGTCTCCCCCACATGATCGAAGGGCACGGAGGGTGGGATGGGGGCAAGCTCTAAGTGGGGATGTGAGGAGAATGTCACCCTGCCCCTTCTCACAAAGAATACCTGGTGTGGATTGATTTAAGGAGAAGCCAGGGGTTAGAGAGTTTATCAGGAACAGCTTTTTTTTTTTTTGATCGTATTTCTATACCGCTCCCTCTCCGAAAAGGGACTCGGGGCGGTGTACAGCCTAATAAATACATAAAATACAAGAATATAAAATTAAATAGAGTTTAAAACCGAATTAAACATAAATATAGCTGCATCCCGAAAGTTTAAAAATGAAGTTTAAAATTTTAAAAACCCTATTAACTTAAAACCCCTTAAACCCTTACTGGGCCAGGCCAGCCTGTTCAAAAAATAGGGTCTTAACTGCGCGCCGGAAGGAGAGGATATCTGTCATGGCTCGTATCTCCGGGGGGAGATCATTCCACAGGGAGGGCGCTCCCACAGAGAAAGCACGCACCCTCGGGGCCGCCAGCCGACAACGATCAGGTGGCGGTACCCCAAGTAGGGCGACCCTGTGGGAGCGTACTGGGCGGCGGGAGGTTGTTGATGGCAGCAGGCGGTCCCGTAAATACCCAGGTCCCGAGCCATGGAGCACTTTAAATACCGTCAGTACCACCTTGAATCGAATCGGAAAGGCCACAGGAAGCCAGTGCAGCCTGCGGAGAAGTGGTGTTACGTGAGCGCCCCGAGGGGCACCCACGATCACCCGCGCGGCTGCATTCTGAACTAACTGCAGCCTCCGGAGACTCTTCAGGGGAGCCCCATGTAGAGAGCATTGCAATAATCCAAGCGGGAGATAACGAGGGCAGAAGTGACTGTGCGAAGTGCGCCCAGATCCAGAAAGGGCCGCAACTGGTAAATCAGACGAATCTGATAAAAAGCCCCCCTGGTGACGGCTGCAATATGTTCTTCCAAAGACAGCCGCACATCCAGGAGGACACCCAAGTTGCGTGCCCTTTCCACGGGGGTCAAAACCTCTCCCCCCACGGCCAGCGAAGGAATAAGCTGGCTGTATCTGGGCGCAGGAAACCACAGCCACTCGGTTTTGGCCGGGTTGAGACGAAGCCTGTTACGACCCATCCAACCCCGCACGGCCTCCAGGCACTGGGTCATCACTTCGACGGCTTCGTTGGGGTGGCCCGGGGTGGAGATGTACAGCTGAGTATCATCAGCGTACTGATGGAACTCCACCCCAAAGCCACGGATGATCTCACCCAGCGGCTTTACATAAATGTTGAACAGCAGGGGCGAGAGCATCGACCCCTGAGGCACCCCACAAAGCAGGGGCCTTGGGGACGATCTCTGCCCCCCCGTCAACACAAATTGCGAGCGGTCGGAGAGGAAGGAGGAGAACCACCGCAACACGGTGCCTCCAACCCCCAACCCCTCCAACCGCTGCAATAAGATACTGTGGTCGACAGTATCAAAAGCCGCCGAGAGATCTAACAGGACCAGGACAGAGGAACAACCTCTGTCCCGAGCCCTCCAGAGATCATCAACCAACGCGACCAACGCCGTCTCCGTGCTGTGCCCGGGCCTGAAGCCCAATTGGAGGGGGTCAAGAGAACTCACTTCATCCAGGAACCGGGGGAGCTGACGGGCCACCACACTCTCTACAACCTTCGCAACAAAGCGAAGGTTGGAGACAGGACGGTAATTTGATAACAATGCTGGGTCCAGGGACGGTTTCTTGAGGAGGGGCCGCACCACCGCCTCCTTCAAGGCGGCGGGTAAAAGCCCCTCTCTCAAGGAAGCGTTTATAATACCCTGGAACCAGCCTCGTGTCACCTCCCGAGTGGCCAAGACCAGCCAGGAGGGGCACGGGTCCAACAAACAGGTGGTGGCATTCAGTCCCCCCAGCACCTGTCCACGTCTTCTACAGTAACAGGGTCGAACTCAACCCAAATGGCCTCACCGATATCTACCCCTGCCCCCCCGCCCGGAGATGCCCAGTCGGAGTCCAGCTCGTCCCGAATCTGAGCGATTTTGTCCTGCAGAAACCTAGAAAACTCCTCAGCCCGTCCCTGTAAGGGATCCTCCCGCGCTTCCATCTCTAAAAGGGAGCGGGTCACCCTAAACAGGGCGGCTGGGCGGTTTTCCGCGGACGCAATAAGGGTGGAGAGGTAAGTCCTCCTCGCCACCCTTATCGCCACTAAGTACGTCTTAATATAAGATCGTAGAAGTGTTCGGTCAGACTCAGAACGGCTAGCTCTCCAACTACTCTCTAGGCGTCTTTTCCGGCGCTTCATCTCCCTTAGCTCCTCGGAAAACCAAGGAGCCATTTGGGATTGGCACCGGGTCAGAGGCCGCAAGGGCACGACCCGGTCAAGGGCCCCAGCAGCCACCCTATCCCAGGTGGCAACTAGGCCCTCAACCGAGTCGTGTGTGTGAGCTTCGGGAAATGGCCCAAGCTCCATCAGGAACCTATCCGGGTCCATCAGGCGCCTGGGGCGGTACCATTTAAGCGGCCCCGCCTCCCTGCGGTCGGGGGGTGCGGAACGGAAGTCGAGCTTCAGGAGCGAATGGTCTGTCCATGACAGGGGTTCTATAACTATGTCCCCTACACCCAGACCACTCTGCCACTGATCAGAGACAAAAACTAAATCCAGGGTGTGACCTCCCACGTGAGTAGGGTCCCGAATTAACTGGGTCAGGCCCATGGCTGTCATGGAAGCCATGAACTCCTGAGCAATCCCCGAGGTACCGCCGGCAGAAGGGAGGTTGAAATCCCCCATGACCATAAGCCTGGGGGTCTCAACCGCCACGCCGGCTATAACCTCGAGGAGCTCAAGCAGGGCCGATGCCGCATAGCAGGGAGCCAGGTATGCGATCAGCAAGCCCACCTGCACCCTGGGACCGAACTTCATGAAAAGAGACTCACGCCCGGTCGTCTGAGAAACAGTGGATTCCCTCGGACACAGATCCTCCTTAATAACCACCGCAACACCCCCGCCCCTCCCCTGGGCCCTCGGCCGATGATAAACCCGAAACCCAGCTGGGCACACCTCCACAAGGGGAACTCCCCCCTCTGGGCCCAGCCAGGTCTCAGTAATACCCACCAGGTCCGCTCCCCCCTCACAGATCAAATCATAAATGAGGGGGGCCTTATTAATAACGGACCTGGTGTTACACAACATCAGCTGAAGGCCCTGGGCCCGATCGTTCACACCCCCCGGGGAACGGGACATAACAAGGGGGTCGGAGCGCGCCACCGCCGACAAATAGCGGGGGCGCGCTCCCAAAATAGAATGTGGCCCCCTATAACCGCCAAATCTGCCACTCCCGCTCACCGTACTAATCGCTTTAAAATCACCCTCCCTGGGACAACCCCCCATCCTCAATACAGCCCCATCCGATCCCAAACCCTCCCGGCAACGCTTAACCCACGACCCGGTTCCAGCCCCAGGCGGGTTGTCCCCCAACCCCCGCCCGGCCAACCCTAACCCCTTTAAGAATCTAATTAAAAATTTAAAACAACCCTCCCTCCCACGTTTCCGGCGACCCCACCATCTCTCCGGATCCCAAGATCCGTCCTTGAGAAAGGCCTTAGAAAGGCAGGCGGGCCAACTCTGAGATAGGGGGACGTTTCTCAGGGCCCGCAGATGTTTCGAGGAATATGTCAATTGTGTCTTTGGCTGGATCTTCCCTGACTGCCATCGACCAGGCAAAGGCCGAACCAAGTGGGACCCAAGTCCAGGTCGAAGCAGCTGCACCCCACCGACAGCTGGCATCCGGCCTCGTGGGGGACCCATCACTCGGGGGCGCAGGTCATGTTTTCTGGCCTCGCCGCAGGCCCTCTCACTGTCCACGGCAACGGCCCCGGCCCCGGCCCCAGCCCCAGCCCCAGCCACACTCCTCCACCTCCAATTCTGATGGGAAATGCCGGACACCTCGTCAAACCTACGCCGTCCCCGAGTGGGTGAAAATGCTGAGGACTGACCAAACAGCGCCCTCGTCGCCCGAGAGGCCCAAAGAGCCCTCGGCAACAACGGCTCCGGCCCCGAATCCAGTCCCAGCTCCGGCCTCCACACCAACGGCGGCCCCAGCGGCGGCAATGATGGTCTCAGCGGCCCCAACGGCGACGGTGGCGATGGCTCCGGTGCCGGCAACGGCCCCAGCAACAACAGCGGCAATGGCACCGGCGCCGGCAATGGCCCCAGTGGCGGCGGCGGCGGCCTCAGCGGCCCCAACGACAACCTTCTCCGGCCTTCCCATGGCTGCCTCCGCGTCGGTGACAGCCCCAATGGCGGCTCCGACCTCAATGGCGGCATCAACAGCGGCCCCAGCGACGACGGCGGTAGCCCTAGCGGTCCCAGCGGTGGTGGCGGCGGCCTCAGAGGCCCCAACGGTGACCTCCTCCGGCCTCCCCACACCTCTTCCACGCCGGCAACTGCCTCAGTGGTAGCAGCGGCGGTGGCAGCAGCGACGGCCCCAACAATCTTTTTGGCTTAAGATTCCTCTGGCTTTGACTTGTGCTCTGCCTATAGCCTTGCTTTTACCTTGCAGACTGCCTTTGGCCTCATGGACTTGCTTTGCCTTTTTCTTTGTGGATTGGCTTGGCCTTGTGGACTTGCCTTTGGCCTTGTGGACTTGCCTTGTTCTTTGCCCTTGATTCTGAACCTTGCCCTATGAACTTGCCCCTTCTGTTTGGACTTTCTTTATGGTTTACTGATTTTTGTTTGGGCCACTAGGGGTGGCTACCTTCAGGGTAGTGTGGAGTGGAGCCTTACCGGCCATTGTAAGGCCATTTCTTGTGCCTTAATTAGAACAGTAAAGGACACATATCGATGCCTGCCTCTACTTAGGTGGCCTGGGTCATAACGTTACATTTGTTGCATCTTTTGGTCATGTGATCGTGTTTTGTGACCTTCCCAGAAGCATCCAACAAGGAAAGTTGTTTAGGGAATCTGGGTTCACTTAACAATGGCAGTGAAAATGGTCATAAAATCAGATGTACTTGCTTTATGACCACATCAACTTGGAAAATTCCAGTTCCAGTTGTGGCAGTAAGTTCAGGACTACCTGTATTGAACTATTAGTGCCGTTCCCTAATAAACAAACAAACAAATAAACAAACAAAGGAACTTTCTTACAATAGTGGTCTGTTTGTTAGAAAAGTTAGCATCCAGTTCCACAAGCAGATGGGATTCCCCCCTCTCCCCAACAAGTACTATGAAAGTGGTCAAAATAAACCAACTTTTCAAGGACACTTCCAGCAGACTTCTGTACCATCTGCAATTGTTTATTGAACACATATTTACTCTGCTTTTCAGCTTAGAGTGTCTGATGTTAGAGTATTTCTTGCCAGAAGATTTAATATGTGAATTATCAAATCAAAAGATAACCAGAATGGAGGAGGAAAGAAAATAAAGCTTTAGGCATTACTTCTTAAAATTACAATGACTCACTGAGTTGGATACTTTTGAGAGGAAGCAAAGTCCAACATTTTCACCTCCTAAAAGCTTTTGAAATCTGAGTTTGATATATATTTTCTCTTTTTTTTGTCCCCCCTCCCCTCCATTTTTTTTTATATTTTTGTGCCTTTAAGTCCTTGTTGATTTCTGGTGACTGCCTGGACAAGTCCCTACAATTTTCTCAGCAAGCTTTATAGAAGTGTTTTGCTATTGATTTCTTCCCTGGGCTGGCAGAGAGTGACTGGCCCAAAGTCATTTAGCTGGCTTTATACCCAAGGCAGGATTAGAACTCAGTCTCCAGGTTTCTAGCTTAGTGCCTTAACCATTATACCAAACTGGGCGCCTTTCTGCTTTTTTTTTTTTACAAATACTTTAATTTGAATGTTGCTTGTCAAAAGGAAAGTTGGACTTAATGGTTTCAGTAGTTTTTATGGGTCTATAAACATAATGAGCATAGTGCAAAGATGCAGCACAGCATAAAAATTTTATTCTGAAATATGTGGATGGGAAAACCAAAGATTTCTAACTGACCTTGGTTAACCTTAAAAAGGTAACAAGATCAGACTTCATTAGCACCCATTTGGTAGACAATCAAGAATTTCCAAAGCTGTAGGGAAGTTAAAAAAAAATTATCTTGGAAGAAGATGCAAACCAGTTCTAGATTTTTGAAAACTAAAACTAAAACAAAAACCACCTACTGGGACATGTCCATACAGAAACTAAGAATAATTCTTTAACTGAATAATATACTTTTTTTAAAAAAAAATGTTCATCTGGACATTTGACCTCAATTCAGTTCCTAGTGATAAAGCTGCAAACATAAACCAAAGTTACATCGTTACACTTTGTTTTTAAAGAAATTATTAACTATGAAGCAAGTTATTTCAAATAGTTCTTCTTGTTTTTACTATTTAATATATATTTATGAACTGGAATTTATGAACTATTGGAGCGTCTTTGCCTCCTTTTCTCAGCAGCAGTCTCATGAAAATAGGGAATTGTGAAAGATGATATAAGTGGACTGTCTGAAGCCCCAATTCATACCTAGGGCCATGTGCAGTTCTCCAATCTCCTTGTTTATAGCTTCCAAGGTCTTCGCTCTAGTTGTTAAAAATCTGCAGCATAATTTGTTTCTTTTTCCCACACTTCCTAATTCCTCAAAACAGTTTATTATTTCCTCCAAGGTCCCCCTTTCACAGCACGCTCATCCCTTCTCTATCTTTACAATAGAAGGCCATTTCCTTACAATAGCAGATGGAAGATTGGTATGGAGCTTCCCCTGGAGAAGGACGGTATGAGACTGGGGTTATTCTATTGTTTGTCCATATGTAAAGCTGCTCCTTATTTGATTCAGGTTTTTTTTTTCTGCTTTGTCAAATGGGAGCCAGATGATTTTCCCCAAAAAACCATATTTGGCTTAAGCATTACCAGTGTCTGATCTCTAAGTCATTGATTACCTGGTGAATCTGCCTCTGTTTGTTGAAAATGTTAGTGCAGTGTGCATTTGTGTAATTTTGTACATGCATTTACAAACATGGATGCTAACATAATGTATAAGAAATAGTTGAGTTTGATCTCAGGCTTTTATAGGCAAAGTTAGCCCAATTTGTTTTAAAGTTGCTGTTCCAAGTTATTAATTCCAGTTCTTACATTTTATAAACCTACCAGCAGAAACCTTAATATCAGAGCAGTAGGTAATTATTGTTTGGCTGATTTGAAATCTATTCAAGAGTTCATGCAGCTTCAAACTGTGGTCATATATTCATAATGATGGAGTCCTGTGGAAAATAAAAGAATTAACTGTAGGAGTCCTTCCTAAGACATATTAGTGAATGCAAGCTCTTGCTGTGAGAGTGAATTTTTAGGTATGTCCTTTGTGCCATTAACTTGTATATCCAAACTAAATAATTAGTTCATCTTTTATACTTTTATCTTTTTTATTCCAAGACATGAATTATAATGAATTAAAAGCATTATTAAAACTTTTAAAACATTCTTTCCACCTGTTCAACTGGGAATTTTAAAAAAAAGAAAATCCTTCAATATGCTATGAAAGTACAACAGAGGAAGACTTAAATTATTAGATTTTTAACTGTACAGTTCCACATAATGTTAATCTCAGCTGATGTGTTAAAATATAATGGGCATTTGTCCAATTCTCTGTATGAGATCATGAAAATGTGACACAGGTAACCTACTTAAAAGCACTATTGCTTACGTTATAGCACTTTTTCTTCCCAGCCCACAGTAGGCTATTACCAGATGGTTTTTAACTCTGTGTGATTCCCTCTAGAAATCTTAAGTTAATGTATGGGTGTAATTTTAATGGTATAGAGTGGTTTTAGCAACTGGAAAGTATATAAGATGCTGAAAGGATCTTTATATGAAATACTTTGCAGGGAGGGATGGCTATTATGTTGGCATTGATAGTAGAATAATAAAATACACAGTAGATGATATACTATTTAGCCAAGGTCAGGTTTTGTATTGTTCCTCTTTGGTCATACTTGATGCTAAATTTAAATCAAAGTCATTTCCAAAGGCAAAATCAGTACAGGTAGTCCTTGACTTATAACAGCTCATTTAGTGACCGTTTGAACTTACAACAGCATTGAAAAAAGTGACATGACCATTTTTCACACTTATAACCATTGCAGCATCATAAACAAAATTTAGATTGTTGGCAATTGACTCATATTTATGATAGTTCCACTATTCCAGGCCATATGATCTCCTTTTGTGACTTTCTGACAATCCAAGTCAATGGGGAAACCAGATTCACTTAAAAAACTGTGTTGCTAACTTAACTGCGGTAATTCATTTAACTATGGCAAGAAAGGGCATAAAATGGGGCAAAACTCACTTAATAAATGTCTCACTTAGTAACATAAATTTTGTGTTCAACTGTAGTCGTAAGTCAAGGACTACCTGTACATACATTACTTCTTTTTCTTCTCTGGTTTGTCATTCAAGGCTTATCTACACATACGCTACAATGACTTGATATGAATCTTAAGATGAAATATATGGTTGCAGTCGGGTAGGATTACTGTGGGCGAAACTGGCTGGAAATGAAGTTGTTTTTCAGAACATCTAGACACTTTATTTTTAAATGCTTCTAATCATAAAACAAACTGGGGAAGAAACCCTGATTGGAATTAAAACACACATGCATAATGACTGCATGCTTCCTGTATGTTTCAGGATGTGTCTGTGAACACACACACTTTTTTGTGTAGATGATGCATACTTGTTGGCTAAGAGGGCCAATAATTTGTTAGAAAAGTAATTACGATGCAACCCAGGGTATGGCTGTATCTTAAAAATTAACACATTTAGGATCAAGATAGCCATGTTTGGCAGGAAGCTGGAGAAAACAGTTGGAAGCTATATATACTTGGCAAAACAAGAACAACAATAATGAAAATAGATAAAATTTGCATATTCTTGTAGAATGTTTACTAAAGATTGGAAAATAGGTGGAGAAATTTGCTTGGAGAAGGAATTTGTGGTTTGTTGATGAATGACCATCGTTTTTTTCTTTGTAATACACATAGTCCTCGATTTACAACAGTTCATTTAGTGACCTACGTTGGCCCAGAAAAAAGTGACTTACAACAGTTTTTCACACTTACAACCACTGCAACATCCCCATGTCACGTGATCAAAATTCAGATGCTTGGCATCTGGTTCATATTTTTGATGGTTGCAGTGTCCCGGAGTCGTATGATCACCTTTCATGACCTTCTGATAAGCAACGTCATTGGAGAAGCCTGATTCATTTAACAACCATGCTACTAACTTTAACAGCTGCAGGGGTTCACATAACAACTATGTCAAGAATGGTTGTACAATGCGGCAAAATTCACTTAACATCTATCTCATTAGCAATATCAATTTTGGGTTCAATTATGGTCGTAAGTCAAGAATTACCTGTAATGAAATAACACAAGTGCACCATCATGCCTTCCGTCCCTGTCCTATCGTCCCCATTTATTTGTATCTATTTCCTGTATTCCTATTCATGTTTATACTTATACCTATTAACTTATAGACAATTGACAAATAAAATAAAATAAATAAAGCTAGATGCAAAATTGGAAATATTGAGTGGTCAATATTGGTATAATAACTTTAGTAGTTAGCTCTCTAATGTAGTATCTGTATTTTCCAGGTCCTCTGCTGCAAATATTAATTTCATTTATATTATTTTAATTTTAAATACCGAGCTGGCATATTGGGAAGAAATACCCTAGCTTTTAGCATTATTATTATTTGCAGGAATGGCCCCATGAAACTGCTTAAAAGTGGAAAGCCTAGGTTGGGTGCGAGTGTAGTGTTGTCTTGAAAGTTTATTCACCTGCCAGAAAAAAGGCAAAGATAAGTTGGGGATAACAAGAAGCATGCTGCAGACTAGAAGAGGAGAATGAAAACATTCCTCAACAGTTCACTTTCTGGTAAACACAGGTTTGGGGACTGGCTTTATAACAGCCATTTTGTGAGAGTCTCTGTGACATGATCTTGTTAGTCCACATATGCCCAGTGACTCCTTTTTTTAATGATGTATAGTTACCTTTTCCCAGTATTTTCTTAGTAATATAGCAATAAACTCTCGGGCTTTTATTGATGAAAAATAAAGATAATTTATCTGTGGATAAAGGTTGGTTTTTAATCAGTATCATATCATATCAATATAGAGGGGTGGGTGTTTTGTTCAGAGGCACTCCTCCAAATATTTATTTAAAACTTTTTATTTTTTTATTTCTGTTCTTGTTATAAAACCTAATACTGTAGACCTGTGAAAGGCTTTCAAGGATGTTTAGAAGAAAAAAATGGCTTCAGCAATTGCTCACGTTTTACCAGACCTTTTTAAAATGCCTTTGCATTTCTGTTGGTACTGGATTTTGATATCACTATTCTTATCACAAATCCTAATGGATGAAATAGTGGCAAGTAAAGAATAAATGCCATTCTGATCAACAAACAGCATGTATTATTTTTATCGTTATTTGTGTGGCAATATTTTGATTACAGTACTAAACTGCTGTTGTTTTGACAGTACAATACAATACAGTGGGGAGAAGGAGGCAGATGTAAGAGTAAACTCTGCTGTAAAGCCAGATGCTTTTCATTAAAATGCATGTTAGACATTAGAGAAATCAACCCAGCAAACATTTCATAGAATTTTTGGTCATCAAAAAACAATACTCAGTTGGAAGAACTAGTGCATTGCACTATTACTGGATACATTTTCACTGTATCAGTTTAGACTTATAGTCTGAAGTTGCCTTATTAAAGATAAATCTTAGTTAAGATTAAACATATTGTAAAGTTCAATCAAATAACAATCAAAACCAGAAGCGATCTCAGAGCTGCATCTAAAAACAAGAGAATATACAGAGAAGCCTGTGAAATTTCATTTCTTGTCATGATATATTATGATATTGGGCTATCTGAAGTACTTCTATGTCTCCTCAGATGTGGAAGCCAATTATGTATTTTGAGCAGCAAGTGATTTATCACATATTCAAAGGGAAGTTCATTTTATCCTAGTTTTCTGTTTTGTATGTGTTAAAGGAGTAAGGGATGAATAATAAATGCATACGCTTTGTATAGTTGACTATTGGCATAGAGTTAATGCTTGGATATCTGTGTAAATAGTTGTGTAAGAGATTGCCCTTTAAAGAGGAGCATGAAGCCAAATTCCTTCACTAAATCAACCTCAAAGGAAAGTTTTTTCACCTCTTGAGTTCACTCATGGAAGGGGAGAGCTCAGAATGTCTTGCCTGAACTCAAAATTGTGTTAAACATGATATGGTCTTTTCTGAGATCGTCCACTATTCCTCATTTCTTTAACATATTTTAATATATTTAATGTTTATTTTGTTTAGGGATTTCCATTTTACCCTTTAGCTGTTTAGAAAGTTTGGAATGTTTAAAAACAGTGTTTACTGAACAATGTAAAAAGGGAGAAATAAATTGTCTCCACATTAAAACCATCAAGGCAGCAGAGAAAAGAAATATTGTTATAACAACTTGAATTCCTTGAAAAAGAACATCTTTACTATTCTTCCAAAGGCAAAAAAGGCTAAAGGGGGAACTTTTGCAATTCTCATTGGTTTCTGTTTCATTCCCACTAGTTGTGCATGTGAAGGGCAGTAGAATACAGAATATAGTTTCTGAAGGACAAAATAAAGTGTATTGGTAATCCCTTGTGTGAGAAAAGACATCAATCTGTCTAGAGCACTTTCACACTTGGCTATTTCAGCTCCCAGAATCCCCCAGTATGTTGGCTGCGGAATTCTGGGAGTTGAAGTACACACATTTTAAAATGGTGAAATTTGAAAAAACACTGGTCTAAAATTTTATAGGAAGCACAGCTAATACTTTGAATGACGCCTTGGAATAAAGTAGAAATGCACCTAGTCAACCTTCATTGATCTTGACAACCAAACAGGGCTGTACATACTAGTAATTATCGCTTAACAATGGTAACAATTAGAACTGGATGTTCCGACACTAAATGACCTGATGATAAAGTGTGGTTGATAACACCACTTCCAGCACTTCTTGTTGCTGTTGTTAAATTAATTTAGCGTGACTTTAAGTACAATGTCATGTGGTCACCACTTGTGACTCCCTTCCAGCTTTCCCATTGATTTTGCCAGCAGGGAAGGTGGCAAATGATGATCACATGACTGAGAAATGCTGCAACCTCTGTAATTGCCAGCTGGTTACTTAGCACCCAAATTGCAATCATGTGGCTATAAGGACACTGCAACAGCTGCTCTGTTCAGTGTCCTTATAGCCTCACTCTGAAGACTGTAAATACAGTGTTGTTGTAAGTTCAAGTGATCACTGAACATATGGTCATTAAGCAAGGACTACCCGTAGTTAGCATTTGGATAGGAACTGCAGTTTTCAGATTAAAAATTAGATTAGAAAATTTTAAAAAATGCCAAGAGAAGACATTAGCAAACCATTTTTGTATGGCTACTAAGGAAGCTATACGTATATGTTCATGAAGTCGCTGAAAAATAAATTTGACTTAAAAGCCATGTTACTTTAGCACTGAACACTCAAATGGCTCTAGAATCTTTCTTGTATTTTTTTAACAGGATATGTCATTACTACTTGTTGAAATCTAAAGTGCCAGTGAAGAAAGAAAAACGTTAATGAGGTCCAACCCATTTCAGATAGGCACCTTTTTCAAGAGCATACTGCAGATTAATTGCTCTGAAACCATTACATCATTCTGCCTAATACAGTTTTTTCCCCACTGGCTTTTGGGATGTTCTTCCTTCTTCCTTTTGTTCTTTGGTCATTAATGCTTGCCTTCCTTTTCTTTGAAGACTAGATTGCTCATCAGATACTCGTGGTGTTGCATACTTCATGCAATTGCTTCATATGATTTCAGTGCCCAAGAAAATAATACAGTATCTTCAGTATCTTTTTCTTCTCCCATATTGCTAGGAAGACATTTGACGTATTGTAGCCTCAATGTATAGAATAATAGTAGTATAATCACAACTGATTTGAAATAATCGTTTGAGTTGGGTTTATCTGAGGAAGATTCAGACTTACAGTTTGAAGAAAATGATTAGCAGCCCTTTATAAGTGTGCAATCTCTTCTATAGTCCATACCAATAATGTTATTTGTAATATATGTTGTCTGCTACTGGCCCACTTTGTTTAAAATATATATTGACTACAAAGTACCCTAAGTGTTTTGATTAAAAAATTAATTTGAAATCATGTTATGCCTAACATATATTTTAATAAAGCTTATAGAATCAAGCTTACATCTTGTTTCCAAGCACTAGTTAAATGTATTGCATGAAATGCCAGTTTTCTTATTTTTAAGTAGAGGGATTGATATTTGGTCACTGAAATTAACTTTCTTAGAATGGACAGATGGGTTTGCTGATTGAAAGAAAAAAAATTCAAATAAGACTTTAGATTCTGCTTTAAAAATACTTTGAATTCTGAAGTTACTGTATGAAATATTATGTGAGCATTCATCTGCATTAAATTTTATATCACATGTACCTTTTAAAATGTGTTTTGTACCTGGTGTTCCATACTGATAAAATAGGAAAACAGATTTAATAATTTTTCTCATGAAATGTAATCATTACTTGAACTGTAAAAAACACAAGCCATTTGATGATTAGAGATAACACTTATTTTCTCATTGGTTTTAACAGCATTTTGTTTTTTATTTATTTTAGGATTCAACAAAATAACACATGCATACCAAACTGTCATAGCATTTGTTCCAGTATCAGGTGTTATTAACATTTGTAGCATTAGGCTAGCTGTATAAACATTAGCATCATGTCAAAATAATGACCAATATAATTAAGAAAACTTCTTTGCTCACCTTTTATTTATAATAAAATTACAGTATTTTTTTCCTTTCTAGAAACCTTATTGTGATTGTTTCAGCAAAAATAAGCTGTGTTGAGGTTCAATATTGATTTAGAGTAAATATTTTTAATGTGTAAAAAAAACCCAATATACCACATTTACCATAAATTCTACCCAGTCTATCTATTCTGTCCAAATATTAGCCAGAGCTATTTAGTTTCTGAATGTAAACATAATTCTGGCTTGTTTTTAAAGAATGTTTTATTTTGGCTTTTAATCTGTGATAACGTGATTGTACTATTGTTTTAATTTTAGATCTATACTTCTTTAAAAGACTTGGTAGGCAGTGATGTATTTTATGAATGCTTAAAATAAATAATATTTAATAGATGGGGTTTTTTTCTTATTTTTTTTAGATAGAAACAGCCTTAAAAGCTTTCCCCATTTTTTGTTGTGAACATTACAGCTAAGGATCATTCCAGCCTTTCTGATTCCATTTGCAGACTTCATGGCACACCTGCCCATTAGCCTTGCACTTAAGACTTTCAAGGATTCCATTAGCTCCCTAACCTAAGATGTATGTCATCTTCCATGATTTACTTGAAATGACTCCGGAGACACAGTTGCTGATGCCAGATTTCAGTTTGTCATCTATGTTTTTCTTCTTTGGACTTTTTCGTTTCTGTTTTTTCATGTCAACTCCTACTTAACTTCATAGATCTTGCTGCAACCTGTGCTTAAGACTTCATCAATTCATATTTATTAGTCCTTCAATAAAGAAGATAAGTTACTGCCTTTAAAAAAATTATATAAAAAAATTTGTTCTGAACCTGTAAATGAAGTTCCTTTGAATAAATGCAGTGTTATTTGAGTAGATAACTCTGTAACACCGAAAAGATGAAACACTAGTTAATGCCAACTTGATAGCAGCCACTGCACAAAGATGGTATTAATGCAATAACATGTGCATCACATCCCTATTTCCACATTTGAATCTATTTTTAACAAAGCTGTTGTAGAACAATGGAGCAGATGTGAGAGACTGTGGGAATTGCTTCCTCTTCTTCCTTCAAAAAAGGAAATTTAGATTGCTCTAAGGCTTTGCACTGCCAGAGCTGACAATTAGCATGGGTCAGTTTTTGACATTATTCCTGCAATATGGGAAGATGAGGAAGAATCTGGAACCAAAACAGGGCACTTTGAAAAACTGGTTAGCAAGGGCTTCTTTCAACCATGTCCTTCAGTCCCTGCCTGCCTTGTCCAAACTTCTAGTGATGCGTCACATGGGAGTTCCCATTGGCACTATCCCACTACCTGAAAGGAAATGCCCAATGGACATTGCCCCTGGTCAGACTCTTGGGTCATTTATAATCTGACCAAATTATTCACCAGTAAATTGGGAATCCATTTGAGAATCGCTATGATGATAACAACAACAATAATAACACACGCTATTACTTCCTGAACCTGGTAAGCTTGAGTCATTTAGCCAGTGAACAAAGACCGATGTCCTTTTAAAAAGATAAAACAGAAATGGTAATTTTGTAATTGAAAAATTATACAGTTGAATGAAATACTATATTTAGCATTGATAAGATTGTAACTATCTCTTCAAAGATGAGTCTTCACAGAAAGTTATGGAAAAATTATGCACAGGAAAGATTTGAGATTCAAATAGCTTTGGTGCAACAAAGCATATAAGAATGCAGTTAGCACAAAGACAGTAAACTTATGCTACAAGGGTCAGAGATCATTAAAAATAACAGAATCCATGAATTGAAATAGCATATCTTAAAACAAAGACCCATGATAGCTTGCCTACCACTTTTTTTGTTTAAACTTCACAGGGGAGAGATTTCTCCAGTTCACTTCTTCAACAATGCTTCATTTGATATACCTGATAGTCCTATACTCCCACCTACAATCAAAGTTTTGGAAGCACTTCCTCTTAGTTTTTGGCTCTCTAGATATTTCTCAGTCATAAAGTGACATTAGTCCCAAAGGTTAGCTTTGCCTTTATCATAGTTTCCAAGGAATTTCTTCTGTTTACCTAGAGTTTTTGCTCTCCTGCTTGAGCACTGCTTGTCCTGTACTTTTCCTGGAAATTAATCTTTAGCTTCTTTATTATTGCAATCCTTTTGAGTGATATATCATTATCAGTAGCTACTTCCTAAAGTTCCTGTTTGCTTCCAGCAGTCTTGACTGCTGCTGTTTGAAAGAGTTTTGAGCACTGGAAACTGCTCTAGTCTTCTAGAGCTGAAATAATTGAGTAAATAAATAGAACTGCATATTTTATCTGAGTGAATACACCTTTCACTGCTTTTCAGCTAATTTACAATGTTGTCATAACATTTTCAATTTTAATTCATGGGAAGCTTGTTGCCATATGATATATTTATTATATTGTTTCATTCGTTAGATTCATACCTTTCATCAAAGAATCTTCTCCCACAGCCATTTTGATTTCTTTTTCAAATAATTTTTATAAAGTTACAAATAAAAATTAATTCAAGCTACCAAAAATAAAAATACAAAAAAGAAAGAAAGAAAAGAAAGTTCCCTCTTCATTCCAGCAAGGAAAAGCGATTTAAAAAGCTTAGCACCATCTCTAAATACAACATAAACTTTCTTTTCCGCATAATTCTCATAACTAAAAAAACCGAAAGTCCTCGTCAGTCATTCTTTATCAGCAAGGACTGGTAAGGGAAAACAGATGTACCTAATTGTATTCCTTCTTTGAATTTTTAAGAATCTTATTTCTTAATCTCTTCAAAGATAATACTTTTGTGAAGTGACTTGAACTAAGAGAACATGACTGCCTCAAAGCACTAATGTTCTTCTGTGTTGAGGATAGAATCCCAGTCTAGCACCTTAATCAGTCTAGCACACTGAAAAGACACAACAGTGAAAAACTCACTAGTTATATCTCTTAAATATGATGAAATAACATAGGAAGCTTCTGATTCCACTTGCATATAGATCAAACCCAGTATCATCTAGTAATTGTGCAATACCTTTCCTGGCAGTTCCAAAAAGAAACGAGCTGATGAATCTATTTTAGTCCAAATTTTACATCAATTTCTGTCTGTGTGTTGGCAAATACTGTATTTTAAAGCTGAGTCACATACTTTCAATTGATTTTGATCTACACTTATTTTATGCCCTGTTTTAGAAATAGGATATGCATTGATTATTATTTTTTGCCTAATTGACATCATCATAGAATGTTAATGACTATTCCAAAGCAAGCTAACTTTGGACCCCTCCTTATACTTTAGGGAGGCAGGATATTTATAGTCAGTTTTCAGATTTCCACTTGAAGATTGAAGAGCATTTACAACATGATGGATAGAAATATTTGATAAATGTTATTGAGGTGGGCAATCTACAACTCATAGCTCCCAAATGAAAATCTCTGGAATACAGTGTTATAATTTCATGCCAGTTAGAAATGAAAGGAATGAGACATGTAAACTAAACTAAAACACACAAATATATAGTATATGTAGTTTAATTTAATATATATAATGACAACATTGTTGAAAAGCATTATCTTCTTGCCCTTTTAAACTATAAATTCTTTCATTACTCTAGAGTTTAAGCAGTAATGTCCTTTAAAAGATAAAGTGGTACCTTAATTCATTCCTCTAATTAAAATATTTCTGTTCTAGACAAATAGATAGAACATTGCTGAAGTAAGCAGTTTGCTTTTTTGACTCCTTTCTCTTTCTCAGATTTCTAGGTAATGTAATTAAGTTTCCATGCTTTTATAGTTGATACAAGATGCTTGGAGAGAGAAAAAATATAGTCTATTAAAAAGTTCAGTTTTTAATCTGTAACATATCATTGGAGAAGATGAATGCTGATACAAACATGCTTGAATCACTGCTTTTTATTTAGTTGAAAGAATCAGTATTACAGAACAATGGCAAGCCTTAATGAGTTTCAGAAGCAATTCTAATCAATATATTTCACAGGATACCCACAGCTAAGCTTTTTCCTAGAGGTTTTTAAAATGACATTGTTATATTATGCCACTAATGAGTCTTTTATTCAAATTCAAATAAAGTAAGTAGTAAACCTGATTTGTTATTTGTGTTAAAAGAATATGAAAAAAAGAAAAGAAAGAAAAATCATGCCATTTGAAGGGCCTGGTAAAAAAATAAAGTAAATTGGCTCATTGTTTTGCTTTTGTTGAAAATATCTGTAAAATGTTCATGTATTCTATTCACAGTGTAAGATCCCATCTAGTAGTATTATAATCTTATAAACACAATAATAATTATTTACTTAAGCCTTAAGTATTTATTTACTTAAACCTTTGTACAGTTTCCCATAAAACCTCTTGTAGCAATTTACAATCATATTTGAAAATAATAAAACAGTTACTCTCAGACACGTGTATTAAAAGAAAACAGGAAAAGATTTATTTCTACCCTCACACACAAAGGCCTGGATGAAAAGTGTGATTTAATAGTACGCATGTCTTGACTGTTAGGATTGAGGATTTCCAAATGCAGCAATCACCATTTGGAAACCCCATCTGTAAGTGACTGCATGATGGTATTCACAACTTATGACACTCAAAAGCAAGATCTCTCTGCAAAATGTTCATGCCCTTTATAACAGTTAAGACCCTACTTTTTAAACAGGCTGGCCTGGCCCAGTAAGGGTTTAAGGGGTTTTAGTAAATAGGGTTTTTTAAATTTTAACTTATTTTTAAAATTTTTGGGATACAGCCATACTTATGTTTAATTTGGTTTTAAATTCTATTTAATTTTGTATCTCTGTATTTTATGTATTTATTAGGCTGTACACCGCCCCGAGTCCCTTTTCGGAGAGGGAGCGGTATAGAAATACGATTATAAATAAATAAATAAAATAAAAACAGGAAAGGCACTCTATTAGGCATACCAATCTTATACATCTGCATAACAGATTATGATTTCTTTGATATTTGACACATTCAGTGGAGTCATGGAACAACCTGTGTGATTTGCAATAGTGGTGAATATCTGTAGTTCAGGTGTAGGATGATTGTGAAGGTTCTTTCTCTGAACTTTCACCCTCAACCTATGTGATGCACAAAGGAGTTCAACCCAGATATCTATGATCACATGGACTAAAAAAGTGCATTGTGTTCTTCAACAATTTGAAATAGCTACTTGATTTCTGCGTTTTTCTGAGTTTGAACAGTAGACAACCCTCCTCCTCCTCCTTCGTCTTCATCTTCATCTTCTTCGTCTTCTTTTTCTCCTCCACCTCCTCTCCTCTTCCTCTTCTTCTTCCTCCCCCCCCCCTTCCCCCTCTTTTCCCCCCAAACACCTATAATTGTAGGGATTATGATAGAGATCTATCCCAAGGTAACACTGAAATCCTGGCTTATAATAATTTTACATGTTCATACTTCAAAGTATGCTGTGAACCAAATGGAAAAAAGAGATGGCAGTAACTGAAGAAGTAGTGTAGATAAGAAGGTCTCACAAAATGCTAAATAAAAAAATTGATCTACATGTTGCCCAGATTCCTATAATGAAATGGATGCCTAAGAGATGTTAAAGTCCAGTCAGCTTCATAGTTTAGTTAGAATTTCAGCTGAGATTTTTCTGCTTCTGCGTCAAGTCTATAAAATCAGCCAAGTGCATTTTAAAATAACGCCAATCAATCATTCAGAAAACTGAGTGTGCAATATGAATGAGTAATATGCAGAAGAGAAATAATTGAACTAAGTATTGCTAGATGAAACCTAGCTAAGCAGATTATCTCAAGGAGCACCTTTTCCTATATGTATCTACCTAGACCATAAGGTCATCTAAGGGAGCTCCCCTCCAGTTCCTCCACCAAAGGAGACAAAGTAAGGCTATACAAGGGAAAGCCTTTCTATCTCTTTAGGGCTTCAAACCAGCATTTTGAATTGGATTTGAAAATGGACTGTCAGCCACTATAAATGACAAAGAATAAGGAAGATGCAGAGAATAAGGAAGATGATCTTGATTTTTCCATAACTAAAGGGCTGATGAGTGAAGTATAAGTGCACAATAAACAGATCATATTCAGAAAAGGCTTAGATACTTTCCTATTTCACAGGAATATAAGAAAGGTAAAAAGATGCAGCACAATCAGACAATATTGTTATTACAGCAACCCCAAACAGAGAACTGCTCCTTTAGAATCATTGAAAATCTGTCCATGACAGGCAGGGCATCACTCAACTGGACCAATATACTATCCACAAACATTATTTCTATCTTATCTAAATTAATTCTCAGCTTATTGGCCTTCATCCAGACCAGGGATGTCAAACTTGCGGCCCACAGGCCAAATGCGTCACGTGCTGGCTTCGCCCCCATCCAGTTTAGCGAAGGGGAGAAAGTCCTGATATATCATGTGATGATGCCATAATAACACGAGTTTTGACACCCCTGCTCCAGACCTTCCCCATTGGAGCATTGACTTAGGATACTAACACCTCACTTGTGTTAGATGAAAAGGAGATACAGAGCTAGGTATCATTCTTCTATTGGTGGCATCTGAACCCACTTCCGAATAACCTCTCTAGCAGTTTTGTAGAGATGTTAAACAGCAGAGGGAGTAAAATGGAGCCCTGAGGGACTCTAGTAACTCCCACGAGGTGGAATAATAATCTCCCAGCACTAGGGATTGAAGCATCATAGTACATTGTAGTACATTGTACCCCCATATCCCAACTTTGATAGTCTCCCCAATAGACATCATGCTTGATGGTATAGAAATCTGTTGAGAGTTCCAGAAAGACTAACAGGATGGTACTTCTCCATTTTTCTTCTGGCCCTGGTCATCCTCACACAACAGCCAAGATGGTTTCTGTTCTTAAGCAGTCCTGAAACCAAATGGAAATGGATCTTGATAATCAATTTCATCGAAGCACAAATGTTTTCCATAATTCACTGTTGGACAGCCAGATTTAGAGGCATGTATGAGAAGTTTTAAATTTCCAAATTGTCAAGTGGATCCCACCTAATTCTAATTTGAAATATAAAGCAAAACTTTATGTTAGCCATTCAAATAATAATATTTCTATTGTATAAAAATGACTTGTCTGAGGATTGTCTTTTTATTTGTTAAATGTATAAATATTAAGTTATTTTCTTTTATAAAATTGTACATTTATAAACTGTCAACTTTTTGGCAGCTTAGGAGCACATACTATCCAGCACCAAAATTCATTTGACAGTTAAGCAAACTGGTTACACTTTTATTTAGTGTGAATAAATAGCAGTATTTCCCAAAATAGTGGTGCAGTTTTGTTTTTGGAATTATATGAATATTTACTGAGATGGAGATGACACTCTATGGCATTGCAATGCTAGAATTTTTTAAGAAATGTATTCCCCTTTCCTGCAAGTAGCACTTTTAAACTTATTTTGGGAATGAACGAAGAGTTTATTATAGTAGACCAGCATAAACTTATTTTCATTTTGTGAGCTATCAGAACCTTTTACATTTTTCCTTTATAAATTCATTTAATGTTCTTTATGCAGAGCAAGTGCTTGATGTGTCATGCTCTGGCCACGCCCACCCCAGTTTAGCAAAAGGGAAAAAGTTGTGATACATCACATTACAATGTGTCGTCGCAAGTTTAACACCCCGATGTATCAACAGGAGTCATTACAGACCATAACTCTTTTCTAGCATTTCTATTTTTTTATTCTGTATCCCATTTTGAACATAATGTTTTATTTCCTTTCTTATGGTAAGGGTAGATTCTCATGTAAATATAACTTCCTTTTAATTACTAAAATGGGACATCTTTTTGCAGAAGAGAGGAGGCAGTGAGGTGGATGTGCTGGTCCCAGTGATTTTATGCTTCTTAATATCAATTTCACAGTATATGTGTGTCAAAGAGAAAAAATTCAGCTTTATAAATTAGAGGAAATGAATCGTGTTTTTCTGTTGCCAGTATACTTTATTTACACATAACTAGGAGAACAAAAGAAAAAGCTATACATTCTAGAAACAAGCAAAAAAAAGAGAATGAAGGAAAGTAAAAGTAAAGTAAAACTCCTCCCCTGCACACATGCGCAGTACATCAAACATCATAAGACACTCATATCTTGCTACTATGGTAACAGTCTGGTATATTCTGGAAACTTCTGTGGGAGCTCACCAGACAAACCCAAAATAAACACAGTGACAATGTGTTGTTTGCTTATCTCATTACCTGGAAATCATTGGTCTAGTGGTAGAACTGAATCCATAGAATCCATTGTATTTTCTTGCCATGAACCAACGGCCAACTAAAGGAATCATTTTAGTTTCATCTTTCAGTCTTTCATATCTACACAAAGGACTTGATATTTTAGTATTCTCAACTTATGACTTTTCATTTACTGACTGTTCAAAGTTACGATGATGCTGAAAAAGTGATTTACCACTGGTTCTTCATTAGCAACTGTTGCAGCATTCTTGCAGACACTTGAACATAATTTCGGTGCTTGGCAACCAGCATGTATTTATGATGGTTGCAGCATCCCTGGCTCACATGACTATCATTTGCAACTTCCCAGCTGCTTCCAAAAGCAAAATCAATGGATGGGAGGTGGATTTAATTAACAACTCTGGCAAAAAAGGTTGTAAAATTCAGTGCAACCAAGATTGACAACCATCTTGGCTTAGCAACAAAAGTTCTGTTTCCAATTTTGGTCATAATTTGAGGATTACGTGTAGCTCTAAGTTCCTAATCTTTATATAAAACTTAGGATGAAGAATACATGAATAAATATTTTAGGCTGATTGAATGAAGTGGCCTATAATATGCTCAGACCTCAAAGTAAAAACAAAATGCATAAGATCTTATAATTAAAATGAAAAATGAATAGAATACTTTATTGGCCAAGTGTGATTGGACACACAAGGAATTTGTCTTGGTATAAATACTCTCAGTATACATAAAGAAAAGATACATTCATTAAGAATCAAGAATCATAAGGTACAGCACTTAATGATAGTCATAGGGTACAGTAAGCAATCAGATCATACTAGGAAACAATCAATATAAATCGTAAGGATACAAGTGACAAAGTTGCAGTTCTACAATCACAAGTGGGAAGGGATGGGTGATAAGGAGTGATGAGAAGGTTAATAGTAGTAGTAGTGCAGACTTTGTAATAGTTGAAGTGTTGAGGGAATTATTTGTTTAGCAGAGAACATATTTAAGGAAATCAAACAATGAAAAATAAAATGGAAAAAGTTGAAATAATGGCAGAAGTATAAGATTAACAAATGTCAAAAATGTTACTTGACCAGGAAAACATGATTAGCAAAAATTCTGTTAGGAATAGAAGACCTAATGTGTTGGATCTGAGTGAGAGGACATATGGCCTACTGTACGATTCCAGGTAAACTACTATCTAACTACTGATAGAGTTGTTGAGATACTAAGATAGGAGTGCTTTAGATGTTCTTGAGCAATTATGATGAAGAATATTGTACAGAATTACTGTCTATATAGAAAATTTTTGAAACATTCTTCTTTATTTCAAGTGAAATATGAGTAAAGGATATAGAAAATAAAATGAATACAAGTTTAGAAATACAAAACACAGTGTTTACGTAGCCATTAGCCAGCAAATCAGGAGAGATTTATTGGTGCAGAAAATTATTACCTACCATCTGCCTCATCCATTGTGTTTCCCATCATGAGCTGTTTTTGTCTTTAATATTTAAAAATAGTTTTAAAGCACTTTTTGTGTTAAACTTTGATTGGAGGTCTGGGTAAATATCTATGGAAAGCTCAACATGATTAACAGTTAAATTAATGTGAAATGTTAAGTCTATGCTTGCATACCATCATAATTGATGAATTCAGTTACATGCACACCTTCCAATGTTTTGTTTTAATGGCATTTACTAATTCACAGAGGACATTTGGCAGAGATGGAAGTATCACTTTTTTTCAGATGTTTCTCAAAAAAGATAATAAAATTATTTTTTTCCTAGCCATTTATTTTACACTGACTTATAAAGAAACAGGTAAAAATGGGAATGAGTCCTTTTTTTTTTGTAATCACGCATATATATAGTGTGAAAAAATGTTATATTTACATGTTCTATGAAGATTAAATTAACCCTTAAAGGAAATTACAGAACTACAGTAACCGTTTGCCATAGGTACAGATAGCACTATATTGTGTGGACTAATTTATTGCCCATCTTTTTGTCTTTCACAGAATGTGGAGAAAATATTTGTGGAATTCAATCATAAAGAACTGTTTGAGTTCTATAACAAGGTCTGTATTGGTGTTTTAATAGATTTTTTTCAGCATTTGATAACATTTCCTTTGCTTTAGTAAGACTTTATTTAATCAACTCAATAGTTTTGAGTTGTTCTTGCTTGTAAACACATAATGCCTTCCTCCCCAAAGCAAAGCTCTTCTGAATTATATCTTGTATACACAAGGTTTACATTTACTGTTTCAAATGGCTTTGAACAAAGTGGTGTTTGCTTATAACTTGAACCACTAAGTTCTAACAAGAACCAAAAGGACAAGAAATTCTGAAAAACTTAAATCAGTAAAACGTATTTATTTATATTATGCAGGTGATGAATTCACTCAGTCATATCCATAGGTTTCCAAAGTGCAAACATATATCTATACATTATAAATGGTCATTGGACTTTTTTTTAAAAAAAAGTTGACTTAAATAATGGGATTTTTTTTTTTTTGCTTTGTTAATGAGGAATTATCTCATAAATGTGTGGTTATATTCAATTTGCATATTTTTTACTATTTCTCTTCCATTTTTATGTTCCTAAATACCATTTTTGTTTTATTTTGATCAAATAGTTGGAAACAATACAAAGGCAGCTGGATTCACTGTCGTGATACTATGTGAAGACTAATTTCTCCATCAGATTCCAATTGTTTTTATACTGAAGATAGAATGGCTAAATATATTTGCTGAAATACTCAATGGATTGCTGTCAATAAATGATTTAAATTTCTTTGATCATTCACATTAGGTAAATGAAATAATTGTTAAGAAAGTTTTGGTTACACTTGACTACATCGTATTTAACTTTTAAGTGAAGTAATGTATGATATTATGGTGCAGACATTTGAATTATGAAGTCTGCAATTTTTGTTTTGTATTTGCATTATGGATGGCAGTTTATGTAATAATGTAGGATAATAAACCACATGTAATCATTATCCAAAGTACACTTAAACAGTAGAAAAAGATAATTAAATTGCTAAAATGTTGGCTCCAATACTGATATCTTGTCCATAAAAATAACAGTACAGATACTCTCACTTTGGACTATTTGAGTTTATTACTTAATGCTTTTGTATTTGCTGCCAGATTTTTCAACTATGACGAATAGCAAGGTCTGCTTGTTTTTGAATGCTTCAGTGATTGCTAAAACACTTTAAAGGACAATTGTCCTCTCACGCATAAAAAAAAAAGAATAATGAGAATTTCTTAACAAATTCAGCTGTTTATTTGAAGAACATTTTACCACCAAGGCTTGATTTTATAGATTCCCAGCTTGAAAGAAATTAAAATAATTAAAAGGCCCTTGTTAGTAAATCCAAAACAATGAGGACGAGATCCAGTGCTGCAATGATGGCGCAACTATTGTTAATGTGCCTTTTAGGGTGCCTTAATGGTAAGAAGCCGCTGAGTTATAATGCATACATTACTTTACTAATTGGAAAAGGTAACTAATGATGGGTAATATTTTGCATTTCCCAACTTTCCCTAGGTTTCTCATTTTCATTCAAAAAGTAGCTGCTGGGTGCACAAATAGGTGCATTTAACAGTGCCAATTAAAAGTCCTGACAGAAGGTTAAAAGTTTCTGCCAAGTGTCCTTGGTGTAATAACCAGTTGCCATTACTACATCTGGTATATCATACTTAGAGTAGATTGAGCAAGTTTCAGAAATAATATGGAAATGTATTAAGCCTCAGGTGAACATAACAGCATCTTTCTGATATTCATTAGGGGACCCTACTTTTTTCCAAGAATTCATGCATCCCTTAATTGGATCTGTAAAAGGAAAATGCTTTTTTATTTTTTATTTTATCCACAAACTCAAGTAGTTTATTATGGTTGTGCAGTTTACTAGGAGAGATGCTTAATTGAACAATGCCAGAAACAAAATGCCATTCCAGTATAAAGTGGGTCCAACAGAAGGATTAACTTCACCACTTTGATACAAAATGTAGATCAGTGACAGAGTGATGTGCTTTGTACTAGGAATTGAAGGCTCTTCAATTCAAGGAACTTAGACACACACACAAGTGGACAATCAAAGTCAATGGAGAAGCTTCCCAGTTGCAGTGATCAGGCTTCTAACACAAGGACAAGGAGTTGTCATAAAAGCTAAGAAGTATTTTTTTCCTCTTCAGAGCAGTGAGCAATTTTCTTCCTGTCCTCTCTCTAGCTATCATAGTAGATGGCAGAGCCTAGTGGAGAGAGAGTAGCAATACACAGAAACTATGCAGTGAGGCCTCTATCTTTGTTTTAAACTTAGCAATCATTACAGTAGTGAAGGATAGGCAAGTTGAGGAAGCAGATTTCTTAATTGTACCTTTGGGCAGGCCTCCTTCCTCCCTTGACAAAGGAATCAGAAGGGCCTCAGGCCAAGGCTTGAAACAGTTCTGATCATACATTCAGGTAGCCTTCCAAACAGGGCCTTCCAGACAGATACTAACTGATGGATTAAGGTGGGTGATTTCTGCAAGAGAGATCTTCCAGCTGTCTCCAACTCTACAAGGAGATTATAAGTGATCATATAAGTGAATCTTCTGCTTCCTGCTATTGATATGAATGGAGAATTATGGATCATGGACTGAAGAGGGAGCATAAGAATGTGGACACAAAATGAGGTCTCCCACATTAAGAGAATGAAGTAGCAACCTCTTCACCACCACTGTCTTAGGGGTGTGTATATATAAGATGATATGGGAAGATCATAAAAGAAGCAGCACAAAACTGGGCAGAAGTGGCTGTGTTGATACTTGAGTAAGCAATATTTCCCTAATGGCACTGCTATGACTGACATAGCCTGTGGATGATTTAGCTATTTATACAAAACTGGAAAGGACTTTGGAACATAAATGCCTTTGGTTCTATTAATGGATATGAGTGCAAATGAATTAACCCCAAATTTTTCTTTTTCTTTGCAAGTTTCTCCAAAAATAAACATAGGTCAGAGTAAAGTAGTGTATGGTAACTGAAATATGTTTTACATTCTAAAACTTTTAAAGGCTGTATTTATAGGAGGAAAGTGTAATATCAGATTATTAAATGACTTAGAAATTATGATTCAGAAATTAGTTTGCAATGTTCAAGTCAAGCCATTATTGATTGGGCATATTAACACATACTTTTACAACTTTCCTATTTTGATTGAAAAATACACATGCATTGCAGAAGGACTTTTTCCTTACATTAAAAATCAGTATAAATAATTATTTGTGCAAACTCTTAAACTCACTTCAAATTCACTCCAATCAATTAGGAGTAACCTTCAAGTTTTGCTCTACCTTTGTAGGCAATATGGATATATACAATCAGTAAGCAAAATTAATTTCGAGGCACAGTTGGAAACAAGCACAAAACATACTGTTGATTCATCTAGTTTCATTTAACTTGGAGACTACGATAAACTGATAAATTTATCAGATTATTAAAGTTATACAATTCTCTACCTTTCCAAATTGTTCATATATATAATTTCCAAGTAGCCAGGATTAAAGTCAGTTCATGTACATTTAGGCTAATATACTTTTAAGAGTATTGAAACTCAAGACACTAAATCCGGTTAACATGGCTGATAATTGTTTTTTTTAAATGGATGTATGGATCTTCAAATAACTTGTAAATATTTTAGATAATGAGGATTGGGAAAAATAAATATTTTCATATTCTTGCATACTTTAGCAGAATGTACAGCATTGACTATAACATTACTGAGGAATAAGGGGCTAAAACTGTTTCAGATTTCTAGAAGTTCTTATCTGTTAAAGATATTTATACTGCCTGAATGTTAAAATAAAACAAGTCAATAAAAGATTTTGCTGCACAATTATCTTGACTGACTTTCTTTCTTTCTTTCTTTCTTTCTTTCTTTCTTTCTTTCTTTCTTTCTTTCTTTCTTTCTTTCTTTCTGTCTGTCTGTCTGTCTGTCTGTCTGTCTGTCTGTCTTTCTTTCTTTCTTTCTTTCTTTCTTTCTTTCTTTCTTTCTTTCTTTCTTTCTTTCTTTCTTTCTTTCTTTCTTTCTTTCTTTCTTTCTTTCTTTCTTTCTTTCTTTCTTTCTTTCTCTCTCTCTCCCTCCCTCCCTCCCTCCCTCCCTCCCTCCCTCCCTGCTTGCTTCCCATCTATTTATTTATTGTCTCTTGCCTTTATTGTTTTTTATAAATAACTCAAAAGTGAACATAGTTAATATTCCTTCCTCCTATTTTCCCTACAATAACAACCTTGTGAGATGAGTTGGACTGAGAGAGTGACTGGCCCATGGTCACCCAGCTGGTTTTCATGCCTAAGGCAGGTCTGCAATTCAGTCTCCTGGTTTATAGCCTAGTGTCTTAAATACTATATCAGTAGCTCACCTTTTCTACATCATACTTGTGTGGCCACTGGCCATGGCTACAGACACCCCCCCCCCAGACTTAACTCAAGATTTAAATCATAACATTACTAGCTTTCAGTGGACCCACTGGGACAATGTCATTTCCCCCAGTGGTCTATGAACCACAGGTTGAGAATCATTGCACTAGACAAAACTAGTAAAAAAAACACTAGACATGATTTTCATGCAGAACACATTGCATTCACTTCCAGTAGCTAGCAAACAAATTCTACTTAGAGGATGCTGAAGATCTGAAAATACAGCACTTTCTGCTTTTCATCTTTTTATTAATTTTCTAGGTTGTTTTTGTTTTATGTTGCTCATTAACAAATTAAATTTGGTTTGTTGGTTGGTCTGAAACCTTGGAGAGCTGCTTCCAGGGTAAGAAAAACTGGATTTGCTGGCCAAGAATTTGCTCATGTTCTTTAGCAAGATATAAGTCTCTGCAAGCCAAATGAAACAACATAATTCTGTACAGAAATGCTAATGGTAAAAGCACAGCTATAATTTTAAGGCACTAAATGCCAGTTTGGTTTAAGCAAGACTAAAATGGAATAAATACAATAGATAAGTGTATTCTATAGTTATGTAGAATTTATAATGACTAAAGCAAAATGTCTGCCCAGGCTAAAAAATATGAATTATTTCCAGCATTTGTGGCAATTTATGCTGTAAGATGTCTTCTCAAAAAGGCAATGGAAGCATTTCTGCATTAAATAAGCCTGAATGTAAAATCGTAGGATACTGGATACTTTATTTTTTTTTATTTTTTGCTAAGCTAGATAGATAAAACTTATCATCAAAACTAAAATGATATAATTAGTACTCATTGAAAACATTACAGGATTCTTATTCATGATGTTAAATGTATGTACCTGAGAACCAAAGAAATTATGTTATTTTAAACATTTGGAATTTATCTGAAATATTCACTAAAAGTGTTTTGTCATTATTCCACTATTAATGTGGTAAGTCTGAGAAAAAAAAGAATAATTTTTTCAGGAGTTTTATTTAAGCAGACATCTAAAAGCACAAGAAATGGACTTTTAAACAGATGACTAGGCATAAATGTGTTTAGCCTGAGTGGATTGCAAAAGAAGAATTTTCTATCTGCTGGAAGGCCACATTAGACTTCGACCTACATTTTTACAGAGTTCATTTAATTATTGCTCTTATTACTATCAGCTTGACTGGGGCAAACCTGGAGGATACTTGATTCACTCAGCAATTATTATATGGCTTTTTAAAAGCCTGCTTTTGGTCCTTAGTTGTGATTAGAACCTTTTTACCACCTCCTCCTCCTCCTCTCTATTGCAAGCTATAAATACTTAAAAAAAAATAAAAAGTAAGTGCTAATTATGTGATCTGCAAAGGGGAAGACAGGCTTTGATTGTGTTGATAGTCATAGTCCAGTTTCACTGATCCACTAGCTATCTGTGCTGGAAAAGAAGATCCTGTTCATGCATATTGAAAATCTTCCAAAGCAGATCAAATTGGAAGAATTTCATAGCAAGAGACAATAAATTAAATCTCTTACCAATCCCCACCTCATTATACATACATTGGAATCCCTTGCTTATTGTGCTTCTGTTGGGTTTCGTTTTTGTAAATTATGCATTGTCTACTTTGGCCATGGTATACCATTTGTCAATGAAATTTCTAGAATTTGTCAACGTTCTCAGTTATCTGGGTGACATGCCAGCAGTATCTTCTAAATGAAACAAGGAAATTTACATTGTGTCAGAATGTTGCATTAATTCAATTAAAAGGTTAACATCATTTTTATTACTTTGTATTTTCCGGCTGTAAATTCTGCTATAATTATATTAGTAAGGATGCAATCAGCATAAGAAGATCAGAGCTTGCATAAAGCAGGTATCTCTGTTGCATAGTTATTTAGACAATTAACGTCAGTTACTGTAATTAATTTTGCAAAGTGAAACTTTTTCAGTGTTTTTCATTAAATTGTTATTTGATAACACAGTGTTCTTTCTTCAGACTTGAATTGTAACTCTTAAGCAATGCATAAAAAACTCAAAAGGGATTGAATGCTGGGGATTTTCGCCAGGTGCACTCACCTATGAGAAGCCTAACAATTCAAAATACGTATTTCTATTTAATAACATTTTTGGGCCAATTTTAAAACTAATTGGGTTTTTCCTCTTTTTTAGACATTCCCCTCCCCCTCCCCTTCCCAATTGTTTGTATTGTTACATACTCTAATTTTCAAGTTCAACTAAATAGGCCCTTTTCTCCAGCAGCGAAACATTTAAATCTTTTTATTGGATTATAGCCACTGGTGCAGCTTAGCTTTTTGCTCTGTTTAGTTCTCTGTATTGTTATCTCCAATAATGCATAGCTGCAGATGTTTATTATCTGAGGAGCATCTTTTGTGCTTAAATTCTTCTCAACCAAAAAACTAACATAAAAGCCTCGAGCAAAACTTCCTCACTTTCAGCCTAATTTATTTAAGAGGAGAGTGATCTAAATGAAACAGTAGGTCCCCATATACGACCCTGAGTTCCTTTGGGAAAATGAAAGATATGGGAATATCAGTAAAGAACACATGCAGCTATATATGATGCTTCAATAGAGGATTCAGTAATGAAAGAACAGAAGCCCATCATTTTGGAATAAGATTTCCTGTTTTGATGATCATGAGAACCAAGAGGAAACGACTTAGGATAATGAAGCATGAAATGCTGGAATATTGTATCTTGGGCCTTGTAGGCTACTTTGCTTGCAGTTCTTTTTCTCTGATCTGCTCCCTATGGAATTGAAACTAAATTAGAATTTTGCCGATTAGGTGATGAGATTTGTGATTTATTAAATTCTGCTTAATGTAAAACAAAACTTCACGGAGAGAAGTTCATTGGGAGTTTTGAGAAATATAATCAACAGGAAGAAAAAAATCCTAGTGAGCAAATCAATCAATCAAACAACAAAAGTTTGCATTCATTGTAAGCTTTGCATTAAAAGTGTGGCCTCTGTTGGTTTTAAAACTCACTCTCTCTCTCTCTCCTCTTCCTCCCTCCCTCCTTTTTCTTCTAGCAGGAAGAAAATTTATTTAAAATGCTACTATTAACAATAACAATAGAAACATTCTGTGGGGAAAATGTCATAAACTGATATGACAAGTTATAGAATATGTTGAATTCAATGAAATCATTTCTGAAAAATATAAATCAAACTATAACAAATATTACTCAAGGTAAATCTGTAAGTTGAAAGATAAGCATGAAAAACTGATTTCCTATTTCAAGTTGTCAATTCATAGACAATTTACAGATATCTGTCTAGGCTACCTTGAAGTTTCTTTCCATGGATGTTGAATTTTAATATGAGATGTTATAACAGATATATTAAAATTAATTTAATTAAGCAAACTAGTGCAAATGTTTTAACACATTTTATACTCAATTTTATGTTCAAAATGGAGTAGATACTTGATAGATCTTATCTATGTGTGCCTTATCTCTAGTTGTCATTGTTATAGATCTGTGTTATAGATCTGTTATAGATCTGTGGATTGATCAGATAAGGCTTAGCACTGCAAAGATTTTCTTATGAATGAGATTGTGTTTTTCTGTCTTTATTTATTATAGATAATTGTAGTTATGAGACTGAGTATTTCAGCTAGGTAGTTAGGCAGGTAGCATTCAACAAGTGTATATAAATAGAACTTTACTTTTCCCTCCCTCTTCTGGCTTCTGCCTTCACTTGGTTTATGGTATGACTGCTCTATAATTCTGTAATTAACTATTTCCCTGACTCAAATAGTATAGCTTCTTAGCATGTAGCTATTGCTAAACTTCTCAAAGAGTTAATAAAGGACTTCAGTTAAAACTTAGCTGTCATTTTCTGAAAGTTGATGCAACCTTATTTTGGTGTCTTCAGTTCCTTTAGATGCCTATGCAGATCCATGATAGACAGATCCCATTCAAAAAGGTTTTACTTCTCTTTGGTGATCATGAATAATCTCAGAATCTCTTTAGCCATCTGAAATTATCTACTTCCATCTTTGTTTATTAGCTTTTTTCTTCTGTTTTTCTTGAGTTGTAATGGTCTAATGCCCAGGATATTGTGTTGGGGGTTAGACTCACCTCATAAGATATTGCATGTATGTAAAAAATCTTATCCTATATGTCCTTTTCTTAGCTATTTTTTCAGTAACTACAGTAAACTGTAACTACAGTTTTTCTGGGAAATCACATAGCAATATAGCCAATGTTGCTCACTTTTATCATTTTGCTATAGACATATCTTTTTCAAATGGTTTATCTTTTTTGGGACATTGCCATTTTACATATATGATCTTTTTAAATAGTTAATATTCAAAGACTAATGGTACAATCTTTTGTGGAGACTATAGAATATATTAATCTGAGGTAAAGATTCATTATGCTGAAGGCCATTTAGTCCTTGCTAACTACACGAAAGATTGTAGACTGAGATGTGTCAAAATTGTGGGAAATATAAGTTTATTCTGTTCCTCAAGTTTTCTAACAGATTAATCATACAGTACTTTACAACAATTAGTTTTTCAAAAACTTTGTAGGTGAAACAAAAGCATGCATAATGGTTATGTTTTTTTACAAATTATTTTTAGTGTGCACTGAAACCATAGTAACTTTAATATGCATACTGAGAATTAAATACATATTAAATATCATGTTCTCTTGATTTTTTCACGAACGTGGAAGCATTTACTGAAAATTATCCAGTGAGCAAAGCTCTAGATAGCACAGTTTTGTCTCAGTTTCAAATATTAGATGATACTTATTTCTACACAAGGCACATTATTCTTTCATAATTATTAATTTGCAATTCTATATTCACATATAGCAGTGGCCTGTAGGCTGCTTGCAATTCTCTGGTCCCAAATCCATTCCCCACCCCCACCCCTAAATGTTGGTGGGAAGTCCATTATATTGATAGGGTGATTTACAGTATATATATAAATTAAAGCAAAACTGAAAATAGATGCTATGCCTTATTACACCCAGTTAAATAATTTTGAGCTTTAAATGTTTGAGATATGTTAATCTTGAGAGAGATTAAATTTTCTACTGATTTTTCTTCTAGCATCAATAGCTTTGTCATCAAAACCATGACCTCCTTATGTACTTTCTCACTAAGGGATACTGCCTATAATGCACCTGTAACAACTGGACCACAAGATTAATTTTTTCCACTTTCACTAAAGTTTTCAAAAGTAAAACATGAAAAAGCAACAAAGGTTTGGGGATGTTGTCATCAAGATTAAGCTGTCATAAGTGAAATGCTGCTTCAAATACCCTAATCATCTATAAATTTTAATGGTTTCAAGGGGGAAAACATTATTTCTGAGTGAAATCTTCCGCACAAGATTGCCATTTATAGAGTTTCTGGGAAAAGGGCAGGCAGAGCGATAATGCCATTCTAATAATAAGCTGCTGAATAATATCCTTTAGTAGTGGAACTGACCATGTCCCCACTTTTCTGAAATTTTGAAAACAATTTCCTCTGCCTATAATATAGTGGATAAAATTCAGTGAAAGTTTTGCATCACCCACCTCTTGAAATGAATGGGCCTTTCAGAAAAGCAGCATTAATTTTGCTCGGTTGCATGAGAAAATTGCTCAGTGGATTCAGCTCCATATTAATCTCTTATTTGTCTCCCGAGGTCCCTGATTAAAGGACTTGCCAGTTTTCTTAAGCGCTTTTTCTCCCCCGGCCCCACTTTTTCCGCTCTTTTAGTGGGCTAGTTTGTTTAGCACTTCTTGAACTGACAAAGTGTTTCATTTTCTTTCTAACACTTCACTTCAGTAGTCTGTAAAATGCATCTGGGAAAAGAGCCTTGTCTTATCCATCAGCATTATTTCAAATAAGATTTTTTAAAAATCAAATATCAATACTGTTTAAAGGAAAGATACAATGGAGAAATTGTCAGATTGTACACGCACATTCCCTGAATGTGTTACTGAGAGGTGAAGAGTCGTGTAGTTAATAACAATTTTTTTTTTTTTGCTGAGCTCTAGGTATAGCACATAGAATACAAATGGTACTGTATTCTGCTTTCCAAACATCTATATAAAGAACAAATGAGAGTCTGTGTTATCTTTTTTTCACACTTTATTTGAACAGCAATTCAACACATAAGGACCTTGTTTCATACTTCGTTTGATACTATAGTTCCTTGTTTTCAAATGCACAATGTACCAAAATATGATTATTATTTTTTAGCAGACCTATGTTGTCACTCTGCAAAAAGCCTTATTCATTTGACTTTCCAAGTTGCCCTATATTTTCCTGTTTCAGGATATCTGAGAGCAGGAAGTAGCTGTTCCAAATGAGAAATACTGTCTAGGGAAGGATGGGCACCTTAAATCTAGGAATAATGTATTATTCTTCACAACATAAACATGAGTATATCAAATTCAATATGTTTAAGTGATAGAACTCTCTCTTTAAAAAAAATTATACAATCATTCCTCCCCCCCTGTAAGTTAATTCTTCTGCCTATTTAATTTGTACATCCTGGTTTGGGAATTATTCAAGCTAGAGATGCTGCCATCTTTTCCTCCTCATGTTGTGGCTTCTTCGGCAGAATTGGAGCTAACTTCAGGTTTATTGTGCTGTCTGGATCAGGGGCAGCTGCCATTTGGAATTTGTGGAATCCAGAACTTGAAACGTATACCGTTGATTTCATGGACTACTATGGGTGGTGGTGCTGAGGGACTGCTACTTCACAAAGACTCTTTCACATTAAAAAAAAAAAAGGGTGCCATTTGGAGCCATAAATGCTTCTGCGGTCTTTCAAAGGTCAATGGATAATATATTTCTTAAAAAGATTGTTGCAGCTTTTGGGAATGACTTTATTATATACAGCCAAACCTGGATGCGGGTGTGAAACAGGATTTGAATAAACTGCAGGAAGCTGGTTGACTATGAACTCATAATTTTTTTCTAGGTTCTGGACTGGGCTTAAAATATGGCATGGGCCAAGTTATCTATGGGACTGTTTCTCCCTAAGGACAGCTATCTGTTAGATCAGATCAGATAAGATGGGCATATTCCTAGTCCTTTCTCTTAAGCATCTCCATTTCGTGGAATCTAGGAACTGTGCTTTTTCCATTGGCAGCTACTATCCTATGGAACTCCCTTCCGCTTGAAATTTGTAGTTCTCTACCCTCCTACCCTTCTAAAATGACCTAGAGTTTCCTTAGATATGATAGAGTGAGGTGGGTGAGATAATTTAACAAAGGACTGCATTAACTTTGGTTTCAGGTTTTTAATGTGTATGGTTTTAATAGATACATATTATTTTCTTTTATTATTGAAGTTGTTTTACTTGTTGATTGGAAACTACTCAGAGTTTGATATAAGATGGGGAGCTATATAAATGTTCTAAAACAAACAAACAAATAAATAATGCTATAAGCTTCAAAATCCAGTTTTTGGGAATACAAAATGGCGACTATTTGGAATTCAAATGATATCACAGACCAAAGATAAGCTTCTAGTTGTGAACTTTGTGTAATGAACTTTGTGTAATGAGATCAGATGGCCTGAGTAAAATCTAGCTAGTAATAGCTGTTAACTGACAGGAAGAGAATGGTTAGACTTGTTTGCAGGGGTGGGCTTCAAAAATTTCAGCAATTGGTTCTCTGCCTGATGGCTGGGTGGGCATGGCCATGGTGGGTGTGGCCTAATTGGCTTCCTGCACCATGGCAGGGGGGGGCTGTTTTCTCCCTCCCCGGGCTCTGGAAACTTTTCTTGAGCCTCTGGGAGGGTGAAAATGGCCTCCTTAGCCTCCGTTTCCAGCCTCCCAGAACTTCTGGGAGGCCCATTTTTCACCCTCCTTAGGCTCCAGAGGCTTTCCTCAAGCCTCTGCGAATGTGAAAATGGCCTCCCCCGGGCTCCGGAGGCTCTGGCCTTCTGGAACTTCTGGGAGGCTCATTTTTTGCTCTCCCCCAGCTTCTGCACAAGTCCTGTACTTACCTGGCATTCAGAATGGGCCACATGGGCATTAAGATGGCTTCTTCTTTGTCCAGCCCTTCTTGTTCTTCAAGTATTTCTTGTTGTTTTTCATAGTTCAAAATCTCCATTTCAAAGAATTGAAGTGCGAAGCCAAAGGATCCTCCTCCCTCTTGTGACTTTTTCTTCATTTTTTTAAGTTCCATTTTTAGTTCCTCAAGGAACTAAATTTAGTTCCTTGCCATTTTAAACACTTTTAAACAACCACCCGATTAATTTTGGTTCAGACCACTGGAAATCCAACATCCAAAATTCCAAAAATAACCAAATAATCCAAAACTGTTTCTTCTTGCTTCTTTTTTCCATTTTCCCTTTCCGGGGGCTCTGTTATCTTGTAACAAAGTTTCAGTTACAATGTGTCCTTTGGAAGTCTTGTTAAAATTCCACTGTTAATTCTTTTTATTTCCAGGTGGTACTCTGCTGTTTCCAAGTCCCACCATTTTTCCTCTACTTTCCTCCTTTTGAAGGCTTTAGAATATCCAGAAAGTCTTCATTTTCCCTTTGACACTTTAATTTCAGTTTAAAATTGTTAGTGTCAAAGTAGATTAACACAAATTTCTTACTTAAATCTCTTCTTTTTAGCATTCAAAGCCAATTGCAGCTGTCGGTGTGATGAAAAAATTTTTTTCCCTTTTTCCCTCTCTCCTCCGCCACTTTAAAAATCTTTGTTTAGGAATAACACTCTTGGTAATTTAAATTCCAGGGTACCTTGCATAGATGTTATCTCTGCTTAGCTTGGTCAAGCTCTCCCCTTTGTCTTCCTCCTGCTCAATCTTGTCTGGTTGGGTTCCACTTTGCGGTGGCGGTTTCTGACAAGGGTTAAAGGTATTAGCCTACTTAAAAGACATAGAGATAATGGTTAAAATACAAATTGAAAGAGAGGATTCTGCAAGGGTACAAGAGATAGTGTTGTTGTATTGGAATAGTAATGAGTTAGAAAATATGAAACATAGGTGATTAAAGTGAAAGACAAAACTGGTATTGTTATGTAATGGAATGTTTGTTAATAATTAAATAAAGAGAGAAAGGGAACAAAAGTAAAAAAAGGAAATAAGAGGAAGGAATGAAAATACTTTGTTTTTAATGATGTATAAAATATAATTGAAAAGAAATGTAAAAGATTTATAATGGAATCAATATCAGTTGTCAGGATGAATTTGAATAGAATAACCATTTTATTCATTATTGTTATACATTTTTTTCTTTTTTTTAGAATTTAGTGTGTATTTTTATGGGAAGGTACCAAGCGGAATTCGGTTGATAACAGTTATATGATATAAAATAGATATTAGAAACTGAATGTTATAATTGTATAATGTATAAATTAAATGTTAAATGAGATTTGAATGGATAACAACTATAAGATATAAAGGTGATACACTCTATTTGGTAATCACAGGGGAAACCTTGCTTTTTAATGCCTGGAAGGGGAGGGGATTGTATTTTTTCTTTTCCCTTTCCTGATGGGAAAAGAATATATAATTGTAAGCAGGACAGATAAAAGTACAAATATAATGATTAGAAAGATACAGAAATTTAAAAAAAGATATGTAATTGAATTAGAAAGGAATGAGATAATCAGAAATAAGGTTGAGGAAAGTAAATAAAGGGAAAAATTATTGAGAAAACGATAAAATAGAATATAAAGATGAATATGTAATTGAGATTATGTCTGTATGGAGATGTGATAACCTGGAATCATGCTGCTCTCAAAAAAGGTATTTTATTTGTATTACGTTTTGTGAAAATCCAAATAAAACTTTTACAAAAAAACAAAAAACAAAATGGGTCACATGGGGACTCCTGCGAGGGGTGAGGTGGGGTGGGCAGGGCCAGCCAGGGGAGGGATTTATCAGTAATTAAAAAATGATAAAATTAGCTACCAGTTCACCTGAACCGGGGAGAACCGGTATCAGCCCACCCCTGTTTGTTTGTACAAATAATTTTAAATCCAGAGGAAAAGGACCTTAACCTTAATATCAAAGACTGTTTTACAATAATATTTCTCCATTTACAATAGCTCTCTAAGACTATAATGCAGACTTAACAGCTACCAAACCTGCAGGTGCCTTTAGCTTCTGGTAGAATATTCCATTGTAATTAAGCAAAATGTCTGATTTATGCTGGTAACCTCTCGAGGTCCTATGGAGGAAGAAAAGGATTACACTTCTTCAAGATTAATTACCCTATTTGTTTTCTCAATATTTAGTATTTTAAAAAAATTAGAAAAGTCCAATGGCAAAGGCAAATAATTGTATGAACTGAAGAGAAATTCAGATTGGGAAAATGCTTAAGACAACATAAGAATACTTTAGGAATTTATATTTAAAAAGTCAGAGAGAAAAAAGATGTTGAATGTGACACAGTCTGAAACAGATGCTGAATTTGTTTTGGTTAGTTGGATGTGGGATATTGGTTTCTTGATTACTTGTATACTGTTTGTCAATGGCATAATCTATACAATGGATCAGGTAGAGAACTGAATGATAATGAAGTTAAAACCAATAACATTTTTACTGATTACAGTTAAACACTGTTATTGCTAAAAAGTCTGGATTCAATTAAAAGGCAACCAGTAGCATCTTTCCAATCCATCTGTTGGTATACTATTGGCATAGCTGCTGGCATTGCATTTTGGAGAATGGCAAATTCATTTTCTCCTTATGCATTCTAGTAACCCGCTTCTGCTGTTCTATTGCTAAAGAGATTTTTTTCTGGTATTTCACTGTAGAACCTGCACCAACATCAAACAGGGACCTTATTTCTGTATTCTGTTCTTAAAGGTGAATCAGTTTAGACTTAAACAGTTCATTCTTTTTACAGTATAAGTTTGCCATCAGGATGATGGTTTGAAGCACTCCAGGTTTTTGTTGATATACTTCCCTTTTAATATCAGACTTGTCTGTAACCTTCTAATATTATAAATAAAAAATACCATCATTTTAGAAGATTCTTAAAGTAAATATAAAAATTGATCCACAATTTTTTTCTTTTAGGCTTAATGGATAGAGAATAAAAGGTAAAACTTCGCTGTTGTTGACAATAGTAAGAATGCTTTATGTACAAAAATATAAAGTTACTCTTAATTCATCTAATGTATGAATGGCTAGAAAAACTGATGAAACTAGCAGAGAAGGTTAATCAAAGAAAAGAATACATCCAACTTTGTTTCTACTTGGAAAGCACTTCTGGATTTTGGTGCTTAAGAATGGCTAGTACAAATTAAGAATGTAAAGCTGAAAAGTTGAGGCTGCAATATGATTTTATTCTATTGTGCTAAAAGGAGTCAGAAGTCAATATTTTTCTTTCTTTTTTCCTTCTTATCCTAAACTTCTTTTCCCACCCTTTCTCTTCCCAATTTACACACACATTTTATACTTTGATAAAACATATTCTTAATAAAATACTCCTAATAAAATTATTAAGAGACAACAGCTTTAGCCGGATTTAAAAGTACCAACATTTTAGAAGAATGAAATTCATTGAGCGGACTTGTATCAGCCCTAAATATAATCATATATTTCACTGCCTCAGTAGGGCCCAGTCTAAACCGATCTTCATATTTTTGGAATTGAAGGCTCTTTTAAATTAAAAAAAAAAAAGAATATATCCTTTTTTTTTTAAAGCAGAAGGACCTTTTCCCCCCAGGCTCACATGGAACCTTGAAAAGTCAGACTGCTTTCTTGCACATCAGCTCTCAAAAACATATTTGAGGTCATTTTTGGAAGGAGCACAGCCATATATTGTGTTGCTACAATTTCTGTGCTAATATCTTTCAGTCATATCCAAGATTATGGAGATTAAATGATGAACTAAATGGTACCATTTTAAACCTCAGCATATGCTGCTTCAATAACCTATTAAATAACTGGTGATAAAGAAAAGGAAGAACATTTAGTGTTATGTCCTTAATTATTTGTGTTTAGTAAGAGTATCAGTCTATTTTAAAAACCAAAATCAGTAACAGCAGCAGCTCTGACTGAAGAAAAAACATGAGATTGTTATATAAGGAGGTGCTACCTCTTGTTTTCCCATAGCAGAAGTGTGCTGTAATTCCTGACATCCAGTAACAGCAGCATCTTTATATAAAATAATTTTGTATTTACTCCCCCCCCCCTATAGTAGCTGCTCTTTGGAACTCTGAAGATTACCTGGGACAGAATTATAAATAAATTTGTACATTATGTAAGAGAGGGGGGAATTGGGAGGGAGGGAGTGTAAATATGCTTCTTAATAAGGACTCTGTTCAGGCGATATCCTTACCTATAAGACTTAGCATGAGCAGTCCTTTTCTTCTCTAAGTCACACAGTGATGTCATTGACTTACTGGCCATTCATAGAGATAGTGTGATTGTATGCAACAGAGAGTAGACAATAATTAACCCAGTATGAGAATTAGTTTTTAATTGGTTTTAGAGCTTTACTGAATATTTGTAGGAAACTTATTGGATGATTTAAAAACTCATAACATACTTGAGACCTCCTTAGTCTGCTGCTTTCCAGATGATCTTTGGAAACATTGGTTAGAAATTCTCATGATTACAGTTCAACAAATAACATTTTAGCTCTACCAACATCAAAGGCAACAAAAATAATCAGATGTATTTATCTTGCTTAATTGATGCTTTATCTTTTTGCATACAGTGTATGTCTGCATTTTGATATAACTGACTGTTTAAACAGAAACAGAAAAGTCAGACTTTATAATGGTTCATTAGGTTAAGATCCTCAGTGCTTCTGTTCTTCATCCAGAAATAGAAACTGAGGTAAATTTACCACTTATGACTACAGAGCAGCATGATATCTCTTCATTCCAAACTTCAAACTGCTGATCCACCCAGCAGGAGAGAGATTCATTTTAAATTAAATTCCACATGCCGAGAACCAGACTTCAAAAGCAATGAAGCAAAATTGTTGCTTTGACACTGCAGGTTCTAGAAAAGTCTGCACTAAAGGTCTTTGGTTCCCTCTATTTTCTGTGAAAATTATTTTTTCCTCTTAGAGAAATTTTTAAAAAGAGGTACAGGAGATCTTTGAAAAGGGATCTGTTGAAAACCAACAATGCTTGTCTTTCTACTATTCAACAGAAGACAAAATAAGGGATATATAGAGCTTAGAGATATAAGGGATATATAAAGCTTAGCAAAACAACCCACTTTTAAAAAAGTAAGCATCTGTTATGCAAGGTCCAACTACCTTAGTGTGTGGTGAACTGTGAATTATACTATGGAATGAAGGACATATGATCTGCCTCAACATGCCTCCATTAGCTGTAATTAATTTTGTTGCTATAGAATTGCCTACTCCTCCTGCCACCTCTATGCTTATAATTAGATGAGGAACACTCATTTTTCAAGAGTTTACTAGGAAAAGCTATTAGCTTCATGCAGGCAATTGGCTGATACTGTCTATGCTTCTCAAGCTTTCCATAGAAGCTGGGCAGGGAGACCAAGGGCAAATTACTCTTGAAGCTATTATAGAAAAAAATGGAATCATATAAACAACAACAAAAATATGGGTCTTGCATTTGGACACATGTTTCTAAGAGCCAAAGTATTGTATGCTTTAAAGAAGGTTGCTATTTCCATTTGGTTATTTCAGATGTTTACAATGAAAACCAAATCAATGTGGGAAAATGTGGGATAATCATATCACATCTTTATACTATAAAATCATATAAGTACCATTCATATATTCATTCACTCATATCATATTGTTCTGCCAAGAGGACATTCAAAGCAGTATACACTTAAAAAGAGCATAATTAAAATCTGATCAAGCTTGAGCTATATTATATTCATTAATCTGTATTTTAGTGGTTTTAATCTGTATCTGAAATTCAGTTTGCACTGCTTTTCACTTACTGTATATCTGTTTCTCCTGTAAATATCCCCAAAGAATATGATGAACATATGCACTCTGCTTTCTTGATGTGCACATATGCCGAATTACGTGCATGTCCTTCAGTTATTGTTTGAAATTAATAATTTCTTATTAATTTAGGATTACTATACCATTAATGTGAGCATACTGAAAATAAGAAATTCTGAGTTGTATTTCTTAATTTTTAGCCCAGTAATAGCATTTTTTAGCCCAGTAAAAAATGTTTTGCTTGCAAGCATATTACATTTGAGAATGCTAATATTATTACCAGCATAAGAAAATTTTATTTTTCTTAAATTGTTGTGAAGGAGTATAAAGATAAAAATGAAGCTGCAATTCCATCATGGAAGGTACTAAATGTAAATAGTATGCATAAATAATGATTTTTCCTCAATAATATAATATATAGATCTCAGAAGGCAGATTAAAATAGCTATATAAAAGTTAGTGATGGAAGAAAGGGAGGATCTGAATATTCATTTGTGATCATATGGAAAATCATTAATTCCAATGTTGGATTAACCTTTACTAAGTGAACTGCAAAATATATATAGCTTCCTAAATAGGAATATTAATAAGTCAGAGAAGAAGAAACATATGTTAGATTTTCTTCTTAGAATAGAGAAGGCTATTTTCTTAATATGCCCTTTCAGTTTATTCTGTAATAGTTGCTGCAGGGTGAACCCAACCTCTTAGATGGGTTTGATACCATAAAGCCACATTTAGGAATTTTATCACTGACAGTAGCACATTAATATTTTTTGTCAACATGTATCGTAATTGAATACAATCACCTTCCCATTAGCATTTTAAATTTACTACAATGCACTTCAAATATATATGCACTGATTTTTTTTTTAAATAACTTTTCTGATATCCCACTTGCATCCCATAATGCAAGTCATGACTTGCATTATGGCCATTGGGTGGCCAATAGAAATTGAACAAACAAGCAAACAAACAAATAATACAGGGCTGTAAGGTATTTGTGCAACTGTATACTATAATAATACAATGTATAATATTTTATACTGTATCATAACTTTCAAAAAAATAATGAAATACACAAATTAGTCAGTGTATAAATGTTCAGACAGACTTTCTTCAACCATTCTGCATGAATTTAAAATATACTTAAAAGTCTGATGTAATATAAAACTTTTATACTAAAAACTGTCCAAGTCACTGTCAATACTTGATTTTTGGTACAGGAAAAAGCATAGATTGATAACTTTGAGTCATTGTTTTATTCTTGTATATTATAAAATCTGCATAATTGACAACTGGTGGACATGATTATAGAGGAAATCAATAGACACTTTATCATCTGTGAGTAATTCCTTCAACTTTAATCCTGTAGATCCACAATCAAGTTACATATACTTTATTCTGTGTAAAAGTTTGCAAAAATGCTTTATCAACTATTTCTTCCTGGGTCTCTGGTTGCCTAGTTATGATTTGATTACATCTAACATTGACAAATGTCGGTGATACATTCCTGCAGAAGAGAAATATGAAGCAGTTTGTCCATCTTTTTAATGAATGTGCTATAATCCTTCTGATTCAAAAAGCTCAAAATTTGTGTTACTCTACTTTGGCTACACTTTACTTTCTTTCATCTGGCCCACTGGGAGAAATGAAGGGATTTAATCTGATCTGCCCTCTTAATTTAGTTCTCTATGCCTTTTTAAAAGGCAACAAGATTCTCTATTGGGCAATGTTGGGCTTCAAACTTTCAGATTTCCTGACATCTCCAGAGGCCAGGCAGCCTGCTTTCTGATTGGTACAGGTTGGTGAAAGCTGGTTCCTATCAATCGTAAATCACCAATCGTAAAGCAACTCAGTTTAAGACCAACCAGTAATCAGATTATGCCTATAAAGACAGGAGCCCAGGAATCCCTCTCAGTTGCTTGTGGTCCACATAGCCTCTAAAGGTGCCAGCCAGGGTGGTCAATGACACATCAAAAATTGGTTATCAATGCAGCCCAACAGATACCAGTTGTGAAAGCTTATACCAGCCTCTGTTACTTCCTTCAGTAAATTATATTGGCTTAATTGGTATGACCCACCCTGATTTCTTCTTTGTTTAGCTCAATCTTTTAAACTACTTTTTTTTGTCTTAAATTATAAATGCTCATTTTCAATTTGCAAAAACACTTCTGTTTTTTGAAAAACACCTGCTGTTTTTCTTAAATCTCTCTGCTGAAATTGCGAACTTTTGCTACCATCATGCAGGAAAACACAATTCTTTCAAAAAAGGGAGTCTGGGTGTTTTTGCCTTTTCTTTTTATCAAACACATTGTTGAACTGTCTGAAACATTTAACACCAAGAGATGTGCTATTCCAAGAACCATTAATCTCTGCTAGGGAAAAATGCTGTATTAACAGGAGGCTATAGAATGTGGTCTTGCACTGGGTTACCTATTAATTTTGACAAATGTATCTGATTTCTATATCTGTTCATATCAAAACACTTTCCATTGAATTCTAGTTTCCAAATTATAGGAAATAATTATATGGCCTTATCCACACCTTGTGAAATGAATGCTTCTCTGGGCACCACACTTTACCAATGATTCAGCCAAATTGTGAAAAGTTCAGAACAGGGCAGCAACATGATCAAAGGAAAAGAAAAAGTCTTATGAAGAGAAACAGAAATAGTAGGAAATATTTAGCTTTGAGAAGACAGAAATGATGTGATAATATCATAACATGCTTCAAACATTAAAAGGATGTCACACTTGAAGAAGGTCAAGTAGGACATGAAATAATAAATTTAAGTTAGAGGAAGGCAGAATCCAGCTGAATGCTGAGAAAAATGTCAAAATATTAAGAGCAATGAAGCTGATACTTCTTTATGGGCTGGTGTCAAGTTATTTGCAGACTATATCTCACTACTAGAGATAACCCAATGACTTCAGTCATGCCAGGGAAAGCAGTTGGTTGTCCCAATTTCTGGGAGGTTGGGGAGGCCAAAACCCAGAAGGTTTTTTTTGACAATGGGATCAGTCCTCTAGAATAGCCTCCTATTGGACGTTTGTCTATCTCTAATATTGTCTGCTGCTAGAAGAAGTTGACAACAACTTTTATGGAGGGTTTTTAAGACTTGATGCATGTTTTGTATTTGAATTTTAATTGTCTTATGTTATAATGCTCCTCCATATATTGATTTTCCCAACTTCGCAGTATTGGTAAGTTTTTAAAAAGTTATTCAGGCATATCACGATCCATAAATAGAGCTTGTTGTTAAACATCTGGTTATTTCTGCCAGGTTTCCTCCTATTTTAAAAGTCACATGAGATGATATATTTTCAGTGTCTAGGCCATCCCTTTTGCCTTCCCCATAAATATGGATTCTTGATCATATTGCTGATTACTTGGTTGTACCAGGAATTGTTCAAATTGTCTCAGTTCAATGACTTCCATATTTGCATTGGCTCCATTATTTTACCCCAGATAGTTTATATACCCTTTTAATCTTGTGACAAAAGCCTGATAGAAATCAGGCACCTTCCGTGGGAAAGTATTCTTCTAGAATTTTCTGGTGTCAGTCTAAGCCAGGACTTCACCATGATCTTAAATGTCTGAATATTTCTAAATAATTGAGAGAATGGAATCAAGATCTCCATATATTGATTTTCCCAACTTCGCAGTATTGGTAAGTTTTTAAAAAGTTATTCAGGCGTATCACGATCCATATCTTCACTCTATCCTGGAAACTTGTATCAATCCACAGAAACTGTTGGATTGATTGCAAGACAAAGTGCTTTGCTCTCAGCTTCTTTATTTCATAGAATTATCATGAGATGGTATCATTCAATTATCATAGAATCATATGTTGGAAGTTCACTCCCCTGACCAGTTCAGGATTTCTTGGTCTACAGCAGAAATAGATTCCAATTTTTTCTTGAAAACCTCCTGTGATGGAGCACTCATGATTTCAGGCAATTACATTCTTAAAAACTCTCATAATCAGAAAATTCCTCCTTATTTCAGGTGTGAATCTTCCTCTGTTAAACTTACACTCATTGGTTTTTGATCTTACCCTCAGGTGCTGTGGAGAATAAATCCACGCTCTCTGTCTTGTGGCATCCTTTTATGTATTGGAGGATTGCTATAATGTCTCTCTTTAGCCTTATCTTCTTTAGGATAAATATACCAAGTCTTTGAACTATTTTTGATATAATTTAGCCATCAAGCCTCTTACCATCCTTGTTTGTTTGTCAAATTTAGAAACGACTCATCTCCCTTATAGAGTTGCTCTCTTTTGCATCTTTCCAATTCCTCTGGATCATTTTTGCATTGTGGTAACTAGAATTGGATACAGTATTACAAATGTAGTCTGATCAGTGCAGCATACAGAAGAACTATTGCCTTGTGTGATCTTGGCGCTATTGTAAATCTATGCACCACTTTTTTTTCCAGATTATGGTACATATCAGGTTCATAATCTGTGGTCTAACAGGTACTATGAATCTGGTTTTTCATGTTTAACCTCAATACTTACATATTTCTCAGCTTGATTGGGTAGGCCCCAATGTTCAATTCTATCATGAATGTTTTGAATCTTCAACCTGTTTTTTGAGGTTTAGCAACCCCCTCTTTCAGTGTGTGTCGTCTGCACATCTTTTATTCCCTCCTCTTAATCATTTATGAACATGTTCAAGAGTATTGGGTCCAGGACAGAATTCTGAAGTATCTCTTGCATCTGCTCTTCTGTGCGGGCATAAAATCTTAGCTTCTGTTTTACGGTATTATGTATTGATCCAAACTGACCAAAAAGATCAATCTGCTCAAACTTCATTCTTTCAGCTTTCTTTTCCTATTTGCACGGGTGAAAAATGGAACATCTGAAAATAAATCTGTTATGTTTTATACTATTCTTTTCTAAAAAAATATATAATTTCTTTCCAGAAAAATAATTAAAGCAAATAACAGACTGCCAATCAATTACATCATCCATTACAATTTCACATGTTTTCCCAGGGACCAACTCTGGACAATTTACTGCATGAAGCAGACCATTCTGCTTGCTCTGTCTTTTTCTGCCCACATTAGTACATAGGACAGACACCCAACTAATGTATTTTGGTACCTGAGGCATAAATTCTCATAAGCACTTCTTCTACCTTCTAGCAGGAAAAGTTGGACTGGTTAAGTAACAGGGCTTAAGTAAATTGCCACCGAAGTTGGCCTACTTTAACTATAAGAAATTCATAATCAACAATTTGCTGCCTTTTCATGACACCCAAGTCAACGGCCTGAGGCAGTGCCTCACTCTGTCTAATGGCAGGGTCGGCCTTGACATTTCCTCAATAATCCCCTTTTCACCTTCCTTCCCCAGCCATAGGGCCTCCTGGCCTTTTATGCTTCTGTTTTCTCTGTAAAAGGAAGCCTCTAAGCCACAATCCTCTGTCTCCTTCAAAACCCTCATTTTCTTAACAGTTGCACTTTCAGAACTTGCTGTTTCCCAGATGTTGCCTGTGTGCTGAAGGGAATAAATGTTCAACTTCTCCTAATTCATTGCCAGCGTATTTATGGCCTAGTGACGCCACTGCAGTTTGTGTCATTCTTGATCACAGTTAGCTCCTGACATTGCATTAGCTTTTGTGCAGGGAGTCAAGGTAATTTAATTGAATTGGGAAATAGGAGCAAGAAGAACATCACTCGACCCCATTCTCTCTCTCCTTTTTTATCCCTGCTCACAGCCTCCTGAGGAAACGTTAGAGAATGCAAAGCTTTAGGCAGGAGCCTGCTTTACATATGTTACTAATTGGAAATTAGTAAACAATAGAATAAAAATTTGGAGATTGTGTTGTTCTTCTTCAGTAAACAATTTTGTCATCTTTCTGCCCTCTGTCTGCTGCTATGTATGTATGCATATAAGAGATATAAGACCAGTGGGACTTGTGCCATGTTGCAGCTGTTATATTTTGCCAGAGTGATTTTCTTCAGCACAAGACATTATCCTAAACCAGGAATCACTAGTGGACCAGAAAGCTTTTCAGCTGGCATTTGAATAAATTAGCATTAGATCAGTCATTCAATGTGATAAATTAGCATTCAAATTAGCAATGTTCCAAATTCATTGGATCAGTCACTCAGCCATCAGAAGAAAAGATAACTAAGAAGTATCTTCCATGAATCCACTTATGTGATCTTTGTTTCATATATAGGATTTGCAACATCCAGTTTTTTATGGCCAATCCAGCCAATGACTACTAGTCTAGTTACAAAAGAGAAACTTACTTTGTCTTTATAAATTGTTCCTACTGCTAAGTATCACATGTGCTGCTTCAACAATTTGCATAAGCTCTATTCCCCCCACCCCCATAATTGCAATTCTGCTTCAGGAGCTCTGTATCATTACCCACTCAGCTAATCCACTTGATCTGTAAAAATCTGAAATCAGATTGCAAATTCTTATCTGAATTCTGGCTTCCTGTTGGACCAAGAGATGGGGATCTAGAACCCTGATTATGCTTTGGAATGCTGGGTGGAGCTGTGTTGTGCTAGGTTATATCTGAATAGAAATGAACTGAGGACAAACTATTGCACAGATTTTCTAGAACGTTTGAAATCACCACTTAATCATATCCTTTGGATTCAGTTAGTGCTTTTTAATGATCTGCTTATTTCAGGTCAGAGATGAAGTATAATAATGGCACATGCTGAATAAGCTGCTATTTGGGCTTGCAAAATGTTCATTAGAACTGGTAGAGACAGTTGCTTTAAAGAGATGAAAGTGGTTCTTAAGAAATGTTGTTTGCTGCCTGTGATATAGCAATAGAAATATCACTTAGACAGCACTCTTTAAGCAATTTATTGAGTCAGCATATTGCCCCAACAATCTGGGTGCTCATTTTACCAACTTTAAAAGGATGGATAGGATAGAATAGAATAGAATTTTTTATTGGCCAAGTGTGATTGAACACCCAAAGAATTTGTTTTTGATGCATCTGCTCTCAGTGTATATAAAGAAAAAAAAATACATTCATCAAGAATCATAAAATACAACACTTAGTGATAGTCTTAGGTTACTAATAAGCAATCAAATCATACTAAGAAATAAATAAAATATAGATTGTAAAGATACAATTATAGTCATAAGAGAGAAGAGATAGGTACTAGGAAGGATGAGAAGAATAATAGTAATACAGTCTTAGTAAATAATTTGACAGTATTGTGGAACTTAATTGTTTAGCAGAGTGATGACATTTGGGGGAAAACTGTCCTTTAGTCTAGTTGTTCTGATGTGCAGTGCCCTTTAGTGTCGGTTTGAGGGTAGAAGTTGAAACAATTTATGTCCAGGGTGTGTGGGTCTGTAGCAGTGGTGGAATTCAAATTATTTTACTACTGGTTCTGTGCGCGTGGCTTGGTGGGCATGTCAGGGGAAGGATACTGTAAAATCCCCATTCCCACTCCACCCCACTAACCTGCTTTCCAGCTCCATTCTCCTGTGCAGGGCAACAAAAGAAGACCCAGCCGATCAGCTGGGACTCGGGATGTAGAGAAAAGATGGGGTGGGGTCAGTCAGAGATGGTCAGTCAGTCCAAACTACTCAAAATTTCTGCTACCGGTTCTTGAACTATTCAAAATTTCTGCTACCAGTTCTCCAGAACTGGTCAGAACCTGTTGAATACCACCTCTGGCCTGTAGATATTTTCACAGCCCTCTTTTTGACATGTGCAGTATATAGGTCCTCAATGGAAGGCAGGTTGATAGCAACTGTTTTTTCTGCAGTTCTAATTATCTGTTGAAGTCTGTGTCTGTCTTGTTTGGTTGCAGAGCCAAACCAGAACTCAAACCAAGCTGAGTAATCCTTGAGCCAATCAGAATCAAACTCCAGGCTTTGGGCAGAGTTAGCCTGCAATGCTGCATTCTAACCATAGCACCATCATTCTAACCATAGCACCAGGGCTCCTATATACAAGACTATCAGTGATGCTTGGTGAGATTATGGATATTAATCCATTATGGACATCTAAGGGGCATCAGGTTATGGAAAACTAATGTACTCACACACTTCTATTATACAAATATTGCATCTTATTCAAATAAATGTAAAAGATGTTTGATAAATCATAAAAAAATCAATCAATCAAACATTTATTGTCAATGCACAACATGTGTACAATGAAATTGAAACAAGCCTCTTTGGTGCTGGCCCTGCAAGTCTATCATATTAAACCTAATTGTGATGTTTATGTTGCATTCAGAAGTCCAACAGCCCGGATAAAAACTATTTTTCAGTCTATTTGTTCAGCTGGCTATGTTTCTATATCTCCTGCCCAATGGCAGGAGAGTAATGAGGTGCTGACCAAGATATGAATCATCCCTGAGGATTTTCCTCACTCTGCTGAGGCAGCAGGTCCTGGCTATTTCGTCCAGTGGAGTCAGGGGACAGCCCGTAATTTTTTGCGCTGTGCTCATCACCCTCTGTAATGCCTTTTTGTCCACAGCTGTCAAGCCAGCATAACATACCATAATACAATATGTAACGATGCTTTCTATTGTAGACCGTAAAAGGAAGTCATCAGTCGTTGTTCCACCTGATATTTCTGCAGGACTCTAAGGAAATGGAGTCTCTGTTGAGCCTTCCTGACCACCTGGATTATGTTATTTTACCAGCTGAGATCTTGGCTAAGGTAGACTCCCAGAAATTTAAAAAAGGAGACCCTCTCCACACAACCCCCTTGATATAGAATGGGGCAGGTTCTTCTCTCTGCTTCTGGAAGTCTAACACTTCTTGGTCTTGCTGGTGTTTAGATGCAAGTTGTTTTCTGAGCACCAGGTGGATAACTTCTGGACTTCTTCCCTGTATGCTAATTCATCTCCTTCTGTAATAAGACCCAGTATGGAGGTATCATTTGCAAACTTTATTGTCACATTAGATGGATTAGAAGATATACAGTCGTATGTGTACAATGAGTACAGGTAGGGACTGAGCACACAGCCATGAGAAGAGCCAGTGCTGAACTTAAGGGAGGAGGATGTGAAAGACCCAGCTCTCACTGTTTGTGGCTGGTCCATCAGAAAGTCTTTAATCCAACCACAGGTGAGAGAAGGGAAATTCAAGTCAGTCAACTTTTTGATGAGGATGTCTGGCAAAATGGTGTTAAAAGCTGAGCTGTGATCTATGAAAAGCAGTCTGACGTAGTTCCCAGGTTTCTCTAGATGACTCACAACAGAATATAGGGCAGTAGCAATGGCATCACCTGTCAACCTATTTCTTCTGTAGGCAAACTGATATTGGTCGAAGTTTGATGGAAGGCATGACCTAAGGTGTTGAAGAATCAGTCTCTCGAAGTACTTCATCACTACAGATGTTAGTGCAATGTGTCTATAGTCATTCAGGCTGTTTATTGCTGTTTTCTTCAAGACTGGAATGATAGTGTTTGCTTTCAGACATTATGGAACACTGGTCGTTTGCAGGAAGATGTTAAAAATCCTTGTTAGGACCTCTGATAGTTGTTCAGCACAGGTTTTAACCACTATCCCCAGAACCCCATCTGGACCTGCAGCTTTATTGGAATTCATGGCCTTCAATACAGTTCTCACTTGGTGTTCATGCAAGCTGGGAGTTGGAAGGCTGGCGGGCTGGGGCTATAGGGTCAGGTCTCTTGACCTTGTAACAGGCAAAGAAGGTGTTCAACTCATCTGCAGGCATCAAAGTTGACTGTCTTCATCGTATTGCCCTTATAGTTGGTTAGATGCTGCAGTCCCTGACACATTTGCCTTGGGTTGTTGTCTGCTAGATGGTTCTCCACCTTTTGTTTATATTTTTGTTTAGCTACCTTGATGCTTCTTCGTTGATTTGCCCTGGCCTCATTGTATTTATCTCTGTCACCTGCCTTAAAGGTGGAATTCCGGGCTCTCAGAACTGTCCGTACCTCTGCAGACATCCAGGGTTTGAAATTCCCATAGACTCTATTTATTTTATTTATTTATTGCAAATTTTATATACCGCTCCCATCTCCCAATGGGACTCGGGGCGGTTTACAGCCAAATAAAAAACAATCCAGTACAATATTTAAAATACAATTAAAAAGATTAAATGAGTGGCTGAGGATAAAACAAACTGTGACGTTAAAAAGTTTAAAAAGTTAAAACCAGTTAAAATCAATTAAAAACCCTACCAAGAACTCTAGGCCAGACCGGCTTGATGGAATAGGTGGATCTTCATTGTCCACTGTTACATTATCTGTGCACGTTTTGATATATGAGAGTACGGTGTCAGTGAATTCCTGCAGCTACAAATGTTCAAATATACTCCACTGAGTAGTCTCAAAGCAGTCTTGCAACTGGCAGAATGCGCCCTCTGGATAGATTTTAACAGGTTTCCTGACTGGCTGTATCCTTTTCCTAAGGGGGATATACTTTGGGCACAATAGCAGAGAGATGTGGTCAGGCATACCCAGATGGGAGAAGGGGATTGCTCTATATGCCTGTCTTAAGTTTGAATACATATGGGCTAAAGTGTTCTTACCTCTGGTGGTTCACTGCACATACTGTACAAACTTAGGAAGAACAGACTGTAGACAAACTTGATTAAAATCCCCAGCCATGACAAAAGTGCTGTTACCTTTCGATGGCATCATGTAACTTAGAGAGTGCTATGCTAACATTTGCATCAGGTGGAATATAGACAACGGTGATAAATATAATGGAAATCTCTCTAGGTTAATAAAATGGCCAACAAATGAACTAAATAAAAATGAACTAGAGGCCAAAGAAAGATGGGGACAAGAACAGCTTTTATTTCAAATTTGCTTTTCACTTAAAAAGCTATTATTTATCAGCAATTTAATCACTTTTTGAAAACTTATTTAGCTTTGTAATACCTGCAGATATCTGTGTATGTCTTAATTGCTAACACAGGTTTGTTGGCAGCTTCTGTATGAAATGGTTCAAGGGAAGGATCAGATGTATACAAGTATTGTGGCCACAGGTATATTCATGTTTTCCTTTGAATTTTTTGATTCATTTTCTCAGTGTGTAAACTTTTTTTTTAAAAAAAAATTAAATTTGCTTAATTTCCATTGTGAATTTAAGGTCAATAAAACATATTCCTTGGCTACGTGTATATATGCATTTGAATAATTCCTAGGAACTTTTACATTATTAACCAGCTAGTTAACATCATCAGTGCCAGTGAATGTTCCCTGTTTACTTTCAGCTTGCCCTCCCAGAGTTGGTAGGGTATAGTTTTCTCCTTAATAATTCCTTGATTAGGCTGTTGTTTTCTACTTGATTGTTTGTCTGGTATTAATTCCTGCTTATCTGGTGTAGGTTGCTGAACAGAATGTGCTCTGTTAATACTCTTTTTATTGTCTTTTTCATAGTTTTTAATTATCTTTTTTGAATGGTATACACATGTAGTTTATCTCTAGTTGTCTACTGATGATTGATTTGTCTGAATGCCAAGCTTACAGAAATTCCCTGCCATTTTTGGAAAGACTGCCCCACAAACATCTAACACAAGACTGAACACACATATTTTTATTTTGGACTCTCAATTGTTTGTGATAGAAACAGCCTCAATGTATAATTGGGTGTCTTAGTCAATACTTGATTTAGGAGATCTTAAATCCTTGGTCTCATTCATATATACGAGATCAATAGCTCATTAATGTGAAGAATTAAAATAATGATAAACCAAGAACATGGATTTTCTTCAGAGAAGCAAAGATTTATGTCCCTACTACAAGCTGCCTGTGAGTGAACATTAATGGTGCCTGGCTCATATGAACCTTTCAGGTTGCCTTTATTTATCAGAGATAAACGACATGTCCATTTTTTTCTTTCTGTTTAGTTTTTTTTAAGAGTAAATTAGATTCCCAATTAATTTAGGATTTATTTAATAAAGAATTATTCTACTTTAGGGAAAACATACACCTGTATGTAAAGCTTTAGCTTCTTATGGAAAAGCAAGGCAGAGTTTCTTCAGTCACTAGCTAAAATTATTGAATTAGGTTCATGTGAAGGAACAATGAACTGTACATTCAGCTGATAATGTGTATCATCTTAAGATAGAACAGAATAGAATAGAATAGAATTCTTTATTGGCCAAGTGTGATTGGACACACAAGGAATTTGTCTTGGTGTAAATACTCTCAGTATACATAAAAGAAAAGATACATTCGTGAAGAGTCGAGGAGTGAATCTACAGTATAGTTTGAGGTTTAGACAGTTATTTATATTTAGTTTTGAATAGATTCATCACAAAATCTGCTGGTTTAATTCACACTTCATCTTCACTAATTACAGGTAGTCCTCGACATATAACAGTTTATTTCGTGATGTTCAAAGTTACAATGGCACTGAAAAAAGTGACTTATAACTGTTTTTCACAGTTATGATCTTTGCAGCATCCTGGTGATCCTGTGATCAAATTTCAGATGCTTGGCAACTGGTTCATATTTATGACTGTTGCTGTGTCCCATGGTCATGTGATCTCTTTTTGTGACCTTCTGACAAGCAAAGTCACTGGGGAAGTCAGATTCACTTAACAACCAGGTTACTAACTTAAAAGCTGTGGCAAGAAAGGTCATAAAATGGGGACAAAAGTCACTTAACAAATATGTCACTTAACAACAGAAATTTTGGGCTCAGTTGTAATCATAAGTCATGGACCACCTTACAAATTTCAAGGATATTAACAAATAATGATGATTTATGTTTTGGGAAAGTAACAGTTGCTGAAGTCTTTTATACTTAGAAGTTAGTATACTTAGAAATGAGAAGTTAGTACTAAGTGTACAATGGCTCAGCGATTAAAGACGCTGAGCTGAGAGTTCAGATTCAAGACCCAAGTGCCATGCAATGTGGTGTGCTCCCATTTCAGCCCCTGCCCACCTAGTAGTTTGGAAGCATGCAAATGCATGTAGATTAATAGGTACCACTTCAGCGGGAAGGTAATAGCATTCCATGCACCTTTTGGCATACATACTAGTCACATGATCATGGAAAATGTCTTCGGACAACACTGGCTTCTGCAATTAAGAAACAAAGATCAGTGCTGCATCCTAGAGTGGGACCCAACCAGACAGGGAAATCTTTACCATTAATTTACTAAGTGTACATAGAGAACTTGAATGTAAAATATGTGTAAATTTAACAATGTAAGAATGTTGAGATTCTGCTGTTGACATTCAGTAGCTTCTCCACATTTATTCTGGAGATGATATGACAGAAGCTCCCAGCTACTGTTTGAAAATAGTGAACTGTGTTGTTATCCTCCCTAAAAAAAAAATCTCCTCATATCAGATTCTAGTTTACAAGCCAACTATACTGAAATATTATCCCCCTGTTCATTTTAAGCAGAAAATGAAAGCATTATTCACAATTAAGTCCCTTTCAATTAAAACTCCTTTAATCATTGCTTCATGTAGTGTAGATATATTTGTGCCAATAGACTATTTATTTAGAATAGTTTTCCATGGTAAGAAAACTTATAATAAATTTCCATATTTTATTAAATTCATATGAACCCTTAGTCCATTTATAGCTTTTAAAAATCAAAACTCTAATCACTCCCTGTGCTATTAATTCCAATAAATACATAAATAAATCCCGAAATGTTCTTATTTTGTAATGGATTGAAGGCAACATAGCCAGTGAAGTCCACAACAATTTGCTGTTCTAGAAGTTCTCAATATTAAAAAGCAATTAAAAATTAATTCCAAAGTGATTAAGAAATGAGGATTGGCTGAACATCTGACTCACTTAACAACTGGGTTACTAACTTATCAATTGCAGTGATTCGCTTAACAATTGTAGCAAAAAAAATCATAAAATGGGGCAAAACTCATTTAACAAATGTCTCTCTTAATGGAAATTTGGGGCTCAATTGAGGTCATAAGTCAAGGACTACCTCTAATTCCTTGATTTCCAGCTGCTCAACTTGTTAGCTGACTGCAAACATTTTCCTCCTGCAGTTTACTCATGAGGAGCAGCTGTCCAAAGAGTGTCTCATAATCCTTTTTCCTGAGAAATTTCATGGGTCTGAATACTCTATCTGACTGCTGATTTCAGCCATAATGTCATCCCTCTGTTTTCAGGGACAACTTCATTTTGCCATGTCTTCATCAGAGGTCTCTGGGTGGCTTGAAGTTATTGTTGTGCCATTGTTGAGGACAAGTATCCTGTAATCATTTTGATACATTTTGAAGTTATCCGACACATACTCCATATATAGTATATGTAGCAAAGAAGAATTATGGCCATCTATTTAGGACAAGATATACAGCAGCTGCTTTTAAAGTCAGCAGCAACCATGTTATAAATAGCAACTTCTCAGAATGCTTCACTTTCAATTTCTGAGTATTACAGAACTTTGACTAAAGCTGCAGATCTCGGACTTTCTGGCATCTGGTCATTATTTTTGCAAGTCTGATATTTTTGTCCTTGATAACTTGATAACTGATTGAGTTCCTATAGAACTAAATTATTTGTGAGATCAGTTTTAAGCCATAAATTCTCTTTTTATGAGTATCCATGATTTTTTTCTTATGGGGGGGGTCGGGGGGAATGCTAAAAGCTCATTAACCAATTGTTAACTTTTCAGCTGAATATAGAGTATCTGAGGAAATTAGTGAGAATTTTAGTAGCATGCTCTGGGTGATGATAAGGAATTGTCCATAATGAACAGAATCAGTTACAAATGTTTACTATAATGCTAGTTCAGCCTAATTCAGTGTAATCCCACTCTGTAGAATTATTCTTTTGATTACTTTAGGTTTTGTTCAAGGCAGTTATATACATTTCCAAACAACAACAACAACAAACTATTATATTCTCTATTCACCAGTCATACTTGGAGGGACACCTTTGGAAGCCACATATGTTTTTATGGAAAGAAAGGTGATATTGCCATTTTGTTTTGTTGTATTGTTTCCCCTTATTCTTAATATTTTTAAAATTATCAGTGAAACTCAATAAGACTGGAAAGTGCCAAGGGAAGTGTTTGTGGGTACATTGAGATTTTGGGTTGACCAGTTGGGATCGTATAATTATAAAATACAAATTGATAATTGTGTACCAATCAGATTATTGGAAATTTATGCAAAAGAGACTAAGGCTTGAATGATTGCTCGAAGTTGCTGCAAGTTTAATAAAGTATAACATATACTAATACTTCTAGATATGGGGTTTAATCTTCTGAATTTTCTTGGAATATGTTCTTCACACATCTTACTTAGCCATACATTTTTAACCAAATCTACAGTGACAGACTTTACACACATTCAGCCAAAACCTAACAAACCACATCTGTGAATTAGTGTAATCTGCAAACCCTAAAACATTTTTTCAGATTCTTTTAATTAAAAAACAAATAAAAGGAAAGTTAGAATGTTGCAATTAAAACATTCCCCTCCTACCTAACCTAGCTTTCCAGCAATGTCACTGGGGTCCAATAGCAATTTCAGAGACATTCTTATACGGTGAAGGAAGTGCAATCCATTGCTTTGTTTGCCTTATGTTTTGTGGATATTTTGTGATTGGCCACATTTACCATGGTAACCATTTGTGAGAGCCCATCATCTGCCTGCAAACTTCTGAATGTGCCCATTGGCCCAAAAAGCTTGGGAACTTGTCCTGGGAATTGTATCAAATGATTGCAGTTTTAATGAAACTCTGTCCTATATCATGGAACTCATGGATTCAAAGGAATATTTATATATCTTCTTTATAAATAAAGACAATGAAACACAGGATTTCCTGCAAGAAATTACTCTGAATCTTTTCTGATGTAGAGCCAAATATTTAGATAAATAGTAAAAAGGGTAACAATTCATTATTTAAGTTATTCATTCTAACTCACTCTGCCGTAAGAGCTGAGAGCCAGTCATAATGACCAGGTAAAACTCAAACCAAAATCTCCTTTGTATGTTTATATTCTCACTATTAAAGCTCAGATGAAGCAAAAAAAGAAAAAAATGATAGAAATGCAAGTAATAAATAAATTTAAAAAAACCTTAATGCAAAGGAAGGTGCTGGGAAATGTTCTGAATTCATTAATTCACTTCTGTAGTTATTTCATCCACACCTTATAAAACTTATTATCTTATTACAATTTGCTATGACAAGCATAAGTCACCCTTAAATGCTATCACATCACATACTTCTCCTCCTTTTCTGAACCAGGACTTTCTTTTAAGGTTGTAGAAGATTGTCTTGAATTGGAAACAGTTTTGTAGGTTAAATTTGTCATATGTATTATAAATATAGTGGTGAATATCTTTTTCCTATTTATTTATTACAGATACATCCAAACTGTCCTTCAAGAAATCAGGGGGAAATACATTAGCTAAGATATAATAATTTTTGTTCTAAATTTGTTCACAAAATATATGATCTAACTTAATTTTTTCTTTGAAGTTTGTTCTTCACTCTAACTATTACATCCTTATATGTGTCCTTATATAGTGTCCTGTGTCCTCTTTGCTTTCATGCTTGTTCACTTCTAATAGGTTAGGAGACTTTTGACAATTTTATTAAACCTTGAAAATAAAAAATGGCATCCTCAGATAAACTGTATCTAGAACTTAAGTTTTGATTCAGGTTCTGTCACATTCTCTTTCTCCTTCTTTTCCATCATCTTTACTATTATATATGACATAACCACCATCACAAAAAATAGACAATCCATTAAGAATGTATTTTGATCACTTTGGAAATGAAGCAAGGTAGAAACCTAGGACAATTATGAGAATCTCCATAGACATATTGTGTCAAATACATCTCATAGGTGTAGTGGCTATTAATTCCTGTCTTGTTTCACATGGCTGGAAATATATTTCTGGGCAATTTCTTAGCTTCTGGATATCAAAGTAAATATATGCTTATCCATGGGTTCTGCCTGAGCACCTGGACCCAATAAAACCAACAATTGCTAAAACTGCTACTGTATAATTATTCACAATGAATCGAATGACATGCATCATCATGCCTTTTTTTTTTGTTAAGGTAGGTTTAGTGAATTGTCAGGATGAATTAAAAAATAACAGTGGCAACTCTTCAGGATGCAGGACTGTTACTTTATGAGAAAGAAAGAAAATATAGGGGATTTCTGTAACATCTGCTATGTAAAATTCACATTTTTTTTCTTTTGTAATCTGCATTCTTAAATTGCTGTTTGATTGTTTTGGTTGACTCAATAAGAAAACAATAAACAAAACAAAATAACAAAAATATAAACTAGCAAAAGCAAACACTGCTTTTAGGTTTGACCTTAAAAATAATGAAGGAAAGGGAAGAAGGCTGCCCTGGAGAAGCGCTGATTTTTGTAATATTATCATAACACAGGTAAAGGGAAATTCAGTATTTTTGTTCTCTGAAAAGTCTTGTGTGAAATTTATTAATGGGAGAAGGAAAGTATTAGAGATATTTGAGATGAGTTTTTATGGCAGTGGTCAATTTTATCATGATGGCAGTCATCCATTCCTTTATCCCATTCCTACCTCAGATAGACTTCTGCCCAGTTCCATCCTGGCTGAATTAATGGGTTGATTAAATGGGTTGTGATTATCTGTCTGTCTGTCTGTCTGTCTGTCTGTCTGTCTGTCTGTCTGTCTGTCTGTCTGTCTATCTATCTATCTATCTATCTATCTATCTATCTATCTATCTATCTATCTATCTATCTATCTGGTATATCCGCCCCGGCTAATAAAGCAAAAATAATTAACTACATGTATACATAACACCCAACTAATTTTTAGAATGCAGAAGGAAAGAGTTTTGATTTTAGTGAGGCTAGATTTCTAGAAGCAATTTTAAGTTTTTTATTGTTTGGGTGATAGGAAATTAAAATTTTCAGTTGGTTCATACAGACTTTCAAAACTCAAATGTATAAATATATGGTCCAGCCTTCTGAAATGTTTGACATATGGCAGTTGGAAAGACAAAATGAAAGATGCAATGCAATACACACAAACACACACATGCATACATACATACTTCTCCCTGGATTTTTAAAAGTAGCTAAATTCTAGCTCCAGAAATTACTGGGAAATGTTAATTATGTTGCTCTTCTATCTGTCATATTTTTCCCTTCCTCTCCCTCTCCCTCTCTCACCCCTCCCTCCCTCCCTCTTTCTCCCTCCCTGTCTTATATTTATAGTGGGAGAAGAATAAAAGAAATAGAAACTTCCAATTTTCTATCCAGCAAATATAAGTACAGTTACAAAATTATCTTTTATTTTATTATTACAAAACCCTACCTGATCAGGAAAATCCAGACATGTGGAAACAATATTAATCTTGCTCTTGGAATGAATTGTGATGGGGTAACATGGATTACAAAACCTATTGGGAAAATATAATAATTGCATGGATTTTCTATTCCTCACTAGTATACACCAAAATGGGATTCTTAATGAATGCTATAATTGGAAACAAGAATTTATTAACTGTGCTCCTTTCTTTGGTAATGACAGGATAAATTAAAACCACATTGGTTTTCATTAATATAACTTATGTGGATTGTAGAATTTTACTACAAGGTGTGCCCAATTTTGGTCATTTGCATATATTTATCATCACTAAGTACTATTTTTAAAGAATGCCTCCCTCGGTTTGGCTCAGGAAGATGCATAATGTTGAGAATGTTTTTTCATTTTGCTGCATTAGTTTGGGCATCTTTTATTACAAGGGAACCTTATTATATGTCTATATAAATCCCAAATAAGCAGGTCTCTTACATTAAATATATATGAGTAATAATTATTTTTTAAATAAAAATAGTGGTTCCAGAATAAAAAAAATAGTTTTCCTGGAAGCCTACATTATTTTCATATTTTGGTTGGTTCCAGAAGAAAATGCATTTTCCTTTTTATGCAAAAAGTCTCTAAGGAGTTTCCAGTCATTGATATAAGTCAATGGTTTCCAACCTTTTCTTCAGCATGGACCCCTTTTAAATAACTTTTGTGGCCATGGCACATGCCCATGGATCACTAAAACTTAACTCAAGATTTAAATCATAACATTTCTTCAAGTCTCCGTGGACTTCCTGTGATGACATTGTGGCCTCCCAGGGGTCTGTGAACCAAACATTAAGATATAGATCAATAATGTCCCTTTCTATCCCAGAATGGTTAACCCATGAGCAATAAATTGAATTCCTGTACCTTCTGGATAAGGAGACCTCCAGCTGAGATTTTATAGATTAGATATCTCTGCAAGCATCTCTGTACCATGGTGAAGATTGAAAATGAAAGACCAAGTGATTGCCTACCTACTTGCTCTTGATAGCTGCTCCTCACAAGAATTCAGTCTTCTTATACTATACACACTGGTGCCAGTTCATGTTGACTGTTCCCAAAAGTTAGACTAGATTAAGGGTGGCAAATCTGAACTTCCAAAGTTGAGCCCAAGAACAGCCCCACTATCAGTGGTGTGATTCCCCCCCCCCCCATTTTAGGTGCAAATAATTGGATGATGTAATGGATAATAAAAGATGTCACCTATATATATTTTGTTTTAGCGGTGGCAATAACGAGGCACGTACCCTTAGTAATTTCAGCTCTATCTTTTATTTCAGAACGGACACAATCGGCGAGCACAGGCAGCCTCTCTTTTAAAGGCTTCCTGCGATTCACCCAGCCAATGACAGGGCAAGGCTTTCCCGCCGGAATCACGGCCAATGAAGAGTAAGTATTTTAAATACAAATGAACCAATCCAGAACACCCCTCCCCTCTTGGTCCAGTCCGACCAATCAGGAGCTCCGCCTATGTTACGTAATCACGTAGATAGGCGGGGCCCCTGCGGGTCCGACTGGACCTGCGCGGCTCAGTCATTTCGTTGCTGACTGTTGGAGCGGGTGGACCTGTTGGTCCTCCTGCCTCTGACCTGGGAAACTTCTGGAAGGTCGAGCCGGCCGAGTCACTCCTAGCGGGCCTAGCTCGACTGGTTGAGATGGCTAGGCCACTCCCTCTCTGGCTTGGATTATTGTCGGCCGTGTCTGCTGTTTCGTCTGGAAGTTCCCCTGGCTCAGGTACGTAGCTGCGCAAATCGACCGGAGCTAGTGTTGAGGGTGTGTGTGTGGAAGTTAGGGTGTCATTGTTTGTTTGTGGGTCTGCTGCTTGTTGATTGTTGGTTGGGTGTGGGTCTGTTGTTTCTTGATTGTGTGGTGGTTGATCCCCTTCCCCCCCAGGGGGGTCACAAGGTCTTGTAAGGGTGCGGGATCTAAGTTGATCGATATGCCGCTTCCAGCTTTTATTATCAGAAGTGGTAAGTCGGTATGATCGTGGGCCGGTGATTTGTGTGATGGTAGCTGGTACCCATAATGGGTGTCCAACCAAGTTTTTTGCATAGACTAAGTCTCCGATTTGAAATGTTCGGAGCTTGCTGGAAGAGTCTAGTGGTTTGTCTGTGGAGTATGTAGGGTGTAACCTATCCAAAGGGGAGCGTAATTTCCTCCCCATAAGTAGTTCAGCTGGGGTTTTGTTTGTAGTGCTGCTAGGTGTGGTATGTTGTATAAATAGTAGTTTGTCGATGCGTGCTTGTATAGGGCCGTGGCCTAACTTGTGGAGTGTTTCTTTGGTGAACCGAACCATGCGTTCGGCTCGTCCATTCGCTGCCGGGTGTGCCGGCGTGGTTAGGGCATGGCGTATGCCCGAGCTAGCTAAATAGCCCTCAAATTCTGTAGCAGTGAATTGAGGGCCGTTGTCTGAGACTAGGACATCTGGCAATCCGTGTGTGGCAAACCATTTTCTGAGTTGTCGAATGACAGCTTCCGAAGAAGTAGATTGCATTAGGCTTACTTCTAGCCAGTTTGAGTAAGCGTCTACCAGAATTAAAAATGTATAACCTTTTGTCGGACCCGCGAAATCTATATGGACTCTAGACCATGGGCCCCTGGGTAGCTCCCACTCAGTGACCGGTGCTTTCGGGGGTGAGGGTCGGGATGTCTGGCATGGCTGGCAACCCGCAACCCATTCCACAACGTCCTTGTCCAACCCCGGCCACCAAACGTAGCTTCTAGCCAAACTTTTCATTTTAACAACCCCAGGGTGACCTTCATGCAATAATCGCAGAATCGGATCCCTCAGCCTTAGTGGAATAACCACCCGGTCCCCCCAAAGTACACAACCCTTTAGTACGGAAAGTTCCGTTTGTCTCTGTTTAAAGGGTTTATATGAGTCTTGTAGTTCAGTTTCTGGCCATCCCTTTGTAATCCACCCACTCACTTTGTGCAGTAGATGATCGTTGGCGGTTTCGTGAGCGATGTCTGCTGCTGTCATCGGGAGGTCGGTCAGGGTTTCAATTAGTAGTGTGGATGTGCTGGGGTTCGGGTCAGGGTCACTGCGCGGCAATGGGCAACGACTCAGAGCATCGGCATGCATGATGGATGGACCGGGGCGGTAGGCTAATGTATAGTTGTATGCAGCGAGGAATTCTGACCATCTCGTCATTCTGGGTGATAAAATGTTAGGCGTCGCTTTGTTTCCAGCCAGAATTCCTAGTAAAGGTTTATGGTCGGTAATTACAGAAAACATTCGGCCATAGAGGTACTCATGGAACCTTTTAATACCTGATACAATGGCTAGTGCTTCCTTGTCTATTTGACTGTAATTTCGTTGGGTTTTAGACAATGTCTTTGAATAAAACGCAATCGGGGCTTCTCTGCCATTAGGTAAAAGATGGCTTAGAACGGCTCCGATCCCAAAAGGTGATGCATCACAAGTTAATATCAATGGTAAAGTCTCATTGTATTGTATGAGTACCTTTGCTGAAGTAATGAGGTTTTTAATTTTGTTAAACGCTGTTTCTTCCCGACTGCCCCACTTCCAAACCGTGTCTTTGTCCAGGAGTCTATGTAAGGGTTCCGCCACCGTTGCTTTCTGCGGCAGAAAAACATGGTAAAAATTTATTAATCCCAGAAAAGCTTGTAGATCTCCTTTGTTAGTCGGAATGGGGGCGTCTTTGATTGCACGGATTTTTCCTTCTGTTGGGTGGATGCCATTGCCATCAATTAGGTATCCCAGAAATTCGATTTTCTCAGTTATTAGTGTGCATTTTTCTTTTTTAACTTTGAGACCTGTTTCAGCGAATTTGGTGAGCACTTTTCTTAGTCGGTCTCGCAGTTGCGCTTTGTCTTTAGCTGCGATCAGGACATCATCAAAGTATGGAATGACTCCCGGTATTCCCTGAAGGAGACGTTCCATTAAGCTCTGAAAAATGCCTGGAGCCACGCTAACGCCGAATTGGAGGCGGTTACATTTAAATGCGCCCCTGTGTGTGACAATCGTTTGGGCTTCCGCTGTTTTTTCGTCTACAGGTAGTTGTTGGTATGCCTGAGCCAAATCGAGTTTAGCGAAGATCTTTCCGCCTTTGATAGAATGTAACAAGTGTTGCACAACCGGAACGGGATATGCACTTTGTTGCAACGCATGATTAAGGTTGCCTTATAGTCCCCACAGATACGAATTGACCTATCCGCTTTGATAGGGGTCACTATGGGGGTCTCCCACCTGGCATGGTTCACTGGTTCGAGGACTCCTTGCTTAATTAATTTGTCTAGTTGTTCCTCTATTTTAGGTTTTAAGGCGAAAGGAACGCGCCTTGCCTTTAGTCTAATTGGAGCTACCTTAGGGTCTAGGTTAAAAGATATCGGGTTACCCCGGTACTTGCCTAGTTCGCCGCTGAATAGGTCCTGGAATTCTTGAATGAGGTCTGCTTCCCAGTCTGCATCTGCGACGTGGTTGATACCGGTCATCCCAATTCCAAGCGGGTCGAACCATTCCAATCCTAAAAGGCTTGGTCTGTTTCGGTCAACAATTGTGAGGGGTAAAATTTCAGTGCGATCTTTGAAGGTTACCTGAAAATGTCCAACGCCCACAACAGGAATTTTATTACCTTGATAGTCTTTAAGGGTTAAGTTTTGTACTTCAAGCTCTTCCTGTTGGATGTCTGGAATTAAGTCTTTGATAGTGTCCCACGATACCATAGAGAGAAATGATCCCGAGTCCACTTCCATTTTACAGTCTTGTCCTTCAATTTTTACTTGAATGTGGACTTTTCTTACATTCTTTGTATTTGAGTGTCCAATTATGACTGTTTGGTGTGTTTCTTCTTTGCGGTAAGTTGATTCTTTGTATCTTCCCTGTCTTCCTTCTTGGCTCCAACGGCTACTCGTTTTTTTCTCTTTCGCTCTTTCTCTCTCTCTTGGGGGAGGGCTTCCTCTTCACCTTGGGCTATAATTGGATCTGGCTCTGCATACCTTCGCGATGTGCCCTTTTCTCTCGCATTTTCTGCAGATCGCATCGATGAAACGACACTCAGATTTGGGGTGATTTCCCCCGCAGCGGTTGCATTCAAAGTCAAATTTTCTGTTTGCCTGCTCTTTTCTCCCTCTACCTGTCTTCAGGTGGCATACATCATCTTCTTCACTACTGGTCTCAGTCTCCAGATCCTCATGGTGTGTCGTGGTCTTCTCTCGTTCTCCCTCTGGTTTTGGTAGTTCTCTGGTGTTGTGGTTTGCAGCTTGGTTAATTTTTTTCATTCTCGCTGCTGATTTCTGGGTGGCTTCGGCTGCGGTGGCTTCTTCTATAGCCTCCTTGACTGTTATTTTTGGGCGATTTAACAGTCTGCTCTGTAGTATTGGATCTCTCAGCCCTAGTACGATCCGGTCTCTTAGGGCTTCGTTGAAATCCGAGAATTCGCACTCACCCCCGATGTCTCTTAAGATTGCCACGAAGTCGGCTATGGATTCACCTTCCTTCTGATTCCGGAGGTAAAACTCATGGCACTTAATTAGGCAGGAGACTGTAGGAGCGTAGTGGTCTCGTAGGATCTTTTCCAGTTCGGGCCAGGTTAAGGTTTTTACGTCGATCGGAGATGCAAGCGCTTTCGCCATTCGGAATACAGCTTGGCCGCAATGGGTCAGGAAAACCGCTCTTTTCCGATGATCGGAGACGCCGTTCAGGTCGCTGCTCTCCAGGAACATGAGGAATCAGTCCACGTAGGTCTGCCATTCCTCTTTTGCCGGGTTGAATTTCTCTGGCGGGGTGTTGTTTCCAGACATGGTGCCGTTCGATCTCCGCCGCTATCGTACTTGCTAAAAGTGCTGTCTCGATCCCATCCTCATCGCCAGTGTTTTAGCGGCGGCAATAACGAGGCACGTACCCTTAGTAATTTCAGCTCTATCTTTTATTTCAGAACGGACACAATCGGCGAGCGCAGGCAGCCTCTCTTTTAAAGGCTTCCTGCGCTTCACCCAGCCAATGACAGGGCAAGGCTTTCCCGCCGGAATCACGGCCAATGAAGAGTAAGTATTTTAAATACAAATGAACCAATACAGAACACATTTGGTGAATATGTGCACTAGACTTTCAACCTCTGCTTAGTAAATAGGAGATATACTTTGTTCCTACTTTTGCCATCACTGTATTAATCCTTGTAGGCTGAAATAATTTAACACCCCAAGTATGACTCTCACTCCTGAAATAGTTACTGTCCCTGATCTCACCTGTGGCATTGTAACCACTCTCCTGTTGTTTTTTCTAGAAAACGTTCTCTTATTGTTTTCCTAAGACACTTTGGAAGCCTTTAAAGCCAATAAAAGATAAAGGTGGAAAACATGCTTGTTTTCAACTCAAATTCATCCTGTTCATGCATGACATGAAGACTAAAATCCATTATTTAAAGTAAAGGAGGCATACAGATGCATTTGGTGTACCTGGAATGCATAGAAATGTGTTCCACCCATGTATTCTCCTTGTATTGTTTCTTTGTTAAATTCAACCATCAGAAATTAAACTGACTGAGACCTAAGAATCCATAAAAGACATTCATGTGCACTAGTTTGTTCTAAAAATGGTGAGACCCAGATTTCAGCAAACATGTTTACTGTCATCATGTTTTATCTTATATCTAAAGTGATTTGTTCACTGGAGAGATGGTACATAAAATGAGGACAAGCATGAATTCCTCCATATATTATCAAATGAGCCCTCTAGTTTTTGTAGTAGGGGTACTACTAGATTATCGTTGTTCCTTCTGCTTCCAAAATAAGCTTAGCCTGCTTCTTGAATATGAACTTTTTTATTGTTTCCAGTCAGTCTGCCTTTTTTACAGAGAAAATTTACTACACCAGGGATTTTGCTCCATTTGCTTCACTAACTGATGGTTAAAGAGAATAGGCCAACAAGCACCACAATGAAGAGAAATAATACAGGCCAGACATTTCCAGAATTGTCATAGAAATATCTAAGCCTAACCAGCTATACAAGAATCCCTACTGCTGTGGAATTTTAGAGTCTTTTATCATGGGAGCACAGTAAGTTGCCTTATACCAGGGCAATTCATTTGTCCATGTAGCCCAATATTGATTATTCTGCTCAATGGCAAGTTTCCAGAATTAGCCAACGCTTGGATAGAACACATTTGAAAAGGTGAACAAAAAATAAAAATAAAGTCGAACAATGCTGTGGTGGATTGACAGCAAGAACAGGGTTTTTGAGTAAGAGGAATTATTTTTTGGCTCATAACTGAGATGGTATTTGGAGGACTTTTTTGTATTTGTATTTGCATTTGCATGTTTGGGCCTTCTACTGTTTTTTCTTCTTCTCTAGTAACAGCTGCCTCTTGGCAAAAGTACCCAGAGGAATGAGAAATCTGGAGAGAGAGAGAGGGAAAAAGTAAAGAAAGGAGCTGTATTATCCAATGATAAAGGACTCAATGAAGCATATAAACAAATGTTGTAAATCCTTATAAAGAACCTCTTGCCCAGGTGGGTAATCCTAAATTGCTATAACTTCTCCTTTCTGAAAGGAAGAAATTGGAACCCTAAGGTTATTCTGGATTTTGGTCAGCCTGTGAATCATAAATCATAAGTGCATCATTTTAATTTTCTTTCTTTATTTAATTCCATGCCAAGTATACTTTAAAACCCAGACTCTAAGGAAGAAGAACTGGAAAATACAGAGATGAAGATCCACATTTTCAGCTTAAATATACATCTTTGTTGGAGACTCTAAGCATTTCCTATGCTTAAAAGAACCAAACCCTTGTTATTCTCACATGAGGTTCAAAATATTCACCTTTGATTTGTTTATAAAAATGGAAAAAGAATCAGCTAATGGCTGCAGAACATTTGTGCTGAATTGAGGAAAGATAAATATTCAACTTGCTGGATCGATCCTTTAACTCTGAAAACTCTTGTTGCTTTTTCTTAACCTGTGATCTCCTGATCTTCCCTTTGATCAAGGAAGCCTGTTGCTTAACATTTGCTTTCTTTGGAAGACCATATTTTATGTTAAAATGCTAGGAAAAATAATTAATAAAAATAAGAACATAAAGTCTGTTTATGTAATTTCTTAGCTTTTTGTTAAATCTGATCTTCACTTGTTTGTTTGGCATGGAAGAAAAGGAATTATGAAAAACAAAGTTTTTATATCAGGCTGAGCACAATTAATACCTTTGTGTTCATTAAGAAAATGAATAAGCTCCTTTAAAAATCCATTTCAGTGACCTAATCAATGATAATGATGGTGATGGTGATGATGATGTTGTTGTTGTTAGCGATAGAGGGAGGGAGGAAAAGAAGGAAGGAAGGACACAGTATATTTGCAAGACCGCGTTCTGTCGGTAGTCTCCCACAGACCTGTGCGCTCCCACAGGGAGGGCCTCCTTCGGGTCCCGACGGCCTCTATGTGCCGCCTGGTGACCGCAAGGAATAGGGCCTTCTCTGTGCAGGCACCCGCTCTCTGGAATGGGCTCCCCCCTGAGTTGAGAACGACCACCAACCTGAGGGTGTTCAGGCGTGATTTGAAGACCTGGCTCTTTGAGCAGGCTGGCCTGGGCTGATCTTAAATTGATTTTTAATGGGATTTTAATTATGGTTTTAATGTTGGGATTTTAGATTTGGTAGCAGCCCATATTTAATTCTATTTTAACTTTTGTATATGTGTTGTTTTAGTAGGCTGTGCACCGCCCTGAGTCCTTCGGGAGAAGGGTGGTATATAAATTTAATAAATAAATAAATAAATAAATACCCAACAAGAACAACTTCTTTGACTGGTGTCCTTTGGAAATTCTAATTCTAGCCATTTTGGAATTATCCAGATAATGTCTAATTGTGATGGTGATCATGATTGTGTTGTCTCTACCCCTTATCAACTTAGATTCCTTTAGAAATGGGTGGTAGGAGTCCTGGCTATTTGACTGTAAAGAAGGAAATATCTTAATTTTTTTGGGAACTTGAATAAATTGCTATTTCAAAGTGTTCTGGCTCACTTGTTGACTGAAACTAGAGATACTTGAATTCTTGCAAGCACAACTGCGGCAGTCAGAAGCATCCTTCTCAGTTCTGCCAACACTCACTGTCTTGCCAATGCTATATTAAAACCATCCTCAGGCATAAGGTATGTTCATTAGCATCCAGGATTTTGTGAGATTTCCCTCTGATAGACAGATATTCTAAAAGTGAATTCTAAGACAACAGCGTTGGAACATATCCTGCGTTACATGTTGGGTTTCTTTTATGTTGTTTTTGATCCAAGTTATCTAGTCTTTTGTTTCTCATTCTGAAACAAACCAAGCAAAGTAAGAAAAAAAAAATCTTACTTTGCTAAATGTGAAAGCTTTTCTTAGAGTAGATTTCATTTAATCATCTAAAGTTGTTGTTCTGCTAAGGATTTGGCATCAATCTGTGTGCTGCCTTAGAAGCTGTGAGGCTTTGTCCATTTTAGAAAAATGTAATTATAATGTCCTATGGAAACAGGGATAAGTGGAAAGAACTCTGGAACAGTATATTTGTCCAGTAGCATATATATTGTCTTAATGTTTATCAGCAGCAACCTCAATCTTCATGAAGTATATGAAATTATATGTATCTCAGTCTGCTTTGATTCTTCCACTGTATGTTTAAAGAAAATAGGAATTAATTTTGTTTTCTTATGTGATATTACATTTACTTACATTTGAGTAAAATGGCAGTAGGAAATAATATTACAAATTATCCAGCACTTCCAAAGCCATCCCAGCTTCCTATCCTGAGTAGGATGGGAAGAGTACATAGAAAAGCAATAAAGGCAAAATTTGCTATAGTAAGTAACAATAAGAGTATACGTAAGTAAAACAGCTGCAGTAGTACTGTGTTACCTACATTTTGTTACACGTGTCCTAAAGCATTTTGTATTTGCTTTTGCAGTCTCCCCTGCTAAAGAACCAGTCTTTCAAAATGTAGCAGAAATTTGTGAAAGAGAGAAATGTTTGTGTGAGTTAATTTGCTTTGTGGGATTATGCATGAACTCATCTGATAACATCAGCTGATTACAATAGCTTGTTCCCCAGGAGTCTTATTTGGATCCATTCAGAAACTCCATGCCACTGTCACGGATCATTCTGTGGGTATAACTAAGGCTTCTTGGTGGCTTATTGCTCCCCAGGAGTAAAAAAATAGTTGCTGCTGATTTTACTCCACTAGTTGTTGCTGATTATAGGGCGAGGTGTTCATTTCCATTTTAAGGACATTGAGCCAGGGCTGTCTGAAGACATTTCTGCGCTCATGTCACCATCAGGATGTCACAGCTGTTACTTTCTCACCAAAGTACCTATTTATCTATTTGCATTTGCATGCTTTCGAACTGCTAGGCTGGCAGGAGTTGCTTTTTAGATCCATCCATATTTCTTTGGTTTCAAAATTTTGATACAGGAGATACTTAAAATGATGCTGCAAGACATAAAATTAGGCTTAACACATTTTTGAAAATGAGGAAAACTTTTATTGCACCAGAGGGAAAATGTAAACCCCCAAGTAGCCCATATACACAATGAGGTTTGACTTTTTTTTTTGCCACATTAACCCTTCCCACATTATGCCAAACCTTAATAGTAGCTCTTGGTCTCTAAAGTATTGCTCCCTCCTGGTCAACAAGATGTTCCACAGATATATTCTAAGCTATTATTGTCTCTTGTCTTCTTTTTCATTTATTCCTACCTAAGCAAGTTTGTAGTTAATATCAACACCAAGACAGGCTTATATGAGCATTCTTGTGCCATCAGCACCAACAGTTTGAACTGAGCTTGGAAGAGAACAGAGAGCCAACAGAGCAGATACAGAATTGATGTATTATGAACTGAGCACTTTGTCCCTACTAGCATCAAGATTGCGACAGTTTACAGATGGAAGTTAAAGGCAGCCCCACATGAAAAGCATGACAATTTTCTTGTCTGGATTTGGCACAGTAATTACAGTAGTGATTGAAGCAAGGTTTGTCATTGTCCTGAGAGGATACCAATCTGTACATTAAAAAAGCGTACAGGCAGTTTCTGGATTAAAAATGAATTCCATCCCTAAATCTGTCTTTAAATCAATTTGTATGTTAAGTCAGAATTCATACTTACAAACAGACTGTTGATTACTAAAATGGTGGATGGTGTTCTTTTTCAATGAACCACTGAAGCTGTACAGTTTTTATAAACTGCTGAAAACAGGCTGTATATTAAAATTGTGCAGCTTCAATGCTTTATGACAAAATTGCGTGGCTTCAGAGTTCATTGTCTCAAATAAGAACACTGTCCACCATTTTTAGTAATAGGCAGCTCATTTATAAGCATGAGCTGTCCATAAGTTGGGCTTCCTTAACTGCGGACTGCCTATATTAATATTTAAATAAAACTATAAATATAACAGCAACTTGCCGGGAATTTAAATCTGTGAATGTTAAAATTTTTAAGGTTTTGTTGTACTATTCATGCTGCCTTTCAGCTTCCTTCTGGTAAAGCATAGCAGAATACAATATCGATATATAAATTTCAACCCACTTTATAGTTAAATGCTGCACTATTTCTAAAAAATGTAGACATAGATGGAGTTGACTGCAGCTATATTGGGAGGGAGAAGAAGGAGAAGTAGCTTTTTTGTTTTGTTTTAACATTGTTCCTAATCCTTTCTATTTTTGAATATGTACTATTCTTAGATACAGGTTTAGCATTTGACAGAAGTTTTGCTTGAATTGCTCCAATGATAAAACCATCTTTTTTCTGGCTATTTCTTTTGTAGTACAAACATCCATGCATCCTCCTAAAGACTGGTTGTTTAAAAAGTTTGTAAACTACAATGGAAAATCATAGCTGATTTAAAGCAGAATCCTGTCACATATTTACCTAAGCCAGGGGTGTCAAACTGGATTTCTTTGAGGGCCGAATCAGCATTGTATTTCTCCTTTGCAGGCTGATCTGGGGGGAAGATGTGACAGACACCTCCTGAAGCACTCTGCCAGACAAAATGGGATACAAGAGGCTATATGTGACCCCCCACCCCTTTTTGGCTGGCAGAGTACTTCAGGAGGCCGTCCAGGTAAAAAATGAGGCACAGGGAGGCCATATGTGCCCCCCATGTCCCATTTTGGCTGTCAGAGGCACTGCTGACCATTCCTTTGTTATTTCCAGGCCCAGCTCTGTGGTCAGATTTAAGCACCCCGTGAGCCTTGAGTCTGACACCTCTGACCAAAGCTGTCGCTTCCAAATGCCTGTGTTTATAATTGCCATGTATGCCTTATGCTGGGGATTAAATACTTTTTAAAGAGTCTTTGGCTTTGTAGAGCTTTTAGAGCTTCAGTTCATAATCTCATCTTGCCATCTTAGGCTAGCGTTCTATATCAAGGAATTAATATATTTTCTGGTCAGATCTGCGTATATTTGAATCAGTTTGACTTATCAATATGAATTCTTCCTACCTTATAGTTACAAATAATCATGAAAAAAAAAACTGTTAAACAATGGCTGTGAATTGTTAAGTCACCTTGTGTTTTGTGCTTCAAAGGTAATTTCATGCAGGAATCTTTTCTAGCATTTGCAAAAGCTTGGAAATGAAGCCTGCTTCTACAGCTCCCACATTCATTGACAAATACCTGTGTGTGTGTGTGTGTGTGTGTGTGTGTGTGTGTGTGTGCGTGTGTGCATAAAAACAAAAGCAGAAGTTGAAAGCCAGCTCTGAAAAGAAATATGGGATTCATACCAGTTTCTCAGCATTCTCAAAATTAACTTGGTGAAATTTCCAAAGATCTGGACAGCAAATCCAGGTATAACTGAGACAAATGGAAAACTCTTTTAGAACTTTTATTTGATCTCTTGATTTGGTATCCTTAAGCCTAATTATTTTTTCTATGGCATTTCTCTGCAAGCATAGTAATTACGTGTTTTATTCAACTTGGAATCTCTTTAAAACACAGTTACTTTTAAAATCAAGAGCATGTCAGCATGTTATTATGGGTTGTCCAAAGCTCAATATTTTGATTTTTAAATTGCTATTCGTGACTTGAGCAGATAGATAAAGAGATAACATTTTTGCCATTTAATATTTTGTTTGGGACCACTTAAAGTCTGAAATTGATTTTTATATTCTGTCTCTTCCCCCCGCCTTTTTTTTCAGATAAAGTTTTATTTTATTTTGCTTTTGTGAGAGATTGGTGTATCTCCCAAATGGGAAAAGGAAGGAAAGGGCTTATTATCCTAGCCTTGGGCCAGGAGGAGGTTATGTAAGTGATTTTATTTTTCTATTTTTTTTTTCAAAATTTTGCCAGAAAGTAACCCATTGTATATTAACCGTAACTCTATCACACAGTAAGGTTAGTGAGAAGGGTACATGATAATGTCTTTCCTAGATGATACATAGTGGTAGGGAAAACTATCACACAAAGTAGAAGCTATTAGCTTCTGGGACAAGAAATTTGATATTTCCAACCATACAAATACAGATACTTAGCTTTCTAATTTAAAATCTTAAAATTCTGCAAATTAAAAAAAACTTGTTAAAAATAAATTAATTTAGTGTCTTATAGGAAATTGTAATGACCTTTCTAATGTTCTATTTAACTGCTATCTGTTCTGGAAACAATTCTTTCCTGTTTTGTTTAAAGATGAAGCATGGTGATTTTACTAGGTACAGTGCATAATATTTAATGCATGTAAACTGAAATAGTGTCATTCCTCTGGGCTTTATTTTCCAGGTACAAGAAAAAGTGATGTAAGTAAGGATCAGAGAAAGCATGTCCTTGATTGCCTTCAGAGAAAATGTCTGTTGTACAAAATCCCACTTTGTCCATTACCTATTCTGAAATATCATTTTTAAACAAAAGAAAAGATAAGGTGGTGATGCAAGAAGTTGTATGTATGTGAGCACTATCTGGTACTTTTAAATTTTATATTATAAATATTAAGTAGGAGTTTTTAAATTGAATCACTCAGTATCAGCTCTGGTTTGACTGAGAAAAAACAGACTTCCACAAGTATCATACTTGTGGAAGTATGATATGTCAAAACCAAAGAATACTATTAAACTAAAGATGGCACTCCAGTCATCTTATTTCACAAAAGCCTATTTTAGTTTTCCCAATCATAACACAGGCAGCCAGTTAGTAAAGCTGAGAGCACTTATTGCAAGAGGATGGAAGAATGATTGAGAAGGAGGGCTGTTATTATTTAAATACTGAAAATGGTCTTCAAAAGAGGTAACTATCATTAACTTGTATTAGAACCAAAATCTGGAGTAGCAGAAGAATATAAAGAGGGAAGAAGCCAAACCAAAATCACATTACTTTTCTTCCAATAAATCTGTCACCTAACTCCCCTTTTGAAAATGACTCAATTGCTCCAGATGAAAGCCTTATAGAGAAGTCATCCCACAACTGATTGTAAGGGCCCTACTGTATATTTATAACAGAGCTGATTGGAACAAGTAAATCTAGCCAAAGAATTTGTTTTCATGGATCTAATATATTGACAATAAATAATTCCCATACAGAGGAACTGGAGTGCACTGTGAAATGAGGATACTGAGAATAAAAATGATCTTCTGGCTCCAAGCTTAACAATTGGAAATTCTAATGAATTGTTAAGATTAGTTTCTTGATACCTGTAGTAAACCTCGAGAGTCCTCTTGACCTAAGGCCCTAAGAATGACCTTCTCAAGTTAGGAATTGCATGGTAAGCTCATCTTGGCACGACACGTAGGCAAATAGTTACAGAAACTAGCTGACTACAAAAATCTTGTTAATAGATAATCACTCTATCTTAGCACACAACAGTGGTCGCATCCTGCCATGGCGCCATTAGAATTATACTTCCTTGCTCCTCTTTACATATGTCTCGCTCCCCCCACCCTGAGAAAACTGCAAAATAAAAGAGGGTGGTGCGTTGCAATCGGGGGATTTTTTCATCTACCCCGGGCACAACGTGCTCTCTCACCTTGAGAAACTATGGTGTCTGTGTCAATTATTGATTCTAGTACTTAAGTACTCACCCTTGCGAGGGTCCCTCTAAATTTCACCCCTGCGGGGGCTCTACGGGCTGATCAGAGAACCTAAGGACAACGAGCAAACCGCGACAACGCGACAACTGGGGGCTCGTCCGGGATCTCTCCCTTCTTCAGCTCCACGGCGTGACTTCTGTCTAGAGGTGCGCTGCCTTCACTCCCGTTGCTACGCACCTGGCAAAGGCTCTGTACAATCGTAAGTAATGGGCTCCTCACTCTCCAAAGTTTCGTCAGTTCATAGGGACGAACTTTCCCAATTAGTGAAGAAGGCTAATTATTTGCAGAAAATTAACGGCACCACTGTATATACCTTGTCTAGAAAATCTATCACCTCCTTCTTGCTTTACGTGGAACAGCACTGTCTTGCTTATCCGGCTGAGGGCACGCTGCATCGCACTTCGTGGGAACGCTTGGGAAAATATCTGTATGATGTCCCCAGAGCTCCACCGGACATTCTTATATCCTGGCGTGCGATAATGGCTGCGCTCAATACTATTTACCCCTCCACCACTCTCCCCGAGTCTTTATCTCTTGCCTCTAAAACTGTTAAGTCTCCTGCTGTTCGCTTTGATTCTTCTCCCCCACCTTACCAATCTGTTGCCTCTTCGGATGATATTCCTCAGCTTGCCTCTGCCCCTCCTTTTCACTCTGACACTCCGCACAATCGTCTGCAGCCCTCCTCTCCTTCTGTCTCTCCTATTCCTACTGATTCTCCATCCCCACATCCATTGGGGGGAAATATTACTGCTATCCTGGCTTCTCCTTCCTTCACCTTAGAATCTTGTGATATACCTTCTGCTTACCCTATGACTCTTGTTCCGGGAGCCCCTGGCGCTCCTGTTCATAACAACATAGAGTTAAGAGTGCTGAAAAATTTAAAAGAGGCTGTAAATATGTATGGACTGCAATCCACTTACACTCGTGGCTTGCTTGATTCTCTCGTGTCTGCTAACACTGTAATGCTGTTATATGATTGGAAGATGTTGTTTTCTATGCTTATGACTCCTGCCCAGTATGTTGTTTGGCAGTCTGAATATGAAAAATTAGTAGATGCTGAAATAAGACGAGGCCTCCCTAATCTGGTCATTGCTGATCACTTAAAGGGAACTGGATTATACTCCACCCTGATTCAGCAACAAACTTGCCCTCGCCGTGCCTTTGCAATCATTCATCTTTGTGCGATGAATGCCCTGAAACGTGTGGATGACTCAGACTCTAAATCCACACACACCTTTTTGAAGATAGTGCAGGAGGTTGATGAGTCTTACTCTTCATTCGTTAACCGTTTGCAAACCGCTCTGGAACGCCAAATTGACAATGAGGCGGCCAGACAAGAACTTCTTATTAAACTGGCTTACACCAATGCGAATGAAGATTGTCAAAAAATACTTCAACCTGTTGCTAATAAACCTGGTGTAACCTTGGCTGAGTTCCTGCAGCTTTGTAGGATTGTGGGAACTACTTCTCACAAAATGAGTGCCCTTGCTGCTGCCATCTCTACCTCCATTTCTGCATCCCTCCCCACCTCCCCTCCGTCGTCTGACGCCCTTGCCGTGTCTCGCTCTGGCAATTGTTTTAATTGTGGGAAGCCTGGCCATTTTAAAAATCAGTGTAGAATGCCGGGTGGGGGGGGAACGCCTCGTGGCCAGTCTCGGGGTACTGCATCCTATGCTGCCAAGCCAAAAACTGTTTGCCCTCGTTGCAGAAAAGGTTTTCATTGGGCTTCCCAATGTCGCTCTAACCCTCCTCCTGCTCAGCAATCGGAAAACTAGGCATGGGGTCTTCAGCTAACCCCGCTACAAAGGCTGAAACTTCTCTTTCCTCTTCTCTTTCCTTTTTACAACCTACTTCTTTCCCTGTACAGCTGACAGAGGACATCGTTTATGATGATCCTGGTTCGGTTTTCACTCTCCCTCTTTCTATCACTGTTCTGAAGCCACTTCCGCCTTCCTTGCCTGTTTTGCTCATACCTAACTCCTCCCTTATCATTGAAGGCGTAGTCGCTGCACCCTTTTTGTACGACTCCTCTTCTCTGAAAAATCTCTCTCTCTCTGCCATTGGCGACCGGTGCTTTTCCCTGAAAGCGGGAACGATTGTGGCTACTCTCATTCTTCTTCCGTCTCCTGAACCCCCTTCTTTGTTTGCTCTACAGCAATCTGTTCAAGCCTCCAAACCTATGTTAACCATATTGCTGAATGGCCAATCTTTTGCTGGCCTGATTGACACCGGAGCTGACGTCTCTGTCATTCGATCCTCTGAGTGGCCATCCTCTTGGCCCCTTGCTGAAACAACTTCAGTACAAGGCGTCGGTGGAGCGCAGGTAGCAAAGGTTAGCTCACTTTGGCTTACTGCCTCTACGCCTCATTCCTCTGTGACTGCTTATCTTAAACCCTTTGTCCTTCCATTACATTGCAATTTGTGGGGCCGTGACCTGCTATCTCAACTCCACACTTCTCTCTACATACCTTGAATTATGGCTATTTCTCCTCTATCTCTCACTCTTAAATCAAATATTCCTGTTTGGATTGATCAATGGCCTCTTACAAAAGAAAAATTAAACACACTTCACACTCTCGTTCAACAACAATTGGCAGAAAGTCATATTGAACCATCTACCAGCCCATATAACACACCAGTGTTTGTAATTAAAAAGAAAAGTGGCAAATGGCGCCTCCTACAGGATCTCCGTGTTCTGAACGCTATATTGCAACCTATGGGCCCATTGCAATGCGGCCTTCCAAATCCAAATTTAATTCCTGTAACATTTGATCTCATAATCATTGACCTCAAAGATTGTTTTTTCTCCATCCCGCTGATACCAGAGGACAGGATACTATTTGCCTTCACCGTTCCTGAGTTTAATAATTCTAAACCTACAGCTAGATATCAATGGAAAGTTCTTCCCCAAGGAATGCTCAATTCTCCTACGATGTGTCAATATTTTGTAAATAAAGCTTTACAACCCTATCGGGACAAATTTCCTGAATTTTTAGTGTATCATTACATGGATGACATCCTGATTGCAGCTGATGGTCCTAAAGGTACAGTATGTAAAACTTTTCCATGTCTTCTCTCTCTCCTTGCTCTTGCAGGACTGCATGTAGCACCAGAAAAGGTGCAGTCTCATTATCCGTTACAATATTTAGGACACAAGGTTTTAGCCTCCACAGCTTCACCTCACCTTCCTGTTCTCACACTCCCTCAACCTGCAACCTTGGTTCAGTTACAGCAATGCCTGGGCACGCTCACTTGGGCACGCCCATATCTTTCCATTTCAACTCATACTCTCTCGCCATTATTTCAAGCATTGGTCGGCCTTAAGCATCCAGCAGATCTCATTTGGCTGAATGAGCAACAGCTTAATGCTCTTAAAGAAATCAACAGCGCCTTGCATACCCATTGGGTGGACCGCTCATTACACAATCATGCACTCTCATTGGCGCTTCTTCCCACACCCGCACTCCTTACAGCAATCATTATTCAAATCTCGACTTCAAAGAGGCTACACATTTTAGAGTGGATTCACCTTCCTCATACCCCAAAAGCATCAATCACCACAAGAGCTGCACAAATGGCTCTTCTTATAGAACGGGGGAGGAAAAGAGCTAGAGCCTTGATGGGTGTGGATATCTGCACGCTTTACACTCCCTGCAGACTAACACAATGGGAACCACTCTTCCAAAATTCTGATGCGTTACAAGATGCGTTGGAAGGGTGGCAAGGGAATGTCTCCTGCCATCTACCACCAGACCCACGCATACAAGTGCTGAAAACAATTCCGCTCACTCTAGAGACTCCTTTAGTACAACAACCAGTGAAAGATTGTCTTACTGTATTCACTGATGGTTCTAAAACCATCGGGGCTTGTGTGTGGCAAACTGACAATCAATGGCATAAAAAACTTACCACACCACAACCTTCTGCTCAACAGGCTGAACTGTCTGCCTTCAATATGGCACTCACACTTTTTCCCAACCAGCCAATTAATGTAATATCTGATAGTCTGTATGTGGCACAATTGGCCTTGAATATATTTGATGCCTACATTTCTCCTGCAACCCCTTCTCCTTTAATGACGCTTTTTTTACAGTTACAAGACCTATTGAAGGAAAGGAAGGAATCTCTGTTTGTGGCCCACATCAGAAGCCATCAGCATCTGCCCGGATTTCTTTCAGAAGGCAATCACATGGCAGATGAGGCCTGCAAGTTGCATTTGTTACCAATCCTGCAGAATAACACCTTAACAGCAGGAGAAAGTCATGATTATTTTCATCAAAATAGAAAGGCTCTGGTGAGACAATTTGGAATTACTCATCAAGAAGCTGCGGCAATTGTTCAACAATGTCCTACATGTAGTCTGCAGGCACGAAGTGTCCCAGAAGGAGTAAATCCTAGAGGCACCGAGGCCTGTGACACATGGCAAATGGACGTTACTCAGTATCCATCCTTTGCGCCCTGGAAGTATATTCACGTGTCTGTAGACACTTACTCTGGGTTCATCATGGCCACACTGCAAAGGGGGGAGACTACTAAAAACACTATCAATCATTGCATTCGGACCTTTGTAACACTGGGATGTCCAAAAATTTTAAAAACAGACAATGGTCCTGCATACACGAGCTCCTCTTTCTCGGAGTTCTGTCATCATTGGTCCATTGTACACAAATTTGGAATTCCATTCAATAGCCAAGGCCAAGCTATTGTGGAAAGAGCAAATTTAACACTCAAAACGGCCCTTGATCGATACATGGGGAAAAAAGGCGTACGCCCCCCGAACCTCCCAGCGTTACAGAATGTGTTAAATGTATGTTTATATACCTTGAACTTTCTGAATCTTACTGGCTCTCCTTCTTCTACGGCTGCTTCTCGTCACTTTACCACACCTCCTGTCCCTACCTCCAGACCTCTTGTTTATTTCAGGCAACTTCCAGATCCGAAGTGGAAGGGACCTGTGCAACTGATCACTTGGGGCAAAGGATACGCTGCTGTTCAACTTCCTGATCGTGTTCTTTGGGTGCCTGCGCGCTGTGTTCGACCTTATCATGGGGAGGCTAAGGACAAGTGTTCCTCTCCTAGCCCTTCTGATTCTGATATCTCCTGTCTTTTCTCAGTTTCGGGCTGATCCTGCTGTTATCTTCGCCCCTCCGTTCACACGCGTTACCTTTACCTTTGAAGACATCTCTCTTTCCGCCTGTAATTATGCCTTTCAACATCAAGGCCGTGCCTTGCGTCCCTCACCTCACGTTTCTCTTCTGTATGGCTACCAACCCTGTCGGGTCTACCTACATGTCTATGTCACCGCGAATACGGTGGGACCTTATTCCTGCTTAGGCTTTCTTGCTTCCCGTCAATCCTTCAATCATACAGTTTATCTCTTTTCCATTTTCTCTGTAACTCGCCCCCCACTACCCTCTATGTTTCTTTCTTGGCTCCTTTTGTCTCAATCTTCTCCTCAATCTTTTTCCCATACCCTGGTGCGCCACTTCTCCTGCTGCCAACCTCCCTGTGATACCACCAGCTGCCTATGGGATGCACCTGGCTCCCATCTCCCTGACCGCTATCCTGGTTCCTGGTCACCGCTCCGCGGACAACGAATTCGTAGACAGCTTCTCGAGTCCTCTCCACATCCTGAATTCAACTCCTTGATTCACACGCACCGTTACAACAATGAAGGAGCACTGCATCTTCGCTCTCAGGCCCTCTCCTGTTACCAGAGGTCTCCAATCAAGAAAAAGGGAATCATCTGGCGCTGGTTTTTCAACAATACCATACATCTACAAGACTCACCCAAATATACCATCAATTATCATTTTAGAGCAACTCATCTTTCAGTAACAGATCTGACCCTCTCAGACTTTGGTCTATACCAATGTGAAATTACAAAAATGGTACGAGGCTTTGCCACTTCTTCTCGGCTGACATTATCCCTACAACAAAAGTTTATCCCCCCCCAACGGAGGACACGAAGTGCACTCACCTCCCAAGATGCCAAACATTGCACCCCCTGCTTGCAAAAAACTCAACAGGGGCTGACCATCAGAACTACATTAATCTATCACACTCATTTTATTTGCACCAAACCATCCACGCACACCTGTGTGTGGAATAGCACGACGTATAGTATTTGTGAAGATAACAACAAACAAACCTGTTATGACCCCACAGGCTCCACTCATCGCTACAACATCCTCATCACTGTCGGAGCCGGCTCATCGAAAAAGACACTGATCAATCATGACTTTTATAATCCGAAGGTATCCCAATCGGTCACTTTTGATGCCTGCGAAGCCATGGACTATGGCACAAACGAATGTGGCTCACTTGTCTGGCGACGGACATATTCCAGCAACGAAAAGTACATCTGTGCCAGAACTTCAAATCAACACGACCCCTGTGGCAAAGGCACCTACTGCAATGAATGGAAATGTGTGGACTTTCAATCCAGAGGGCTCACAGTGCGACCCGACACCATACCCAAGAGGGATAACCTTAAAAAACTCTATATCACCCGTCTTAGAGTTCCCGATTCCAACTGTATGCAACATCAGTGCAATCCCATCAATCTCACGTTTCCAGTACCGGAAAATTGGCTTTCCTTCCAAACATGGAAAGGTACTGACAATGACTATGGCTTGGGTATTGATGGGACAGGAACCAACCCTTCAGTAGCCATCAAAATAATAGTACGCAAAATTTCCATCGACTCAACCAGACACTCCTTATTTCATTCTGTTTATTCGGAATTGGCAAAATTGACTCACCTGACCATACCACATGAGGTGCGCAACACCTTTGTACACCTTGCAGAGACTATTGCTAAATCATTGCAAGTTAAAAATTGCTTTGTGTGTGGGGGAACTACGATGGGGGAACAATGGCCGTGGCAGGCCCAGGAAATTAACATCACCCATGTCATAACTAATTGGTCCAACTTTGCTACCCTGTTTATTACCTATCTTTATTTCAATGATCAAACGTAGTTTAAATGCTATTGCCGAAGCTAAAGCTGCTGCGCAACTTAATCTCTTAATGCAAAATCATGTATATATGGCAATTCCAACTGAGGAGTGCAAAGCTCCGCTTTTGCACTTATATTCCGATGATGACTCTGATAACCTGCCCTTGAACGAGGTTGTGCAATCGGATCGGGATGTCCCGGAGGGTATGTCCTTATCCAAGCACTATGATACTCCAAAGGAGAAAGGCTTATATTTTGAATCGGATATCGCGGCACCTTAAAAACAAAGAAAAGAGGACTTGTAGTAAACCTCGAGAGTCCTCTTGACCTAAGGCCCTAAGAATGACCTTCTCAAGTTAGGAATTGCATGGTAAGCTCATCTTGGCACGACACGTAGGCAAATAGTTACAGAAACTAGCTGACTACAAAAATCTTGTTAATAGATAATCACTCTATCTTAGCACACAACAGTGGTCGCATCCTGCCATGGCGCCATTAGAATTATACTTCCTTGCTCCTCTTTACATATGTCTCGCTCCCCCCACCCTGAGAAAACTGCAAAATAAAAGAGGGTGGTGCGTTGCAATCGGGGGATTTTTTCATCTACCCCGGGCACAACGTGCTCTCTCACCTTGAGAAACTATGGTGTCTGTGTCAATTATTGATTCTAGTACTTAAGTACTCACCCTTGCGAGGGTCCCTCTAAATTTCACCCCTGCAGGGGCTCTACGGGCTGATCAGAGAACCTAAGGACAACGAGCAAACCGCGACAACGCGACAGATACCAGGATCTAAATAGCCTAGCCTAAAAGTAAGTTTAATATGTTAATCTTAAAACTGGAGGCCCACAAAATCAGAAACACTAGGCCTGAAATAGAACCCCATTTGAAAAGTAAACAAACACAAATCAAAGAACCTAACTGCACTGTTAGAATTTTTTGAGAATTGAGTTTTGGGGAAGTAGATGTTCATTACCCAACTAATACACATTGTCAACAATGCTACTTGGTAAGCTACATACCCATTATTATTTCAAAGTCAGACAATTTCCCGACCCAGTTTTAATTGATTGCTGTCTGTGACCTCAATAGGATTGAACTTATTCAAATGATCTGCCCCAGATACCAAGGATTGCCTGTCAGAAGCTTTAGGATATTCTTGATAATGTGATGGATGAATTTGCTTAGGACCTGGCTTGCCATTACCAAGGAGTAACTTCAGCCCTTCAAGAAACCATTCCTGATCAGCCTCTAGCTATATTTCAATTCTAGACAGCTCTATGCTTTCCCAAGAGTCTCCAGGAGATGAAGTAGCAGACATAATGCCTATAGTATAGGCAGAGTGAAGCAAAAATATCCCGACACAACAAAAATGCCCTTATGAAGCCTATCCCTCTGGACAAAAAATTACCCCTCACTTTGCTGGAGTTTTGTAAGACCCTAACACCTGCTTCTGTGCCTGGGCCCCTTAATATGTGAAAGAAACCTTCTCCTGGCTATGTTAATTATTTTTGTGCTTTTTCTTGGTTCCGAAGTATTTTAATTTTTGTATTTATGATAGAAATTATTTTTAAAAGTTCAAAAATTGCTGCCCATACAAATTGAATGAATGAATGAATGAAAAGTGAAAATTACTGAGCATGGGTTATGCCTAAGTTTGGGGTTCTTCTCTGTCATGCAGCAGACATTTTCAGGATTACGAATTCATTTTTGGAAAGCAGCTAATTTTGAGAGCTCTCCCTGCTAACTTGACATAGCAAGTTGTTAAGGTTTTGATGCTACTTGGGCTGGATTTTGAATGGTGCTAACACATTTTCTCAGCTTCTGCCATTTGTGGTCTTTCCCCATATGGCTTCTTTGTATTGTCTGCAGGAGATTATCAATTCTTTCTTGGAGCAGGACATGCTACTGCTATCCTGAAACAACACTTAGGTGCGCCTATTACTCAAGAGTCCTTCCCTAAAGCCAAACATGTTTAATCACAATTACTCCAAATTTCCCCTTTTAACAAAGGTTATTGAATGGTAGCGAAGGACAAACTATAGAATATTCTAGATAAAATGGATTACCTGGACCCTTGTCAGTCAGGATTTGGGTGATTGTAGTTTGTCTGTCCTGATATTTTTAGATTTCTTAGCAGCTTTCAATAATAAGAATACTGTGGTATCCTTCTGGACCAACTTTTCTGTTGGGTATTGGAGGCAGTGTTTTACCGTGGTTCTACTCCTTTCCCAGTGGGCAATTCTAGTTGATAGCGGTAAGAGAAGTTAGGTTGCCTCAGTATCTGCTCCCTAGTGGAGTGCACAGGATTAGTTTTCTGCCTTGACTGTTTCATGTGAAATTGCTGGATGAGATAATTTGTTACTTAGGGGTTGGCATTATGAATATGCTGATGATACCCCACTTTATCCCTTTATTATGGTGACACAATTGAGTTTCTGTCTGAGTACCTAGAGGCATTGAGATTCTGCATGGAAAAGAATAGGCTTGGACTGAACCCTAGAGTAACCCTAGAGTTACTGTTTCTTAAGATGTATTCGAGAAGTTGTAAATGCTTGATGAGAAAGCACTATGCTGAAGGAACAGGCCTGCAATTTGGGAGTAGTCTTGGACTTTTGGCTCCTGGTGGATTAGCAGATAGAAGCCATGACCATGAGGGGCTTTGCCCAGCTTTGGTTAGTGCAACAGTTGTACCTTTCATAGTCAGACTGATAATATGCCATTAATGAGATCTTTTTCGTTGAAGAAAGAAATACATTTCAACCAACCATTTCAACCATGGAAGAAACTAGGTTCCTGGGGATAGAAACTAGTCTTATCATTTGTAATCCATACTTTTGTAGAGTTCTGTAGCAGTAGCAAATGCAATCTGTCTAATGATACAATCATACAACTGCCTAAAGTATGTACTTGCATCAGGCCTCTTGACACAGGAACATAATCACAGTGTTTGCATATTATGTCATCACACAAATGTTTTGGTTTGTTACAGATGCTGTTGCTTATTCACTTTTTGATGGAGTGATAGACATTCAAGGTCAAGAAAATTTAATCAGTTGTTTGATTGGACTGTTAAGATTATTATTTCTCTATAATTAGCTTATTTACTTTGATAATGTAGACAATTGTCTCTTCTTCTGTAGTGTTCCCAAGGGAAAACAATAAGGGTTTTTTTCCTCTGGATTTATGATTGACTGCAGATGTGTTATGAAAGTTTTCTCCCAGGTGGGCAAGTTTCAAATATGAACTGATCTCCATATGACTCCGTCTAATTATATAAAAGAAAGATCACTTGGTAAACAATTATTTGTATTTAGTCTGTTTCTAGAACAGCCTGTTTTCTTTCAAATGTGTTGGATTGCAGTTCTCAAAATTCCCAAGCGAGTTGGCCTGGAGGACATCAGAAGTCTGATCCTGAATATTATCAAAGCCTTGTTAAGAACAGTGTTTAAATATAGATGTTGAAATTGATTTTTTATATAGAGTCTTTTCCATTTGGACTTTTTAAAAAAGTACTATTTTATTCTGATGTTACTTAAAATCAAAAAGTACAAAGCATTGCCTGTTGGGCAAACTTGCATCATTATAATTCCTTATGTTTCTAGATTTTTTATTTTGCCAGTTCCTGGATAGATGAAGATCCTTTTGAACTGGCTAACTGAGGGCAAGCATAGGACACTTGGGAATAAAGTGCTTTCCATTTTCTTTTCAGAGTATCCTCAAAATCCCTCTGCATGTTGGATGGTAACTGACCAGCATATTACAAAATAAACAAGAATCAAGCATCACCAATAAATTGTACAATTGTTAAATTGTGCTAAATTGCAATTTAACGCAGAATGATTTATGCCAAGCTGCAGGCTTGGCAGGTATAAATGAACAAAAGTTCATTTTTTGGTCTCCATACTATGGTCAGGTCACAACCTTGACCAGTGAGAGAAGTACACTTACCTTCAATCTGCAGACTTCATTGTCCTTGGCACAAGGAGACATAGGGCTGACAGTGCATTTAGGCTGAGTGCTGTACATGATAGCAATATAGGAGAAGAACATTAATTAGTTCAAGTGCTGGCAGAAAACGCTCACAGAATGATGTAACATTTTCATTTTGGCTTCAGTTTATGTAACAGTGTGAAATAATGCAAAACAAAAGGTTCTTTATGCCTGTGACCTTTTCTTGAGTATTTTTTTTCACCAGGTCCTTCCAGAGGTGAGATTTTACAGTAATGATCGTGAGAAACATTCAGCTAGGAGATAGCTTGGTCATCTCAGTTTGAGTGCCTGAGAAAGCATTCTGGCCATGTACATCTTCTCTAAATATTATTCTTGGTAATATTATCTCCTGTGGTTTGATGGTGTAAGCTTTCCAATAAAAGGCAATGGTGTTTACAGAAGGAGAAAGAGTAAAAAAATAAAAAGTCATCTATGATGATGTGATTGAAGCTGCATCCCTTTTTATAAGCATCATTGGTGTGTTACATAAACAAGGGCTTCCATAACATCACAACCACTTTCTTAGACTTTATTGGCCTTCCCTGGTCATTCTATTCAGACTAATATATTTTAAAACATGTAGCCCAATGAGGTATGATGGGAGTTGTAGTCTGGCAATATATGTATAGTTGACATTGCCAATAACTAGAGGAAGAGATGCTCATATGTATAGGTGAGTTAGTTTTTCTTACTAAAGAAATAGGCTGAATGAATGTCGTCTTTTTCTGCCAGTGAATGTGAATGTATAACTTTTATAATGACATTTGGCTGCATCCAACAGTGGTTAGAATGCAGTATTGTAGGCTAAATTCTGCTGACTGCCAGCAGTTCGATCCTGACTGATTCAAGGTTGATTCAGCCTTCTATCCTTCTGAAGTCGGTAAAATGAGGACTCAGATTGTTGGGGGAAATATGCTGACTCTGCAAACCACTTGGAGAGGGCTGTAAAGCACTGTGAAGCATGGTATAAGTCTAAGTGCAGTTTGGAGTTTGAACCATGGCAACTGGACTTCCTGTTGGTTTGAAACATTTCACTGCTTATTCAAGTAGTTTCTTCAATCTGAGCAAATTTCTTAGGGGAACACTATATATGTCTTCCAGAGAGGTTTTATTTCTCACCTAATTTCGATAGGATTTGGTTGTTAGATGAGTAAGAGGAGAGTCATTGGGATGTAAATGTTTCAACTCAAATCTTTACCAAGGTGCGTCATTAATTGTGGCCTCCCTGGTGAACCTGTGCAGTGGTCTTAATCTTCCGGGAGACTGATAAAAGAGCAGCATAAAAATGGGGGACAGGTTTCCTCCATTTAGGGAAGGATTTTCCACTTTGGCCAATATTTCTATATAATAACTGAAATTCTTTGAGGGAGACTGCCCTCCCCCCCCACCATTTCAAAGTCTTCTTACTTAACACTGCCCTTGTTTGTGACCTTGGTTCATCATGGCCAATGTGAGCCTCTTTAGCTCATTTATGGGCCCATACAAAAAATGTTCAGTTCATGGGGAAGCTTTCACAAGAGTATTGGTATTTTTGATGTGAAAGAGAAGAATTTGTCAATATTCGACAATTGTGAGTGAAAGAAAAACAGCCTCCAGTTGTAACCTCTCTTGACTTGCCATCCCCTGGAACACTGCTCTAATCTTTGATCTTCTTCAAGACCAAGATCAAGAGATCTTTTTCTTAAAAAATAAAATAAAATCCAGTATTGTTTTTCTGGATTGCTTTATGCTATCTTAGACCTGAGTTCCAGAATTTACCAGAAATCACTGATTATAATAGACCAATTAATTTATCATTATGATTCTAGACTAAGGCATCATCTTTATGTATACTATATGTATTAATCTCATTAATCCCAAAAATGACTCTTTTGTCACCAGGAACTGTTTTGTGAATGGCTACTTGTTTGATGATGATTTGCACAATAAATCCAAGGGTATTTTTGGTAATAAGTTTATTAGCTTTTTAAACAAGATAACAATGATAGAAAGTAATACTTAAGATAAAGAAGTGAATTCAAAGGATCTTTAAAGGCCTAGTACATCTGAATTCATAAAACTCAGGACAATATTTTATAGCTGTGTTGAATGGTATAGAAGACATGGAAGTTTGTGACAAAATGTCATAAACTTCTTAAACTATACAGCTATGATTGATTGCTTGCTAACATAGCTATTTAACTGGACAATTTTATTAGACTTCTATGGTTTAATATAAGGTAATCTTAGTTTCTGGTGGGCTTGAGAAACTGAAGGATTAAAATACCACACATTAAATACATCAGTTGATTAGAATGATGAGCTCTAATTATTAATTGAATAGTGTATATGGTGCTTTCTCGGCTACCAATTCCACCCTAACTTAGCCTGGAAACTGACCAGTAACCAATCTTTTGAAACAAGCACGATGTATTTCCAGCTGCAAGGCTCAATGAAGATTTCCATATTCATGATTTATAACCTCATCCAGTCATTGCTGTAGTGATATATCTCTGATGCTGACAGCCTTCATACTACTGCAGCAACGGCTGGGGAATGTTATGAATTGCTAGTATGGAAATTCTTGGTGTTTTAACTGCCAGATCAGAATAAATTGAACTACCCATATTGCCTTTCTATGGCAGCTCCCTACAAAATATAGGCAATAATAAAGTACATTGGCTGATATATGCAAACTATGAAGATCATTCTTTATTTCTTTTAAAGAAAAAAAGTAAAGCAGCTGAAAAAAAAACTGAATGTGATAGCCAAATCTAAAAATCAAGCAGCAGTGCTAATCCCAGGATGCCTGATCTTTTGTAATGTCGGAAGAAATATCCATCTGGTTCAGTTCCAAGCCAGGAAAAAGGCACTGGAGACAAAATGGAGGCTGGAGGTTGATTGGAATGAGAGTCCATTTTCAATTTATTCTGATCTGGCAGTTAAAACACCAAGAATTTCCATACTAGCAATTTATAACATTCCCTGATCATTGCTGTAGCAGTATGAAGTAGGTTGTCTGAGCTAAGTTTGGTTGAAGTTTCTGAGGGTGATGCAATATCCTTAGGAGATTGTGCAATGTAGTGAGCTCTGTGTCTTAGTGGCAGTGGAGGATTAAGGCTCACCGTTGCCCTAAGCACTGACAAATCCTGGTGCCCTCCTCCTTTGTACATATTGTAGAAATGAAGTCACATTTTCAACTTTTTGGTGCCCTCTTTGGGCCTGGTGCCCTCAGCACGTGCTTAGTCTGCTTAATGGTTAATACACCAGTGCTTAAGTGAGTTAATCCTATTATGTCCTGAAGCATCATGTCTTAATCCCTTCACCCTGGACCTGAAGATCTTTTGTTTTGTAGATAGGCTGGCCCAGTCTTTCTTAATGAGCACAAAATATCTCCTGGGGGCAGGGAGCTGGGGATCTGAGTTTCTGTCTCCCTTAAGATTTTTATTTCTCTTTTAGGGGAAATATTTTATCCTGCATTTTTAAAACATTCCTCAAAATATTTCATTCTTCTAGAAAGGGGGAGGGTGGGGGTGGAAAGAATGAGCAGGCAGTTTTCTTGACCACCAATAACTATGCTTTTGAGATGAAATTTTACTTCTTCATTTTCATCCAGCCTACTGCTAATTTCAAGCACCCATCATTTATATGTATCAATGCTGCTTTTAAATTTTAAAAGATGTTATTTATTTATTTTTATTTAATTTATATCCTGCCTTTTAATTTTTTTAAATAGGTCAAGACAGGAAAAACACATACATTCCTTCCTTCTACTTTTTCCACAACAACTCTATGAGGTGAGGTGAGCTGAGAGAGAATGATTGGTCCAAAGTCGCCCACCTAGTTTTCCTGCCTACAGTAGAACAAGAATGCACAGTCTGTTGGTTTCCAGTCTGGTGTTTTAGCTACGAATCAAACTGGCTGTACACAGAAACCAGCTTTAATTTTTTTATCTTGAGTAAAACCAAGAGTATATAATATCCATGTTAAAACTACATTTCAATGATATTTACTTAAGTATATTCATGTAATATTTTTCTTTTAAAAATATTTTTGTGCTAAGATATTTTGCATACTCATTTTTAATCAAAACCCCAATCAAATTAATGTGTGATTTTTAAGATCCACATTATGAAGAATCTGTGCAAGATACTGAGAAGCATAGCTCATGAAACATGATTCTGTCATTAATATTTCTGTCTCTGCCTCTTTTCTCCTTAGATACATCAAAATCTGTGAGCAAATAGTTATGAAATAGTTACAAATAGTTACAAAAGAGTAAATTGGAGCAAGGGGATGAAATGGATGGAGGGTGCAGTTCTGCTGATAAAGACTTATTAATTGGGCAGATGTAGGATGATGGGACACCCAAAATAGTACATTTATATTTACAATTATTAGCCAGTGAATAAAATACATCTAACATATTGTATCAATAAAATGAATAATTGACCAAGGAAGGAAGACTGTGTAAAGTGATTGAGAAATGATTGTCTTTACAATCAAAAGTAGAACATTAAATTGTATAACAAAAGGACAAGAGGAAGGAACAGAAGAAGAATGGAGAAAATGGATCAGAAAATTAGAATATTTCTAAACTAACTCAAAGACCTGAATACCTGAGAATGGGAATAATGAATTGAAAAAAAGAAAAGACAGATGGTTTGTCTGTTAGCAGAGAGAATGCCATCAAACTCAGAAAGCCAATAACAATGAGTTGGGATTGCAATGACAGTGAATATATAGACATCTCTGAGATCTTCCTTATTGCAATCCTTTTGGGAGCGCATGCTATCCCCAGTGGAGAGTAAAGCCAGACTGCCAATTGTCTCTGCTATTCTTTGTAATCTGTTTACTGGCAGATGGGGCTGCAGTGGAAAATCAGTTTTCCAATGACAAAACAAAGGGCAAGAGATTAACAGCTACCAGGGCATCTCTCCTGATGAAAAGGTGCACAGAGGGAAAGAATCTCATGTTAGATGTTTAGTCTCCTTCTAAAGTGCTTCAGTGGATTTCAGGTGGGATGTATGAGAACAGTGTTTCCAACCGTTTGTGACTGCACTTCAATGAGCAGCAAGACAGACTTACTGAAGTCTGAATATTAATCTTTCTTCTCTCTGCTTCTCCTCCCCCAAAGATATTTGCAGACAATCCATCAAAAATACTGTTTTTAATTTAATCTCCCTTCTTTTCTTCCTTCTCCATCAGCATGTAGCACCACCCTTTTCAACACCCCGAGTTCACAAAATAACTACAAAAGATTGATCTTGAGAGAGGATTTTTGAGTAAGAGAGAAAGGGCAATTTAGGAATCTCCACCTAATTATTCAGGATGGGAAACAAGCTTTGCTCCTAACTGCAGCACAACTCTGAAGGAAACTATCTTAAATTGTTACATATTCTTGTTCATTAACTAATGTGAGCCTTTAAACAATTCAATGTTGGAATGACATAAAAGAAAATCAGATCAAAAATCCAGTAATCATAATAGTGCTGGAAGGGGACATTTAGGTAATCAAGTCCAGACCTCTGCCCTGTGCAGGAATCCAGATGTAAGCATTCCATATAAATGTTTCCCTAGCCTTTGCTCTAACATATTTAGCGGAAAGGGGATCTGCTTTCTCTGGGGAACTGGTTCCACTATCAAACTATTATGCTAAGAATTGTCTACGAATAATCGTTTTGGAGTCTAACATTCTCTAATTCAAATTCTTTATTCTATAGGTTTGAAATGAGAGAGAATAGATCTGGAGCTTCTTCTATTTTGATATACTTCCAGGTATTTCAAGAGTGGTATTACATCTCCCTTCAATTTCCTATTTCTCCATAGTTTCTAGCTCCTGATCTCTTTGCTGTCCTTCTTGAACTTCATCCAGATCTCTTTGCTGTCCTTCTTGAACTTCATCCAGAAAGCTGACTGAGTGGCTTTGGGCCAGTCATTTTCTCTCAGTTCAAGTCATTCACATGGTTATTATTGTGAGGAAAATAGGAGGAAGAAGGAGTATTATGTACATCAAATACTTTCAGTTATTTACAAAAGTAATAAAGCTAGGATAAAAAGAAATACATTAGAATATATGAATTGATTTCAGAAATGTGAATTTCTATTTCTGGCATTTTGATTCACCTTGGAAAATTGATCTGGTTGCCAGAGACAAATATATCATTTTGTTATTTAATAAAGTTGCCATGGAAAGAAATGAAGTAGTCTTTAGATATTTGAAAGGTTTAAGAAGACAAGAACAATCCAGGATGTTGACCATATAGGAGAATCCTACAATTCACTTAATGGATTGAGACTGGTGGTTTATATGTACCTTCAGGAAAAGGGGGAGAAAAGACCAGAATAAATGATATTTCCTTTTGGTAGTTAGAATTTGGAAATGAAGGGAAGGTCAAGGACAAAATCCTACTGGTTGATTCCACAACTAAGTTACAGGAAGAATTAAATTAGATAGTTATTGAAGTCTATTTTATCCTTTTTTGAAGTATGAAACAGTTTTCTTTGACATTTGAAAATTATTCCCAAAAATATAATACACTGAAATGGATGCTTATATCTTTGTATGTGTCTAAGAATAAAACTGACAATGGTATCTGTAATGTTATATTACAAAATTTGTTTTGTCCTTATGTGATATAAATAGGCAATTAGACATAAATATGCTATATCACAAGACAGCTAGTGAGATCCTTGAACTCTTTCTAAAACCTCTTGTTTTCTTCTTCTTTTTTCTGTTGCCAAGGAAACCACTTTAATGTAAAAGGAATTCTTTGTCTCCTGCTCTTTGCAAAATTGTTTGAACCATCCCATCTTATAGAACCTGGCTTCCTAGCGGATTCTCAGCAACATAAAATCTGTGCTTCTCTTTCTCTCTGTCTAGAGTAAAGGAAGAATGTAATCTCCAGTTTGATGCCTGAAAAAATAAAATGCCATTTATCAGAACCTTGAAGATTTTAGATATATTTTTCTGAAAAATTGTAAGATTATATTCTAATATCTGAGGCATATATGAAATAAAGTTTCTTATATTCATTTTTTAAAAATGCACAAACTGATGTGGGTGGAGTGACAGAAATCATTTAAATTTTCTCTAAAGGACTTTATCAAGATTTTTAATACCAGAAAAATGATTTCCTGTTTCGTTCTTCCTGTTTATCAAAACCAAACTGAGCAAGTGAATAGAGGCAGTGAAGTTTATTCAATGTTTTACAAATATGTAAGCTATCCATGCAACTTCTCACCTGTGACAATAAATCTAGCAAGAGAAAATAAAATGGAATTGAAGCTATGAATGACTTTTTTCTTGATTTCCCAGAAAATGCTCAATGAATCTATCAAATCTATATGGTATACAGATAGTCCTCAACTTACAACAGTTCACTTAGTGACTAATGGAAGTTACAATGGTACTGAAAAAAGTGACTTATGACCATTTTTCACACTTTTGATCATGATCAGGTGATTTACTTTTAGATGCTTGATAACTGATTCACATTTACAATGGTTAGAATGTCCTGGGGCCATGTCATCACTTTTGTGACCTTCTGACAAGCAAAGTTAACGGGGAAATCAGATTCATTTAACATCTGTCTTACTAATTTAACAACTCCAGTGGTCATAAATTTTGGGCTCAATTATGGTTTTATATATATATATATATATATATATATATATATATATATATATATATATATATATATTTGTTTTCGGAGATTTTCGTGGGTATTTGTATGTGGATCTTTGGTTCTTCGGGTTTTCTCCCGCGTAGAGTTGGAAATATCTAGGCGACGTTTCGATGAAGTCTCATTCATCATCTTCAGGCTTGTGTCTTCGGCCTTGTGCTTCTCAGAGTGATGTGAGCTTGCAGCTGCTTCTTCCTTTTAACTACTAGTGGGGGTGTGACTTGATTGGGTGGGGGCTTGGCTGTGTTCTGATTGGCTGGGGGTGTGTTCTCATTGGTTGGGGGTTTGGCTGTGTTCTGATTGGTTGGGGGGTTGGCTGTGTTCTGATTGGCTGGGGGTGTGTTCTGTTCTGGTGGGGGTTTGGTTGTACTCCGGTTAGTCTCAGTTGCTGGGGGATTTGAGCTGGTGAGCTGTGATCTTATTGTTTGGCTTCGCGTTCGTGGTCGTGCCACATCTTCATGGTGGGCATCAGTTCCCTTCATGTATGGGTTGGGGGGGTTTGAAGCAGGTAGTGATGCAGCTGTGGTACGGCTTCTGGTCCGTGGTCGTGTTTCATCTTCTGTGTGGGTGTGAGTCTGCTTTCTGCTTTCTATGTGGAAGTGTGGTGGTAGTTTCTTGTGTGGCCCTCGTGGGTGTGGGTCTGGTGTCCTTTATGTTAGGTACTCTTTTGTTAATGAGGGCGGGTTTCCAAATAGCTGGTAGGCGGGAGGTGTCATCTCGTTTATTCATGCTGTGTGGGCGTTTTTCTATCTCTATGGCTTCTCTGATTATTCTGTTGTTGAAGTGTTCAGTTTTGGTGATAGTTCTGGTATTTTTAAAGTCAATCTTGTGTCCTGTGGCTTTGAGGTGTTGGACCAGGGAAGAGGTCAGTTCTTCTTTTTTGATTGAGTTCTTGTGTTGATTGAGTTCTTGTGGTGGGGGTTTGGTTGTACTCTGGTTAGTCTCAGTTGCTGGGGGATTTGAGCTGGTGCCACACAAGAAACTACCACCACACTTCCACGCAGAAAGCAGAAAGCAGACTCACACCCACACAGAAGATGAAACACGACCACGGACCAGAAGCCGTACCACAGCTGCATCACTACCTGCTTCAAACCCCCCCAACCCATACATGAAGGGAACTGATGCCCACCATGAAGATGTGGCACGACCATGAACGCGAAGCCAAACAATAAGATCACAGCTCACCAGCTCAAATCCCCCAGCAACTGAGACTAACCGGAGTACAACCAAACCCCCACCAGAACAGAACACACCCCCAGCCAATCAGAACACAGCCAAACCCCCAACCAATCAGAACACAGCCAAACCCCCAACCAATGAGAACACACCCTCACCCAATCAGAACACAGCCAAGCCCCCACCCAATCAAGTCACACCCCCACTAGTAGTTAAAAGGAAGAAGCAGCTGCAAGCTCACATCACTCTGAGAAGCACAAGGCCGAAGACACAAGCCTGAAGATGATGAATGAGACTTCATCGAAACGTCGCCTAGATATTTTCAACTCTACGCGGGAGAAAACCCGAAGAACGAAAGATCCACATATATATATATATATATATATATATATATATATATATATATATATATGTGTGTGTGTGTGTGTGTGTGTGTGTGTGTGTGTGTGTGTCTGTGTGTGTCTGTGTGTGTGTGTGTGTAAGGTTTTTAAGCTGATAATTTTACACACATGTAAAGAAAAGACAACGAAACAAATAGCTTTCTGTCGGTATGGTCTCTGGTGATGAGCCGAAAGACAGAAAAGAAAGCAGTATGCTTTCTCCCTTAATTGGGGCTTAACAGGGTGTTGTAATACAAAGTATATATATATATATATATTTGTTTTCGGAGATTTTCGCGGGTATTTGTATGTGGATCTTTGGTTCTTCGGGTTTTCTCCCGCGTAGAGTTGGAAATATTTAGGTGATGTTTCGATGAAGTCTCATTCATCATCTTCAGGCTTGTGTCTTCGGCCTTGTGCTTCTCAGAGTGATGTGAGCTTGCAGCTGCTTCTTCCTTTTAACTACTAGTGGGGGTGTGACTTGATTGGGTGGGGGCTTGGCTGTGTTCTGATTGAGTGGGGGTGTGTTCTCATTGGTTGGAGGTTTGGCTGTGTTCTGATTGATGATGAATGAATGAAGATGATGAATGAGACTTCATCGAAACATCTGATGATGAATGAATGAAGATGATGAATGAGATTTCATCGAAACGTCGCCTAAATATTTCCAACTCTACACGGGAGAAAACCCGAAGAACCAAAGATCCATATATATATATATATATATATATATATATATATATATATATGTATGTATGTATGTATGTATGTATGTATGTATGTATGTATGTATGTAAGCTTTTTAAGCTGATAATTTTAAATAATAAATAAGGGAGACTAGGATAGATCTATTTCGAGCTAGTTAGCTCTCTTCAGCTAGCCATACCCTTACTGGGATTCGAACCAGGGAAGTATTACATGTGAGGCAGTTGTAATTACCACTACACCACCTGGCTCTATCCTTATCAGCAGAGGTACCAGCAGAGGTAACACAAAGTATATATATATATACGAGATCTCAGTCATCATCTTCAGGCTGGTGTTTTCGGCTTTGTGCTTGTGCGACCAAAGCGTGATCTGAGCTGCTGTCTCCCTATATATACTGGTGGAGAGGTTGGCTGTGTTGTCAGGGAAGCCATCAAAATAGAGAAACACCCCCACAACATGAATAAATGGGATGATGCCTCCCACTTATCAGACATTTGGAAACTAGCCCTTATCAACAAACGAGTCCCAGTCACGAAAACCGACACTGGACCCAAAACAACACATGAAGCCACCACCAGTCTCCCTCACCAGACTCAAACCCAAACCTATCCCATAGATGAAAGGCATCCACTAACCAGAAACCAGACCACGTCTGCATCACCAGCTGCGACACACCCTGACCACCAAACCAAGCAAACTGACATACGCCATGAACACAGAGCCAGGCCTCAAACTTGGAGCCAAACCAAAACCTGGAATGTCACATCACAGCCACCCGCTCAGAATATCACATTACAGAACTCAGGAGGCTACACCACAAAACCCCAGGATATTGCAACATAGCCAACGACCCAGGAGATTACAATACAAGACCCAGGATGTTACAAGATTAGAACTCAGAAGGTCATTACACAGCCTATTACTCAGGTCATTCCGACCCAGGAGATTATAGCACAAGATCCAGGAGATCAAAACAATAGAACTCAGAAGGTCATCGCACAGCCCATTACCCAAGTTGTTACAACACAGGAGGCTGATAGACACACAGCCAATACCTCAGCCACACATTTTCTTAAGAAAAAGCCAGCCAATCTGCAAACATCAACTCCACCAACCAATCAAGAAATGACAACACAGCCAACCTGCCCACCAGTATATATAGGGAGACAGCAGCTCAGATCACACTTTGTTCGCACAAGCACAAAGCTGAAAACACCAGCCTGAAGATGGCAAGTGAGATCTTGTCGAAACGTCGCCAAGATAGTCTCAGACTTACACGGGAAAAGACCCGAACATGCCAAGACCCGCATATATATGACTCATTACTTGTGGTTATTGGGTATAACCCAGGGGTGGGATTCAAATTTTTTAAAAACTGGTTCTGTGGGCATAGCTTAGTTGGTGGATGTGGCTTGGTGGTCATGTTATTGGCTGGGTGTGGCCAATTCAAAATCACTCACATCGAGGCACGCATCTCCTCGCCTGGCCTCTCATGATTGTGCGGATGCTGCAACAGTTGTAAGTGTGAAAAATGGTCATAAGTTACTTTTTTCAGTGCCATTGTAACTTTGAATGGTCACTCCACACAAGCAAAGTACCAGCAAAGGAGGAAAAAAAACTCCAGAGAAGTTCCTGAGACAGGAAGTGTAGTCCTGCCAAGAATGTAATAAGGGTTAACGGAGAGGCAGTTTCTGCAAGCAACACCAGAATGTTTCCTTCCTGCCTTCCTTACAGGATTAGGTCAGTAATTTCCTCTAACAACCGGTTCTCCGAACTGCTTAGAATGTTAACAACCGGTTCTAGCAAATAGGTGCGAACTAGTAGAATCCCACCCCTGGTATAACCACAAGTATTTGAGTGGTGCAGTGGCCTAGAGGTAAAGATGCTCACCTCCCATTTGGAAGCTTGAGAGTTTGACCTTAGGCAGCAACAGATGTGTTTTTATTAGGGTGCAAAAAGAAAAAAAATTTGCTGCAAATTCCAAGTAGGCTTCAGAAAGGACATCTGGCCAATAAAAGCTCATCTCCATTCAGTTGCCGCAACTCCACATTCATAAAAGGGATTATAGGGTTGTAAAAAAAAAAGATATGATATCAACAGTACATTCCTAGTTACAGATACCTTCCTACAAGATACACTTCTTAGTCTGATAGATAAAATATGCTAGAGATGACTAACTCAAAGTTTGCATATCAGCGATGAACTTGCCTAATTAAGAAAGATGCAGATGGTTGTGCTACCTAGCAATTTTCACCTCACTTACTCCACTCCAATTATAGCCCTTCCCTGTAGACTTACACTGTATAAATTACAAAGTCAGAAGGTACATGACGATGCACCTATTTCTACTCATAAAGAAGTCTAACACATTCTTCTTCTTTGCAAAATGTGTGATTGTTGCTTCAATATTGCTCTGGAAAGAGCATAAATTCATTTTTAAAATCTAAGAAAAGAAAGAGATTAGCAAAACTAAGCAAAGAAACCCAGTAGAATAAGGTTTGGCGTTCACACTCCTACAGTGCTCTTTTGATCTACTGGAAATACTGGGATGTTGTAATCATAAGTATACATTTTTCAATAACTCAAAGAAATTGTAGCAACCCATATTTATAGCAACTCTACTGTTTTAGTGAGGTAAAATCTACACCAGGACTGTCCAACCTTGGAATCTTGGAAACTGAAAAAAAAAGACTTGTGGACTTCAATTCCCTGAATACCTCAGTGAGCTATGGGGTATTCTGGGAGTTGAAGTCCACAAGTCTTTTTTTTTCTTTTAATGAAAAGAAGGACTAGGGATGATAAGATAGCAGTGTACCAGACAACCTACTTCAAAGCACCTGAAGGCAGGACCAGAAGCAATGGATGGAAAATAATCAAGGAGAGAAGCAATCTAGAACTATTTGTATTGAGCTCTCCTCCATGCTGTGATGACTTGTTTCTGCTGGATTCTATGGTGTGTGGCATCTTTGGTTTAAATTAATCAAAATAATTATTTTGTGAATTTTTTATATGAACAATTGTATTTGCAGCACATCGACTTTCATGAATTACAGCCTGCTATATTGATATAACGAAGCAGTATTCGCTGTTGGTTGATGCATACATAGAAAATTGTGGGTAATGAGGTCCAAAAATATATAAATGAGAAGTTAATTCTGTTAAGTCAAATTCTTAGTTTTATCTTGCAGGAACTTCATCCTAATACTAAAAAAGAATAGAATCTCATTTGCTGATAATATTTTAATTCTATAATTTCTCTTTGAAGTTCTTCAAATAGTTGAGATATAATGTAGTTTGATGCTTCTGTTGAAATGGCCATGTGAGTTGAAAAAAAGTCTTAAGTAGCTCTGTTGTTTTACTTCAATAGCTTCAATATGGATTCCTTTGAGAAAAAGTTATTTTTTTATTACATTATTTTCTATCATGTGCTCCCTTCAAGAATAGTGAGATCATCAGAAATAACTACTGATCTATGTTGGAAATTCATCTGCAAAGTGGATACTTTTTATCATCTTTGGTGGATTTGTGAGGAAGCAAAGACATACTGGGGCCAGATTTTTACTTTAATTCAGAAGTTTCTTAAAAAGAAACATAAATTTAAACAGAAGTTTTCCCTTTGGATTTGATGGACAAAAAATTTGAAAGATTTGGAACTTCATAATTATATATGTTGACAGTGGCGAGAATCTTATACAGACAAAGACACACCAATTCCCATAATGGAGGAGTGGATGGTAAAGGTGATAGAATTGATGGAGATGATGAAATTGTTTTAATTAAAGAAAATATATCTAGTTTTGTTTCTATTTGAAAACTGTTTCTGCACTTTTTGTTTGAAACTGAAAATAATGAAACCTTGGTTTGACTTCATACTTAAATGTATATAAAAAACAACTTGTTGATGCCAGTAATGTTTATGTTGCTGGCGTTCTTCTAAATAAGAACCCATCCAGTACTGCAAAAGGAGTCTTTCTACTTCTGCTCAAAATCTCTTCCTTGTAAACCTCTGCATTCTCTTTCAATCTATCCCAGATTCTCTCCCAATTTTTTGGGCCAAATTTTTGGCAGAGTGGACAGGAGAAATAATCTGTTTCACATATTGTGTCCCTTCCTCTGGCAGATGCACAGGAACGAACCCACTGAACTGTGATGACTTAATAGCAGTTTTAATGCATTAATACTATTATGCACATACACAGGTTTACAATGAGAATATTTTACTATGGCATTCTAAATGTGACTGTGTTCACAATGGCCATTAATACAATAAATATTTTGCTGTTGCATTGATTAAAAAGCCGATAATCCCACTGCTTTTATCCTATCTGCTTTGCCCCAACTGATAAATTGATCCAATTTGGAACTGTTGAATAATTCATTCTTTCATCCCTTTAGTTTTCAATAAAGAAAATGGTTCCTATTTTGTTTTCTTGTTTCTCATTGATTTCCAGACTTGATTGGGTTTTTTTTGTGATAATTTGCAGGTTAAATGAAGTTACTAAGGAAATGGTGTCCAATCACAGTGGAAAGCTGATTATGATGAGGATGCTGAAATTTTCTCTTAGCATGCAGTTTAAATTTGACTTTCAAATGTGCATGTCACATAATTTTTATTTCTACTCCCAGGGCTATCTCCTACCCATGTGTGTCTTGAACAAATAGGACTTTAATGGGGAACACTTGGAATGACCTCCCACTAGAAGAAGTCCTCAAGTATGGTTAGAAGCTGCTAATTCTTCTTTCATAGTGTTTGTCAAAGAAGAGACAGTGACTAACATCAAAGAAAAAGATCTAATTACTTGATAAGAAAGACCCAAGGCACGACTCAGCTGGTGGCATTTCAATGGAACCACAGTGTTTGATCTATGGTGCCAGTTACTGAATCTGCATTCAGTGGAGCTTGAAATGATGACACAGGGAACTTTGTTGGTTTATCTCTTTCTGCACCAAATATTTTTGAGAAGCTTGCAGAGAAATAGCCTTGGGATGGGAAGGGGGGCAATGACACAAACAAAACCAGAAATTAATTTGTGTCATCATCTATTGGCATAACTTTGAGATAAAATCATTTACTCACATTAGTTAGCTTTTTAAATTGTCTCCATCTGTACTTCTAGAACTTTGCCACTACTAACAGGTCAGCAAATAGGAAAGTCTTCTTTAATGTCTAAACTCATGTATTTTAGGTGCTATATTTATTTCAAGTATTCAATAGATATCCACAATACAGTGTAAAACAGTTGCATTGTTGTGAAACAGTTCTTAGTATTATTCTGATAATACGTGGATGGATTTTGCTACTATCAATATTAATTTTTCATAATATCCTGAACAATGAGGGAAAACTTCCTTCCTTCTTTCCCTTCCTCCCTCCTTTCTTGATTCTTTCCACAGTAAATTTATCATTTGTTTCCAAGCAAAAGCTATCACCTTCACACTGAAAGAGCCCAGAAATGTGTTGTGATAGCAAATATTTAGCTAACCTTTTCATCTAATCTAAAGGAGACAAAGTGTTTGGTAAACAGGTAAGATCTGAAATTTGTGCTAGTTCTAAAATAGTATAAATTCCAAGTTTTTAAATTGACAACAGGTGTTGAATTAAGAGTGTATGACCAGGATAAAACAGCCAACATGAAATGGATAAAGTGATAATTAGAATATTGAATAATGAACAGTGGAAACCAAAATCACTTAAGTGTGCAGTTCATTGGTTTCCCATGAGCAAACCAAGTATCAAAATAACCTATCTTAAAATAACTTTTAGGATAATAAAGGAAAGAGGATTTTATGATGTACTACATTTGGAGTTTCTTGGAGAAATGCAAAAGATAAGCCAATACACAGTATACAAAGATTGTGGTGTTGAGTTTGCCCTTAAAAAGACAGTCTGTAACAAAATAATGTCACTACTCTTACGTTAAGCATAACCACATAAGGATCACAATGATATCTTCCCCTTGTGTAGATAGTTGCTAATGGCTTTCAGCACCATTAAATGGTCTTGTCAAAGAGATTGTTGAAGAACTTTCCAGCTGAGCATTTATGAACCTATTGTTTTCCAGTAAATGATATACTCACAGATTGCTGGACAATGTCTTCTAAAACAAACAAATTAAAAATATTATGATACATGAAAGGTGTCATGGAAATAAATCACAGATACTATTTCCCCTGCATGTGCCTGCTCATGCTCTTTCTACCCGATATTGTACAAATTTGGAAGATTTAAGAATAATTTCTATGCACAGATGCCAATGTGGTATTTTAGACTGTTATGAAATACACTTCTTTTTCTAAATTAACCAAATCCCCAATGTAAATAGATAGGCCCACTCTATGTTTTCCTTAGTTGGATAATTTGAAACACTGGAAAAGTAAATTGGTGTTTATGTGGGATTTCAGCAAAAGAAGTATTTTGGGAAAAAAAAAACCTAGGTAGAGATATCATTTTGGACTTTGTTGGTTTGGTGTTCAGTGCTTCAAAAAGTTGTACCATAGATCACAGTAAGGGAATTTTATATGTGAAGCTATTATTCATTTCATTGACAGGTATCAATCATCTGTAGGCAATTTTGCATGTCACCAATCTAGCCAATAACTTTGTAGCTCCATATCAAGGTGACCACAAGAAGCTGTACCTTATGCTACTTCACTCATGCATTATTCATACATTATGAACTTGAATATATGAGGCATCAAGAGGAATGCTTTCATATACAGCTGTGCAGAAAAAGACTGAGCTGGGTACTTTGTGATTTTGCCCTTGAAAATGGAAATCTATCCTCTCATTTTCAGTTCTCTCTGTTCTTATTAGATAAAGACTTATCAAGGAATAATGATGATTCTAATATTTCCTCAATGATATGCATAGATGAGCATGCTCACCTATATACATATCACTGAAGAAGTGTTTCTGGAGACAATAACATTAATAGGGCTAATCAATTAATTTTGTATTTGTACAGCAATTATATTAGGGAACATTGTCAGTCATCGAATATGTGGAGGCTTTGTAGGTCTTGTTAAGTATTACATTGATGCTGTGGACTGTGTAAACACCTACATTTTCAAGTATTTTTCTTCAAGACACGTGTCTAAGCGTCTACAGAGAAAAAAACCTAGGGGAACAAGAAGGAGGAGTGTCTAATTCATGTCTGAGTATTAAAGGAGTAAGCATGCAAAATGGCTCTTATCAGAAGTTATGATTTCCCCAAGAAATGTCACAGAGTTGCTATTGTTGAGAAGAAATAAGGAAGAAATTGTTTTCTTCCAAGTTTGGAAGTTCAAAATACAGCTGTTAAAATCAACTTGTCTGAGAGATACAGCTTCCTTGGGGTGTGGGGATGGATGGAGAACAATTGATCAGACTTTATCTTAACAGAAGTAGGAGATAATTTAGCATGTTGTACAAGGCAAAATAAATGAGGCAACAGATAATAAGCCAGATAAAATTACCAGGTTCCTTCTCCTTTATAGAGCCTTCCTGCTGAATGTGGTAATTAGACACCATCTGATGTTTGTTCCTATGAAGCTTTCTTTTGCAATCTCTCTTCTGACATTTTTTTTTCTGGTGACTATGGACATCTATTTGAGAACCATGGTTTGGTGACTATGGATATTTATTTGAGAACCACTATGGTGGTTATAAATTCTTCCAGAAATATTTTCATCTTTTTGTGATATATTGGCCCAATTCACGTTTTGCCCCAATTAGAGTTTGCTGAAGCACAATTTATTGAATAAATCACTATTTGTTAGGTTGACACATCATGCTAATTAGTAAACCATAGCTGGAAATGCACAACTGACATATTAAGCCAAGACCAACAAATCATGTCTTAGTACTAAGTGAATCCATGCTGTAAACACTCTTTACATCAAGACAAATTCCTTGTGTGTCCAATCACACTTAGCCAATAAAAAGTATTCTATTGTGTTCTATTTTATTCTCTCTTTTGATGTTAGGCTGGGAAACCCTGTATTTGCATATTTATTGCAGTACACTAAACATTACCCCAGCATGCTGGCTAGGGAATTCTGGGAGCTGAAGTCCACAAATCTGAAGGTGCTAAGGTTAAGAAACACTGATTTAGTGTCATCATTTGTTATGCCTGCTAAACCTCCCTAGGGCACTGCTGCCCCCACCAGGGCAAATTATAAGCACTTTAAATAGGAAGCTTGCAATTTTATCTCCTTTTGACCAAGACATCCACTATAAACTTTCTCTGCTTTAAAAAAAAATTATCAGTATTATTATTTAAACCAAATTTTATTTATTTTTTTAATTCTGCAGGGTATGTTAATTTGTGTCTTTTTTTTACAAGTAAATAAGAGCCAAGAGACCAAATATAAAGTAGAACAGTCTGGTTTTATTATTTTGTCATCAAGAGTCATTTTCTCCCTTCCCTTGCTATTTTATTTCTTTTGTAAAACACTTCAACTCTTCCCCCCTTCTTCTTTTTTCTTCTTCATTTTGTTTACAACATACATTAAACTGTGATTCTAATGATGTTAGGAATTTGTGGAGATGTAGGGAAACTGGTGACAACACAGTCTTTTTTTTTTTACAATTTTACAACAAAAGAGAGTGTCTGACTTGGCTGCATCTACCAGGGTATACCAAAGGTGGAAAGAAAAGGCACACATAGGTCCAAGAACCTTTACACACAAAGGGGTAAAAATGAAGCAAGGAGCAGGAGGAAAGACATGGAAGAGTCTAAACAGAAAACAAAACATAAGAGTTAAAAATGGGCATCTCAAGGTGAACCCTATCACTGGTGTGATGTATATTATAAAGGCAGATCCCTGAACAAGACTGCAATATTTCTTCATTTCTCCATTATGACTTGGCTAAGATGTAGCAGGGGGTACCATGCCCTTCAGAGTTTAGGGGCTGAGCTTCAAGGAGGAAAAACAAAAGTCTGCTTAACTTTTCATATGAATCCCACATAACTTAAAAAAAGACTTGGGGGGTGTGTGTGATTAAAGTGAAAACAAAACAAAATCCCAGAAAGAAGCTTGCTTTGACTTTATTCTATCTACTCAGCCCACCAAGAGTGAACAAGAAGGCAGAGACAAAAGGAGATCAGAGGCAGGTCCCGTTGGTCATTTTCTTAATGACCATCATTATGTTGCTCCCAGCCTGAAGATTTTCCTCTCTAGGGAAACCATTCGTGAATCCTCTCCCTTCAGAAGCAATGAAGCCAGCTCCACTGGAGTATAGAGGTATCTTCTCCTCCAAAACCTTGTTCCTCCTTCCCAAGTATCCTGACAATATCAACATGCACATCCATTTCTCTCTCTCTCTTTTTGCCACAGTAGGCTGACATAGATGTAATGACAGTTTGAAGGAAAACCTAAGCACAAGCAACCGAGACTTTCTCAAACTATACGTTCCTGCACACGCTCTACCCATTTTCCCCATGCACCCATACAAATGAAAGCTGGATTTCTCTCTTATAACAAAAAGTAGGTTGTAAGAATTATCTGGGTTTGCTTTCCCACCGAGAACCAGCAGGAACCAGCCTGCTTTATATTTATTTCTATTTTATTCTATAGGCTATATAGCCTTAGGCTTGGATTGTTTTGCACCAGAATGTCAACAGTATACAGTGGTTGACTTTGGTGATACATCACACTGCTTGCAATGAGAAAGGATACATTTCCATATTGAAGTGATACCAAAATATCCAGGTAGATGGATATGTTGTCACAAAACAGTATCTAAACTGCCAGGATAGCCCAAAAGTAATGCGAAGGCCAAAATAAACATGATTAGGATTCACATCCAAGCAACAGATATTGCTGCCCTTGCCTTCTTGTAATCAATTGGGGCTGTTAATTCTGTAAACTGAAACATAAAAAAAATTGTGCATCTTCCAGTTCTTTACAGCAGGGCTCTCCATACATGGCAACTTTAAGACTTATGGACTTCAACTTCCAGCATGGCTAGCTGAGGAATTCTGGGAAATGAAGTCCAAGTCTCAAAGTTGCCAAGTTTGGAGATTCCTATTCTAGGGGAATAAGAAAGGGGAGAGATAAATAAATATCTGATTTATTCTAAGGAAAGGGGAACGCTTGTACATACTACAATTCACAAATATACACAACTGAGGGTGTAAGGCACAAATTTACATGTGGGAAAAAACCAGATTTATTCCCATCAAAACAAACTGTGTGGTAAACTGAAAACTATGCTGGGAGAAACCAGTGTGTGAATGAATTTGCACCGTGTGTTTTTGTTTGTCATTTTGCCATTTTACATGCAAAGATGAAATGAGATGGCAGAAATCGAGTGGGTGCCTTCACAGAAAGGATCAACTACTGACAAAAACTATGTTCATGGCAATGGAAGTGGAGTGTTCGAAGAATTTATTTTGTAAGACATTAGTTCTTTAGGAAAGGAAAAATGGTGTAGTGGGAGGTTTCTTCCTTGGTTTGCAACCTGACCTTAAAAGCTGAAAGGCAGCCTGCAGAATGGACCGACACCGAAGTAAGCATTTCCCTTTAGTTTGTTTTCCAGAAAGAGATCAGAGAGTTCAAACACAAAAGTTCGGAATTCCATCTCCAACCATTTAACTCAGTGAATTTATTGGAAAAATAAAAAGAGTTTTAATTACTCTAGTTAATGGGGTTTCACGTTAAATAGGCATCATTTTCAATGTATTTTGTTTTTCCTTCTGGAAAGAGTTGCTCATATGATGGTAGACATAAGTAATTTCCTTAGAATTTAAAAAAAAGACAAAAAAGATGAACAATAAATAATCATAGTTACTTGCGTTAACAGTCACATGTTATTCATTAAGAGAGAAGAGTAGCAATAACCTATGACAGAGTTGTTCTTGCCCAACATGGCAAATCTGCTATAATCAAAAGGCTGTAACACTGATGGGCTTTCACAGTACCTGCATATAGTAAGAGTCTGTCATGGTTCAGTAAGAGTTAGTTTAAACAATAGGCTCCTTTTGTCTTTTTGTAAGTTGTTCCTTTCTCAGGGCACTTTTGCTTTCAAAGTACTCATTTCCCAGTTCTAGGATGCTCTGTGCAGTTAAAAGTGAAGGATCACAGTCATCTTTCGTGTGTGTGCTTTTGGCTCAATGTTTGCAGTTAGTCTTTTGAGTGAAGAGCTGTTGTATTGTGGGGGTGGGTCCTACAGTTGCAAACCATAGACTGTATGGCCCAATTCCTTAAAAAACATTCCACTTTTCCCCAGAGCAGAATGTCCTTCAGCTTTGCAGTTTCTTGGTCAGTTGAAACTAGCACTGCCATTGCTGAATCCTAGTTTTTAAGGATATTCCATGATCCACAGCTGTCCCCCCCACCCCACGGTGATTATGTACATGCATCATTAGGCTTCATGGATGCTGAAAGAGGGGAAAAGGAGGGCTTGGGGGGTACATCTGGTTTTAATGATGGTGTGCGTTTCAACCCTGATCTTGTCAACGAGTTGTATGTGGTGAGACTGGGCTGCCTAGAAACAGTCACAGTCTGACCCTGAGCAGCATGAACTTGTATGGAGTCCACTCTTTGTGGGGCAGGAGGAGGATTGTCTCCCCTGCCAAAACTCTGATTTCTTGAAAGGTGGGAGGAATTAGAAGAATTAGTGTTATTTCTTTTGAGTGTTGATGTCTGGTGGTTTCTCGTAAGCGAGTTCGTAGGATAGTTTCTCTTGTAGTCCACATTATAAGCAGAAGAATGCATCTCCAATCGCTTCCCTAAACTGCTCTGAGCAAGAGAAGACCCAGGGGGACCAAGAGAAGCTTCCCTCTGGGGGACTTTTGGTGGCATGCTATCCAGGTTTTCCACAAGATTCACCCCATGATTCGGGCTTTTGCCACTCAGATGCTCTTTTATGGTTTTGTACTCAAGAGTAGCATTTTGGTCCTCCATGGCCATCTGTGCCACATCACTCATTTTAGGCTGATCAACATATTCATGCTGATAGCTTTGCTGAGAAATGGGCAGGACTACAACACTTGGGATGTGACTGGGAGAAGCCCTGAGAGGAAGGTCTGTAGGAATCACAGGTGACGCCATAGGGGGAATATCTTTTGTGCAGGCATTGATGAGATTCTGGTTTCTCTCCCAGTCTCTGCTGCCACGGCTTGGCTTCCTCTTCTGCTGAAGTGTTGGAGTAGACTCTGGAGTAGGTAGAGCAGCCAAGTCCAGATGATGTTGGTCAGCTTTGATGAGCATCTTGGCTGTGCTTCCCGGAGTAGCAAGCTTACCATTGTGCATGAGGGGGGTGAGAATGGCTTCAGGCTTTGGGTCCTTGGACTGAGTGTCTCCAAAGAGACCACTGAGTTTGGTGACACTGTTCATTGAGCCTCGACGAGATTGGACCAGCTCCTTCTCCTTCCTCTGCACAATGGTCACATCTCGACGCCGATGGTCACAGATGCAGTACACTATGATCCCCGAGAAGACAGCTCCCATGACAAAGGCAAGAATGACTGCTATAGCGAGGAGGGTGACAGGCACCAACTGATCATGCCCCTTGAGATAACTCTCGCGGATCACTCCTGCAACAAATATCACAAAATGGTAAGTAGAAAAGTACATCACAATGATTAATTTTAACAACATACACTAGATGCCTCTCTGGTGTTCTGGCAGAATAATTTATTTGGATTATATTACATTTGATAGAAAATTCCTCAAATGATGCTTTGATGTCTATAGTGACTCTGGATTTTACCAGTATGGTGTTGTCCCTCTACTTTCTAGTAATTGGCCAGGAACCAACCATGAGCTCTTCTGGATACGATGGAAAGTCATGCATCTAAAATCTTTTTGTAGATCTGCACTGAACAGAAAGTTAAGACTAAATGATCTGTGAGATAAATTTCATCTCTGTGATACTAGAACTATATCATGATGAAAATTTTCTTAAAATGTCATTATATTTTGCAGATCATTTGACTATATGTAGTAAAAATCTACACTGCTATAATTACAAGTAAAAAAATTGCAGCAGGGCAACAAGGAAGCTGATTATCTTGGATCACAAGGCTTTACAGAAAATCCCACATTTTTGCATAATCAGAACAATATTTTAATAAAGCCGGTGTCCCATTACTCACTAAGCAATTGAACTGTTGTTCCTTTATATAAGTGTCATGCATGGTATATCTACATACATTGTAAATTTTATGATTTTAAAAGCTGAAATGTTTTTTAAAAAGACCAATTTTAAAATTAGCTCTCTGTGGAAATTATTACGCTGCAATTAGAAATTTGCTATTTCATATAAGGAGTAATCAGCTAAGAATTAACTTCTCTAACTTTCCCAAATTCAGATTCTCACCACTGAGTGCCCATTTTCTTTTTCTTAAATGTATTTTTACACAACAAAATTAAAAACAAAACCAACAAATATACAAAATGGAAAACACAACAGTAAAATGAAAACATTTAAAATCTAATTCAGAATCAGTATCAGTGCAATAATTAAGTCAAAAGCTTAGTGAAAGAAATATGTTTTTGCCGTTTTCCCAAATATGAGGGCAATGACACCAAAGATGTCTCCTTGAGGAGACCTCTTTCAAGCCCATGAGTCATACCTACCAGACAGCTTTTTCAGAGACAAACCAGTTCTTATTGGGAAATAACAGATACCCCTGGGAGTTTTTAATGAATGGATCTAATCTTCATTTTAATTCATCAACAATCTCAAATATTGCAATAAGTCCCATTATAGTAAGCATGCATGTGGTACAAAAAGATCTCTTCTTATTTCTTCTTGGTGGGGAAAACATTTCTATCTACTTCCAATGCACAAATTAACATGTTTTAATGTAACAACAACAATCTAATGTTACTGTATTGAGGGATCCAAGGAGGCAGTTCTGCAATATTGTTTTAGATTTTTAATACATTGGGATTCTCTTTAGTGTATTACTTTTACATCTATAAAAACATGGTGAACTCATTATTAATGATCTGTTTATTCATTTTACCAAGTAGGTCGAAGGCCAGGGACTCTAATGTTATTACTAAAAGTGAATCTGAAAGAAAATGGAGTGGAGCATTCCATGTGTTCCATTCGGTTTGCTGTCCTTCCTATTTTTTAAATGTCCCCAACTGCACTGGTTGTGTTCTCAAGTCAATTTTAGACAAACATATGTCTGCAAAGTCTTAATTTGGATTTCTGGAATGGACAAAGAGTTTGAATTGGTGGCCTAATTGGACTCTGCAAATTCTACTCTTTTAAGTTGGAAATCTCTTCCCCCCATACCTTAAATAAATCTCATGGGTAAAACAGCTGTATCCCAGAATCCCTTTCTAAATATGAACCAATAAAAAAGTCTGGATTCAATAAAAAAACAATGTCCAAGATCCAATTCAACCATGCAATTTTGAAGGGCTGCATAGCTGATGAAAAGACACCAAGTAATCTCAAAGTGATGATCCCAAGGAAACAGCTGGCATCATGTACAAATCAACTATATATCTAACTGAATTTTATAGTATGATTTTTGTTCAGTTTGTAAAATATCACTAGCTTTGCTATGTTCAAAAATATTAAATATGTTATAGTGCTTGACATTTCTCACTACTGAAGTTTATTTATTTATTTATTTATTTGATCATATTTCTATACCGCTCCCTCTCCGAAAAGGGACTCGGGGCGGTGTACAGCCTAGTAAATACATTAAAATACAAAAATACAAGATTAAATAGAGTTTAAAACCAAATTAAATATAAATATAGCTGTATCCCGAAAGTTTAAAAATAGTTAAAATTTTAAAAACCCTATTAACTTAAAACCCCTTTAACCCTTACTGGGCCAGGCCAGCCTGTTTAAAAAATAGGGTCTTAACTGCGCGCCGGAAGGAGAGGATATCTGTCATGGCTCGTATCTCCGGGGGGAGATCATTCCACAGGGAGGGGGCTCCCACAGAGAAAGCACGCACCCTCGGGGCCGCCAGCCGACAGCGATCAGGTGGCGGAACCCCAAGTAGGGCAACCCTGTGGGAGCGTACTGGGCGGCGGGAGGTAGTTGATGGCAGCAGGCGGTCCCGTAAGTACCCAGGTCCCGAGCCATGGAGCACTTTAAATACCGTCAGTACCACCTTGAATCGAATCCGGAAGGCCACAGGAAGCCAGTGCAGCCTGCGGAGAAGTGGTGTTACGTGCGCGCCCCGAGGGGCGCCCACGATCACCCGCGCGGCTGCATTCTGAACTAACTGCAGCCTCCGGAGACTCTTCAAGGGGAGCCCCATGTAGAGAGCATTGCAATAATCCAAGCGGGAGATAACGAGGGCAGAAGTGACTGTGCGAAGTGCGCCCAGATCCAGAAAGGGCCGCAACTGGTAAATCAGACGAATCTGATGAAAAGCCCCCCTGGTGACGGCTGCAATATGTTCTTCCAAAGACAGCCGCACATCCAGGAGGACACCCAAGTTGCGTGCCCTTTCCACGGGGGTCAAAACCTCTCCCCCCACGGCCAGCGAAGGAATAAGCTGGCTGTATCTGGGCGCAGGAAACCACAGCCACTCGGTTTTGGCCGGGTTGAGACGAAGCCTGTTACGACCCATCCAACCCCGCACGGCCTCCAGGCACCGGGACATCACTTCGACGGCTTCGTTGGGGTGGCCCGGGGTGGAGATGTACAGCTGAGTATCATCAGCGTACTGATGGAACTCCACCCCAAAGCCACGGATAATCTCACCCAGCGGCTTTACATAAATGTTGAACAGAAGGGGCGAGAGCACCGACCCCTGAGGCACCCCACAAAGCAGAGGCCTTGGGGACGATCTCTGCCCCCCCGTCAACACAAATTGCGAGCGGTTGGAGAGGAAGGAGGAGAACCACCGCAACACGGTGCCTCCAACCCCCAACCCCTCCAACCGCTGCAATAAGATACTGTGGTCGACAGTATCAAAAGCCGCCGAGAGATCTAACAGGACCAGGACAGAGGAACAACCTCTGTCCCGAGCCCTCCAGAGATCATCAACCAACGCGACCAACGCCGTCTCCGTGCTGTGCCCGGGCCTGAAGCCCGATTGGAGGGGGTCAAGATAACTCGCTTCATCCAGGAAGCGGGGGAGCTGACGGGCCACCACACTCTCTACAACCTTCGCAACAAAGCGAAGGTTGGAGACAGGACGATAATTTGATAACAATGCTGGGTCCAGGGACGGTTTCTTGAGGAGGGGCCGCACCACCGCCTCCTTCAAGGCGGCGGGTAAAAGCCCCTCTCTCAAGGAAGCGTTTATAATACCCTGGAACCAGCCTCGTGTCACCTCCCGAGTGGCCAAAACCAGCCAGGAGGGGCACGGGTCCAACAAACAGGTGGTGGCATTCAGTCCCCCCAACACCCTGTCCACGTCTTCTACAGTAACAGGGTCGAACTCAACCCAAATGGCCTCACCGATATCCACCCCCGCTCCCCCGCCCGGAGATGCCCAGTCGGAGTCCAGCTCGTCCCGAATCTGAGCGATTTTGTCCTGCAGAAACCTAGAAAACTCCTCAGCCCGTCCCTGTAAGGGATCCTCCCGCGCTTCCATCTCTAAAAGGGAGCGGGTCACCCTAAACAGGGCGGCTGGGCGGTTTTCCGCGGACGCAATAAGGGTGGAGAGGTAAGTCCTCCTCGCCACCCTTATCGCCACTAAGTACGTCTTAATATAAGATCGTAGAAGTGTTCGGTCAGACTCAGAACGGCTAGCTCTCCAACTACTCTCTAGGCGTCTTTTCCGGCGCTTCATCTCCCTTAGCTCCTCAGAAAACCAAGGAGCCATTTGGGATCGGCACCGGGTCAGAGGCCGCAAGGGCACGACCCGGTCAAGGGCCCCAGCAGCCACCCTATCCCAGGTGGCAACCAGGCCCTCAACCGAGTCGTGTGTGTGAGCTTCGGGAAATGGCCCAAGCTCCATCAGGAACCTATCCGGGTCCATCAGGCGCCTGGGGCGGTACCATTTAAGCGGCCCCGCCTCCCTGCGGTCGGGGGGTGCGGAACGGAAGTCGAGCTTCAGGAGCGAGTGGTCTGTCCATGACAGGGGTTCTATGACTATGTCCCCTACACCCAGACCACTCTGCCACTGATCAGAGACAAAAACTAAATCCAGGGTGTGACCTCCCACGTGAGTAGGGTCCCAAATTAACTGGGTCAGGCCCATGGCTGTCATGGAAGCCATGAACTCCTGAGCAATCCCCGTGGTACCGCCGGCAGAAGGGAGGTTGAAATCCCCCATGACCATAAGCCTGGGGGTCTCAACCGCCACGCCGGCTATAACCTCGAGGAGCTCAAGCAGGGCCGATGCCGCATAGCAGGGAGCCAGGTATGCGATCAGCAAGCCCACCTGCACCCTGGGACCGAACTTCACGAAAAGAGACTCACACCCGGTCGTCTGAGAAACAGTGGATTCCCTCGGACACAGATCCTCCTTAATAACCACCGCAACACCCCCGCCCCTCCCCTGGGCCCTCGGCCGATGAAAAACCCGAAATCCGGCTGGGCACATCTCCACAAGGGGCACTCCCCCCTCTGGGCCCAGCCAGGTCTCGGTAATACCCACCAGGTCCGCTCCCCCCTCACAGATCAAATCATAAATGAGGGGGGCCTTATTAATAACGGACCTGGCGTTACACAACATCAGCCGAAGGCCCCGGGCCCGATCGCTCACACCCCCCGGGGAACGGGATATAACAAGGGGGTCGGAGCGCGCCACCGCCGACAAATAGCGGGGGCGCGCTCCCAGAACAGAATGTGGCCCCCTATAACCGCCAAATCTGCCTCTCCCGCTCACCGTACTAATCGCTTTAAAATCACCCTCCCTGGGACAACCCCCCATCCTCAATACAGCCCCGTCCGATCCCAAACCCTCCCGGCAACGCTCAACCCACGACCCGGACCCAGCCCCAGGCGGGTTGTCCCCCAAACCCCGCCCGGCCAACCCTAACCCCTTTAAGAATCTACTTAAAAATTTAAAACAACCCTCCCTCCCACATTTCCGGCGACCCCACCATCTCTCCGGATCCCAAGATCCGTCCTTGAGAAAGGCCTTGGAAAGGCAAGCGGGCCAACTCTGAGATAGGGGGACGTTTCTCAGGGCCCACAGATGTTGTGAGGAATATGTCAGTTTAGTCTTAGGCTGGATCTTCCCTGACTGCCAACGACCAGGCAAAGGCCGAACCAGGTGGGACCCAAGTCCAGGCCGCAGCAGCTGCAACCCACCGACAGCTGGCATCTGGCCTCGCGGGGGACCCAGCGGCGGCGATGATGGTCTCAGCGGCCCCAGCGGTAGTGGCGGCGGCCTCAGAGGCCCCAACGGTGACCTCCTCCGGCCTCCCCACAGCCTCTTCCATGCCGGCAACGGCCTCAGCGACAGCAGCGGCGGGGGCAGCAGCGACGGCCCCAACGGCAGCGGCAGCGGCGGCGGTCTCAGCAACGGCCCCCTCCGGCCTCTCCATGGCCTCCTCCGCACCTGCAACAGCGGAGGGGGGGGCCCCGGCCCCGGCCTCGGCAACGGCCCCAGCGGCTCCCGCAGCAGGCCCCGCAGCGGCGACGACGGCCCCCGGCAACGACGGCAGCCATCACCAGCAGCGGCAGCCCCAGCAGAAGCAGCAACGACAGCCACCGGCGATAACCCCAGCGGTCGCAACGGCAGCCCCAGTCCTGGCGGCAGCGCCGACGGCAACAGTAGTCCCAGCGGCGGCAGCAGCGGCCTCGCCGGCGGTCCCGGCGGCAGCAACGGCCTCGCCGGCGGCCCCGGCGGCAGCAGCGGCCTCGCCGGCGGTCCCGGTCCCGGCGGCAGCAGCGGCCTCGCCGGCGGCCCCGGCGGCAGCAACGGCCTCGGCGGCAGCAGCGGCCTCGCCGGCGGCCCCGGCGGCAGCAACGGCCTCGCCGGCGGCCTCGGCGGCAGCAGCGGCCTCGCCGGCGGCCCCGGCCCCGGCGGCAACAGCGGCCTCGCCGGCGGCCCCGGCGGCAGCAACGGCCTCGCCGGCGGCCCCGGCGGCAGCAGCGGCCCCGTCGGCGGCTCTGGCGGCAGCAGCCCGAACGGCCTCAGCGGCGGCAACCGCAACCCCGGCGGCCGTCCAGCGGCTCCACAGCGGCTCCACAGCCTCCTCCGCACCCCCACGGCCTCCTCGGGGACGCCCACCCCCCCCCCGGGTCCTTTCGCCACCCCTGCCACGGGTGAGGACCCGGGGGGAGGGGGACTCACCCCGAATCTCGGCCGCGGCAGCGGAGCCCGTCAGCCCGACATCCTCCGGTCGCCATTTTTCTTTTCTTCCTTTCATTTATTAAGTTATTAGAGTAATTGAAGCAAAAAGAGCTTTACAATGTCTACGGACTTTACAAAAAGGATCTTAAAAAAAAAACAGACAGCAATCAGAGGCAAGTGCTGTTCAAATTCATTACTGATTTGTTTCTGAAATCACGAGTAGAAATGGCAAGATGCCAATAAAACCCTTGATGTCTAGCTTTTCTAAAAGCAGATTTTAGAGAAGAGTAGATGATAGTAGAAAAGTCAAGCCAAATGGCAGGTCAGTTTAGGGTCAGAGACTGGTGAATGGAAACAAACAAGGTTGTCTTTGTCAAATTACAGGACAGCTGACTAATATAAATGGGGTCATTCTTGTAGTGCCATTTTTGTGGTGCTAACTGCCCTCCAAATGTATCCAACTTTAAACTCCTATAATTCCCAGCCAAGGTAACCAAAACATATCTGGGTAAAGGCATAAGATTAGAAAAAGTTGCCATTTGCATCATGATGGTAAAACTCTACTTATCTCCACAAACCTGAGCTAGTATTTTGCCAAAGAGTTTTCTTGTCTTTTTTTTGAATCTTGGTGACTATGTGGATTATTCCCTGCAGTTTTCTTGGCAAGATTTTGGAAGTGGTTTTCTCTTGCCAGCATCCTAGGACTAAGATAGAGTGACTGCCTCGAGGTTATGCAGCTGGCTTTGATCCTAAGTCTTCTGTTTTCTAGCTTGATCCCTTAAGCACTACAACAAATTATATCTCTTGCTATGGCTTAGTGGGAGAAAAATAGAGTGATCTCTACAAAATGGGCATACCTGCAGCATAAATAACTATTTATCACTATCAATAATATTCTGATTCTCTTTGCTTCTGTCTATACAAAATATTATTACCTTATATTCACTGTTACATATGTCAACAAAATGGTACCAGACGTGCCTATTAGTTTTGTGAGGACACCATTTACTAAGGGTAGCCTTTCATCTTTACAGTTGCAACAATACAACCACCACCACACTGATTAGACAAAGTGGCCATAGTATGGTTTTCACAACAGGGATCTGTTGTCTTCTCCTTTTTTTTTTTTTAATTACATTTATATGCCGCCCTTCTCCGGAGACTCAGGGTGGCTTACAGTCTATGGAGCACCATGCTAGGTGCTCAGCAATAGCCTTCATTCCATTGTATATGCCTGCTTATTACTAGGGCTTTTTTGGCCCCCTCAAGCGGCATTTTTACAAAGTCAGCTTATTGCCCCCAACAATCTTGGGTCCTCAATTTACCTACCCCGAGAGGATGGAAGGCTGAGTCAACCTTGAGCCTGGTGGGATTCGAACCTGCACTAATTGCAGGCAGCTTGCACTAAGTGCTAGATGATTAACAGCCTGCACCACCAAGGCCCTTCTCCTTGTGGTTGAATTTAATATGGAGAAGATGACAAGACAGTCACCTTTCTTCAGTCTTTGCAAATGCTGGCATCCTTAGAAATGGGAGCAAGGTTCAGTAAGTGAAATACAATGGGATTTTTGGAAGGGTAATGAGGAAGCCACCAGTGGTTGGATTCAAATTTTTTTTACCAGTTCTGTGGGCATAGCAGGGGAAGGATCCTGTAAAATCTCCAGTCAGAGGTGGTATTTGACGGTTCTCCAAACTACTCAAAATTTCCACTACTGGTTCTCCAGAACTGGTCAGAACCTGCTGAATACCACCTCTGGAAGCCACCAATTAAGTGTATAACATTTCAGTGATTACAAGTTCTGTGGTGAAAACACTGACCATAAATTGAATATGAAAAGAGCATGGCAGCTATTTTTAGCTTCTCAATTTGGAATGATGCCTGCTGTGGTTGGTTGGGAAGTATCTCTCATCCACTTCCCTTACAACTCCAAACCTGGCAGGAAATTTCTGACTATATACTAGTTACATCGCTCCTTTTGTTTATAATAAAAGAGAAAATAAAATTCATTCATAAAGTGACAGCTTTATTGTGTTAGAAACATATCCCTGTAGGCACTGTAATTTCATTTCTGAAATACACTCAATGAAGGTTTTAGCATTCCACTGATAACAGGACTGTGCTCCGATCAAACTGTTTGCCTGCAATTATTTTGTGTCAGGGAAATGGCATATTAATAGGGAAATTTTCACACTTCCCTTCCCTATCCAGGATTTTCTACGCTGTAAATTTAAAACAGATTTAAGTCTTGTTATGGACAAACAGGATATGAAGTTGAGTATTTTAGTTAAACTGAAAAATATGTAATATGATATGGCTGAGATGAAATAAAACATGGTCAGCTGTTTATTTTGGGACAGCTCAAAGCAACTGGTATTTATTAGATTTAGATTTGAATATGTGAATATGGTTCATTGCAGATTACCAGATAATTGTATTTCATCCCAGTTTCATTAGTACTTTTCAGAGTATAGCATTCCTCCAAGGGTATAAATATAAGACAGTGTGCCCTTGTAAGTTTCCTGTGCAAGTCTCAGTGCTTTCAGATACAGCTAAAAATCTGGATGACCACTAGAATATATTTTTACAAATCTCCTTGTCATCTAGTGATCCACATACTATTCAGCTCTGGTAGCTTTAGCAAATGTAAAAAATATAGTTTCTGAATGCTGGATTTCTGCATATGGTTCTAGGAAAAATGATTTATCTTTTTTTACTTTGTCTGAGGTTTTTTGCATATCTTTGTAACTATTTCCTTTGGGCCCTGCTAATTATAAAAGAAATCTGAGTGAATAAATAATATTAAGGATAAAGGCCATATTATCATTTCCTGTACTTTATAAACAATGTAAACAAACCCAACATTGGATATATCTAAGTGAAAAAAAAGATTTATTTTTTCAGATTCAGTAACTTGTAAGAGCAACCATTATAAGCAAGCTTTCCCCACAACTGTGATTAGTCTCTCATATAACTGCATAGGAATTCTCATCTTTTCCTCCATGGTGAAGTGCTCAGTAAATTTTGAGGCTTTCTAATATAATCCACTTGTTTCAGGTCCTGCCACAACATTAGTTGGGCTTTAGATCTGACTATTGACTTGGCCATTCCAAAAACCTGTATTTCTTCTCTTATGTTTGTATGGGTTGAGAACTTTGTCTTGTTATATGATCCATTTTTGCTTTGGCTTTTGGTCAAGTGATATTTCCCTGTACAATTCTCTGATACAAAGCAGAATTCATGCTTCTTTCAATGATTTCAGGTCATTCAAGTCCTGAGGCAGCAAAGCAAGCTCAAGGCATGACATGCCACTTCTATGTTTGACAGCTGATATGAGAACCTTATTATACAGTGTCTGTTTTTCATTAAACATGAGAGTCATATGGCTGGAAGAAATCTTTGGTCTGTCCCAGAATGCTCCTTCAAAAGTCTGGAGTGTCATCCTGGTGCTTTTCTGACAAACTTAAGATGAACATTAGTGGTCTTTGGGAGAATAGATCTGTTTAGCTTCTATTCAATGTATCTCATTTTTAGTCGTTCTCATGTACATAGACTTTAGCCAAAGTAAGGGAGTACTACAAATTCCTGGAAGTTCTTTGGGAATCTTTTATTATTTCCTGGATTGTTTTGTACCAAGTTATGGTCTTTTTATTATAATTCTTTTTACAGCACAGCTGCTCTTGAGAAAGTTCACATTGTCCAAATATTCTCTCTTTTCTTGGGAGCAGTGCATGAAACATTTCAAGAAATCTGTAGGGTGAGATTTTATTTGTTATGACAGGAGTTACAGTTTGTGAGAATTATGTAAAACAGGTCTCACCCTAATCAGCTATGCTGAATGATGTGTTGACATAACTGGCCTTGCTTTCCATTTAAATGAATTGTTTGAACTGGAATGAAGAATAAGTTTTTCACATGGACTCAGAATGTATCAGATGACCAGTGTTATTTGTCCACTTCATGGATAGATCAGTAAGACCCAAGATTGCTGATAATGTTCAGTGTCAAGAAATGCAAACATTCAGAAAATTCCAAAGGGTGAATATTATTTCATAGATTTGCTGTATTACAAAAATTATGAAAAATTGTTGTGGAACCTATTAATTTTATTTTAAGAAGTACCAGGCGGAATAGGCAGGTGATAATTTCTTTCTTTCCTTGCCCCAGATATGAAAAAAGATAGAAAAGAAGGTTGATGTAGAATGCATTGGGATAATACTAGCCAGTTCATTGTTTTTTCTCTAGTGGGACTAGTCTATTAGGGGAACCTGGTCTATCCAATTATGGGATGGAGCAGGGGTGGGATACGACAAGATTAACTACCGGTTCGGGATTTACGAGGGTTGGTGTTTGATGATGTGCTCCCCTGCACGCTGGGAGTGCGCGCGCCTGTAAATCATAATTAGCACGCTGCGTGCAGAGAAGCAGCCTTTGAAACAGTCCTCTTTTCCTGCTTTTTAAACTGCAGCTGTGCCTTGTTTGGCACCTGAAGTTGAAAAATCAGGAAATAAAGATCAGGTAAGAGCTCAGGTGCGTGGGTGGGTGGGCAAAAACATCAGCAGACATAGAACCAGTTCTATGTCTGCTGCTCTTCAGAGCTACCGGTTCTACAGAGGTGGACAGAACTGGTAGAAACCCACCCCTGGATGGAGCATACTGCTTCCATTTTCGCTTTTCAGCCCTAATCCAGAGGCTTTTCAGGTAGTCACTACAGTGACAAAAAATAAATTTAGCCACTTCATTGCAATTCTCCAAACTTTTCACATACATAAACTTTTCACAACTCAGCAGTACTGGATTGAGGCCGGCAACTCCACACCAGCCAAATAAACAGTGCAAGAACTGCCTGCCACTTTGACTCAACCAGCCAAAGCACATTAAGATCTGGTTTTGTCAACTAACACAGGGATCTGGTGGGATTTGGTGGTTTGTGGATGCTTTCTCAGATTTTTTTGTGTATCTCTATACCATATTTCTATCTCTATTCCCCTGCTCTCTCCATTCTTTCTATCTATTTAAGGATTTTGTAAATCCTTTTTATTTATAAGATGCCCAGAGTCACAAATATAGTGAGATGGTGACATATAAATTACAGGCACTCCTGAGAAAACTTTCCAAAGCAAAACAACATAGTGGATTAAGCAATGTTATGAACAAAAGCACATGCTTAGAACTGCCACTTTTAGGAACAAATAATAGATTTGAAACATACATTGTTTACAAAGTGTACTTCAGGAACACACCCAACTTTTTAAAAGAATGTTTATCACTGAGGCTTTTATTTAAAGGAAATACCAACTATAGTTACTACTCTTACAAGTCTAGAAGAAGCAAGTAATAGTGGGGATTGCACAGGGATGGGATTCAAAAATCCTAGCAACCAGTTCACTGTCTGGTTGCTGGGTGGTCATGGCCATGGTGGGCATGGCCTACCGGAACTTCAGAGAGGACTGTTTTTTGCCTTCCCCAGGGTCCGGAGGCTTCCCTCGAATCTCTGGGAGGGTGACAATAGCCTTCCCTGGGGTCTGGAACCCCTCCGGAAGCCAGAAACAGGCCTGTTTCTGGATTTCTAGAAGGCCCATTTTTCGCCATTCCAGAGCCTCCATGCAGATCCTGCACTTACCTATATCCAAAACAGGCTGCGTGGAGACTCCTGGGAGGGATGGGGTGGGGGCAGGGCCATCCATTCGGTTCAGCAACTGGTTTGGCGAACCAGATGTAAATTTAACATCTGGTTCACCTGAACCATTTTGAACCGGTAGAATCCCACCCCTGGGGTTGCGTAAAAAAAATCTTCCATTCTTGTTCCTTGCAATTGGTTGAATTATAGCTGAGAAAACCCTTTCCTACCAAACAGGAATGCTCCTGTTGTGCTTAATAACTTCCACGATGCACAACAAGGTTGGGATGATAGTGAAGTATTATATTATCTATCTATAGGGCTAACATGATAAAGTACAAATTCTGACTAATTCATACATTTAATTCTAACATATTGCATTACTACAATGAGGCATGTCTCTAAACAGTACTTAGTGCCTGTGGTTCTTGTTTACCAGGTGACACATAAGCATAGGAACATGAATCCATGTTATCCATTGCTAAATATGTCTACAAAAAAAGAATCCTACCATAATTTCAAAATATCTTAATCTTCTCATCATCATCATTCAAATAGTTATTTAATCAATTTGGACACTTGATCTTTTTAGAAAAATATCAATATACTCTCAAGAAAATAATTGGAGGATAGATCTCAGTTTCAAAATATGCAATTCATCATAAATAATGAGTGATTTATGCTGTCTAAGAGTGACAGATCAAATGCATAAAACATGCTGTTGAAGATATCTGTTGGCTATTTGCATACAGATAGTAAGCAGGGTTGCTAAGAATTAATCTACTTTTCAGGCATTATTTGGATAAAAAGACAAGCTTTCTTATTGAATATGTAAGTAAATCTGTGGGGAAGTCAGAAATAAATCCCAAAGTTTGCATTACTGTGCAGAAGAATATTAAAGGACTATCATTTGATTTTTTTAAAAAATTAATTGTTCTCTAAAAAATTTCCATGACATGCATCGATTGAATTCACAATAATTTAAGCTGAGACCAATACACACTGAAATGATAATTAAAAATGTAAGAAACTATTTTGTAATGAAATAGCCTGTGTGCTATTAACACTACCTAGTAATGGTTCTCTGGGGTTTCAGAGAGAGATTTCTCTCAACTGTTTTTGGAACTGTTGCGATATGAACCCAGGGCTACCTACCTACCTACCTACCTACCTCTCCATCCCTGAGTCATGGCTTCTGAAATGTGGAAGCAGTAGCAATATGCAGGGCTTAAGCATTTATCTTGAGATACTAAGTCTTGTACACAACAGACAACCACAGAATCAACATGCTGTTCAAATACAAACAGATGCAAAAGGTCTGGCTCTTAGCTAAAATTACTACTCTATTTCTCTGGAAACCAATGAAAAGCATATGCTTTACACATAGTCCTAGGTTCATTGTCCAGATCCATTCTCTTTTTGCTAAGATATTGGAACTCTGGCCAACTGCTATTATAACTGTAGACCAACTTAATACCCTCCAGAGACATTGACATTGCCAATCTGGCTTCTAATTTGGGATATTAGTTGAAGGCATGTTAATTCAAGGCACATGGACATAAACATATTAAAGGTATATAACTGAACCTACAAGTTAAAGATAAGCTTATATCTCTCTTTTAAAGAATTTTTAAAAATGAGATAAGATGGGCTGGAAGCCTGGAAGGTACTAAGGTAATAAGTTTCCACAAGATGTGAGGCTCCTCAAAGGCAACACGTTGTCTAACTATTCTGAACTCAGATTAGTACATACAGTATGAGAAGAGTAAAAGATTAAAAGCCTGGAAGAGGATGGAACTGTTTCACGCTTCTCTGAAAGAAAGCCAGAAAACTGTGGTGTTGTATCTAGAAGATAAAGCCAGAAATTAAATTTCTGCTGCTTTGTTATTTCTGCTGCAGATTGCTCAAATGCCTTTCTTGCATCTAGTGTCAGTCAATAACTGGGCTGTTGACTTGCTTAGAGAGTTGTTTGTGTTTGGCAAATAGTTTGAACGGAAGCCATCTTTTGAACAAAGGCCTATTGGTTGATATAAATGAGTGGGAGTAGGGCTGGAAGAACAACATTTGCCAAGGCTTTTGTTATCACTGCATTTTTGGATTAGCCAATGACATTGATACTCTAAGCTATTTTATCTTAGGTATTTATTCCTTTTTTTCTTTCTCTTTTTGAAAGCACTCTCCTGTGTTAAAAAACAAAACAAACAAATGATACAATCCTAGAAACTATTCCAGAGGTTGAGCTTTAAATAGCTCAGAGAAAAACATAAGCCAGAAATTCACTAGTGCGTTAAGTTCTGGATCACTTTTTCTGATGAACACCATTAACACTGTTTACAAAGTAAGACTGCATATGTGCTGAATACGTAAAGGGAAGATAAGACTAAAGGGTCAACTCCTATTCCCCAATTCCTCAATCACCCAGATCTTACATTGTCAGACATTCTATTATCATCAAGAAGTATAACTAGATAAGAGATAGATCCCAAAGCTTCTGATCCATTGGGATTCTTTGAAATGAACTTAAAAACATCTAGAAAATTGGGCAACATATACTGTACCAACTATTCTTGTTCCAGATGTTGAAATGAAAGTATATTGATTGAAGGGAGAGCATGCTACCTAACATATCTATGCATGTGGATTCTGCATATTTAGAAGCTTTACAATCTCTGACCATATGTAACCTATGCATCAATAAATTGAATTTTAGGTAGTATATACTTGCTACCAAGAACTAGTTAAAATAACTCCCTGCCCTATCTATAAGTGTTCACTAGCATGCAGCTCTTTGTCATGGAAAGAAGTTAGGCAAGCTTTTCTGAGGCAAGCCCAAAGCTTTCTTCCAGTTATTGAAGGGAAGGAATTATTTCATTCTGCCCCAGACTTCAACATAGATGAAAGCTGGGGATTCCATTGACCTTTCTGTTTCCTACATACAAGCAACAAAGCAATACCAAGCACAATTTATCCTGTTGTGAGAACAATAGAGATACAATCATAAATCTCTGTCCCTGTTGGCACATTAGAAATGTTACAGGTTAATAGGTAGACACAACTGATTATCTCAATTGTTAGCTGGATACAGTTACAAAGATACACTGGAAGTACCAGGGCAGGAGTATTAAAGAGTTCCATAAGTTTTGTAGGCACATATTTTCTACTGCCTCTCAACTTGCTCTGAGTTTTTTAAAGATTTCACCTGAGTGCAGGGGCACACCTTAGGAATGACGTTTAATTGATAACTATATTGGTTGTACTGTCAAGAAGAAACTTAAAGAAAACTACAATGAGAGTTATAGTTTTAAAATCCATTTTGGTAGAAGCAATTTATGCTATTTTTGGAGGTAAAATCAGCAGCTTTTTTATATGAATATATTTTTTTAATGAAAAAAATATTCCAGAGGTTTGGTTTGTCAAACACTGACATTCGATGCATGTTTTTTTTTAAATTCCTTATCAATCCCCAAACTTCATTTTTCTACTGTTTTAGCTGGAAAATCTTTAGAATGGATCATAATCATCAAGTGAATACTAACATGCTATAATTACTTAAAGAAGTACTGAACATGCTAGAAGTACTTAAATTGTTCAGCTGTTTGTAACAAAAATGTTATATATCTGTACCAAAATCAGAAATATCTGATTTGAAGTATCAGAAATATGTGATTTGGAGTATAGCAACTCAGGTGGTTTGCAAGTATTATAGCATCCCAGGTCTTGAGACTCCCTTCCTAATATTTGTAGCAAAATTTGACGAATATGATTTTTATTCCTCCTTCCTGCCTAGCTTTTACAATTCCATTCAAGTTAGAATGGAAAAGATACTTTTGAAGGGCATCCCATCCCACTATTATTCTAAAACCCTTCTCTGAAAAATGCAAATAAGTTAAGACATAGAATCTCAACTCCAGCTCTATAGTAATATTATTATATTACTGCATGGTCTCAATCACCCCTTGGAAGCTTCATAAGACGTACTACAACTCATCTGTATCATCTGTTTGGTTAGTGTGATTAATGGTAGATGCAATGTATACTGCACTCATAATTTACTAATTGGAAATGAAGCATACATATATATTCTACTGTTGGCATAAGACATGATGAATAACAAAATTAATCACCTTTCTTTATAAAGCTGCTATATTATCATTTTACCCAAAAGGAGTACAATCGTGAATTTAAAACAATCTCTCAAAAGGAAAGAACAGATTGAAAAATATTATAAATTGACAAAAATCCTGTGTAATGCCAATTTCCTAACTTTGTCAACTTGAGGTTTCTACTCCAAAGAAAACAATTCTGGAAATTTTGTCCTCCCCAATAAATTTGATATACATGTATGAAAATATGCACATATTTCCCTTAAAAAAAGTACATGGCCAAGAGCATAAAGATGCATATGAGATGTATTACAATTAATTATCTGTAACTAAAGGTGTTTCATTTATAAAACTAATTGAATTCATCTGCATATACCAACCGTTTTTTCATACAAAAATTACTCTGAAAGAGAGATATACTCAACTTCACACATTTCCTCCTTGTAGCAAAAATAACAAAAAATAAGAGTACAACAACAGAGGGATAATAAAGGATAACAGAACAGAGGAAAAAAGAGATCAGATGGGATTGCTGCAGATGTACCAGCCTCCTTACCTGAACTACTTGATGCTGCAGGTGGGTTAATAGTGGAGTCTCCAAACTTCGCACAGTCACCTCCGCCCTCGTTATCTCCCGCTTGGATTATTGCAATGCTCTCTACATGGGGCTCCCCTTGAAGAGTCTCCGGAGGTTGCAGTTAGTTCAGAATGCAGCCGCGCGGGTGATTGTGGGCGCCCCTCGAAGCGCACACGTAACACCACTTCTCCGCAGGCTGCACTGGCTTCCTGTGGCCTACCGGATTCGATTCAAGGTGGTACTGATGGTATTTAAAGTGCTCCATGGCTCGGGACCTGGGTACTTACGGGACCGCCTGCTGCCATCAACAACCTCCCGCCGCCCAGTACGCTCCCACAGGGTGGCCCTACTTGGGGTGCCGCCGCCTGACCGTTGTCGGCTGGTGGCCCCGAGAGTTCGGGCTTTCTCTGTAGGAGCTCCCTCCCTATGGAATGATCTCCCCCCGGAGATACGGGCTATGACGGATATTCTGACCTTCCGGCGCGCAGTAAAAACCCTGCTTTTTGAACAGGCCGGCCTGGCCCAGTAACTATGTTTTTTGGTTTTAATCAATTAAATTAGGGTTTTATTAGTTTTAAATTTTTAACTTAAATTTTAATAGACAGCCGATTTGGTTATTTAATTTATTTTTAATAGTATTTATTATATTTTTATTGTATGTTTTTAGTGGGCTGTTCACCGCCCCGAGTCCCTTTTTGGGAGAGGGAGCGGTATAAAAGTATGATTAAAATAAATAAATAAATAAATAATGGCATTGAGAGACTTCAAGCTGCATTCTTTAGATGCACATTTAGTAGCAGCTTGGAGGTGCATGGCTAAGATGGCAATTATGGACCAGATCTATCTGACTGAGGACCTGATTCACAGTAGGAGATACACATTAGATGTGTCCTTTATTTCAAAGCAATGGTGATCTGGTCTGAATTTGGGGGATTTTATCTTCAACCCCTTGTTATGGTCAGATCACTTCCTATTGACTTGGAGTTCTCCTGGGCTGCAGGGAGAAAAGGCCTACGCAATCAATTAATCTCAAGTGGATCTCTTCAGTTCAAGAGAGAACTTGGGGTTGTCCTTGAGGCTGCAGTGCACACTTTAATTTCTGCTTGGAAATATGTTAGTCTTTGACTAAATTATCTATATGTGGACTATTTATATCATGGATTTGGGAATACCATCTGATTTTCAGAGGGCCCTCTGGGTGATATCCTTGAACACTGGAGGAAAATGAAGTTTGAATGGTTACCAATGTTCTCTTATTTATAATTATTAGAAAGATTTAAAATAGACAAAAGAGTTTATAACTTTGAACATTGTTAGACTGAATATGAAATAGAATTGAAACAGAATTGTGTCCTAATGATAAAAAGATATAAATTCTATTGAAATCTGAAACAAAAGAATGCTGATAAGATGCATTAAATATAATGTAGAGGGAACAATGGTTGAAAAGATTGAAATATATGCTAAATTATAATCTTAAAGAGAATTTTTATAAAATGATATACTGTTGGTATACGCCATTAAATTTGGACAGAATTATACAGGCACTTCAAATTTATATTGAAAATGTGAACAAGAAGGGACATTTTATCATGCTTTGTGGACATGAATAAAAAAGCTAGATAATTCTGGATTCAAATGCTTAGTCTGTTCAAAGGATTTTAAAGATTAATATACAATTGAAACCATAACCATTGGTATTGATGTGTGAACAACTGAGAAAAAGTTATGGAACTCTTTTTGTACATAATAACTACAGCGAGATTATAGCATGCACAAAAGGGGACAGATTTGGCATTACCTACAATGGAAGAATGGTTGGTGAAGATGATGGAACTTGCTGAGATGGCTAACTTGATTACTTTGATCAGATAAAGGATAGATTATAAAAAGAGGGGTTACGCTGTAACCATATAATAAGAGGTAAATTTTATAACTGCTTTAAAGGAGATCAGAAGTAACATCCTTTGCATAGACAGAGTTAAATGGGACATGGTCCTCCTTGATTGCCACAAAAGGATTTCAATCTGCTAGTACTGATAAAATGGGCAGTGTTCTTAGGAATGGCCACCTGTATTTTAGATCCATGAAGAGACATGTCTTTCCTGGCTGTGAAGGCCTCTCAGGAAACAACATGTGGATGGATAGATGTGGTGGTGCTTCTTTGAGGGAGGTGGTAATTCTGTCAGATCTGAATGAGGCTATGGTCTCTTCCTCCAAGAATGGATTCCATCCATTCTGCAATCTTCCCATATTTTACATCCATTCTGCAATCTTCCCATATTTTTTGTTTTTTAACAGCATCTTCTATTATTTTCACATATGTCATACATGTCTTGTTCCAATTCATTCACTGTCTGGGCAAACCATTTCATTTTCAAGTAAATAAGGATATTCAACAAATAGCTTTGGTGTTTATTTTCTTTTTATAAATAATTTAAAAATAAATAAATAAAAAAATACTCTTAAATATAATCTTAACCAAATAAATTTTGGGAATTTTAAGTACTTTGAAACAATTACCAATTATTACATCATCTTTAGAATATGTAATATGATTTAAATTAATCAAATTAATAATAACATTATAAATTTATTTTATTTATTTATTTATTAAATTTATATACCGCCCTTCTCCCGAAGGACTCAGGGCGGTGCACAGCCTACTAAAACAACACATATACAAAAGTTAAAATAGAATTAAATATGGGCTGCTACCAAATCTAAAATCCCAACATTAAAACCATAATTAAAACCCCATTAAAAATCAATTTAAGATCAGCCCAGGCAGGCCTACTCAAAGAGCCAGGTCTTCAAATCATGCCTGAACACCCTCAGGTCGGTGGTCGTTCTCAACTCAGGGGGGAGCCCATTCCAGAGAGCGGGTGCCCCCACAAAGAAGGCCCTATTCCTCGGGGTCACCAGGCGGCACATAGAGGCCGTCGGGAACCGAAGGAGGCCCTCCCTATGGGAGCGCTCAGGTCGGTGGGAGACTACCGGCAGAACGCGGTCTTGCAAATAGCCTGGTCTGATGCCATGGAGCGCTTTAAAGGTCAAAACCAGAACCTTAAAGCGCACCCAGAAGGCTACCAGCAACCAATACAGCTCGCGCAGGAGAGGCGTCACATGAGAGCTTCTAGATGCCCCCATAACCACCCGTGCGGCCGCATTTTGTACCAGTTGCAACCTCCAGGTGCTCCCCAGAGGGAGCCCCATGTAGAGGGCATTACAGTAATCCAGGCGGGAGGTGACCAGGGCATGAGTGACCGTGCGTAAGGCATCCCGATCGAGAAAGGGCCGCAACTGGCACATCAGGCAAACCTGATGAAAAGCCCCCCTGGAGACGGCCGTGATATGATCGTGATAAATCCATATTAATCCATATTAATCACTGAGAAACATAAACTGCAAAAAGGCTAATATAAAAATGAAAATGTATTTAAATATATTCATAAATATAAATTGAATTTGGAAATAAGCATATTAAATCCTTTTTTCAAATAAATCTGGGAGCTATAGTTCAGAAGAAAACACTTGATAGTCCAAATGGCCTAAGAAATAGATGTATTATTGTCTGTGTGAATATAGCTCACATGTAAAACAGTTAACATTAAGCATACTTGGATCTCTTTTATTTATGCATTTTCGGCTCTCTTTCCTAAGTGGAACTAAATAATTTGCTTTTAATTTTATTAATTGGAAATCACATGCAATGCTTTGGAGAGTAAAAAGTTGGTCTGGCAGGACATGTTTAACTTATATTTCTATATTTTTTCTGAGATATAAATTGCCTGGTTGAATCTGTTACTGACTGTGTGTGTATGTATGGGAGGGCTGAGGAGGGGAGAGGCAAGTATAAAAACTGTTATTATATGTGCACAGAAATAATTGTTGCTTTGGAGGAAGGGATAATTAAATTATTTTTTCTTCCCCAATTCAACTTTGCCATTGCTTTTATAAAGAATTTTCATTCTTTAGTTCAAAATAATTTTTCCAATGGAACTGGAGGCATAAATATTTGGAAACAAGGTCACGACTTACAATTCCTTAATAATTTTAAGCACCTGAATGCTGTAGATAGTGCATTCGCTTGTGGAAAACCTTGACTCTGGATATCTAAAGGGCATCTTCTAGGTTTTTTAAAAAGGGCTTCTTTAGATCATCTGAATGTTGATGAGCGTAGACTTTGTTTGATCCAAGCGTTTGTTTTGTTTTGTTGAAATGAGATTGCTTCAGGTTTTTTTAAAATGGATTTTACATGTTTGCAAGCTGCTGGAAGTCTGCATGACATTGGTGGTGTATGTATGTATGTATGTATGTATGCATGTATGTATTATGTATGCATGCATTCATATATACAGTATATGAATGCCATGAATGGAGATGAATGCTAGAGAGGAATATAGCTGCATACAAGGCAGACATAACACCTGCAACATCTTTCATATTAACATAAGCAACGTTGTAAAAGTTCAGATGAGAACCAATACCAACACTTTCTACAGATTAAATCTATTGGGTGGTTGAGAATATCTGCCACTATGGGTGAAGACCATAGTGTCAGTGGTGGGATTCTACCGGTACGGCCCTGTTCCATAGAACCGGTAACTCTGAAGAGCAACTGATATTGAACTGATTTGCTCCGAAAATCTTCTTTTCTTCGGTTGGGCCCACCTGCCTGCCTGGGCTCTAGGCTGTCCTTTATTCCCTGCTAAAGCAACCTTAGTTGTTTTGCGCAGCACAGCTGAATGCCGCGCATCAGCAGAAGTTATTCCTTGCAAAAGAAGTTGATTTACAAGTACTGCGTACGTGCACGCTCACTGAACCGGTTGTTATGCTGGTAGGATCACACCCCTGCTTCCTGTGCTGACTGACTTCTCCAACCTCACTGGAGTTCCAGTGTATTCCACTGTGATATAGCAATGGGGAATAATAAAAGAGGCAATTCTCTATAGGGACTCACAATCCTAAGTTAGGAAACTTTATGGCTCATTTTATCTTAAATAATAGATATAATAATATCAATAGAGCAGGGCTCAGGATACCAGAGTTTATAGCTCTGCCTACATTCTTCATGAAGTTGAACTACTTTAGATTTGGAACGATATTATTCTATACTATTTGGTTGTCAAAATGTGAAGTATCTGCAATTGCAACAGCAAGTATTTGAGTTTTGCTAGACTACTGTGATATGCCTTCTAAAAATGAGTGGAAGATTAGAAAAGGCTATGTAAAACTAGTCTAAAACTAGTACGGTGAGCGGGAGAGGCAGATTTGGCGGTTATAGGGGGCCATATTTTGTATTGGGAGCGCGTCCCCGCTGTTTGTCTGCTGTGGCACGCTCCAACCCCCTTGTTATGTCCCGTTCCCCAGGGGGTCTGAGCGATCGGGCCCTGGGCCTTCGGCTGATGTTATGTAACGCCAGGTCTGTTATTAATAAGGCCCCTCTCATTCATGATTTGATTTGTGAGGGGGGTGCGGACCTGGTGGGTATTACCGAGACCTGGCTGGGCCAAGAGAGGGGAGTTCCTCTGGTGGAGATATGCCCAGCTGGGTTTCGGGTTTTTCATTGGCCGAGGGCCCAGGGGAGGGGAGGGGGGGTTGCGGTGGTTATTAAGGAGGATCTGTGTCCGAGGGAATCCACTGTTTCTCAGACGACCGGGTGTGAGCTCCTTTTTGTGAAGTTCGGTCCCAGGGTACAGGTGGGCCTGTTGGTCACGTACCTGGCTCCCTGCTATGCGGCATCGGGCCCTGCTTGAGCTCCTTGAGGTCATAGCCGGCATGGCAGTTGAGACCCCCAGGCTTATGGTCATGGGGGATTTCAACCTGCCTTCTGCCGGCGGTGCCTCGGGGACTGCTCAGGAGTTCATGGCTTCCATGACAGCCATGGTCCTGACCCAATTAATTCGGGACCCTACTCACGTGGGAGGTCACACCTTGGATTTGGTTTTTGTCTCTGATCAGTGGCAGAGTGATCTGGATGTAGGGGATATAGTAGTAGAACCCCTGTCATGGACTGATCACTCGCTCCTGAAGCTCGACTTCCGTTCCGCACCCCCTGGCCGCAGGGAGGCGGGACCGCTAAAATGGTACTGCCCCAGGCACCTGATGGACCCAGATAGGTTCCTGACGGAGCTTGGGCCATTTCCCGAAGCTCACACACACGACTCGGTTGAGGGCTTGGTCGCCACCTGGGATAGGGTGGCTGCTGGGGCCCTTGACCGGGTCGTGCCCTTGCGGCCTCTGACCCGGTGCCGATCCCAAGTGGCTCCTCGGTTTTCTGAGGAGCTAAGGGAGATGAAGCGCCGGAAAAGACGCCTAGAGAGTAGTTGGAGGGCTAGCCGCTCTCTGACCGAACACTACTACGATCTTATATTAAGACGTATTTAGTGGCGATAAGGATGGCGAGGAGGTCATACCTCTCCACCCTTATTGCGTCTGCGGAAAACCGCCCAGCTGCCCTGTTTAGGGTGACCCGCTCCCTTTTGGAGGTGGGAGCGCGGGAAGATCCCTTGCAGGGACGGGCTGAGGAGTTTTCTAGGTTTCTGCAGGACAAAATCGCTCAGATCCGGGATGAGCTGGACTCCGACTGGGCATCTCCAGGCGGGGGGGCGGGGGTGGATATCGGTGAGGTCAATTGGGTTGAGTTTGATCCTGTTACCTTGGAGGACGTGGACAGGATACTGGGGGGGCTTAATGCCACCACTTGTTTGTTGGACCCGTGTCCCTCCTGGCTGGTTTTGGCCACTCGGGAGGTGACACGAGGCTGGTTCCAGGGTATTATAAACGCTTCCTTGAGAGAGGGGCTGTTACCTGCCGCCTTGAAAGAGGCGGTGGTGCGGCCCCTCCTCAAGAAACCGTCCCTGGACCCAGCATTGTTATCAAATTATCGTCCTGTCTCCAACCTTCGCTTTGTTGCGAAGGTTGTTGAGAGTGTGGTGGCACGTCAGCTCCCGCAGTACCTGGATGAAGCGAGTTATCTCAATCCCCTCCAATCGGGTTTCAGGCCTGGGCACAGCACGGAGACGGCGTTGGTCGCGTTGGTGGATGATCTCTGGAGGGCTCGGGACAGGGGTTGTTCCTTTGTCCTGGTCCTGTTGGATCTCTCAGCGGCTTTTGATACTGTCGACCACAGTATCTTATTGCGGCGGTTGGAGGGGTTGGGGGTGGGAGGCACTGTGTTGCTGTGGTTCGCCTCCTTCCTCTCCGACCGTTTGCAATTTGTGTTGACAGGGGGGCAGAGATCGGCCCCGAAGCCCCTACTGTGTGGGGTGCCTCAGGGGTCGGTGCTCTCGCCCCTGCTGTTCAACATTTATGTGAAGCCGCTGGGTGAGATCATCCGTGGCTTCAGGGTGGAGTTCCTGAGTACGCTGATGATACTCAGCTGTACATCTCCACCCCGGGCCACCCCAACGAAGCCGTCGAAGTGATGACCCGGTGCCTGGAGGCCGTGCGGAGTTGGATGGGTCGTAACAGGCTTCGTCTCAACCCGATCAAAACCGAGTGGTTGTGGTTTCCTGCGCCCAGATACAGCCAGCTTGTTCCTTCGCTGGCCCTGGGGGGAGAGGTTTTGACCCCTGTGGAAAGGGCGCTCAATCTGGGTGTCCTTCTGGACGTACGGCTGTCCTTGGAAGAACATATTGCAGCCGTCGCCAGGGGGGCTTTCTATCAGATTCGTCTGATTCACCAGTTGCGGCCCTTTCTGGATCTGGGTGCACTTCGCACAGTCACTTCCGCCCTCGTTATCTCCCGCCTGGACTATTGCAATGCTCTCTACATGGGGCTCCCCTTGAAGAGTCTCCGGAGGTTGCAGTTGGTCCGGAATGCAGCCGCGCGGGTGATCGTGGGTGCCCCTCGGAGCTCCCACGTAACACCACTTCTCCGCAGGCTGCACTGGCTTCCTGTGTCCTTCCGGGTTCGATTCAAGGTGGTACTGATGGTATTTAAAGTGCTCCATGGCTCGGGACCTGGGTACTTACGGGACCGCCTACTGCCATCATCAACCTCCCGCCGTCCAGTACGCTCTCACAGGGTTGCCCTGCTTGGGGTACCGCCGCCTGATCGTTGTCGGCTGGTGGCCCCAAGAGTGCAGGCTTTCTCTGTGAGAGCTCCCTCCCTGTGGAACGATCTCCCCCCGGAGATACGGGCCATGACGGATATCCTGACCTTCTGGCGCGCCATTAAAACCCTATTTTTCAGACAGGCCGGCCTGGCCCAGTAATGGGTTTTTGGGTTTTAGATCTAAATTGGGTTTTAATTGTTAAATTTTATATTTTTAATTTTTAATTAATCCCTGATTTTAATTCTTTAAATTTCTTAATTGGATGGGATACAGCCGGAGTTGGTTATTTAATATATTTTTAAATTGTATTTAAATTATATTTATTCTAGATGTATGTTATGTGTTTTTAGTAGGCTGTACACCGCCCCGAGTCCCTTTTTGGGAGAGGGAGCGGTATAGAAGTTCGAATAATAATAAATAATAAATACGTGAGATCTGCTTTTGCCTACTATTGTTCTGCATCCAAATGTCAATGTAAGTCTAATAACTAAGTAGGATATAATATAATTTAGCCTTTAAGATGTATCATGGGCATCCATTCTTTATCACAATGATGCGAAATGACAAAATATGCATTATGATATCATGATGGTCTTTCATATTAAATTGCAATCACACAAGCAAATATCTAATAGATGGAGTTGGCATTTTGTCACTTGCTTTTCTTGTGCTCTGTAGACTGTTATGTGTTGGCTCAGATCTGAGGAGATCCAAATTTTAGATTTCAACCAAACACTTTGGGACGGTCACCCACTTTCTCATGGAAATATAATTATGAGAGCCATATACACACATACATATTTACATATATGTATGCATGCATGTGTTTATCTACTCACCCTAAATGAGCTGACATATATATTAGTTTGTCCAATTTGAATATGGGCCAGAGGTGGTATTCAGCAGGTTCTGACCAGTTCTGCAGAACTGGTAGCGGAAATTTTGAATAGTTTGGAGAACCGGCAAATACCACCTCTGACTGGCCCCATCCCCATCTATTCTCTGCGTTCTGAGTCCCAGCTGATCGGCTGGGTCTTCTTTTGTTGCCCTGCACAGAAGAAGGAAGTTGGAAAGCAGGTTAGTGGGGTGGGGAGGGAATGGGATTTTGCAGTAACTTTCCCCCAGGAGTAGGGAGGGAATGGAGATTTTATAGTATCCTTCTCCTGGGGTGGGGTGGAATTGAGATTTTATAGTATCCTTCCCCTGCCACGCCCACCAAGCCATGCCCACAGAACCGGTAGTAAATTTTTTAGAATTCCACCACTGATATGGACTGCTGGTTGATGGAATGCTCTATAATTGTGTAGCCTGTGGTAGTGTTATCTTGTAGCCTTGAAGTTTTCCATCTTCACAATCAATTGGTATGGGTATATTTCTGTCCTCACAGTAAAACCATACTGTAGAATAGTGCTTTTAGGTAAGATTTATGTCAGTTTTCCATATTGTCAAATATAACTGTTTTTCTATTGTCTCATATAAATGTTTTGTTTCAAAACTATTTTTCACTTTGGCTTAAATCTCCTACTTAAAAACAAACCTTTTATGACACACATGAAAGATATTTACAAGAATTGGACAGTTATTAATCAAAGGATATACTGAGGAAAAACAATACTATAGGATGTTATTTAATTTAAACAAACTTCTGCTTCACTATAAACAGTAAATGTCTTGATCTGAAAGAGGATATAGTATGTTAAAATATAAGGCAGTTCATGCAATTCAATAAAAAGCAAATATGTATAAGTTATTTCTTGGATTCTAATTAGAGATCCCTGCCAGATGTTGAAGAAACGGTGGAAACAGAGTCACACAGATTAATTCTGCTCTGTTATGCTACTTGGAAACCCTAGCACCTCAAGCCTGAGAAACTTGCTGCTGTAAAATCCACACAACAAAGAAGAAAATCTGCCGTCTTTAATGTCATATACACAAGGATTTGCTTTTGATGTTGACTGTCAAAATGGTTTACTAAAAATAAGAATGACTTCAACCGCATACATCTTAAAAATTAGTCCTAGTTCCTTGGTCTTCAAAGATGGAATTGATTATAAAGTTGCCATTTGGCCTGACAGATTTTGTTTAGGCCTTTTATCAATTTTAAATATCCTAAATGGGCTGCAAAGTATTCAGCTGACCTTGGAAATATTATTTCCCACACCCTTTTAACTGAAATCTATGTGACTTTAAAACCATAAAAATAAAGATATTAATACATGACTTGGCTAGCAGTCATTAACAGATATTATACAGACATTTAAAAATATCCTTAAATACAACAATGAAAGTGAAATTTACTAGCGGAAAACCCAAGCACAAGAAACCCAAGAAAAGGAGTAAGAAATACCTGTTTCCTCTTTTCAGATATACAGCTGCTTGGAAGATTTGGCTATTATCTTTTTCTGTTCCTTCATTAAAAACACTTTTGCTTTATTAGTTCAGCTTCTTCGGCACTATAACATTTTCCATGCAGCTTTAAAAGAGGAAGTAGAGTACCACCAAATATGGTATTCTATGTGCAAATATAAGTATGAACGCCTCATAGATATTTTTTTAAAGTTGTCCTGTTCTCATCATACACATAAAACACACTCATTAAGGAGATTGTGTTTCCTCTTGTAAGTTACAGGAGTTTGATTTTAAGCTGCTGTTTATGTCTACTTGGTTATTATTACGAGAGTGAGTTAGGTTTAGTGATTAAGGCACCAGGCTATAAAGCAGGAGACTGTGAGTCTAGTTCCTTCTTAGTCTTGAAAGCCAGCTGACTTGGGCCTGTCACTCTCTCTCAGCCCAACTCACCTCACAGGGTTGTTGTGGGAAAAATAAGAGGAGGAAATTGTGTTGGATATGCTCACCACTTTGAGTTATTTTGTAAAAATAATAAAGGCAGGATATAAACAAATATATAAATAAATTTACAATATTGAAAAAATGGGGGAAAGTTTGAACAAGCATTTTGAATGTGACACAAACTTCATAATATTTATTTCTGTTATGTTTATATTCCATTTCTCTTTAAATGTCCAAGGGACTTCAAAATGACTGTTAATAATTTTGACTAAGCTGTGAATTTATCTCAAATTGTGCCAGCATTTGTAAAATAATGGATTTATTTTAATGGATTGCTTCTTATAAGATCAAATAAGAGTGGAGTCCCAAAATAATTCCGCTCATGAATCTAAATCTCTTAGTTGAGAAACACTGTGATTTAGATTATTTAACCTCATGCTTTGAAAGAAATTGTCAGGATTACTTTCACCAAAGATAAATTTTCTTTAATCAATTTCAGAATTGATCTTTCAAAAACCTGCAAAAAAGTCCAAATTGTTTGTTTGCATGATGGGATGAGTACAACTTTAGAAAAAACAACAAAGTTGGACCTTTATCTATGCTTGAGTTTCTCAAGCTGTTCTTAAAAAGAACAGCTTGAGAAATCTATACTGTGAACAACAACTGGACAACACAATATATATCAGGAATTTCTAATGAAGAAAAAAGGATAACAGACAAGGGACAGTAGGCAACAAAACAGTAATGACTTGTTATTGCTAGAGAATATTATTCTATTTTCTTCTTTTACATTCTTTCAGTTAGTAGGATATTTAAACAAAGCAGTTAAATATTACTTCATACTAAATAGAGTTGAGCCTTGGAAATTCCACAGGAAGGATTTTCTGTTATGGAAGCAGGCAGGGGGAAAGACTATGTACAATGGTAGCAGGAGGGAAGGTTAGTAGATTGCTATGTGAGAAATACAAGCTTTAATAAAAATGAGAACAGACAGAAATAAAAGAACACTGCAAATAATGCAAAAAGCAAAAGAAAATCGAATAAAAACAATGAACAAAAAGCATACTCCGGAAAAGTATGTGATAGCAGAAGTTGTAAATTTTTGCCAATTCAAATGAGCAGCATTGTTGCATAATGGGAGAGATTTTTCAATGGTCAAAATTCAAACCAGAAAGAAGAAAGGCAACACAGAGTTTATATGGTACATATTGCACCCTTTGTTTTTCATCTTGCCAAGAATTGTGAGGCCTTCTCCCAACAGCACTTTTGGAGTATATTTAGCGACTAAAGCTGCAGTGTGCACAAATGTCACATTCCCATGAGTAAAATCCATTTAATTAGCCCCTCCTTCTCAAGATATTCCCATGAGATATTTGCGTAGAATTGAAAAGCTGAACATATGGATGTGACATCATCAAGGCATCAGTGGCATTGGAAACAAAGCAGCAAGTGACTGAAGAATTAGTACAATTAAAGGCAAGTCATTTTTGAAGTGAGTGAAACAAAGTAAAGGAAAGCACCTTTCACAAGAATAACAAAACAAAACAAATCACCAAAAGCATTTTGCAAAACAAAAATTCAAGGCATGAAAAAAAGTATTTGCAAGAAAATAAATCCACAACCAAACTGAATATACAGAAGATTAAGCATAACACTTCTTTAGAAAGTGTTTAATGTCTCTTTCCTTTGCCCTTGAACAAGGAATAAACTGCAAGTAGGTTTGGGGTGTGCAACATATTGTTGGTTTGTTTTGCTGCAAGTGGATCTGAGGTGGGCAAAGGAAGGAAGAGAGCACAAAGATATGTGATAATGGTAAACAACCATGCAGACACCTCTGCCACCATTGTTTGCTTGCTCTAACGTGTACAGACTGCTTCCAGCTTTGTTAATATTCCTAATTAGACCCCAAAGATTCCATGATATTTAAATAAGCTAGTTAAGTTCTGACAAATTCCCTCTGGTAATTTCATTCAGAGAATTTCAAGTGAAAATAATTATGATCCAATCAGCTTCCCACTTATGATAAATTCACCAAAGACTTGAAATTTGGAATGAAAAGTAGATAGCCTGACCATTAAGACAATTGCTGTAAAATATTTTTAAAAACCACATAGAACAAGATTCCTTTATCGATTTTGTAACTCTTATCTTTTAAAGGTGGAGACTGATCAGTTGGTTGAAGCTACCTGTTGAGAAGCGTTACTGAACTGGTAAGGCTGGACTGAATTATTTTTATAATCTGAGCATTTATGATCACAATCATTCCATCTGAAAATTAGCAGATTCTTTTCAGTAAGAGTAAGGTTGGAGTTAGCAGTAATTGATGCATCTCAAAGCGCCTCTTCCCTATATATTAAATATGTGCTCTTTCATGGCTTGGTCCTAACCTATTCTAACTTTTAATGAAAAATATTAATCACACATAAAGATATACTGCTGCCTTAGGATTACCTTCCTGAAAAGGAGTATACTAATATAGCTGATAATTCTCTTAAAGGAGAATTTAAAGAGCTTAAAAACTTAATACAACTCTGAAACCGAAATTTAAAAAGCCAACAGAGAAATGACTCCACTAAATTATTTCTGTTTTAACCACAGATACAGAAAAGCCAAAGTGGTATTTTACTGTGGCCATTCATCAGTAACTCTGTTTAATTCCTTCAAGCACAATCTGCTCAGAAAATTTCTTTCAAAACGAATAGAGCCTCTTCAAGCTGAATGTCTTTTCAACTGAATTTGAATTGTGGAATCTCTTGTAGACTGCACCTTTAATATCAAATGATTATTTTTAATGTTACTTCATGGGTTGAAGTTGCTGCTTAAATTAATTAAAAATCAAAAGTACTTTTACACGCACTACTCCACTGGAAGTGCAATGGGGATTAATGTAAAGCCAAATCTTGTATTTTATTATCATCACTGTTATCACTATTTCCAACTGAGCTGAATTAAACCTTCCAATCTTGTATCCAATCATGCTCAGACTTATAGTCTTGCATTTGTTCTGTGTGGTTTTTTCATTGCTAGTGAATGGCTAGAATAAAATTTATTTATTTATTTTTTTAAAGTTTCATTTTGGTGTGTTTGTGTACGTGTGTGATACACTTTTAATAACAGAATAAGACCATGCAGTAGCTGGAAGCAGTTACACTGAAGTCAGTCCCCCGCCCTTGTCCCCACAGGAAAAATGATTTCCAAGGCCTTACCCTTTTTCTCTTGGTGATTATGGGATGAGACAGCCACATATGGATTGGTATTCTCAGATGAGCCAATGTGATCCTTCCAATTTAGTATGTGCCCTCCGGCATCATATCCCTGTTGGGCTGGAGACTCTGAAGTAGGCATGTTGGGAAGTAGCGAACTGGAGTGTCCTGTTTGCACCATAAATACAGTTAAGGACAGTAAAACAAGCAGTTTAGTAGCAAAGTGTTTGTAGATCAAGGAAGGAATATCAGCTCTTGTAAATGAAAACTCTGGTCACATTTTATTTGGAACATACAGAATAACATATGACAGAAAGACAGGATAATATGTGAGCCACATGAATTAGCTGAAAGTTGCTTTATGTAAAAATAAAATGTGTATGTGTAACTCCTGATTATTTGTGCAATAATCCTACAACTATGCAAAACAGAAAGGTGGCTGAAACCAGTAGAACATTCTGAAATGTGAGCAGAGCTCATGGATATGAGCAGAATCAAATGAAACATAATAACATGGACTCTTACAGACTTCAATATAATTAAAGAATGACTTAATGGTCTAGGGAAAAACAATTTTTTTCAAAGCTACAGGCCCACACCAATAGGTGAGGCCAGAAACCAAAATGAGAAGCAAACTTGTTCTTTCTCCAAAACTTCTTTGTCTTTCTGCCATCTCATATCCCAAGCCATACCTGGCAATAAGCTGACCCATCATCTTTTGCACAGGGATTTTCAACTTAAGCAAAAGGTTACAAAGAATTAGCCCTTCTTGTAACCATATTTATATATTGATTTATATCATGTCCTTCCATGCTATCAGATGATTGCATGCTTTTATGGTTATTTTACAAGTAGAATTGGAAACAATATTTTTATATATTTATAAATAATTTGTATTTATAAATATATAAATAATATGACTAAGAAAGTGACTGACTCCAAGCAATTCTAGATGGCTTAACATTTTAAAATCAGTAAAAATAAAATAAAGCATATAGGCTACCTGCAAGGAAAGTATACATAGCAGACAAAAAAATCCACAGTGGCTCACTAATCATTGGGAGAACAGCCAAGGGAGGAGTCTTGTTCTGTTCTGTTGTATTGCACAGATTTAAGTAAAAAAATAAGGACCTGTATCCTTAAAACAAAAGAAGCCTTATATGGTTCTTTCCAAAAAGTGGGTTCTAGAGCTGTTGCAGCCCGTCAATGCCTTCAAATGAAAAGTGGAGGAGGATTAAGCCAAACAATCTCATGAAATACAAGTTGACAATAAAGACCCAATCAGTGTTGCTCGACTCTAATTCAAAATCACTATCCTCAGAAAACAAAAAGTAGCCACCACAGGTCTTATGCATGGGGAACACCTATCTCCTTTTGCTACTTATCCACCACCCCTGGAAGCCAAATGCTGCAGCAGGTATCAAAATCGATACAAAACAAAAAATTCAAAGTTATCCTATTATGTTGAGAAGATTACATCAACTGGAATAATGGAAGGTAGACAATAAGATTTTATTTTGAAGATCAGAATAACATAGAACACAATACTGGATATAGAGACTACTTGAACTTTCTGGACTGCATAAAGATTTTTTTTCACATCCAGTGCAAAACCTTTCATTTAGCTAATGTGCATTTTTGGCCCTGCTTCAAAAGATACCATTAATCTCAGTAACACAAAGTGATGTGGCTTTCTTTTGGATGATCAGGCTCTACAGCAGTTCTGGAAAATCCAGTGGACTAAATAATACAGAGTAGAGAGGAGTAATGGAGGAAAGCTATAGGTAGTTAAAGGACAAAGGGGAAAGATGTGAGGCAAACCAGCAGGATTTGTAAAGTATCAGTCAAGTTCCCTGGGATCTTTATTGTTTTCAGGCTAAAGCTTTTACTAACTGAAGCCCAAAACATCTGAAGAACCAGATTGCTTATGTCTGCTCAGCATCAGAATTTACGGAATTGATATTAATGCTTCTCATACAATTCATATAAGATTTTTTTTCTACAATTAAGAAACTCTTGCTATTCCTAATGTATTAACTACATACAGGAAATCAAGTCAGATTCAAAGAATTTCATTTTGACTGGAATCACCAGGAACAAAATCTAATCCCTGATATAATGAGTTTAGCATTGTTCGTCACCCTGGAACTCACACTGACAACAGCACTATATTATTTTTTATCATGAGTCTAATTTCATCAGTTCCATTAACACTAAAGTCTCAGACCTGATAATCAGATTTTACCAACTATTAAACTATTATATAACTATGAAAATTACAATTCCTTAAATATAAAAATGGGGAGATACAGAAAATAAACTTCCTATTTTTTAACTACAAGTTATTTGGAACATAATTCAAAGATGATTGCAAAGGAGGAACTGTACGGCTTCAGGCCTTAGTTACTATTAAAAAAAATAGAAAACATGACTTCTAGGTAAGTGGGATTACTGCAACTAATATCCTTAAAATTGAACCTCACAGAGATTATTGGGGAAGGAGGGAGTGTAGGTTGCATGTGACCAAGCATCTGTCAAGAGTGCATACAAATACAGAAGGAATGTTGTTTTGATAGCTTACTTATCAGGGATCGATCTTTATGCTGAATACTAGTTTCATGTTCATCTTTATCCATAGTTTCAAGAGCACTATTAGCCAGAAGAACATGTGTTGTGAGTTTTTAGCCTTCTCTGAAGTAACTGTGCGCAGTTCTAACATTTGTTTACATCTTTTTAATCTTTAAAAGGGATATGATTCTCAGCACAAGAAAGCAATTGTTTCCAAAATAATTAGAAGTGCATGTGGCTATTGGCAAATAGTACTTATATTTTATATTTGGATTTGATATGCACTTTGCTCCACATTTAATACAGAAATCTTCAGTTAGCTGAGTTCTATAGATGATTTTATATTTAATCTGTTCATATCAGTAAAGCCTTTTTTTCTTAATGTGATAATCTAGAGGAAATATTTTCCCAAGGGTCAAACCATATGCTTCAGCTATATGCAGAACTTAGTGATAATGGAAAGCTATATCTATATATATTTAAATAATGGGTACCAGGTGGTAGCAGAATTAGAAAGAGAGTCGCACAAATGTTGAACTTTGGGCTTTTTCCTCTGTTATTAATAATACATTAGGGCCTATTTGTATAACACCTCAGAATCTTGGCAAATGTTAGGGTTGAAGTACACTAAATAAGGATCTTTATTTCCAATCTGGGAAGCTGCCAGGAAGATTTGATTGTTAATAGGTATGTGATTACAGTTTGATCCTGAATCACACAAGAAACATACAGTGTGAAATAATATTGGAAATAGCGTGGAATGTTTTACTGAAATGCTTGAGCTAGATAAAGGATAAACACTTTAGATCAGTTGATTTCTAATGGTTGCTTTAAACTTTGAGAGATGGCATGTTGAACATGACTTACCTAGAATATTGTCTTATCATATAATATATGTGGGTATATGCATAATTTTGTATTTATTTATTTATGTATTTTTTATGTTTATGCCGTGCATATTAGAGGTAGAGAACCTTTAGAACTGTATGTTCTGTTCTGTTCCTTTCCGTTCCATTCCATTCACAACAGATGCAATTGAAACATTGTAAACATTTTAATTAACTGATATGGCCTGGATATTTTAAGAGACTTCAAACTACCTGCAGTTTTAGTATGCTTAAGACAAGCAGAGCTTGAATGGTAACTAACAATTTAATTTTATAAAAAAATAACAAAGTAAAATGAAAGTTAATATTAGCTATATATCTCAGTTGTGAAATGAAAAATTGAAATTCCCTGTTTTGTGGGTGCAATGGGTGAAGAAATATGAGTTATGCTTCTTATGATTTAAAAATAAAAGTAATTTATCAGAAAATATTCTGTTTTTACTGGAGATCCTCAAAGAATATTTGAAAAGGTATGGATATTAGATTTTGTAAATTTTCATTTTATAATAAATTTGAAGGTATTTTAACTCGTATAATCAGGTTTTGTTCAAGAACAGCCTTATTTTTGTTTCAAATACTGCATAGGTCAGTACAATTTTGGGAATACAAATTATAGTCAAGGATCTTTATGTGATGCTGAACAATACTTTTAAAATGTGGAATTTATCATTTCATGAAGATCTTGGTTCTAATGGGTGTAGTGATATCTTTCCAATTGCACATATACTCTCCTGATTTTAAACAATGTATCCAGAATATAAACTTATCTATTTCTGAAAATGCAACATGTGTCTATATGGCCTAGATTTATTGATAAACATAAAGACTGAATCCAAAACTTCCCTTTGAGAGTTTTCTAACTGGCCACTATTGATCTGGCTTTGCATTAGCAAGCTATTTCTTTTTGTTCATCCTTGGAATATTGGGTTAACACAAAACTGTGATATTCATCATTTCTATGCATTTCTAGGCAGCTCATAAGAAATTACTTATTGCTAAGTCAGATCACAGTTCATTGAGCAAAATGCTGATAACAGAAACAGCTTTTTAGGATTTTAAACAAAGATATTGACTAAAGTGCTGCCTGAGTTCTTCTAAATGGTTTAACAGATGTTTGGCTACTGTTTTATATTTTTATATCTTTTATGATGCCGTTACATTGCATACATTTCAGACTATAAAATATATAGGTGGTTCTCGAATTACAACCACAACTGAGCCCAAAATTTCTGTTACCAAGCGAGACATTTGTTAAGTGCGTTTTGCCCCACTTTACAACTTTTCTTGCCACAGTTGTTAAATGAATCACTGCAGTTTTAAATAAGTAACACAGTTGTTAATTGAATCTGACTTTCCCATTGACTTATAACCTGCTTGTCAGAAGATTACAAAAGACAATCACATGACCCTGGCAACTGTCATAAATATGAACCAATTGTCAAGTGTCTGAATTTTGATCACGTGACCATGTGGATACTTCATAGGTCATTTTTTTCAGTGCCATTGGAACCTAGATCACTAAATGACCTGCTGTATGTTGAGGACTACCTGTAATCCCTCTTTAGCATAGAATTATTACAACTTTCAAGATTATAGTTTGAAAACTATCTCAGGAGTCCTTTTTATTGTTCTTTGGTTATCTGTGAAATACAACAACAGAAATGCACACACACAATTCATATGTATATTAAGTAGCTGAAACGTCCCACTCGCCATCTTCAGGCTGGTGCTTTCGGCTTCGTGCTTGTGCGAGCAAAGCGTGATCGGAGCTGCTGTCTCCCTATAAATACTGGTGGGGAGGTTGGCTGTGTTGTCATTTCTTGATTGGTTGATGGAGTTGATGTTTGCAGATTGGCTGGCTTTTTCGTAAGAACATGTGCGGCTGAGGTATTGGCTGTATGTCTATCAGCCTCCTATGTTGTAACGACCTGGGTAATGGGCTGTGTGATGACCTTCTGAGTTCTTTTGTTTTGACATCCTGGGTCTTGTGCTGTAATCTCCTGGGTCGTTGGCTGTGTTGTAATCTCCTGAGGTTTTGTGGTGTAATGTCCTGAGTTCTATGATGTGATATCCTGAGTGGGTGGCTGTGATGTGACATTCTGGGTTTTGGTTTGGCTTCGAGTTTGAGGCCTGACTATGTGTTCATGGCATGTGTCCTTTTGCTTGGATTGGGGGTTGGGGTGTGTGGCAGCTGGTGATGCAGCCATGGTCTGGTTTCTGGATGGTGGTTGCCTTTCGTCTATGGGGTGGGTTTGACGAAAGACCCAGGATATCAAAACAAAATAACTCAAAAGGTCATCACACAGCCCATTACCCAGGTCATTACAACACAGGAGACTGATAGACATACAGCCAATACCTCAGTCACACATGTTCTTATGAAAAAGCCAGCCAATCTGCAAACATCAACTCCATCAACCAATCAAGGAATGACAACACAGCCAACCTCCTCACCAGTATTTATAGCGAGATGGCAGCTCCGTTCACACTTTGCTCACACAAGCACGAAGCCAAAAGCACCAGCCTGAAGATAGTGAGTGGGAACCCGTCGAAACATAGCCAAGATACTCTCAATCTTACACGGGAAAAGACCCGAACACGCCAATACCTGTACCCATGAAAATCTACGAAAACACACGAATTGTTAGTAATGAGTATCAATATTATTTTTGAAACATGACTGTTCTTAATGTCAATTTTTAAAAACACACTCTTTAAGAGTTTTTCATCAGCCTGATTTAGAGGTTTACATCATATAGAAACAATACAATTTATAGAGTTCAGTAGTATAGTCGTACACAAAAGAGAAATTAGATTTTGTTAGAGCACTGAAAGGTAAGGATTTGGAAAATTTATCATAAATTAGGTAGTTATATGTTTCAAGATGGCAGGTATTCAGATGCCCAATGCATTATTTTGTTAAGGGACTACAGCAACTAAAGGAACTAAGAAAGTTAAATTATCAGTGCAGAGGGAAGGATGATGTAAATGTACTATGAAGGCTTGGTTCACTAAAACTGATGAAGATAAGAACAAAGTCTTACAGGAAAAAAGCCTGTTGTATCCTTCAGTTTATATGCACATGCCGTTGGCTTCTTGACTGAGCAGGTTGCTCAGCTAGCTTGGTTAGTTTGGAGGTGGGAAATCACTATGCAGAAAAGGTCAAAAGTGCAGCTTTTTTACTTGTAGCAGAGTATTAGAACAAAAAATAAACTGCTAGGGTTTGATCTTCCAGTGGAGAGGCTAAAAATGAGACTGCATAAGCAGGGAAGTGACCACAGCGAGCAAAAACATTTATTTGCCAGGCATTTGGAAATATGCTATGGCATGTCTCTCCCTTACTACTTGGTTCCCCAGGAAATAAGCCAAAAGACTTATGTTAATGTTTACTCAAACAGAGACATAATTTATTTATTATTTAAATAATTTTCTACTTTTACATGATTGAAATAGAAAAAAATATTTATAAACAAAACAGTTGCATGTTAGATATCATAAACTGATTTATCTTATGAAGGGTTATACCAACTGATGGGAAGTAAGCTAACTGAATTTAGTGATATTTACTTCTCTCAGCTGTAGGATTACACTACTATAGGATGACTGCCAATATTGTGATATTTAGTTTTATTATTATACAGGAAAAATAAATATTAATTTTATTTTTACTTTAAAACATTTCTGAACGAATGCTATAAGAGATGGAAAAAATATGTTTTAAGGATTGGGATCAGGTCAACTCATTAAAGCATCCCATGCCTTTTTTCAGGCTTATATTGAAACCTGAAAAAAAAAATCCAGCTGTTTTGATTAAAGGTGCTGATCTTAAGTGACAAACCAATTTTTCCAAATTGGTTTTGAAATGTGTACAACTGCAATCATTTTAACTTTGGCAAGTGATCAAAGCGGCGGTTGAAATTTCATCTTCTGCCAACAGTGTAATCATCAAAATTAAAAACCACATTGTCTTTCTTGATTGTTTTTCTCTTGTTTTGGAATCATAGTTACATTTTTGCCTTTATTCAATCATCCGCTAAGAACTATTTGATATAATATCTATTCAGCTAGCCTTGGGGGAGTTGCAACGCTATGTGAGAATAGCTCTGTTGCTTGCTTCCCCTTCAAATTAATTGTTTAAGTTATGTATTGTTTCAGAATTTTGAAAAAATCGACAAAATGTCTTTTTCTAGATTTTGGGATTTTTTAAAAAGGTTTCTGTTTTAAAAATCTCACACAGTATAGAAGATGATGTTGGATTCAACTGGATGCATACTATGAATTTTGTGCTAATAAACTACAAACAGCAATGCCAAGAGATATGAATTTGTTATTTGGGAAGGAATATTTGCATAATGTTTACTAAAGTATCAATTATCATGCATAATATGTTATATAGGAAGTACACTACTTAAGGGAAAATTGCAGATTAAAAGACTATGATGATTAGAATCCAAGGTGACCAAGTAAATGTCTACTTGGATCAGAATTACTCTTACACCCCGCCTTCACTTCCCATGTTTTTGTCCTAAATATCTGCTTTTACAGTCTGGGAGACACCTGGATAAATACTGATTTTGTGAAGATTGTCCCCTTACAAAGTTGTAAGATTGTTCCCTTAGAAAGCTGTTGAAAAAATGAATAATTTAATTGCATGTCTATGTCTTTCAAATAATAGTTTTAATTGAGTTACATGGAATTTAATTTAACTAGGTTCATCCACCTAGTTCTGTCATCTTTTCTGCTTGTCTGTGGATCACCGAGATGTTTCCAACCTGAATGTTGAAGCATGCCTCCCCACTTTTTGATGACTTTGAGTCAGTGTTGACCACCTGGACTAGATCCTGCAATTTTCTTGCTAGCATTTTTGGAAGTGGTTTGCCATTACCTTCTTCCCAGAACTGAGAGAAAGTGAATAGCCCAAGGTTACCCAGATGGCTTTGTCCTAAGGACTAAAACTCAGTCTCCTGGTTTCTAGCCTGGTGCCTTAATTATTACACCAAATTGGCTGTCATTGTAGCCCTAGTACTACTCAAACAAACAGCTTTCATAAATGGATACCTTATTTGTGTATTGATGACAAGTGTATTTACAAGAATTATAAACCTTTGGGTACAAGAAGTTTAAAAGCAAAATGATATAGCTGAGCTACTTTCAGACATTCAGTATTCTCATAATGCTGCTGTTTGTTTGAGCATACAATGTGAAAAAATATCTTCATGACCAATCAGTACCAAGGAATAATTATAACTCAAAATTCCTCAAGTCTTGGCTGTATTGTGACACGAGGACCTGCTCAGATGGCTACATTGTTGAGGTGGCTACTTTTACCCTCTCTCTTCTATGGTTTATATGCTCACTTTTATGATATTTATTAATAATGTTTTTAAAATATTTTTGTTTTATGTATTGTCCTTATTTATTCACCACCCCAAGACCCCTTTGTTAAGATAAGCAGCTCTAGTAATTTGATTAATAAAATAAATAAAAATATGTTACGTATTTTAATACCCCTCCCATATATACAAATCCTTTTTTTTTTATCGTGGACAAAAGATTCTGGACCAATGTTACAAAATGTTTTTATTTGGTCCCATAAATTGTAGTGCTCTTAATTGTAATGTATCAAATTATGAATTCTGACCACTGTTTGAACACTGAAATATACTGTTTTTATAATCCCTAGACCTTGCTCTGGAGAATAATAATACCACTCTCTTACAGATAAAAAATATTTTTTTTTTATACAAATATTTGAATTTTTAAGCTACATGTCTTGAACTTACAATAAGTTTAGTGGAAGATTTTCCATAGGGAAATGACTGAAGTCATTTTAATAGTTCAGAGGTTAATGGAATTTTGTATCAGTTTAGTGAACTAGGCCACAAAATGGAAATGACACTATCATCTGTAGGATTGAAACTAACATTATGGTAAGGAACTGAAGAAAGATTATTTAAAAAATCCATAAACTGACCATACACTGTAGTGTAAGACATTTCATGGTCTGATGAAGGAACTGAAATGTCTATGAAAAAAATTGCAAATATTAAAAACAATTAAAATATGGAAATATTTGTAAACATGGTTCATTTGAAACTGATCTGCACAAACAGGTATTCATACAAAATTATTAGGGAATTTCCTTACCATTCAGTGCTACGAACGAATCTGAAAAAAAGAAAAAGGAGAGGGAAGAAGGAGAAGGAAAAGGAAAAGGAGGGAAAGGAACATAATTATTTCTAATATCATTAAATTCTCTTTCCATAGGTACTAATTTAAATACATCCTTGCTACTGTTTGATGATATATTTTGACAACATTGAGTTTTGAGATCAGCCTATCAGAATGGATTTTCTCATAAAAATTTTGGAATATTAAAAAAAGGTGGAAGGGAGGTTGTTTTTAAAGAGAAGCATAAGAATCTTGAATTAAGCATTTGAGAATATCTATCTATCTATCTATCTATCTATCTATCTATCTATCTATCTATCTATCTATCTATCTGTCTGTCTAGATAGATAGGTAGATAAAACATATATATATATATGTGTGTGTTTGTGTGTGTGTGTGTGTGTTAGCTTCGATGGGATTCTGTACTGAGTATTGTCACTCTTAACATTATCCATTTCTGTGTTAAAATATTTATTTCATATTAAAATATTGAAATTATCAATCCTACTCATTTTACACAATTGCTGAAACCACAACATTCTCTTGGCATGATCAAAGTTCATTTTATGAGAAATAGCACCTGTGATTAGCAAATCATCTAAATATAAAGGAATGCTGATACAAGGCAGCTTGGTAGCATTGGATAAGCCCACTTAGGTCTTCAAAACAAACATACTGCTTTTGCACGTATCTCATAGTTAGCCCTAATTACTGTAAATCATACAGTTTTGTATGTAGTACCTAGAACTGAGATGTCCCTCACCCCTAGCAAAGGGATTGTTCTCAGATACTCCTTTTGTCTTGTGAGCTTTCAAAGTGCTGAGGTTCCAATAATATACATTCTCCAATCAAGGTAGAAATATATACCAAACTGAGTTCCAATAAAGGATAAATTGAAAAAAAAAAGGATAGGCAGGATAGAACAATAAAATATGATGTAGTAATCATTCTTCTCCAATGTATTACCACTCTGGGCCTATAAAGCTTTGTGTAATAAGGCCTTGAAAACCAGAACTAATTCTGAACCACAACTAGCATTTTCCATTGAGTAAGCTTTGTTAAAGTACCCTAATATCTGTAATAGGCTAAATTCTTCCAAGGAACATTAAAAATAGGAGCCTACAGTATTACAGGAAAATATATCTCTTAAGGTTAGCTATGTTCCTTACATGGCTAAATATCAAGCACTTCAAACAATCATATTTACTTTGACAAAATGTATATGTGTAAGTTTGGAATTAAAATTCCATTTAAACTTCTATGCAAAGAAAGAGAGGTATGTAATGGAAATAACTTTGTTTCCAATTCCATTGTAAGCAACACTGAATCCAAGAAAAAACTAGGATTATAAATTGTCCTTGATTTACACCCTTTTGATTAATGACAGTTCATATTAATGCTGGCCTTGGAAAGAGTGTTTTAATGTTTTTGCTTAACAACTGATTTATTCCTGTCTCAACTGTGGTCTTAAGTTGAGGACTAACTTATATAAAAACAGTCCAATTACAGCTATCAAATGGGATTATCCTGGAATATAGAACCTTATTTAATATTCATAAAACAATATTTTTCAAAATGCTAAACATTCAAAGTCCTTGTCCTGGAATAAATGAGAGAATAGAAGAAAGATAGGCTCACTCTTGAAAGTCAAATTGTAATAATGATTTATAAAATACTATATAAAATATGAGTGCTGGTGGTATTTGTAAAAAATGACATTGGCTGTGAATCATTGTCTGTTAAGCATAAAACATATAAATCCTGACAATATGTATTATACTTTATATAATAATTTCAGAGCTTCTGTATGATTGTTTGAATAGGGAAATACTTGAACAAACCAAGCAGTGCAGATATATTTAAAGATAACAAACCCAAGCATGTTCAGTGCAGCAACCCTTTTTATGGGTGTTGTGATCTAAATAAAAAAAACAACGAGGTTTGCATAGATATGGACATTATTTTGCTAGTTTTTGATGCAACCTGAAATTATTATGGAACTCAAGCCATATGTAAAGACCTCTCATGGATTTCAGAATCAATTTAGTCTATTTGCGGATTAATATGCTTAGGATTTGAATGAAAGGTTTGAGTCTCTATGTAAACTTCTCCAAATCTTCATATATTGGATGCATGTTTAGGGTCAGAGTAGAAATATGTCAAAAATATCATGAATCATTTTTTTCCCTGTAAAATCACACATTGTGTATCTTTCTATTTTAATTAATTCAAATAATGTTATGAAGAAAAATAATTAAAATGATATCATAGTGTAGCTTGAATTGTTGTCAAATGAATTAAGAATTGGCTGGTTTGTGAGAAGTCTTGGCACAGAAGCAATAATTTAAAAGACTTTTGGCATATATGCCGCTAAATGTTTCTTTTGAGGTTAATGCCAATAGGCCAATTTTAAGAAGGAGTTCAATGCCGTTAATGAATTTTGAATGTTAAATGTTATTCTTCTTTTTAAAAAAATCTCAAGAATATAATCAGGTTATGTTATCTGCGTATCTTTTAGATTAAAGATATCTTTTAGATTAAAGATAACAAAATAAAGGAAAAAATCATATTCAGAATCCTATAAAACTGGAATAGTGAAAAGGCAGAAAGGGAAAGTGCCAAGTAACTACATAATCTCTGATCTCAATCTACCTTCTAACATTCAACAGACTTTTTAACTTTGGTAGTGCCACCCAGATGATTTGAATGACAACTTTGACAATTTATAACTAGCATAACATTAATCATAGTGACTGGGATCTCTGGATGGGATTTCTTGAATTCCTTCTATGGAAGACAATAAGATGGAGAGTGTATGGTATTTTTAAGCATTTAATTAATGTCAGAGAATGTTTATGATTAGTTACAGTTGTGCTTTTTTTTGCAATAATTTAATTTATTTTTTTAAAACAGGACATTTGACCTTTTCAGACATGCACGCTGCAAAACATCAAATATATACGTTCTATGTTTCCTATAACATCTACCTATACATATGTTAGAGATGTGTAAATTTCAAACTTCAGCTCAAGACAGCTGTTCTGATCTAATTAGAAGCATTTTGATACTCTGCCAGTCTGAATGGAAATATTCCCACACTGAATTGTTCTCATCCCATTTTAAGGTAAAAGCAAGCAATGAAACAAGAAACAAATAACTTTGGGTTATATGTAGGTTGGTATATTTTCCTTAAAATTGAAACAGTGCTGTAACACTTCTAATAAAGTTTGACTAACTTGTTTAGAAGGACTGCATTTCAAATGCTTTATAATTTTCTAAATATTGAACTTTGAACTGTTTCAAAGATGTTCTTAAGAGATGAGTCACATAAATTGAACTCACTTGGAACCCAAATCTCAGTTTTTCATCCTTTGTACTCTAAATGTATTCCTTCAGAAGAAGACCACTGTTTTACCATTAATGTTATCTTAAGCAGTCAATAGATTATAACTTAATATAGTTGCTATTTTTGTGTCCATTTTCTTTTTACCCATATTTAACCCTATTCACTTAAAGTAAGGCTTGGCTCACCCTCCAATTCATTCTTCCCATTTACCAAGCCTAACTGGTATGGTATTTTTCTGTTGCAGTGAATGCAAAAATCAATGTAACCACAACACAGAAAAAGCATTGAAATTTCAAAATATTAAAATGACAATATAAGATAAATTGACCTAATGTAAAACTGTAGCATAAAGAGAACGGCAAACTAAAATTTTCCAAGTACAAATATAATCCAAGTCAAAATAAATCACATATTTGTTTAAAGTAGCATTAAACAAATGTACATTTGCATTAAACATCTGTAACTGGAATCTAACTTTGAATACATGTTTATTTCACCTTCACAGGGCTGAACCAGAATGATTAGAAGTGAACAATTCTGGCAGAAAAGGAGAGTTTTTAGAAGATTCAAAAAAACCTCCTCCCCCCAGACATTTCAATTTTTTTTGTTCTGCAGGAGATTGTAGCTTCAATTAGAGTCAGCTGTTCTTCTGCATGAAAAATTGTTGTAGTAACATATAGCCAAAAAGATTTTAGTCTAAGAGACCCAGGGACAAAGTGCCAATCTCTGCACTATTTCCTATTTTAGGGCCACTTTTAAAAATAATAATAAGGGAAATAAAAATTATTATTTCTATATTAGTTTTCTTCTTTTGATGTATCAAGATTGAATGATATATAGATGTCCTTTGATTTCTCTCCAATAATCTGAAATGCTTGGGATAGGAAAGCTAACAATTGCTAGAGAATGTTAACTTCAGGCTTCATTGCTTTCTCCTGCAAAAATATAGGATAGTATTCTTTTTCACCCACAGTAGTTGAGAATGATTTAAGATCAATTCTAGAGAATTCTAGAGAGGACAAAATGATGGGCCAAAGAGAATGGCGATGATTTAAGATGATTATGATAATAATTAGAACAACAACTGGTAACAACAGTAATATGGGATCAATAGCAAATGCCAATATCTCCTCCCATCTTCTTAGGCTCCAATAATTGCAGAAACTGTGCCTGGTGAAATCTTTAATTTAAGACAGAAAACCTTTGCACTACAAGTTTTTACACATCATTTTGCATAATGTCATAACCCCCTCCACAAATAATAATTTTAAAAGTGGCCAAAATATCATGAGACTCCAAATAACAACATAAATATCTTTATATATTTGATTTGTCATCGTTGTTGTTGTAATCATCATCATCATCCAAATCTGAAGGTCACAAGATGAAATTTAGGGTCATCATGTATGCTTATATTGCTGTTCCATTGTTTTAAGTTAAATTTGAATTTTGTGATTGTATTATTGTTGCCAGAAAGATAACTACAGTTCAAAATAAATAGCATTGAGGTATATCTTAATAAAGTTTTGAAAGACCTCACTGTCTCCTGCATCATAATCTGCAAGTCAGGGATCTGGTTTTATTCATACATAAAACATAAAAATGAAAGAACTGGGTCTGTTTTGTTAAATATGTACTTTCCTTCCTCATGGCTTCACAACTATACTTTCTTGTTCAAATTTCAAAAGCAATCACCATCATTAATTCATGTTTGACACACAACTTAAAGTAAATCTCTAAATTTTTTCAGAGCTAGATTTTAATTCCCTTTGAACATATGGTATTTTTGTAAACCCTATTTCCTTAAAATGTTTCCTTTTTTAAAACAAAATCAATTGCTTTGCACTGTTTCCATTATTACTATGATTTTTTTTCCCTTATAATTTCTGCCATCGCTGATTCTGAGTTAACAGCAGTGAGACATTTATACAGTTTTTCTCATGTAAAATTAAAATAAATGAGTAAAATGCTTTTACTTACTTTGGCAGTCACCCAAGCCATCAGTATTGCCATGCTCTATGTCCTGCTCAAAGGCCAATCTAAACAACAGAATGTAGAAAGTAGCATGAATTAATGCACATATGTGTTCCACCATACACAATTCAGAGATAACAAAACAAATAAGAAATAAATTTATATTTTTAATAGTTGCACAATGCAAGCACAAAATAATTCATTTTGCTTGACTTTTCAGTTATTCCTTTAGGAGAACATGTCTATATGAATATTTTTCTTTAAAAATATAAGATTGCATTAAAAGCATTTTCCTGCCATCTTGAGTTTGCTCACAAACATATGAAGGAAAGGTGGATGAAATATTCATCAGTAATACTTTTCCATGCAATTCATTCCTGCGCCCAGATACAGCCAGCTGGTTCCTTCGCTGGCTGTGGGGGGAGAGGTCTTGACCCCCGTGGAAGGGGCGCGCAACTTGGGTGTCCTCCTGGACGTACGGCTGTCTTTAGAAGAACACATTGCAGCCGTCGCCAGGGGGGCTTTTTATCAGATTCGTCTGATTTACCAGTTGCGGCCCTTCTGGATCTGGGCGCACTTCGCACAGTCACTTCCGCCCTCGTCATCTCCCGCCTGGATTATTGCAATGCTCTCTACATGGGGCTCCCCTTGAAGAGTCTCCGGAGGCTGCAGTTAGTCCAGAATGCAGCCGCGCGGGTGATTGTGGGTGCTCCTCGGAGCTCCCACGTTACACCGCTTCTCCGCAGGCTGCACTGGCTTCCTGTGGCCTTCCGGATTCGATTCAAGGTGGTACTGACAGTATTTAAAGTGCTCCATGGCTCGGGACCTGGGTACTTACGGGACCGCCTGCTGCCATCATCAACCTCCCACCGCCCAGTACGCTCCCACAGGGTTGCCCTCCTTGGGGTACCGCCGCCCGGCCGTTGTCGGTTGATGGCCCCGAGGGTTCGGGCTTTCTCTGTGGGAGCCCCCTCCCTATGGAATGATCTCCCCCCGGAGATACGGGCTATGACGGATATTCTGACCTTCCGGCGCGCAGTGAAAACCCTATTTTTTAAACAGGCTGGCCTGGCCCAGTAACTGTATTTTGGTTTTAACTTAATTTTAATTGGGGTTTTATTAGCTTTTAACTTTTAACTGAATTTTTGGGATAGACAGCCGGATCAATTTGGTTTAATTTATTTTAATTGTATTTATTGGGTATTTATTGTATGTTTTTAGTAGGCTGTACACCGCCCCAAGTCCCTTTTTGGGAGAGGGAGCGGTATAAAAGTTTAATTAATTAAATAAATAAATAAATTCCCAGTATGTTTCAAGGTTCTCCAAACTCAAAGATGAGCAGAGATACAGGAGATTTAAGGCTGATAATTACTGAAGCTATTTTTCAAATGGAATGTGTGAGTGTGTATGTGCTTGGGGAAAGATAGAGATGAAGGGGTAGATGAAAGTTAAGATATACAGATATCCTTTGATATCCAAAATAAGTAAGAGACCATCCTGATACTTCTCAACTGCTATTTGCAGATTATATTTGATAGGCTGCGAGGATCTCAAGGGGGCAAAATAGGCTCAGATTTAAATCCTAACAAGATGGAGCTGCTGTCAGTAAACATCTGAATGATTTGATAACATTGATTCTAGCAGTTTCTCTGAAACAGTTTATGTTCTCCAAAAAAGACATGGATTGTAATTTCAGAGTCCCAATGGATTTTCAATTCCTTCTCAAGGAACAGATAGAAGTTGCAGCTAAGAAGTCATTTACCATACTTTGGCTGATGCACCCATTGCAATTCCATATGTACTACTCATGATTCGGTCACCAATCCGTTAAAACTATTGCAGGACATTCTGAAGTGATCTTTGAAAACAACTGACGGATAGATTACTGTTAAAATAATTCACCCATCATGAATAACACCAATAATATTTTTTATCACTCCCCATATAAACCTCTCTAAATAGCATACAAATGACAAGCACAGCAGAGTTAGGGTTAAGGTTAAACTTTATGCTGTTATAATTACTTGACAAACTTGCTAAAAACTTGGCAAACTTGAACATAGCAGTACTTATTTTCTAAAATCATAGGGCATCCAAGAGTCATGCTCCAAAAGAGAAAATGTTCAAGACTAGCAGGTCAGTATTAGTCTTGAGTTGGAAAAAATGAGAACAATCTGATCTGTCTCAAGAAGATCTTTTGAACTAGATGAAAAAAAACAAGCACCAAGTTAAACCTAGGTCAATCCTGTGCTGGGCTAACACAGAGTTAGTTTCTTTACAACAATGTTGTAATGATGAAGATATAATAGGAACTTTACAATTCTCATCTTGGTTTAGAATGTGGATTGTTTTTTTGTATTTGATTAAAGGAGGCAGAACTTATTGAATCCAGCCCTAATATTTATGTATCTTTATCCTTAATCAGAAAGAAATCCGGCTGAAATACCACTCTGGAAGTAGGGGCAATAAGAAGCATGCATGTCTGTAGATTTTCAGTGAAGCTTCTAACAAATGTTCAAAAGAATATTGCTCAATATTATAATTGAAATAAATACATTCTCGCATGGCCAACTTAAACTTACGTTGCTCCAGGTAGAAGCTGCATGCATGCTCCACTTTCTTTCATCCATCCACAGTATGGGTCCCTAGAAGCTATGCAGGCCCTTAATAAAGGAAATATGTAGAAATCATTCTATAAATTCTTTGTTATTACTACTTCTATGTCAGTATCAACATGTCACTGTATGTACTGCAGAGGAAGTGATACTGAGGAATACGTACTTTTTGCATTTGCCATGACGCTCACACCTTCCCAGAGGAACTCTTATCAAACAGTTTGAAAATGCTACATAGAGGGCACGGCTTTGCTTGTCCAGTTGCATACCCATAATTCTCTTGTCCTCCACCCCATCATAGCTGCACCTAATTTGGATGAATGGTTGAATAGTCATTTCCATCTGTCTTGAAAACTTTGATTATAAAACAAATATAAATAGAATAAAATCAGGCACATATACATATTTCATTTAGAATCATATATTTGGATAATCTAATTTAACTCCTTTATTATATGAACTGAATGTTTGATTTGATGGAGTGTGCCAAAGGTATGGGATGTAATGTAAATTGCTGGAGAGTCACATGTATTATTTGTTTCCTTTCTGGTATGATTTGAGACAACCAATGGAAGAAGATGCTGGAGAATGGGTGGGAGGAAAGGATATATTCTTCAGCTTTTGCTCTAGAACCATGCTATGACTGAACCATATTTTGGAGAATATCCTAACTCACAGCTATCATAAACTGAGAAAGAAATAGCATTGCTTTTCATTTTTCCACATGGAAAGTAAGCCTTAATGAACCATTTTGGCATCAGTAAACAAGGAACAAAAATATATGGAGTTTTATGCTTGGCCAGAACTTCTAGTTCACTCCTTCACCCTCACTCTAAGAGGGTGCACACCCACATTCTTACACATAAACACATAGCGCTTGTCATGTGGGATAGTCAACAAGAATATTTGATACAGATTTAAAATAAAAAATAAAATTATTTAATTAAATACTTTTTTAAAATGGAAATGGAGACAGGAAGTAATTGTTGAAAGATAATACTGACGCACAGTTACAACTGGAATGAAGTTCAAACAAAATCCCAAATAATTTTCTCAGGGATGAGAGAGTCTCTTTGAATGCCTCACGTTCAACTATTTGCATTTTATTCACATATCTGTATATAATCCTGCCTGTAGTATAATTATTTACTGGGACATATTGGTTTTAATCTTTTTTTCATCAATCTATAGCAATATAAAAGAGAATACTATATTTAAAAATAAAAAATAAGTGCCCTAGGGATTTTCTCCCACCAGGAAAAAAGCAATAGATTCAGAACTAATTTGTTGCTAAATATTGTAATAAAAGAAAGGACCATCGATACACACTTTTCAGAGTTGTAAATGCTCATTTCCTCCAGGAAAAGGCTGTCATTTAGAAAACCACTGTTCCCTGTCCTGACCAAGAATTTCAAAATAATTCCTTTCTCCGATCCAAGGAAAACCACAGTATGGTTCTGATTTGGGCCAGCAGCATTATCTACAGCAATTTTCGTCAAGCGATATCTGGAATGACAGCATTATAGTTTTAATCACTACAATAGTCTCTTAAAAAACTATTCAAAGATAAACACAATTCTGCATTTTCAGAGATGGAAATTCTTTTCCCAGCATAAAACCAGGTTTAGCCTGGGTCAAGATGAAGCTACCAAACAATTGATTTATGTATCTATTCAATGATTTTACAACACATTTGAACCGTTGACAGATTATAACTTTCTCTCTTTGTGACAAAGTTGTTTTGGATCAGGCACTTTCATTCTATCAGCAGTTTCTTGAAGGAGCAATGTGCAATACTTTTGTCTGATTTGAATTAAAATATTGCACTGCTGTGGTAATACAGAATGTAGGGCACGCATATGTGCAAAGCTTGTGCTTTGCAATGTGAAAATAATGATCAACATATTTTACTGTTGTTGGACTCTTAATCAGAAAACCAGTTTCTTCAAATTGTATAAACCCTTTCCCCACCCAGAGATATCTTAAAGTAAATAAGCACTTGCATACATGTGAATGTGTATGAATTCAGCAAAGTATAAATCTACTTGTAAAATGAAGTTTACATATCAACTGGTATATTTTCTAGAACTCCAATTTATAGATTCTGAAGGCTGTTGGTTTATATAATCTTGAAGGAGAGAAGTATTATTTCTTTTCTTATGCTGACACATGACTATTTGGGTGTCAACATTACCCTCTGAACATTTGTATAAATATTGAACCTTCCTTCCTTAACATATCCTGACAGACATCCCACAGAAATTTTATATCCGGCCAATGTTTTCTTCAGCTACCTGATTATTTTATTCAGAATTTTCTATTGGAGTCATTTAAAATTATGACTCAAATGTAAATACAGAAGTCAGTATTTCCTTTGAAATATGGTTTGAGGGAAACCTGGTAAAAATTAGTAACATTTTTCTAGTCACTACAATTTATTGAAACGTACTATGACTATTACCTCATGCCTATTCTAGCTCATAAAAACTTGAAACATGTCATAATTGACTATTTTAATAATCCATTTATTTCAGCATCAGATTTCAAAATATAGTCAGTTCATTTTAGAAAGATTCTATTAAATATCCTAAAAGGCTTTTAAATAATTTGATCATTCTATATATTTACTTCTTTTCCTTCAATATTCTGACTTCAGATTATTTTACAACAATATTTTAAGTAATATTGTTCCCAGTACTGATTTTGGGGGCCCAGGACTGTCCTCTTTGCTTAATTATAATTTAATTATCATTTTTGCTTAATTATAAATTATACTTTATATAGTCCTAGGTTATTGAGAATGAAGACAGACATGCGTGAGTTCTAAATTACAGTGCAGTCATAAATTTTGGGGTAGAAGGGAAACCCTAGTGAAAGAAATAGGAAGAAAAGTTATTTACCTAACCATAGTACGGAGAAACCATGGCTTGTTCACAACTGATGGTACTGCTTCATCCATGAGAGAATGTGTTTTGATGAAATTTAGTGTATCATCTGGAAATTCATTGGAGGATGTGTATTTTTCAAGTGAACTGGAGCCTGCACAGGAACCTGGCCTAAATCAAAAATAGGTCAGAAGGAAATATGATTAAGTTGCTTCTTAGTGCAAATATTCTGGACAAACTGTTTTCATAAGCATCTGCTATTAGCTGACAATATGCCAGAAAGCTTTGTAGAAGAAACTCAATGATATATAAGATTTCCAACTGAAGCTATCTTATATTTGTCTTTGTTCTAGTCTTCCCATGATCCTAGCTCTGCATTCAGCAGTCACTTCCATGAATATTAAATTTAGGACTATTAGTAAATATAAACATATATAACAGAATGTTAAGTTTGCAGGTTTATAGTTTGTAAATATGCGCCCACCATTCAACCACCCACATGGCACGCCAACAAACACACAGTCTGGCTATGTTCTGTTTATTTTTAAGGTATATTTTAAATTTAAGACTCTTAGAATTAATATACTGTAATTATGTTGAATGCGGTTTTGAATGCCAATTTTTACATTTTTTCTCCTGAAAGTGTAATATCAAGCTGCTTGGAGGGTAAATGCAGTCAGCAGTAAAGAGCAAGAACCTCTTTTCTACGTTTCCCAAGAATATTTTGTTTGACAGCATGAAAACCCGAGCCTTTAAAGCATTAATATATAGGGCCTTTTAATAATAAGACACAGTATCATCTATCTTGGATTACAGTACTAATATGCTCAGTTTATTCCGGGAATCTCCCCATATTTTATGACAATAGGGCAAAATAATTATATGCTAGTTTCTTTTGCTGACTATGCCTTCTCCTTTTTCTGTAGTATTTTTTCTTGTTTGTGGTAATGCTGATTGTCCAGACTTTGAACTGAGCGGGTGGGGAAACTCCTGCAAATCATCATCCAGCTGAATAACTACAAGTATATTTGAATTAAATATAAAAATTCTATCTTTTTAAAAATAAATTATAAGTATCATATATATAATCGCAATTTACAAAGATTACAGTATTGGATTATAAAAGATCTCTACCATTACACAAATAATGTGTTCATGAGAAAACTGCAGAGGTTGTCACTAGAATCAGTGAAGGGCAAAACAGAAGTGACTAAAACATTTAAAAAACTAAGAAAAAAAAACGTGAAACAAAAATGAGCAATTCCTCTCTGTAGGTTAAGATCAAAAGCAATAAATCAATATATTCACTTCCATTTGTATTATTGTATTGCTTGGTTTTCTTTTTAATAATGAAAATTATTGTATCAATTATACAATACACACACAGGCACACAAAATCAATTATAATGATATGATTAAAAATTAGAAGAAAAAAAATCAATTTCATCTTAGCTGACCAAAAATGTATCATGTTTGCAGACAATCCTTTCTATTGCTGGAGCAATTGTTTCTGCCTATCAATGAGGATGACTGAGAATAATCTACACTGTTGCATTGCCATTGTATGCCAAATTTTTATCTGGATCTTTGTTAGGGAACGATTTTTTCCTTTGCTAAAAATAAATTATACAGAATGATTGCTTGTTTACTCTAATTTTTTTCACTTGCCTGACCAAATCCTTTATTAAGGATGAGGGATCCTAGCTTTTGCCTTTGTATGAATCACATGGATTACTTCTGCATTTGCCTCTAAGTTCTCAACTCTTACATTTACACTATATATAAAGTGTCCCATGAAATGAAAACCAAAGGACTTCCAGCCCTGGCATTACTGTGCATGTAACAAAGAAATGTACCTGGGTTTCGGCACTCTTTCATCAGGAACTGGTGTCCATATTGAATCTGGAGACTTTTGTTCTTTGAATCTTCCAGTAAATACACTGGCAATGTCAAGAATATCATAAGCGCAGACAGCAGAGCCAGGGATGCTGCAATGTGACATTTCCAGAAATAGTTACTCATTCTGAAATTATGCATTTTTTTCTCTCTTCTTTTTTGTCTGAGAAACATACAGCACAGAAGCCTTCCTGTCATAGATCATTCATTTTTGAATCTTGCAACCTCTTAGCATTGACAGTAAAAGGTTGCCTTATGAAGACATTTCTACTGAAACATTCAGTGGGCAGCCAATTTCTATCAGTTTTCATCTTCAAAAGATTAAAAAAAAGTAATAGCACAGTAATAATTTTGATGACTCCCAAGATGTTGAGATATATTTCTGTAACTTGAACTAAGAAATTATTGTATTATCAAGTTATAACCTCTTTCTGGAAGAAACTGATGTTGAAAATTGAACACATGCTCAGTGTGATATTGTCTGAGCCCTTTTGGTGGTTATCTAGTTGCATTCTAGAAAGCATCATGTGTCAGAGCAGGTATATTTTGCAGAGGTGCACATTACTCAGTCACAACTTATTTGGCTGTTGAAGTTGTGTCATTCCATTTTCCTGGATATTTCAGGTTGAATTCCTATGAACAGGGATTTGCTTAATTCAGTCAACTGTAAAGAAGCAAATGCAGTTTCATCTTACTCCCAAGTCCAATTTAAATTTAGATTATTTGCAATACAATAATAGTAATCATCAAATCTAATTACAGTCTTATACAAACACTTCTGGAAAAGCTTTTTTTGTTGATAGTTTTCATGTATGAATTATTTATTGATCTGTTTTTATTGCTTATCCAGTCTACTACATTACTTTTGTATCTGACTTTAGCCACATGCTTCTGATCAGATAATAAGTACTATCTGGCTATATGTTAAACAATTTCTATTTATGAAGATGTTATAATCAAGTATCCAAACATCTCCATATTATGACTTGTACTTTTTAAAGTGTGACAAAACTCTAGAATCAAGAAGTTTACAAATGTAATAGTGGTAAGAAGTCTACTTCAATAATAGGTGATAATATTTCCAGATGGAAAGCCAAATACTTTATTAATTAAATTAACTCTGCAGTAACATTAAATCTGAAGATTGATTAAAGATGCAACAAGGAAACATTGAAGAATGTTAGACCAAATTCTACCATTCTTTTCCCTTCTGCCCTCTTTTGGTTAAATACATTTAATTTTGAACAATGTTTGCCTTCCAAACAAAATATGTATATTCCTTGTGTTTGGCTGATTTTCAATTCATGGCTTAAACATTCCCAAAGCAACTGCTTTAATTTGATTCTCAATAGGACCTATGATGCCATTTTGTCTGCATTTCATCCCAATGCAAAATGACAGATTTATTATTAACCTTGCTGATGTCATCCTCTTACTTCAGGTAGCCAACATACAGTGATGTATGAATACACCAAAACATGCAGTAATACTTGAGTATACTAACTCCTTCCCCTTTTCTTTCAGATATCTTATATAAAAGAGAACATGGGAAGGAAATAGATTCTACCACAGTGCTAAATTTACTTTAATTAGCTGAAGTTTTCCAGAGATTTTAAGAATAAGATATTTTAGTATTTTTCTATAAATGAAAAGTGTAAGATGGGATATCGGTGCTTACACAAGCTTAAGTGATAAGGGAATGCTTTTAATGCCTTTTATTACCTGATATCAGAATTACTCCTATTATTTTGTCCTATTTTTTTTGGGTTCTACATAGCAGAAATCAAAGGACATTGTCACATTCAAGCCATCTGTTCTGCTGGGCATTGTACAAAAAAGGGATATCCATTAGAAGGAAGGAAACTCATGTCCATGAGGAAGGAGAATGATTTTCCTTGGCATGATCTATTTCCCTGTGATTCACAAGCAGTACAATCTGCTAGAGCTTGTGCAGGAATGCATTGTTCTACCTACAAACTCCATTTGTTTTTAACAGTGCCTGAGTAGAGGATGCTTGCAATGAATTGTGCCAGACATACTTGAGAATTTGTTCATACATTACAAAATGCATAAGCACACAATCGTGCCTACCATCCCTGTCCTATTGTCCCCGATTAATAGTTCCTATTTTTTATATTTAAACTTATGTTTATTCTTATTTCTAATTGTATTGTAAGCTTTTGACAAAATAAATAAAATAAAAATAAATAAAATGGTTAGAATTGAAGTTTCAGTGACTCACACCATATAATTCTTACATACCACAACTAGCACTTCTCCATTTGTGTACGATACATGAATTTCAAATGTAGATATAATTTGCACAAGGAAAATTCCCCAAAATTTCCTTTCATATTGAAGAAAAAAAAGCATAATCATCCACATACATGTTCTTGCCACTATTATATATTATGAAACAACTATAATGAATGGAATATATTATTGATCCAATTTAATAAAGATGCTTTCTGAAATGTGTAACAAAATATTAGATTTTAATGTTACCATTTTTGATATATTTCTTTCATGAAGAACAAAACTGTTCTTCTGCAGTTTTGCAAAACTGCAGCAGTTTTGCACCATTATTTTGCTTTTTAAAACTCTTGCTTTTTTCCAGCAATATCATGATTAAATTCCTTGAGTTGTTCAAAGGTTGAAAGAAGGTTTTTTTTTGGCTCCCAAAAGCCTGCCATCTCCAAAATAGCCTGCTAATATTGTTATAGTATCATTGTAATACAATAATTGCTCAATTTTGCCCATAAGCATCTCACAATTCTTTATGTGAGAATGCAACAAACTGAAAGCCCTGTAAAGGATGAATAAAATGCTTTATATTTTGGAAGAAATGGTTACTGTGCAGATAGGTTCAGATAGATTGAAAGATTATGAGTTTGAAGTGAGATCCTCAAAGGGATCTTGGCTTCTCACGACATTTCGCTATCCTCTTTTCAGCTTCTGCCAATGTTCAGGAAGTAGGTTAAAATTAACTGTAGTGATTTGAAGGATGATTTTACAAAGATAGGCTTCAGTAGTAAAATAGATCTCATCTTATGAAAAAAAAATATATTTTTTAGAAAGCATGTTGTTTTTATTCTGTACACATACACTTCTCACTTTATACCCTTGTCAAAGGCCCCATACAGCCACTGACAAACTCCACAAACTGAACATGTGTCATGGTGAAAATGTTGTGTAGCCCTCCAGTTTATGAATGAATTTTCAGTTTCCTGTCTTCTGTTTTATGCACTAGTAAGTCAATATTAAAGGTTTCCCAAGACAGTTTAATTTGGAAAAGTGTTGTTTGTTTAAATTTTAAGTAGTGAGGACAACTTCAACAAACATACTATTATTATCTATTCAAATCAAAAATTGGCAAACCATAGTTCCTAGAACCTGAATGGCTTGTGATTAATTCAAATTTGGAAGCAGATGTTATCAGCTGCCTTTTATGGTGTGCAAATGATAATACATGAAACAGAGAATAAGTGAGTTCAAAATTTATGCACCCCGAGTTTTAGCTACAGATTCCCTATTTGATAAGTAGACAAACATGCATGTAAGCAATGCAGTGGAAGATTTTGACAAGTACTTTCAAAAACAACAACAAAACAACCCCACTCCAAAATGAATTGCCAATACTTCTTCCTGGCTTTCTCGATCCTTCTGAAATTTTAGGAGAACAGGTAGAAAAATCCATTCTCAACAATGAGAAGAAAAGGAGTTGTGCAAATTAGTAATAATAGATGGTTTTTCTAAAGCTTACAAGGAAAAACGGGAGGAAAGCAAAAAAATCTTATGTATTGGAAGATTCCCATTTTGTGCATTCTTTTCAACTACTTAGTGTAAGCTGAAAGATCACAAAAAGGCTGAAAGATGACAAAATTCTTGACTGCAATACGAAGTTAAAGATATTGTAATGGATATTTTATGCAAGTTAGTATTTAATAGCCTGTTTCTCTTTATTTAAAGCAATATTATCAAGTGGATTGAAAACAGTCATCCTCTATTAAAACCATTACCTGTTATAAGGAGTAGAAAAAGTTGCTAAGACAATGTCCCGGCCATTAACATGCGTGACATCAGTAACTGCCTGCAGTATGTTGAAATAGAAATGCGAATCACCAGGTACTGAACAGTTCAATCGTGCCTTCAGGAAGGAAGTCCACTGCTTTTCTAGCACTCGTTGAGATCCACCCATATCATTCTTGCAAACTCGAGCTACTCTGGGGAAAACTACCTGCAATGCGGAAAGGGGAGTAAAGAATCTGTAATATATTTTTACTAGAATTTTTCCTTTTCCTTTTTAAAAAAATGCAGAATTGGCAGAACTGGGTGCTTAATTGGATCTCCAGTTTCCTATAATCTGTGACAAATAACAAACAGAACAAAATTCAGCTTTGGAACTGTGTGCTATGAAAGATAAGCTTCTGACATTTCACATCCAGCCATAAATCCTTCAGGAGATTCATTCTCAGCCCATGTAAAACTCATTTCTATGCAGGCCACTCAGCTTTCTCTTCCTATAAACAAAAGGACATTCTGTATTTGCAATCCATGTGGCCCATACTGGCAGCCAGAGTCCCATATTCCCAACATATTTTATTTAAAAAAATATGGAAGACTCATCAAGCTTTTATTCATGCATTTTCCTTTTTAACCTTGTAAGCCTTTTATTGTGGAAATATTCCTTAAAAGGTCTTTTCAGTAAAGGCTTTCATTGTGCTTTATTACATGGCAAGACTGAAATTTCTCCTCATTTACTTCTGCTGTTCATAGGAAGGTCTTTCAAATGCAGCTGCTCCCTTGCTTTAAAGTCAGTCTTGTTGTGGATTATTTGGAGCCCTTGAATTAAATCAATGTGCCACATGTTTTCCAGTTTAATGGCGGTACTTAAAAAAAAAAAAGCTTTATTGTCATTCCTAGCCAAAATATTTTATATTAAATTTTCCCTAATCTGGTGCCCTTCAGATTCGTAGAACTCCCACTATCCCTAAGCCATCATAAGAAAGGTGTTTTATATCAAGATAATACCATGCCTCATTCCTACCAAAATTTGGCATGAACAGCAGAATCTTTCTCACAGCAGTGACCTTGTTATTGTGATTTATAGCTCTCATTTCAAGGTTATTCTCCGTACCTTCCCCATACTGTGATATTCCACTGCAATTTCCCGAAAGAAGAAGTAGATATAGTTACCATAATCTACCGCATGAACAAAATATGGTTCTGAAATAAAAAAAAAACATGTGCTCATAAATATAAACATTCCATATAAGAGTAAAATCAATATAATCTGGGTTGAATATTTTTCATCTGCTTTTGTAGGACATATTTATTTTACCATAGCGTGATTAGAAATCAACAGTGACCATAGCACACACAGACACACCCAGCAGTGAAAACGAGGTTGACTTCTGACTTCCCCCCAACTTCTCCATTGACTTTCCTTGTAGAAAGCTAGCAGGGAGCACTGCAAATGACAATGACCTGTCAGATGACAGCAGCAGTGAAATGGCGAAGTTGCACCAAAATAGCTGCAACTTTGCCAAATTTCAATGCTGTGAAAGCCATAGATCTCAAATTTTGGATGCATTCTGTAAATTAACCCATTTGAGGAACATTGTTTCTAAAATTGTTACCCAATGGTGCACTGTTTCACCCAATTGAAAGTTGCTAACAATCAGATACAAGGGTTTTAGTTGTATACGGATTCAAAAACTTCAAAATGCTACAATGGTACCGCCCCAGGCGCCTGATGGACCCAGATAGGTTCCTGATGGAGCTTGGGCCGTTTCCCGAGACTCATACACACGACTCGATCGAGGGCTTAGTGGCTACCTGGGATAGGGTGGCGGCTGAGGTCCTTGACCGGGTCATGCCCTTGCGGCCTCTGACTCGGTGCCGATCCCAAGTGGCTCCTTGGTTTTCCGAGGAGCTGAGGGAGATGAAGTGCCGGAAAAGACGCCTAGAGAGTAGTTGGAGGGCCAGCCGCTCTGGATCTGACCGAACACTATTACAATCCTCTATTAAGGCGTATTTAGTGGCGATAAGGACGGCGAGGCGGTCTTACTTCTCCACCCTTATTGTGTCCGTGGAAAATCGCCCGGCCGCCCTGTTTAGGGTGACCCGCTCCCTTTTGGAGGTGGAGGCGTGGGAGGATCCCTTGCAGGGACGGGCCGAGGATTTTTCTAGGTTTCTGCAGGACAAAATCACTCAGATCCAGGATGAGTTGGACTCTGACTGGGCATCTCCGGATTGGGGGGTTGGGGTGGATTTCGGGGAGGTCATTTGGGATGAGTTCGATCCTGTTACTCTGGAGGACGTGGACAGGATACTGGGGGGGCTTAATGCCACCACTTGTTTATTGGACCCCTGCCCCTCCTCGCTGGTCTTGGCCACTCGGGAGGTGACATGAGGCTGGTTCCAAAGGATTATTAACGCTTCCTTGAGAGAGGGGCTTTTACCCGCTGCCTTGAAAGAGGTGGTGGTGTGGCCCCTCCTCAAGAAACCATCCCTGGATCCAGCATTATTGTCGAATTATCGTCCGGTCTCCAACCTTCGCTTTGTGGCGAAGGTTGTTGAGAGTGTGGTGGCACGTCAGCTCCCTCAGTACCTGGATGAAGCGGTATATCTAGACCCCCTCCAATCAGGTTTCAGGCCCGGGCACAGGGTTGGCCTCCTCGGGGTTCCGCCGCCTGGTCATTGCCAGTTGGTGGCCCCGAAGGTGCGGGCCTTTTCTGCGGGGGCTCCCTCCCTTTGGAACAATTTGCCCCCAGAGATACGGGCCATTACCAACATTCAGACCTTCCGGCACGCAGTAAAGACCTTGTTTTTTTAACAGGCCAGCCTGGCCCAGTAACGATTTTTGAGGTTTTTTAAATTTGGTATTTTAAATTTTTTATTAGTTTTATATTCGCTAATTGTATATTCGGCCTCTAATTGAATTGTTTTAATTTGTTTTTAATTGTATATACTGTTTCTGTTTTTAGTTGGCTGTACACCACCCCGAGTCCCTTTTTTTGGGAGAGGGGGCGTTATAAAAAATAAATAAATAAATAAATTGTTTAGGTATCCTTAATAAGTACTGTCTGTAATAAAGCAATCGATATTGTATTCAAATGTTGCAGGGTAGAGCAGAGGAGTTTTCCCGATTTCTGCATGATAAAATCGCTCAGATTCGGGAAGGGCTCGACTCCAATTGGGTGGTCCCGGGGGAGGTGTCCGGGGCAGGTCTTGAGAGTGTTATCTGGGGGGAGTTCGATCCTGTGACCGCTGAGGGTGTGGACAGGTTGCTGGGGGGTCTGAATGCCACCACCTGTTTATTGGACCCGTGTCCTTCCTGGTTGGTTTCGGCCGCCAGGGAGACGACACGAGGCTGGCTCCAGGGGATTGTCAACGCTTCTTTGAGAGAGGGGGTGCTCCCTACCGCCTTGAAGGCGGCGGTGGTGCGCCCCCTCCTCAAGAAGCCTTCCCTGGACCCAGCTATTTTAAACAACTATCGTCCAGTCTCCAACCTTCCCTTCGTGGCGAAGGTTGTTGAGAGTGTGGTGGCACGTCAGCTCCCCCAGTACCTGGAGGAAGCAACTTACCTCGATCCGTTCCAATCGGGCTTCAGGCCTGGACATGGCACTGAGACGGCATTGGTCGCGTTGGTTGATGATCTCTGGAGGGCTCGTGACAGAGGGTTCTCCTCTGTCCTGGTCCTATTAGATCTCTCGGCGGCTTTCGATACTATCGACCATAGTATCCTATTGCGACGGTTGGAGGGGTTGGGGATTGGTGGAACCGTCTTCCGATGGTTCTCCTCCTTCCTCTCTGACCGTTCGCAATTCGTGTTGGCGGGGGGGGAGAGGTCCACCTCTAGGCCCCTGGTTTGTGGGGTGCCTCAGGGGTCGGTCCTTTCTCCCCTCCTGTTCAACATTTACATGAAGCCGCTGGGCGAGATCATCCGTGGTCTTGGAGTGAGGTGTCATCTGTATGCAGATGACACCCAGCTGTATATCTCCACTCCGGACCACCCCAACGATGCTGTGGGGACTATGTCTAGGTGCCTGGAGGCCGTGCGGGACTGGATGGGCGGGAACAGGCTTCGGCTCAACCCATCCAAGACCGAGTGGCTGTGGTTTCCGGCGCCCCGATATAGCCAGCTGACACCTTCGCTGGCTATTGGGGGGGAAGTTCTGCCCCCCACAGAGAGGGCTCGCAATCTGGGAGTCCTCCTGGATGTACGGCTGTCGCTCGAACATCACATCGCGGCCGTCTCCAGGGGGGCGTTTCATCAGATCCGTCGGATCTACCGGTTGCGGCCCTTCCTGGATCGGGACGCCTTGCGCACGGTCACTCAGGCCCTTGTCACCTCTCGCCTGGACTATTGTAATGCCCTCTACATGGGGCTCCCTGCGGGGAGCATCCGGAGACTCCAGTTGGTGCAAAATGCAGCCGCGAGGGTGATTATGGGGGCGTCGCGTAGCGCCCATGTGACGCCTCTCCTGCGCGAGCTGCATTGGTTGCCGATGGCTCTCCGGGTTCGCTTTAAGGTTCTAGTTTTGACCTTTAGGGCGACTCATGGCATGGGACCAGGTTACCTTCAGGACCGCATTCTACCAACGTTCTCCAACAGGCCGGTGCGTTCCCACAGGGAGGGTCTGCTCCGGGTGCCGTCGGCCGCTATGTGTCGTCTGGCGGCGCCAAGGGGTAGGGCCTTCTCTGTGGGTGCCCCCGCCCTCTGGAATACTCTGCCACCGGAACTTCGTACCGGCACGGACCTGAGGGCCTTCAGGCGCGCGTTAAAGACCTGGCTCTTTGAGCAGGCCGGCCTGGGCTGAGATAATGATTTTAAATTTGATCTCCTTTTTAATTTTAAATTGGGTTTTAAGGGTGGGGGGGGGTTTCTTAATTTTAGTCTGCAGCTAATTCTAATATTTAATTACTTTTTAACTTTTGTATTTGTGGGGTTTTTAGACGAGCTGTTCACCGCCCTGAGTCCCTTGGGAGAAGGGCGGTATATAAATGTAATTAATAAATAAATAAATAATAAATAAATGTAATTCTAATTTTGGCAGTGGATGTGTGACCAAATTAGTCACCTTTTTGATGTATAAACCGGGGGGGGGGGGGGGGAGAGACAGAGGCAGAGACAGAGACAAGAGACAGAGAGAGACAGAGATGTACATGGTGCTGAAATGCTTGTATGATCTGAGACCAACAACTCATACACAGCTTCTTTCAAGTTAATAGAAATAACTACAGGGAGTTCTACTGATGAGATGAACAACTAGTGTCATATTCATGGGCAAGCATTTAGTTCAAGAGAGTCTTTTCTGGGGTTGGGATTGGGAATAAAGCAAGTGAATCTCTGTATTGGAGGAAAGAGAGGACACTTATTATTGTCTAACCTTCAGAATAACTGCACAGTCCAGAATGAAGACTACAAAAGACTTAGATACACTGTCTTCACAAATTATTAACATAAATATGATTAAAATAAAATATGAAATATTTTGAGGTCTAGTAGAATATGGAGACACACAGAGATAGAAACTGGGATCTTGATGAGGATTTTGAAAAGAATTCACAAGACTATACATATTTTCAACTCTTATGTATTTAAAGAGATTAGAAATATGTGAATAATGTTTAATATCCATAAATCATACTAAAATAAACTGGAAAACACCATCCATAATGTATCTGGGGGTCAAATATTTGCATTTCCAATGGAATCTTTTCTTTATTCTTGTCCCCAGTGACCTGTCCTTCAATTATATATATTTTACCTTTTACCTGTTTGGGAGAAAAATAATTCTTAACTCAGAGGGCAAAATAAATGATGTAAGCCCATAAATCAGAGATACAACTATTTCATATACATAATTTACTCAAAAAATGGAACTCCAATTCTCTTTATTTGCAGACATAGGACTATTCTTATAAAAGATATTTACCATGTTTACAAACTGAAGTAATAAAAACATGTCTATAAAAATGAAACAATTTTGAAGAAAAAATGGAAATAATATCATTTACAAACTGTGGCCTTTCTCTCCCTCTCTCTCTCTTTTGCATTTTTGTCTATAAACAAAAGTCCCCCTTTCTCACAACAACATAATGCTGTGTAGCATTCATTCATAATGCCATTGGAAAAGAATGAATGACAACTTTTTTAAACAATGTGGCTATTGAGAACATACAAATTGCCTAATTCAGCAGCACTCATTCATTATTTCTTGACAATAAAATGGAGATTCTGATTTTCTATTTTTTAGTGGTATATCTCAACACTGTGGAACAAATCTTCCATACTTCATAAAGCCTAGATTCCCTAGTGCCCTATCAGAGGGAAAAGCTGATGGTGCCATCACTGTTCTAAAATAACTCTTTGCCCTCAATCTTTGATAAAATATCTAGCCTTTAAAAAATTAATTGGCCACCTACTGGTTTTATATGTTTGTTCGTTCGTTATAAAAATAAACTTTTATAAAAAAAATTAATTGGATGCTATCCAGGGCTGGGATGCTACCGGTTCAGCCCAGTTCTATAGAACTGGTAGGTCCAAAGAGCAGCTGACATCAAACTGGTTCTCTTTGAAGATCTTCTTTTCTTCGGTTGGGCCCACTACCTGGGCTTTCATGCTGTCCTTTATTCTTAGTTGCTTCAAGCGGCACAGATGAGTGCCTTGCAACAGCAGGAGATGGTGATTGCTTGCAGGAGAAGTTGTTTTGCAAGTACTGTTCACACGCACACAGCGCACATTTAGCATGCAAAGCGCACATTTGCCAAACCAGTTGTTATGCTGGTAGGATCCTACCCCTGATGCTATATACTTGGTGGCTCTTGTGATTTTGTATGAATACCTAGCAACTAAAAAAATAGTGGAACAAATGTACTGTAGAAGAAAGGGCAATTTAGTACCTCTACCTAACAGAATGCATTTCTGAAACAAAGTATGGTTTCTTTGTGCTTTAAACATCTGTTCTTTGAACAATCACTAAAGGGCGAGATTTTGAAGAAGCACAGCAAAAGTAAGTAAAATAAGACAAGGTCTACAGAGAATCCAACAACGTAATCCAAAATGTCCCTTTCTTCCTGTAGCCTTTTATTTACCTTTCAACCATTTTGAATCATGTTTGACTGTCCGCAGCGTTGGGCTGTCTCCAAGGCTCCGGTAAATGACAGCATCTATTGCAAGGAAGTCTGTCACAGTAGCAGAATACAGCTTTCCCTCTTTTAGGTGGAATTGGAAATCAGGGATAGGGAAGAAGAAAAAAAGAACAACATAGTTGTATCTGCTAGTTAATCATGGAAACAGCCTATCCAAGGGGTCTTAAGGCATGAAAACTGTTGTGTTAGGGTAATGAGCCATTTGAATAAAAAGTCCTTCTCCCTCTCAGCACTCAAAAAGAAGGCAGACCCTGAAGAGGCATCTCCCTGGACAAAAAGATCTTCCTTGGACTATATCCCACTTCAGACTGCACATATCATATGCCTGATCTAATCATAATAATATATCAAGATCCTAGCAGTACAATTAGATAACTTTAAAAGACTTAACACTCTTGTATCCTTCCCCTTCACACCTACGTCTTAATTCAGTTATGGAGAAAGCAACTAATGTTAATAATTCTTAACAGGAAAAACTACGCATTTGAAAAGAAAATGAATATAATACAGTGAATCTATTTGTAACTATGTTCTTACCTTAATTATTATTTTTAATTAAGAAGAAGGAATGCTCCATGGTGAGTTATGAAGCCTGTAGGGTCCCAGCATATACATATGCCAGAGATGTTTACTGCTTCTCTATCTCTGGTTATTTCTTTAGCTGTACCTACATTTATTTTATTTATTTTATTAGTTTTGTTTTCTTCCCATCTTGCCTCAAGGTAACTATGGGCAGCTTACAACATTAAAGCCAATAAAATCAAAATAAATATTTCTAATAGCAGTAAAAATTACAAAGATGAGGAGGAAGGAAGTAGAATACATATGGGGGTGGGGTCTTCTCTTAATCTGTCAACTACCTTCAGCGTGATACACCCCTGTTGGGGCTCCAAATCAACTGGTAGAACCAGGTCTTCAAATCTTTAAGAAATATCTAGAAGGGTAGGAGAAGGAAAGTGGGAAGGAAGGATGGTTCCCCTCACCCCCAAAATTAAGCTGTTCTTTTTGCTAATTCACCTATTTCACTTGGGAACTTTTAAAACCAAAACTAATTTTCAGGATTTGAACCTAGTACTTATAAGCAGATAAAGAATGATTTGCTTTACTGTGCTCTAAAAACTCGATTACTTAAACTTCTGTTCTGGAGTCCATCTATATCTGCTCCATAGAGTGTCATCTTCTTCTCCTCCACTCTTTATTATATAGACAGCAACGTTGTGCGCTGGCTTTTTTATTTTGGTGATGTCCAAGGATGTTGAATCAAAAATCTCATCATCCTAAACAGGATGATCACTGCTCCAATAGGTGGTCCAATATGTTTGTGCCAGATTGAAGAAGGCTTTATGAGCAATAAGTAAATCAAGTTATCAAGATTGGGAGTATAATGGAAATAGATTCAAGTTTCCACTTTAACATTTTTGTGGCTTAATATATTTTTATAGTCAAGTGCAGCAGCAATGGCTATCTTTATTGGTATGTGAGAAAGACCTTGGGAAACAGAGCAAAGAGATGCTGCTTAGGTAACAGTCAAATAAGAGAGTCCATAGCTGCTTTAATGGATGGAGAAAGAAACCCAGAAGAGACTGTTTCTCAGTTCTCAGGATGTAAAAGAGATTGTGGGAGATCTGCACTTTTAGATTTACCAGATTCTGTTAATGGACTTTTATAATAATGTAGAATTCATTTATCTGTTTCCTGTCTGGTCTACTGGTAAAGCTGACATCAGTATTGAAAGACTGGAAGTACAATCTCCTTTACAGCCCAAGAAACTAGGGAGGATCCCTTCTGAACTTCTTGCCCAGCCCACTATTCAACTGCAGGTTATTCTTTCTCTTTATCTGATTGCTCCCCAGGCTGTATGTCTTCATTCCCTGTCCCAAGGTCTTTCCCATATCCTGTTACACTACAATAGAGCAAGACTTTGTAAAAAAAAAAAATAGTCTGAAGAATTATTCAAAGTAATTTCCATAATATTGCTGAATATTTTATAGATATTTTGACATGGGATTGTAAGGGTTAGTGCTAACAGAATTTCAGTAATGAAACAATTTAATCTAAAATCTATAAAGAACAAAATTCTAAAATACCATTCTATAATCAATGGCCCAAATTAACCCCACTAACACACACTCATATTTTTAAACCACTGCAAAAATAATTAAGAGTTAATTGCATTTCTTTAAATGCATAATACATCATGATTAAATCCACAGTTGCCTCTTCAGTCTCCTCTCTTGCCTCAGCTGGTAACAAAACATCAAGAAGCCTAATCTCACCAGGTTTCTCCTTTTTTCTCCTTTCTATTTTATCCAGGGAAGAGTAGAAGCCACATATAATAGCTTGTTATCCTAACAGCTGAGATAAAATATTGTACCTTATGAAATAATTTTCTGCCTACTCTAATTCAAAGTTACTTTACCACTATAAGTATACAACAGAAAATGAATTTATTTTCCAAAGTGAGAATCCCATGTTTATTTGTTTGACTATTAGCTAATTAGTTTAAGCCATGTGATACCCAATAAATAGATAATTCCACTCCCTGCTGCCCATAAACATATCTCAGGAAGGAGCGATAATTGTACTCTCTAAGCACCTCATTATAAAAGAGTATATTTTTATCCTTTTATGTTACCTGCAAACAGTGCAACATTGGCATGCTTTGCATCATAAGGACATCTAGCCATTCCACTGAATTCATCTCCCAGAAATTCCAAAGTATCCATCTGAAAAACAAAATAGCATATTTCTTTACCAACTAATAGGACTGGCAGGGAACTTGCATGATAATTTTTTGAAGAGTTCTTTGTATCAGAGAAGCCACCTAAATGGCTTTATCTAACTGACCTTGGCTATTTCAAGAAGTTAAGCCGGGTTACAGTTAGTTATTACTTGGGTGTGAGATCAGGGAGTAATTTCAAGCCTGTTGGCTAGATTGGGAAGTTGAAAAAAGGTGGCTAAGAAAATTACATGGATGTATCCATGAAGTTATAAACAAATCAGCATGAAGGAGACTTGCTCTTTACCTATGCTGTGTAAGACCATTTTAAAGCTACAGCAATAAACTGTACAAACATTGAGAAAATGTTCATAGATTAGAAGTTATAGCTTCAATTTCTTGGTCAAATAACCTAGGTCCTACCAAGATAATTGGTGCTAAAGCAGCATTTGCCACTCTGAGTGCAGTCTTTGCCTAAGCCCAGGACCAAAAATATATCCAAATAATTAGAGGTACCCACTGTATCTTTTGCTAGGCTATAGATTTTGCCACCGAGGCTCAATCATTTCAAAGGCTGTTTGGATTCCAGTAAACATAATACTAGAAGATTAGTTTGTTTCACCTCAGTGTGGTCAAGGGGATATTGGCTGTTTTGTCATCCTCTGCTTTTGTTTCCCTCATATGCACTTTTCTAATTTGGAAAGGGGAGCTGTAACCCATCTGAAGTACTACTCATACTACTAGTAATATTAGAATTTGGGTTTCTGTCAGTAGTGTGTGGGTGTCCCCTCAAATCTAAGGGTGATTAAAAACCGCCTCTATGCAAGGCTCACAAATGTGAAACAGAACAAACTAACAAAGCTCAGATAATCTATCCCATCAGACATACTTAAATTAATCAAGGAGAAACAAACCTAGGCATCATGCTGCCTCTGTTTCTATCTACTTTTCATTGCAATCGCACATATGTCTGGGAATAAATACCCTGTGGTGTCCTGAATTGAGAAGATTGATGAGCACCACTTTAGCATCTTCTTGCACTAGCTTGTTGGAGTAAAGCTACAAGGAGTAAAGACACTGGGTGAACATTCTCCTAGGAACATTTTTCAAATTAATTTTGCTACTGAATTATAAGTAAGGCTGAGCAAATGCGATTATGACAAATTATCAAGTTCTCATATGATGGTAGGAGAGGCCTGTTCATCTCTAACATGCAGGACTTATGATCCAAAACAACAGCCCACCTTTTTATGGTTCTCAATCACTGAGTGTCCAACTTTCTTCTTTTTATTCCCCCATATAATTTTCGTGTTTTTTAAAAAATTCTCTCATAAAAACTTCAGAATTGACTTGAACTAGTATCATGTGTAAATTGTTCCTCTTCTGTCAATAATTAATCTGTGAAGTACTTAAAAATCTCAGCTTTAAATGCAGTCCCTGGGAAAGTAATATTCTACTGAGCTGCAATAATTATAAAAATAAGCAGCTCAATGCAAAGCAGGTTTACAGTGGAAACCACAGGGAAAAGTACAAAGCCTACAGGCTTTAAGATTCAAGTGTGTTATGATTACTCAGTGGTGACTTTTGCTTTTTATCAGTTCAGATCTACCTAGCAAATTCAATTTACTTCAACAGAGTAAAGTAAGATAAGGAATTTGAAAAAAACTAGTGTGGATAATAAGGCATCTAAGCATCATTAGTCTCATCCAATCAATTGTCAATCCCATGGGTTGAGAGACCTCTTGCAGGCATTGGATTATTTGTCATCATTTGTTTCCTGCCATGCATCTTCTCTTTCTAAACTTTCTAAATGGAATCATTTATGTCTTCCTTAGAAAGAAAACATATTGAAAGGAAAGGTAGAGGGAAAAGAGCTTTGTGTAGCGCATTACATTCTAGGCCCATCTGTGTATTTACATAGGCTTTTGAGACATGATGGAATTGCCAAGGTTTGCAGATCAAATGTTTTAATATATTAGCTTAGATATTTCATTGGCCTTCTAAAACCTCAATGTATTTACCGGCAAAAACTGTCTGACAGCACAGCAGTAGGTGAAAAATTCAGCATAGTTCTATTTATAAGAAATGAAATATTTACAAAAATAATGAAAAGTCTGTTAATATCCTTTACATTATCGTACCATCTCCATCCTAAAAGAAAATAGAAAATAACAGTTTTTCCAATAGAAACATGGAAATTTTGCCAAACACCTGGGCTGACCACAATCCAATTAAAGTGATTTGGAGAGGAAAGAAAAAGACAGGTAGATGGACTTTTAATAAGAGTATCCTGAGAGACAAAGAATATATTCAAATGATAAATAAGAAACTGGAAGTATTTCTAGAAATTAATATGAATGAACACGCAATGATTCAAAACTTAAGGGACACAACAAAGGCATATGTGAGGGGTCTGACAATAGTATTTGTAGCAAAAAAGAATAGAGATAGGGAAAACCAACAGATTGCGAGACAAGAGAAATTGGTAAAAATCGGAAATTAAATTGCAAAAAGATCCGGGTAATGAATCAATTAAAGAAGAATTAAATTTGACTAAACACGAAATAAACGTAAGCCTCTAAGAAGAAATGGTTAGAAAATTAAAATTAGTTAAACAACATTACTTTGAGAATGCAAACAAGCCCGGGAGATGTCTCTCCCACAAACTAAAAATAGGGCAGGAGAAAAGAATTATAATAGCCCTATAGGATGAGAATGGAATATTGTGTTCACAATCAGATCAAAAGAAAACAATAGCTCAATTTTTTTTTGCTAATTTATACAAAAAAGAAGAAATTTTAGAGGAGAATATCACACAATATTTTGAGGGCAAAGAATTACCCATCATATCGGAAACAGCTCGACAGATACTAAATGATAAAATAAACTTAAAAGAGGTAAAATTGCAAGACAGAAAACCAATAAAGCCCCTTTAAAAAGAATATAAATAATTCTTCCCCAAACCCCAAAATCTTTAACCTTAGACTGTCTACTATTGACCTCACACCTTTCCTAAGAAGTCTGTAGGAGGCGTGCATAAGCGCACCAACGTGCCTACTGTCCCTGTCCTATTGTTTCTTTTATTTTTCTTATATGTACCCATTTCATGTATTCATAACTATGTATATACTTATACCTATTATCTTGTAAGCGACTGACAAATCAAATAAATAAATAAAAATATACTAGGCGATCAGCTGGTGAAATATATGATGAGGCCCTGAATTGTGCCAAAATACTTCAAACATGGATGGAAGCTCTGATATTCCTCATTCCCAAAGAACAAACAGATCTTCACCAAATTATAAATTACAGACCTATCTCACTCCTGAATGTAGATTATAAACTTTTAGCACTAATAATTGCAGATAGATTTACTAAAAAGCAAAATGAGGAACTGACAAAAGAATTAGTGATTCAGACAGCGAAAAAAGTAAAATATTTAGGAATTTGGCTTACAGCGAAATGCTCCACAGTAAAGGCTGATAATTATGACAAGTTGATAGACCAGATACAGAAAGATCTAAATAGATGGGTAAATTTACAGCTTTCTTGGATGGGAAGGATAGCTACCATTAAAACAAATGTACTACCAAAATTGTTGTATCTCTTTCAAACCATGCCAGTCAAACTAGGGAAAAAATTGTTCAAAGACCTGAACAAAAGAATTAGTAAATTTATTTGGCAGAAGAAAAAAGACAGAGTAAAATACAAATTAACGCAAGACAGCAGAAGTAAGGGAGGATTGGTGCTCCCAGACTTTGAGTTATACTATCAAGCCACAGCGAGTACCTGGATCAAAGATTGGATTAACCTGGAGGACAAAAGAATATTGACAATAGAAGGCTTTGATTTACAGATTGGCTGACACACGTTTCTTGGGATGGAAAAAATAAAACTCATAGCTACTTTCAAAGACACTGGATAAGAGATGCTTAGTTATATATATATAACTAAGAATTAAAATAAACCATTATGTGAAAATACCTCTCTGGCTATCTCCAATGGAGGCACTAGTATATCCCAATGTTATGGATTTGAACAAAACAATAAAATATAAAGAATTAATAACAGATGAAGGCAACTTGAAAACACAGATACAATTAAAAACACAGGGAATTGAAATTGGGTGGTGGCTGTACATTCAAATTCAAACAAAACACAAAAAAGACAAGGAACAATTTGGATTTTATAACACAAATCAGGAATTAGACAAAATTTTACAAGAAAGTGAAAAAAGATGATTACCAAAATGTAATGCTTAATGCTTACTGGAATTTAAAATGGAAGAGGAAACAGTTAAGGAGAGCATGATAACATGGGCCAAAAATTGTGGCCACAATATTGAATTAGAACAATGGGAACGAATTTGGCAAACTAATTATAATTAATGTTATCAGTCTCATATAAAGAAAATATTTATAAAATGTTCTATCACTGGTACCTCCCACCAGCAAGACTTGCCAGGATGTTCCCTAATATGTCACCCAATGTTGGAAATGTAACTTTAGCCAGGAAACATATTTTCACATGTGACGGACATATCCTAAAGCCCGAAAGTACTGGTCTAAGATACAAACATGGGTAGAAGAGATGACAAAACTAAAGATTAAATTCAACCCAGAGACCCTTTTACTCGGAATGACAGAACCAATATGCAGCAAAAAACACCAGCATCTGATATCACACATCATCACAGCAGCGAGGATAGTCTTTGCCCCAAACTGGAAATCAACAATGATACCCACGGTCCTAGCAATAACTAATAAAACCCACCAATGCGCAGAAATGGTTAGACTAACCATGTTACTAAAAAACAACGAAGAGGGGGAGTTTTTTTTACAATTTGGAATATATGGTACAAATGGTTGTATAAAAAGGAAGTAAAGATGTCTAGTGAAATTGTTAAAGAAACAACAAGGGAAAATGGAAATAAGGATAAATGTATATATATAGCTATGTATATATGTAAAGAAATATAATTAAATAAATATTGTATTATAAATGTAATAACATAAATAAGTAAGGATTTAGGAAACAAATTATAGATTTATTTGTAGCAAATGACTTTAATTGTCACTAACAGAAATGTACACAGCTATGAAAACGTTGCAAAAATGTGAGAACATATTTCTCTTTTTAAAAATATTTTTTTTGAAACTTTCAATAAACATTATTAAAAAAAAGAAAATAACATTTTTTTCCACTGGGAACTGCTTGAAATTTGTTAGTACTAAAATAGTTTCCTGAACTAAATGTGCAAAATATTCTGAACTTGAAACATTTAGTCATCAAGTTAACTATTCAGAACTTGAAAAAAAATAGAACAGTATTACATATTCAATACTATTATTTTCTTAACTTCAAAAAAATTGACCAAAGAAGGAATGGAAGGAAGGTATATCTATATCTGTATTGTATCTATATTTTTACATAGCAAACAGCGGAAATAAAAATAAAATCAGTCAGGTTTCTGCCAAAGTACTAGACATTTTTTTTTTTAAAAATAATCTTTTTGACCCATTTTTCTAGAGAATGAATGGTAAGTAGCATTCAGGATGGACTACCACTCACCTAAATTTCTAACCTTAGGACAAAAAATAAATTTCCACTGTTTCCTATAGGCAAATAGTAAAAATATTTCAAACTTTATATTAGTGGAATACTACCAATTCAATATGCTCAAACATCGTGTTTTGAGTTAGGATCCAAGTACTTCCCTTTCCATTCTCTTTAAGTTACCAATGTAAAAACAAAGCAGAACCCCCTAAGCACCCACATACTCTCACATAGAAGAAAGAGACTTCAATATATACCCTTAAGAGGAACCATTTGCTAAAAGAAAACAGAAGGAATAATTTTTATGGGTCCACAATAAGCTAGACGGAGCCAGCTTTCCCCCCTTGAGGTGAATGTGTAGTGGCTGATTATTACAGTATTCAGTTCTTTTGACAATCAGCTTAGATTCTAATTCCAAGTTTACCCAATATACATTTTTGAGAGGACACAGGAGAAAATGGAAAATCACTTCTAGGAATACCCTTCATGTTTCCCCCCAGGAGTTTAGCTTATACTTTTAAGAATTTGATACTAGCATTAATTATAAAAGCATTTATGTGATTTTAGAAAAGGCAGAGCCAATGATCAAGGGAAATAATAAACAAGAATCAAGAAATATGTTATGCCATATGAACAAATTATTCTGTCTTTTATCACTGTGCTTAACTTCTACACACACACCCGGACATCAGCATTATGTGGCCACTGAGTATTCAGTATGCACATTCCTTAGTAGATGAACTTGGGAGGGTTACCCCCTAAGATTCTTTTAGAACATTTTTTTACAAGCCATGGGGTCCTATGATTACTCCATTCTGGTTATAATTCTTTTCATATTCACCAGCTGAGTCCACTATTATGATATTCAAACTTCTTACTCAATGGAGACAGGCTATAGCCTTTTCTTTAAAATGTGAAATGTTTTAAACAGTGGTTGTTTGTTTGTTTCTTATTTCTCAAATGCTGAACTGGATGATTTCTGAGAAGCTGATCCTGGAAACCATCTCGATGAATCACTTGTTGTAAGGGAAAAAAAAATTAATTCAAAATTTAAAAAGCCGACATTAAATAATAAATGGCAGCAACAGGAGAGAATTTTATCTGTATTCTGAGAAAGCACTATTCTCTGAAGAGGAAAGTGGTTGGCTTTATTACGAACAAATTTGGATAACTGACCAATAATGCTGATGAGTACTGACTTCTTCACTTTTGGACGAGCCAATTTCCGGTTGCCCTATCCTCTCTGTTGGCTGTGTGCAAGACTGCTGGGCTGGGCATAAAGCCACAATTAGCCTCCTACTTCCATATGCTTGGGTTAACTGCCGATTCTTTGCTCCAGGCATTTACTTTCAAGTCTCTGCATTTTAATTAGCAGCAACCAAAGGGATATCGTGAGTGTACCAAATTGCAGTATCATGTTTTATGAGACAACCAAATATGATCTGGGTTATTCTGCATTAAATACAGATCCCAAACGAATTGTGAAAAAAAAATCAATTTCTTCAGCAGCAACTTTCCTTTTAGTTGAGAATCAAGAATTTTATATATTAAGTTCCATGCAAATATATTGTTTCTGCTTCATTTCTCTGTTGGAAGGTCCTTTCTGTGAGACGAGACTTCATGAACCCTGCCATAGCTCAAAGCTCTGTCTCATAATGAGAATGGTTACACTACAGTGACTTTACAAGAAGTCTTGTGTTATTTTCTTTAGTGGAAGTACCAACTTTCTGAGGGAGAATGAATTTCACTGAACACAGTTTTGTACTTTCTGGCTTTCATGCCATTACAAATACTAATGGCAAAACCTCTCCAATTACTTATGTTGTCTTATAAATGAAATTCCTACCTTATAATTCCTGCAGGAAGGACTGAAGGCATTTGTCCCACAAATAAATAATGTATCATCATCTCGTTTTAGAAGAACCTTAATAAAGTTATGACATTCATCCTGCCAAAAGAATTTAAAAAAAGGAAAAGAATTGAACTACTGTTTCAGCAATTAACATCAAAAATGTTTGATACAATTAAACAATTGTTTGTTCCAGAAAATGTTCCTGCCATTTGTAAAAGAAGGCAGCAATGGATTTCCTCAGAATGATATTAAAGCAACATGGCTGGCAAAATTTTAAAGATTATACTTATCTTTTTCTGCTGCTGTTTATTGGAGAAAATGTACTTTAATGACAGTCATGAATCAAGAATAGGACCTCAGTATGTCTGTACAGTATGTATTTATGCAATTTATACATTGGTGCATCCTAGGCAGTTTATAGGTATAAAAACAATAATAATAAATAACATATTACATTCAGTCATTAAAAGTAAAGGAGAGGCTGATCCAGATAAGGGAAAATGCAACTACTGCAGTCAGGTAGTCCTTGCTTAATGACCTGTTGCTTAGCAACCATGCAAAGTTACAAAAGGACCCCCTAAAAAGTACTTATGACATAATTTAGAATTTTTGATAGACATGAACAGATCTGAGGTCATGTAATCACATTTTTGGCACCTAGTGACTGGCTCACATTTACGGCCATTTGCAGCAAGCTGTGGTCACATAAACACGATTTTTGACATTTTTTTTTTTTGCTGGTTTCTGATATTTACTTCCAGTTTCTGCCAAAAAACCTGTCCATAGAATATAATGGATTTACTACATTAGTGCTTAATGACTGTTGTAAAAAAGGCAGTAAAGGCAGTGGCCATGTGATCACAAAAAGGCATGTGATCACATGGTCATCTGCTTAATGACTGCAATTACTTAACAACAATAATTCCAGATTCAATTATGGTCCCCTGTACTGGGATTAGACTACAAACATGTAGGTGGCTACATTCTGCACCATGTGAAGTTTTGTGGACAGACCGACGTAAGCTTAAATACAATAATCTAATCCGGAGCATGACTGATGACTCTTGTACATCCTGTCTCATGTCTTACCGAACAATGTCTGGGTAGAATGGGGAAAAATATAAAGCCCAGAAAATACATATGATCTAAAGTAATTTATAGTTAATCAAACTTTAAATTGCTAAAACATTTTCCTAAGATTATTTATTTTCTATAAAGATTCTGAATTATAGCAGTTCTTGTAAAAAGTTAGCAGGGGTAGTAAGTTTTTAAATTTCTCTTCATTTCACAATATTTAACATTTTTGGTAATGTTTCTTTGCATCATAAGTAAATCAATTTTTTTAAAATGTAAAACCTTCAATAAACTGTTGAGACAATGACTAGCTAGAAAATAAATGGCACGATCCAATCTGCAATACGGAGAGCAGTATAGGATAACAGTCAAGGAACTGAACAATGTGGCATCTGCCAGAGAAATGAAATTTGCCTACCTTATGTTTTCCCTTCATTCTGCATGTGTCTACATCAAGCTGTCTGGATTTCCATGTCAATTTCTTCGAGGATCAAGAAAGAAAATAATTAGAGTCTGGTATGTTTATATTTAATTTCAAAAGAAAAACTAGCTACTGAATATAAAATTATCAAAAACATTCCATACTTGTTCTAATGCTTGACTTACTCTAGCACAGAAGTCTTATGAATGTAGAACATTTAGTTAGAATTGACTACTATTTATATAATATATAATACTACAATTATATAATATTTTCTATACTTCTGAGAGTGTTTGTTAATAGACAAATATTACAAATCAACACTCTTTGTTTTTATCTCTTGAAATAGAGTATGTGTGAGTGTGTGTGTGAATATATGGAGAGAGAAAAATGTGTATGTTGATATAAATATGTTTGAACATATATGTGTGTGTGTATACTGTATATATATACACACCTCCCCCAGACATATATATAAATATACAGACATACCAATAGAGGCATGTCATTTTGTACCAATGCAAGAGAAAATTTATAGCTTAGTATTGAACTGTGGGCTCTATGGTGCTCTTTGAGCTGGGTTGTTTTCCTGCAGACATTCTTTACAAACTAGGTAACATAATCAATGTTAAAAGGACTGTGGAAGTTACCTAATTTTTCTATCACTGATGTTACTTGGTTTAGTAGTGGGATATCTATAAGAGTATGACTAAGTTTAGAAAGCACCAAGGATCCCGCATATAATTTTGTTCTGTTTGCACAAAAATTAAACACACTCATATACAGTAGATAAAATGTTTAGGGAAATAAACTGAGTTAGAAATGCTTTCCACTGATTCAAAGTTGTCCAGAGCTTGTTATTTGAGCTCATTCTGAAGGAACAAAGAAATATGACCAGAGTTATGTCTTAATTCAATGCTGAATTAAGTTTGACAGCTTCTGAGATGAGTGCCAGAAAACAAGTTTGCATGTTAAAAAAAATCTACATTCACAGGTAGTTTTGGAAAGATCACAGAGCCATTGTTAATAATTATAAATGATCTCAGCTAGAAGGCCGATGATTTTACCTGTCTAAGGCATTTTCAGTAGATTTTACCTATAAAAAGACTTTCATAAAACTCTAACGAGCCAAAAAAAATAATATACCTAGCAAAATTGCAACAGATTGTTTGTCAATGGATCCTGAATGAGAAAAAACAATAAAGAATTGGATTGAAAATTATCTACCGATGGCATTTTGCCATCTTAGTCAAGACATGCCAATGGTCACTGAAAAAAAACAAAGTATCCAAATCTAGGCTAAACTGAACATTTCATATGCTGCTCTGATATTCAGAAATGATATATTTCAAGGCAAAGGACCATCAAATATTTACAATAAAACTGAATATTTATTTTACATGGTCCTTTGCCCCAGTTCTCACAAAAATCGGGGAACAGAAATAGGAGATACACTATCTTATGCATATTTAGCTTCTCACAAAGGCATGCATTCCTAGTCAAGCAAGCAGAGTAACATTAGAAGTTTTTTTCACTGTTTTACGCATTTTTCATTCAGAATCCATTGGAAAACTTTTCCCCCATTTTTTTTGCTTAATTGTCTTTAAAAATCACTTCGATTTTGTTTACCATTCTACTTGAAAATAAATTTCAGCCCAAATTATTTATTGCTCTGCTTGATTTTACTTCATCAGCAGAACAGTTTTAAGATACTTGCTTTTAAATGAGAAATATTGAAAATAAATATTTGAACTATTTATAAATATACAATCTGAGTAGCTTGATGTAATGCTACAAACAAATGATATCTAAAATGCCATTAAAAGTTATATTAAGATTCTGGACAGTATTTCTACCCATATCCATAATTCAGTAGTTAAACATTTTTGCAATTTAATATTTTTGGTGATATTGCATCATCCTTCTTTCCCCTCAGCTGTGTCATCTTACCCTTTAGCTGTATCATCTGTCTTGAATATGATGTAATAGATGACATCTAGGATACTAGAAGTGCTCAAGTGCTGAAATGAGTGGGGTTTTTTTTAGCCCTTCCTTAACTATGACACATAATATATCCTATTAATTTGGGATATTTAATCCAGTACTAACAGAACAAAATATTGTGGCTGCCTTCTAACTTTTATTTTTAATCTTGAATATTTGTAGTCTTGAGGAAGAATTATAAAAATAATAAGATTATTGTGTTTAGTATCTATATGTCTATGTATATGTCTATGTATTTAATTCCTTATAAAAGTGTGATCATTAACCTATTTAAGTAGAGTTTGTTGAGTAATTTATATTTACTATAATATCACAGAAGTTAGTCAAAGTTGCATGTAAAAATATTGGAGTGACCATATATCTCTATTGTAATGTAAAAAAACGTGCTTATAATCTTATTTATCCAAAGAACATAATGAAAATAATAAATGTATGCACTTTGCTGATATGATCACTACAATTTTAAAAGCAGGTCTGAAAATCCGAGGAGCAGGTATTTTTTCTCATTTATTGTATACTTTTTATTTCTACTGTCCTTGACTTGTGAATAGCAGAAACTACTTACTTTGCTAAAATAAATTTCTTCTGTGTGTGATGAATCCATATCAACAGTATAAATGTGGTCCCTGTAAACAAAGGGGAAAAGAATGCCAAGATAAACTCAGATGTTCATATTTTACAGGAAGAATGCTTTGTGTTCAAATAAATCATTGTCCCTTAGTCAGGAACTAAGGATAATATCAAAGAACACCATGCAACATATCTTATGTTTTCTTTGGGTAACAAGATAAACAATCAATGTAATTCAGCATAAACAAAACTTTCATTCTATGCGCTATGAATGAACAAAAGGTGTAAAAACTTCCAACTGAGAAGTTGGAAGTTCCCTAAAATCATTTTGCTACAGATTAGGTTTTCTGTATATTTGTAAATACAGAACAAGTCAACCTTGTCTAAGAATGGGATATATTGCAAGATATCTGTAAGGTTTGCATAATTTGGCAAACTACTGGACTCCTATAATCCTTCAACAACCTTATCATAGTTAAAAAAAAAAACCGCGATAGATATTCCTATCAAGAATTGTGGCTCCTACTATGAAAACACACACCTGAACTGAGCATGTATTCATGGACATTATGCTCTTTAATTTTGGGTACTCCATTCCTTGACCTTTTATTTTATATTATAGTTTAGTAAGATTTTAGCAAGTGGTAGATACAAGTGATCTTTTCTAAACCTAAAAGCTAAGCAAGTTCAGGACTGGTTAGAATTTGGATGGAGGAAGAATATTGAATTCTGGGCATGTCAGTTAAAATTGAAAGTAATAAAATAAATAAGATCATGGATAATTAAACTATAGTCAATCCTTGAAACCAATTATCAAGACTCTTTGGAGAAGTACCATCAGACAGTATGCTAAATGCTAAAATATACCAATATTTTCCACCACCATAATACAACCATTCAACGTGTATATGCTATAGGTGCTATAATCCTAGAGATGTTTGGCTGTATGAAAAAAAAGAACAGCAGTAATATTGGTCCTCTCTCACTCCCCGGGTCCCAGATATTGAGATTGGAGACTAAGATCAAGGCAACTTGGAAAGAAGTTAGTTAATTGTGGAACTACAGAAGAGTGTGGAGAATAAGAAAAAGAACTGGCTACTGAAAAAAAGGGTAAGGGCCTGACTCCATCTGAAGCTCTAGAGACTTATAAACAAAGGCTCACAGTTCTGGCTACCAGGCTAAGGAGATGCACTACAGAAGCAGAGGCCAAGAAGATGACCTGTTCTCAAAGAACCATTCACAAAATATACTCCCAATTGCAGGGCAACAATAGAACAACAGGAGAACCACCAACAGCAGAAACTGAACAGTACTAGAAAAACATATGGGAGAAAGAGAAGATAGATAACACTATATGGTCGCTAACTGGTGGGCCGCAGACAATTTTGGTGGTCCACAGAGAAATGTCCCCCCCAAAGCAATTAATCCAGGCTGTGCAGGAACACACCACCCACATGGCATGCAGGAACGCAAGGCTGTGCCACCCACATGGTGCGCCCACCCACCCACTGGCCCCCATCCTTTGGCCAAGTGCAAACCTTACTTGAGTAGAGCCATGCAAGCTGTAATTGGAATGTAACCAACAGTGGGGGAGAGAAATACACCCCAGGGTGGCTTGCTGGCTTGGTGGGAAAGTCAGTGCCATATTCCAGAGCTGCAGTAGTCACAGGACTGGCCCTTTGGTCGTCCCAGAACAGCTCCTCCTCACCCAGGTGCACTGGCCTGCCATGGACTGGAGGAGCTGCTCCAGGATGACCAAAGGGCCAGTCTTGTGACTACTACAGACTACTGCAATATGGGACCGGCCTGTGGTGGGGTTTAAGGCCAAGAGGTATTGCCTGGTTATTAGGAGCACATCTTCCTCAGTGCTCCTTTGGTTTGGGCATCCGACCTTCCCTGCCAGCTTGTTGCGGGACTGACAGGAACTCCGGGTTGGGTTGATCTGAGCACCTTGGAAGCCCTATAGTTTGCCTTGTCATTGTTTATGCAGGCGAGAGCTTGAGCTTTTCTGGACTCGACACCCCCCCCTTTGGCCTCCACACAAGAGGAGTCCCCAAGGCTAAGCTCCAGGTTTTTTCTGCTGCTTCCAAACAGAGAAAGGTCCCTCCCTCCAGACTTCGAAGCTCGCCAGATCACGCATGTGCTGGACATCTCCCGAGGAGGCCCCTACCCACCCACTCATCAACAGCAAGCCCAGGTTGGAGGAAGAGGAAGGGGCTTCAGGTGCCTGGCCTTTGTGCTGTGCCCCATCCTTAGAGCAGAGCGCCGAGAGGGACAAGAAAACTGACACCATTGCCCCATTCTGGGCCTCTGAACTGATGGTGAGCCCAGACTTATCCAGGCTGCCACCTCCCTCCACCACCAGCTGGTACTTTTTCCTGCCCCAGGCCATCCCTACAGCTCGCGGCCATCGAGGAAGAGCCCAGGCCAGGAGAGGTGAGCTGGAAGGTGCAGAAGCACCATGCAAATGCAAATAGTGTTGTGCTCCTGCACTTTCCAGCTATCTCCATCGCTGCTTCAGCCCACCTGTGCTGCCAGCCCCCTCTTGCTGCAACAGCACCATTATCTCATCCTGGCCAGCGAAGGCTGTGCTGTTTTTTGCATGTTGCACATTACACATGCCAGCCCCGCAAATTTTCACATTACATGTGCCAGCCCCTATTGCAGAGATTTCCAACCCCACCACAGGCCGGTCCCATATTCCAGAGCTGCAATAGTCACAACACTGGCTGTTTGGTCATCCCGGAGCAGCTCATCCATGGCAGGCTGGTGCACAGGCTAGTCCTGTGATTACTGCAGCTCTGAAATATGGGACCAACTTTCCCACCAATGTCAGCAAGCCATCAGTTAAAATTCATATTAATGGTACCCGGAATTTGAAATTATGAGTTTGGTGGTCCCTGAGGTCCAAAAGGTTGATGGCCCCTGCTATAAATGATGTGGGTTGAAGGCCATCATATAGTAAAATATTTTGGTACATGTAGAACTTTGAATTGTGTATCATCTCCCTATCCCAATACATCACATTGGTCACATAGGGGTTTACTTTTCTTCAGATGCTTGAAGATCTATTCTCAGGTCTTTTGGGTGGCATTCAGTGAGCTTAAGGTGCCCAACAGTGTATGCAATGATAATGTGGCTTTGTTTTTAAAAGTTGTTTCTCTAAATTCAATAGAAGTGTTGTTTGATTTATAATATAAACAGGGATAAAAGCTCACAACATTTTCTTGTTTTGTCAAATGAATAGTTTGAAAATTTACCCTGGGAAGATAAGACTTCTTTTAATGTAAGCTGTTTGAGTTGCCCTTTTTTCTTTACTACCTGTAAAGAAGTAGGTGCTATTTTAAAATAGTGCAATATATATATATATAATAAAATCTCTTCAACTGATACTAGCTTTTAAAAATATATTTGGAAGAAGCAAGGTTAGCAGATCCAAAACATTTGCAGCAAGCTAAAATATAAGCAACATTTTCCCCACATAGAGAAAAGGGTTGTTTATTAACAAAATCAGCTTTTCGTGAGTTTTGCATGAATTTCCTCTCCTTTGAAAGCAGCTTTCTTTATAAGATTCCATGCTGAAAAAGGTGTGTTTGTATTTATTTTTATATTGCTTAATCTTCATTTACTTTTATGACAAGTTTAACTTATTATTTTCTTGACTCCATTGGCAGAACTTTGACCCAAAGTTAATACAGAGCTACTCTTTTGTTTGGTTTTTATTTTATAGATGAAAACAGTATGTCCTCTTTCTGCAGATTTTCATTGTAAAGCTCTGGCAAAATAAACCAGTGTTAAAAACAAAAACATGCATTAGAATGGCAAATTATTAAGTTATTATCCCTGGCACTATCTAAAAAATGTTCTGTTTACCATCAGTTAGAAGTTTTGTATATTCTGAATACCAGAAAAACCCTGTAAGATTCAGCACAGTACTGTGTTTAACTCCCTTCTAACTGAGGAACACTATAATGACTTAAGACAAATTTCCAGTCGATTGTCAGAAAAAGGCAAAACCAGAATTATGGACCTATGTGAACTCTGATTTTCAGTTAAGTTAAAAAAAATGCTTCCATTGATCCACAGTTGTTTCCATACAAGAACTGCCAAGTAATAAAAGGATCTGCTATAAATCTGTGCTGTTTTGTTTTATGTTGATGCTCTCAGTCATTCTGATCTTGCTAATTCATTTTTTACACAAATAAACCAATTCCAACACTTCTGTTTTTCCCACCTCCAGTTAACAGTGCCACAGATGTTATTATGCCACACTTGTGCAGGGAAAGAAAATGTAAATAATGCTGCATCTTTTCGACCCTTGGCCACAGCTATGGTTATTAAATGTATGTTATGATTCTGGTGTGGACCAGGGAGATATGATAAATTACCAAAAGATGTAGTGGGACAGAGGAAGGCAAAAAGAACACCTGAAAAATTAAGTGTTTTTGTGAAGATGGCAAGAAGAAAAACCAGTCTTCTCATGTAGCTATTATAGGAAACATTACTTAATTATTGAAATTCTGCTTGTCTTTCAAGTACTATTCTCTTCAACACTTGCCTCATACCAGCAAAATGATCTAACCTTCTTATGATAATTTTTTTTTTGGCAACAAGAGTCTAAAGAATATAAAGAGATTGCTGCTTGGCTCTTGAGAGTTCAGATTGCAATATTTTAGTAAAGCTAACCATCCAGGGGCCTTTGCAGTTTATACTTAACGACATAAGTGCTCCAAGGATTCACTACCACTTTAGAGGATTTCATGTGGGAAATATTAGTATGTGTTACCAGCTTGGAGAAATATGTGTTTATTGGAATTTCTTTAAGCTACTTAGAGTATCTCTAAATGTCATACTTACAGAATTAACAGTGTTCTTGCTTTAAATCAGATTGCAACCCTATCTAGCATCCTAGTATAAAGAACTGTAGGAGGTAAATATACTTGGGATACAGCTAGGGTTCTGTGGCAACCCCAAGCTGAGAAAAAATGCATTTGCTTTCAAAAGTAACGAACAAGGAAATACATTTACATTTATCTTTGTTCAAAACAAATTGGGCATACATTAGCAAAGGACCAAACAGGGAAAACTGGAACTTTATGGATTCTTGGTTCTCCAGAAGAGATGAAAACTCATCAGTTTCTCTGTCCAATTAAAATACAAAAGGGGAAAATTTATATAAGTTTCTGGGAACAGTTACAATCAGTGAAATATAGCTAGAGCTTGTATGGACAATAATTTAGTTATACAAAGCACCTTACATCTTGATGGTGAGTCAGAGACTATTCTGATGCTGTTGAATTGCAACTTATATATCAATAGTTATCAGTATCAATAGTTCAGCAATGAGGGCTGCCATTCCTAACCTAATATAGGATGAAAACAATGACTTTCACACATTTTGTCCAAGAAACGCTTTCCATATTATGTAGTCTCAATTGTCATCCATCTGCTCCCACATACTGCTGTTGATTTTGTCATTTATACTAAGAAGAATATTAAGTTCATTCATGAAACTGGCTAATCCTTTATGCATTTCCCCTCAAGTTGGAGTATAGTGCTAATTAACAATGAGTACATAACTTTCTGCAATTGCACATGGTAAAAAAATAACATTTAACATGATATTTATCCTCAATAGATGATCCTTCCATTCTGCAACTCCCAATAAGCAGTTAAGCAGCCTCAGGGTTTGTTACCAAATGCAAACAAACAAAATCTACTGTGTTAGATTACTTCTTCCTTGGTCTAGCAGGGAATGTTCAAATTTTAAAGTTAACACATTGTAATCAGAGCTTGGTGCATTTGTCATTACGTTTTATGCAAAATATACCTGCGAAATACACAGGCAGTTATGTTCTACACAATAATCAAATACATGTAGAGGCACAAAGCCTGCATTTTCATGTAGATACATTAATCCTTTTAAGCAAGAAGAAACTGAATTTCTTGCAATGGAAGCAATAGAGGTTGCAGTAGAGGAAAGCATCTGAATCACTGGTCCAATAAATAGGTAAATGGGTATATATTTATTACTCTACAAACCCCTATTTTAAAACACCTTCTTTTGCTACCAGAAAACAAATTAGATTCTCAAAACATTAAAATAATCTGGAGCACAGAATTTGGCTTTCCTTAAGGTTTGTGCATTAACTGAAATACTGACACCATCAGGCACAGCACCTAATACAATTTGTGACCCCCCAAAAAAGTAAAAAAAAACTTTTCTGGAACAATTAAAATATAAGAAATAAGGAATGTGGCTATTCCCTACTTCTTTAAATAATGGCAGGATCTTGGGTAGACACCCAACAAGTATTCATGCAAACCTGGAATGGAGATAACTTTTAATGATATAACTATATTTTTATTTATTTATTTAATCAGATTTATATACCGCCCTTCTCCCGAGGGACTCAGGGCGGTGTACAGCCAAATAAAAACACAATATAAAATTACAAAAGTTAAAAATAGATTAAATTCAAGGCTGCTACTAATATTATACCTTAAAACCCCAATAATTAAAATACAAAACCAATTCTCAAACCCCAATTTAAACCCCAATTTAAATCAGCCCAGGTCGGCTTGCTCAAAGAGCCAGGTTTTCAGAGCACATCTAAACGCCCTCAGGTCAGTGGTTATCCGTAATTCAGGAGGCAGCTCATTCCAGAGGGCAGGTGCCCCCACAGAGAAGGCCCTATTCCTCGGGGTCACCAGGCGGCACATGGATGCTGTTGGGACCCAAAGGAGACCCTCCCTGTGGGAGCGCACCGGTCGGTGGAAGATTACTGGCAGAATGCGATCTTGCAAGTAACCTGGTCCGATGCCATGGAACGCTTTAAAAGTCAAAACCAGAACCTTAAAGCGAACCCAGAAGGCCACCGGCAACCAATACAGCTCGCATAGGAGAGGCGTCACATGGGAGTTTCTTGACGCTCCCATGACCATCCGCGCGGCCACATTTTGCACCAGTTGAAGCCTCCGGGTGTTCCCTGCAGGGAGCCCCATATAGAGGGCGTTACAGTAGTCCAGACGGGAGGTGACCAGAGCGTGAGTGACCGTGGGTAAGGCATCCCGATCAAGAAAGGGTTGCAACTGGCGCATCAGGAGAACCTGATAAAAAGCCCCCCTGGTGATGGCTGTAATATGATCTTCTAAAGACAGCCATGCATCCAGGAGGACACCCAGATTGCGAACCCTCTTTGTGGGGGTCAAGATCTCTTCCCCAATCGCCAGCGACGGAGTCAGCTGACTATATTGGGCAGCCGGAAACCACAGCCACTCAGTCTTGGAAGGGTTGAGTCGAAGCTTGTTCCCACCCATCCAAATCCACACAGCGTCCAGGCACTGGGACATAACCTCCAAGCATCGTTGGGGTGGTTTGGGGTAGAGATGTAAAGCTGAGTATTATCAACGTAAAGATGGCATTTCACCCCAAAACCACGGATGATCTCGCCCAGCCGCTTCACATAAATGTTGAACAGAAGAGGGGAGAGGACCTATCCCTTAGGCACCCCGCAAACGAGGGGCCTAGGGGTGGACCTCTCCCCCCCGTCAACACAAATTGCAAGCGGTCAGAGAGGAAGGAGGAGAACCACCGCAAAACAGTACCTCCAATTTCCAGCCCCTCCAACCGCTGCAATAGGATACTATGGTTGATAGTATCAAAAGCCGCTGAGAGATCTAATAGGACCAGGACAGAGGAATAACCTCTGTCATGGGCCCTCCAGAGATCATCAATCAACTCGACCAATGCTGTTTCAGTGCTGTAACCGGGCCTGAAGACCGATTGGAATGGATCTAGATAGGTTGCTTCCTCCAGGTACTGAGGGAGCTGACACACCACCACACTCTCAACAACCTTCGCCACAAAGGGGAGGTTGGAGACTGGACGGTAGTTATTTAAAAGGGCCTGGTCCAGGACAGGCTTTTTGAGGAGGGGTCGCACCACCGCCATTTTCAAGGTGGTAGGAAGTCATCCCTCCCTCAATAAAGCATTGACAATCCCCTGGAGCCAGCCTCGTGTCACCTCCCTGGAGGTAGAAACCAACCAGGAGGGGCATGGGTCCAACAGGCATGTGGTGGTGTTCAGCCTCCCCAGCAACCTGTCCACGCCCTCGGCGGTCACAGGATCGAACTCCTCCCAGATAACAGTCTCAAGACTTGCCCCGGACACCTCCCCCGGGACCACCCAACTGGAGTCCAGCCCGCCCCGAATCTGAGCAATTTTATTATACAGAAATCGAGAGAACTCCTCTGCTCTGCCCTGCAAGAAGTCCTCCTGCGCTCCCGGCTCAACCTGGGAGCGGGTGACTCTAAATAGAGTGGCAGGTTGATTTTCTGCCGACGCAATAAGGGCAGAGATATGCAAACTCTTCGCTGCCTCTGTCACCACCAGGTAGGTCCTAATGTAGGACCTCACCTGTGTCCGGTCAGACTCGATGCGACCGGTCCTCCAAATGCCCTCCAGACGTCTTTTTTGGCACTTCATCTCCCTCAGCTCCTCCATAAACCATGGAGCTGGGTGGGATCTGTGCTGAGTCAGAGGTTGCAAAGGCACAACTCGGTCCAGAGCCTTGGCGGCCAACCTATCCCAGGTGGCCACCAAGTCTCCAGCTGAGTTATGAGCCAGAGTCTCAGGAAATGGCCCAAGCTGCATCTGGAACCGCTCGGGATCCACCAGGCACCTGGGGTGGAACCATCTCCTCGGTTCCCTGCAGTGGGGGGTGGTGGCACAGAGGTCAAGCCTGAGAAGCAAATGATCGGACCATGACAAGGGTTTTATGACTATATCCCCAAAACTACGATCATTCAACCACTGACCGAGACGAAAATCAAGTCCAGCGTGTGCCCTCCTGTGTGAGTGGGGCCAGAAACTAATTGGGTCAGGTCCATGGCCGTCATGGAAGCCATGAACTCCTGAGCCACCCCAGAGGCCTCACCGAGTGAAGGCAGGTTGAAATCCCCCATGACTAAAAGCCTACGGGTTTCAACCGCCAGCCCGGCTATCATCTCGAGGAGCCCGGGCAGGGCCGATGATACATGGCAGGGAGCCAAGTACGTTATCAAGAGGCCCCTCTGAACCCCCTGACCTCACTTCACAAAGAGAGACTCACAACCAGCCATCTGAGGGACTGTGGCCTCTCTAGGACAAAGAGCTTCTCTAATAATTGCCGTTATCCCACCACCCCTTCCCTGGGACTTTGGCCGATGAAATGCTCGGAAACCTGGTGGGCACATTTCCATCAGAGGAACACCACCCTCTGGGCCCAACCAGGTTTCAGTGACACCTGCCAGGTCCGCACCCTCCTCCTGAATGAGGTCGTAAATCAGGGGGGCCTTGTTAACAGCGGACCTGGCATTGCACAACATCAGCTGGGTAACCAGGGCCTGAGACTCTGCACAACCAGGCCTGCAAGGGGGGTCAGGAGGGCTGGAGCACTACCGCTTGGAGACAGCGGGCACGCGATCCCCTGGCCTGATATGGCCCTTTACCCCTGCCGTATCTGCCCCTCCCACTTACGGTGCCAATGGAACCCGCCTCTGGCTGCCCAATCTCCATCCGCCTTCTCAACCCACGACCCTCTGGGCCCTCCCAGACGTGCATGCCAGCCTGATTGACTCTAAACCTCCATGGGCTTTCTCCCAAACCTAGTTTAAATTGTTTCACCCGCCCTAACTCCATTAAAAATTTAGTCAAAAATTTAAACAATTTAAAAGAACCCTTAAAATCAACATAATTAAAACCCCCAACTGCGCCATGTCTCCTCTCTGGAACCCAAGAACCATCCTTGAGGTGTGACAGGGAAAGACCCGTGGGCCAAACCTGAGAAAGGGGGGCATTTCTCAGGGCCTACAGTTCGGCTGCTGAGTAGCTAAATTTCATCGTTCCATCTCCGGGCTGTAAGGCCTGATGACATGGAAAGGTCCAGAATATACTGTCCTACAAAAAAGTGATCCTCTACCCCCATGACCCTCTCACGGTCACTGGGGAGTCCCGATGATAGTAGGCCCACCATCCTCTCACGATGGTGAGGGACCAAGTCTCAAGGACCTCAAGGTGAGGGTAATAGTTCAGCCTCACTGTCCTCTCACAGCAGTGGGGCAGAAGAAGGAATACAAACTGCCACCATCCTCTCACCACGACGGCAGTCTAGTGTCCTCATCATATGGCACCTTTCTTCTGGCCAGGGATGATCAATCAGGGCGTTAGCAGGTCGGTGGGAGATGTTATTCACCAAGAGATGATAATAGTCCTGAAGTTGGTGGCAGAGACTCAACAGTGGCAGATGGTCACCATAGCGGCAAATATGGGGCCGCTATCGTCGTCTTCCATTCCATCTACCATGCCTGCCGTACCCATAATTGCGACAGACCATTAATGGCGGCGACAATCTTATGGTCAACCACCGTCTCCTCGGGCAGCAGCCCCCTGATAACTTCCATATCCGCCGCCAACAAAATGGCGGCTAAAGCGGTGGCCGCAAAAAACAGCCATGGCGGCACCGCAGCAGTGGCAGCGGCCATGCAATCAGTCACCCGTGGTCTCGGCGGCAGCCAGCTAAAGTCCCGGTTGAGTCCCAACAAAGAACCTGGTAGCCCCGACTGCCACTTGATGTTACGCCGGTCAGTCTGTACTGTGACCAGGCCTGAGCCAACCTCACCCGACCGCGGAGTCTCGCACCACTCCACAGTACCGGCACTCCTCAGCCTTCGATTTGCCTCCCATTTCGCCTGCATGCCACTCAACTGCTTTGCCCCCCAACACATCCTAGGGTGGGCGCGGCATGGCGGCAGCATAGTCCTGGCAGAACAAGGGGACATCGCAGAAGAGGAACAAGCCTCGGCTGGTCTCCTCATCTGGTTTCAAATGTCCCGCCTTCCAAAATGGCAGGCGCAGCTGCTATCCTCAGCAGGCTCCACGTCACTTGCCCACCACTTAGCTGTCACAGGTCCGACACACCCAGGAATGGACTCGGCGTGTCAGCAAGAATCCCAACCAGCTGGCAGAAGACCAGGGGATAAAACTCCCCTCCAACGCCCTCTGCCTAGGCCTAACGAAACCCTCCAGAGACATCTCCGTTCAAGCAGCCGACATCCTGTTCATGTGCATATATAATAATATTATATATATATATTATACTGTTTATTTTGGATAAAAAAATGCACTATATACTACGCTGCTTATTAAATTCTTTTCATTGGAATTCCTATTTGTCACTGTGCTTATTATGCCAAACTGCCAAAGCAGAAGCAGTTATTAATTTTCATTCTTAATAGTTATTGAAATGTGATTCACTTTTAAAGTTTATTACCTAAAGATGAAAGGGACTTTTGCTCCATTTTATCCTTATTCTTTAAAAAAAAAAAAGAATAATTTATGGAATGGAGATGTTTTTGTGTAATTTCAGCAAAGAAAAATGTGGTTTTTGTACTGATAAATATCGAATGGTCTAAAAACCTTCACTTTGACATTTTTCCAGGTGATAATTTTGATAATCCTGAACTGTCCCAAGTCTCAGAAGTGCTGAGAGGAGTAGAAGAGATGATGTGTAATAGTGTTCTTAACCTCAGAAAGAGAACAGAAACAGTAATAATAGCAAAGAAGAGCAAGAAAAGGTCCTCCAGTGATCAACAGGACCTCTTTATAGAAAAGGAGGTATAGGAAATGATCAGTTAGGCCAAAGTTGCTTTTCTGTAAAACAAAGGATCAAAAATTGTTCTCTGTCATTTTAAAGTGGAATCTAAATCACAATAAGGCAGATTCCAAACATAATGCCATAAAAAAAAAACCCATAAAAGCAAGGGTTAGACAGCCATCTGTCAAGAATGTCCTTTGAGCAGCTGTTGGAGTTTTGACCTAAAAGGACTTTTCCAATTCTATAAAAATACATAAAAAAAAAAAGCACAATTTAGACATGATCCAATGCGGACTTTTCAGTTAATATGATGTTAGCATTTTCAGCTTAATTAAATACTTGATGCATGATTGGTTTATCATCGTTGAAAATACTCCTTAGGCTTCTTTAAAAGAAAATTATTTTACTGAAGGATGACCAAGTTCAGCATATGGCAAGAACTTTCAAACCACCAACTAAACTCTTCACATGTTCAAGTTATTGAGACCATCTTTTAGCAGTTTATTTATTTGAATACCTCTGGTTTTGAATAATACTGTTCTGTAATAATTTTTCCATTTTTCATTTTCCGTTGCCATTTCATATAACTATTTTAAGTTGGCCTAAGTAATTTTTAATGGAAAACCATGTTGAATCTTCTGCAATAGAATACAGATTAAGATATGCTCATGTTCAGCTCTGGAAAAGATTGCTACTAGAAATCCTTTTGAAATAATTCCCCTACTTATCCACAATAACTGGTCACAGGAAGACATAAAGACAAACTATTTGCATGCAAGCTGAACTCCCTCTGTCAGGGGTGGGATTCTACGAGTTCACACCTATTCGCTAGAACTGGTTGTTAACATTCTAAGCAGTTTGGAGAACCGGTTGTTAGAAGAAATTACTGGCCTAATCCTGTAAGGAAGGCAGGAAGGAAACATTCTGGTGTTGCTTGTAGAAACTGCCTCTCCATTAACCCTTACTACATTCTTGGCAGAACTAGACTTCCTGTCTCTGGAACTTCTCCAGAGTTTTTTCCCCCTCCTTTGCTGGTACTTTGCTTATGTGGAGTGATCATTCAAGGTTACAATGGCACTGAAAAAAGTGACTTATGACCATTTTTCATACTTATAACTGTTGCAGCATCCCCACATAGGCCAGGCGAGGAGACGCATGCCTCGATGTGAGTGACAATGAGTTGGCCACACCCAGCCAATAACATGACCACCAAGCCACACCCACCAACTAAGCCACACCCACAGAACCGGTTGTTAAAAAATTTGAATCCCACCCCTGCTCTAAGTGAGTAATGAAATGTGTGTGAAATGTCTACTGCATATTCCATGGATAGAAAGTATATACATACTTATAGCTAATGCAAGTGACTACTGCTTGTCTTCATATGGTCACATAAAAAGATCCTTTTACAGAAACTCTGAAAGGGTTTTTTTTAGCAGAGCATACAACGCATTTTGAATAAATTCAGAAAACGTGAGATTTCAAACTGGAGAGTTAATAATGTCCTGCTAAGCCAGGGTTGTCAAACTCATATTGTCATGGCAAGATCACGTGACATATCAGGACTTATTTCCCCTTCATTAAACCGGGCATAAGTGTGGCCAGTATGGGGCGCATCCAGCCCATGGGTCGGGAGTTTGACAGCCCTGGTTTTTTTAAATAAAATCCCTGAAAGTTATTAGCTAGACACTGGCCAAGATGCAGCACTACGCAGCATATGAGATTTTGAAGATAAAACAAAAAAGTTTGTTCATAAGTTGCACAATGCAATACAGATAAACTTCAAATGTGCCAAATATGAAAAAAAAACATATTTTCCATTCTTTTCTATCTGGCTCTTTCTTTGCTGTACTTTTTTTAAATAAATGGTTGAATTACCATCTTTAAAATTTAATTTTATAACTTTGTGGAATGCACGACATTGTTGCTTATTTTCCAAAACAGGCAGTTAGTTACTTTTATAAACACAGGCAAATATTCCAAATGAATGAGTAACTACTACACATATTTACTGCTACACCACATGGTATATACCAGCTGCAAGGGAGCAACAGTGACAGAGGGCTCTTGCTTCATGTTCAAGTTGCTAAGCTTCCTGAATTTCTATAATTGGCCATTGTCCAATACAGAATACTGGCCTAGATTAGTCCAGAGGGACTCTTTTTAAGTTCTTATATACTAGATAAATATATAAATAGGATTGGTAACAGCTGAAGCTATCAGCTAGTGCCTTCTGATCAACAGTATTACTAAGGCAATACAAGTGAAGGCATATAAATGCATTCTGACTAGCATACAAAATGTGTAAGTTGATGGGGAGAGCTTGATTTTTTACAGTCTACAGAACAACTGCCAATTGTTCCAATTTTTCAGTTCTGAGGGAACATTCTTTCTATGCAGGATTAAGCAACCTGGTAGTCTGCAGATTTTTTGGACCTCAATTTCCATTAATCTCAGCCAGCATCACTAATGTGAAGGAACTGTAAAAACTTTCATTAAAAACATCTGGAAGGGCAAAAGTAGTCTGCTTCTGGAATCATAAAATTATTGCTATTTTTTCCTAAGATTTCTAGCTAGAATCAGATCAGATACCGATTAAGATAGGGATGTGGAACCTGCAACCTCCTTTTCATAGCCCACGAAAGACCCAAGACTATGCTATAGAAGCAATCTGTCAAATAACTATAATGCACTCTTCTATTCAAAGGAATAACATCGATGCATTAAACCTTCAGTGGCCTTTTTGCAGCTACTTAAAACAACCTGGCCCCACTTTCAAAACAAAACTTTTCCAATATGGTCCAGGAAGCATTCACTAGTTATCTTAATCTTACCAATCAGAACTAGAAATAATCAGCTGTTTCTATTTTGGTCAGCACATCTAAAGTTCTCCAGATGTGCTGGACTGCAATTCCCATCCCATCACCAGCTGAAAGTGATGGAAGATGTAATCTAAGCCATCTGGAGAATGTCAGGTTAGGGAAGATTATCATAAATCAATGGCTTAGCTCCCAGCATATAAATTTATGTGCCTTGTAGTGAATGGGCATGATGCATTGTCATACTACTGTTTCACTGTGAATAGTTGCGTCCCAATTTTCCATTGTAATATGCAGAGTACTTCTCATATTACAAATCCCAATAACTTTCTTCAAAGAATATCAATGTGAAGAACTTGATATATGATATCAAAGCTAACAAACAACAAAAAATAGCTGCAATGTCAGCCTAATACATAGATCAGGTTTGAATCTAGAGGTAAGCTTGAAAATACAGGGTGAGGTTGATTTATGTAGTCATTGAGTGAACTCACAGGGAACTTTAAGACTGTATAATGTCTGTCATGTGTACTAAAAAGCCATTTTAGGAAGCAAACAGCCTTTCAGTGGCTAGTGCTTCATAAAGAAACCAATTGCCACCTCACTTTATATGTGAAAAACAAATGCAACAAAGGAAAGGAAGACCAAGAGTGAGACACCAACTGATCTGCCATTTTTGTATTCTCTTATTGGCCAGTTGAAGAGAACTTAGGCCAGCAATTTGGAAATATTGAACACAGGCAACTATGCCACTTGAGAATAGTTTGAGGAGAATAGTTTGAGGAGAATTGATGTGAATAGTTTGAGGAGGAAATAAACAAAAAAATCTCATTCAAATTTTGTTAACATGCCAAATATCACCCAAAGAAAACATCAATGAAGCCAATCCCCACAATTCTGATTGTGTGTATATTAAAACCAAGGCATTTATTGAACAATACTGACCTAGCAGCAATGTAGAGAGTTCTGTCCATTATCATGAGCAACTGGATGTCAAGTCTGTGCCTTTGTGGAGTGTTGTGTCCTGGTTTGTGACCCACAAACACTGGATACTGTTTTGTATCTACAAAAAGCAGAGAAGATTGAAAGAAAAGCAATAAAAATAAGGACAGTGAGAGACAGATCCCTAGTTGCTATAATTAACATGGTTCTGATTATAGTTAAATTTCACACAGCAATCTAATTGATTACAATCTTCTGGTTTGTGGCTGTTATATTCATTCTTATTATCAATCATCATCATCATTATTATTTTTTCCTTCAGAACATGATTTTTTCTTTCTTTTCATGATCCTTTAATCAGGGTAGAATTCGGGCAACTGAATGGAACTGAGCATTTACTGGCCAGATGCCTTCTGATGCCTATGCAGAGTTTGCAGCAGATACTTTCTCTTTGCATCCTGATAGAGAAACATCTGCTGCTGCCTAGGATTGAGCTTTTAACTTTCCAAGTGGGAGGCGAGTGTCATCTCTAGGCCACTGGGCTGCTCCTTTCTGTTAGAACATCATGCCCTTCAGAAATGCTATACATATCTACCATCATCCTTGACAATTACCTATAGGGGTGGTGATATTTGCAGTTCAACATATCTAGACTACCTATGTTAAGATAATTTCCTTTGGGGATTTCAATATTTAATACTTATAAGTAGCTTTCTTGTCAATCTTTTCAGCATTCTAAATAAAGTTAGCTTAATAAAGTTGATCTGTCAGGATAAAATGCTGTCCTGGAACCTATCAATTAGTCCAATAGCCACACTGTCTTGTGATTAGAAGAAATGGATAGGACTATAGGCTGCTTGTAAGGGTAACACACTAATCATATTTCTGGGAAGGATGAGGTAGACTCATTCAATGAACTTCCCAATAATTTCAGTTTTGAACTAGTGAAGAGAATTTATTTTTATTTCCTTTGCAGACTGTCTTGTAAGGATTTCATTGGAAGTAAATTAAATTCTGTTTTACTTTATTATGTTACAAAATGTCTCAAGTGCCCTCAAATAGAGGCAAACCTTATAAACGTTTAGAAGCAATAGATACTCTGTACAATTCAATATGTTTGTGTTCACATACTTCTTAAAGCTTAAGTACACTATGACAAAAATAGAGCATTTTGACTACTAAAAAACAACAAAACAAAAGCAAAAACATTTGAATGATGGTTAATAATCCAAAATGCAAAGAGATAAATAAATAATAATAGAAGCAAAATTGGTATGCCTGATAAAATAAGGGAACTAAGGAAAATCTCTTGCAATTCTATACCTTAGTGCTCAATATCAGAGAAAAGAACCCTCAAACCCAGATACCATGTCAAAACTTACTAATCATGACTAATCATGACCACTCACTAAAACACTAGGCCCAGTTTTCCACAATTCTTAGCAGAGACCAAATAAAATGGTGTGCAAGGTTTGCTTAAGTTTAATCCAGAAAACACTTATGTGCCTATCCTCCTTCCACTCATAAAATGATCGTCCCCTTTCAATAATGTTACTTCTCTTTCTCGCTCCCTCCTTCTCTCTGTGTTTATATGTATCTGAAGAATAATTTCCCAAATCTGATTTTAATAGATTTATTTCTTGTCCTTCTGCCTTAACACTGAAGTACAGAATCAATACAGCAGGAAACTGAAATCAACATTACTAGGATGCATCAGTTTATAACAATGAAAAAGTTTAGGATTTGATTTGGTGTAATGCTTGTTAAAGTTCAATGAAATGTTTATGTCTGGAATTTGAATGAAATGTGGATGCAAGTACTTTGAGAGAGTTGATTTCCTTAATTTAAAATACAAGAACTCAGATTTCCATGTGGATCGTCTATGTCAAATGAGATGAGTTTGCACCTGTCTCTCAAATAAAATTCAGTATTCACTTTTAAGGCTTGCACCAAATACATCCTTGTGGGGAACCTTCAATCTTTAAACTCAAGAAAGCTCAGGACAATGTCAATTTACATTTATTTTTCTTGGTCTACTGTATTGGGGGACCAATCTTTGGCTTGCCTAGGTCACACTGAGTGAAGAGAATTGTCTTGGACTGCATAGAAAATATATAATACAGCTAATATATATATCCAGGCTGGTGTTTTTGGCTTTGTGCTTGTGCGAGCAAAGCGTGATCTGAGCTACTGTCTCCCTATATATACTGGTAGGGAGGTTGCAGCCAACCTCTCCACCAGTATATATAGGGAGACAGCAGCTCAGAACACGCTTTGCTCACACAAGCACAAAGCCAAAAACACCAGCCTGAAGATGGCGAGTGAGATCTCGTTGAAACGTTGCCAAGATAGTCTCAATCTTACATAGGAAAAGACCTGAACACACCAAGACCTGCATGCCTGTACCCGTGAAAATCTACGAAAACAAATATATATATATGTATGTATGTATGTACGTACGTATATATAATAATGTTAAAAGTTTATGATCTTGTGGCTGTCCAGGATCACTTGCTGCTAGTGGGCCAGACACACCTGGTCTATTGTGTCTTTAAAGGTCAATTAAAGATTGTTTCTTCAAAAAGAGGTTTATATGTGTGTAATCACGATGAAACAGAATTTTGATTTCTCTGCTATCTAACTGCAACTTTTACTGTATGCTTATCAAAGTAAATAAACATTTTGGATCCATCATTTATTAATTTGTTTAACTAGAGTACATCCCCATTATATATTATGAACTATGAAATAGTTAGAAACTCTTCAGTGCATTCTGGTGGGGTTCTCATACTTAATTTATAGTATTTAAGGAGGAGGCTGTCAATTTGTAGCACTTGTGACAGTGAGGTTCTACACTAAGCCTTTTATAACACACCTTTTTAAAGCTAAACTTTGCAAATGCTCTCTCTGATACATTTGCATCCCAATGGAGAACAAAGTGAGATACTAACCTTCTTCTTCCAGGCAAGCTGCCACTTTTATATTGGCTCAAATGGAAACTATTTTGCTTTCTTTAGTTCTGTTTTACATTATTGCAAAGGCTAAAGAAGTTGTACATTTATTGCTACATATGTGTGAATAAGTAAATATCTAGATAACAAATTAGTTAAATGAACAATCTTTCAGTTCTGAACATTATGTTCAGAATTGTGCTGGTTTGGATCAATAGCAAAACTTAATTCCTCTTGTTTCAGGGAATGAAGTCCTTTTCTTTTGGCCGTAACATTTTGGTTATGAAAAAAATGCTGCTTAATATTTTTCAAGAAAAAGATGTGACTGGAAAGTTTAACATTAGAATCACATGAGTCTGGAGAAAAACAAGATTTAGAGACAGAAATGATAACTAAAAGTTCTTCTACATTCTTAGAGTGGCCCAGAACACAGTGGTTTTGTGAATTGTTTTGCATCAACAAATAGTGATAGGGAATATGAAAAAAATCTAGATTCCCTGAGAGGGTGCAAAGGAAAGGTTTTGCCCTACTAATGCTTGCAGTCTTTAATTTTGTTCGGCAATAAGCTATGAGCCGATATTGGGAAGGGATGGGAAAAAAATATTTCTGCCTTTCATACTTACAGTTGCCATGCGAAATACTGATTGGCTCAGGATCTTCTGGGAAATCGGCCCCAGCAAAGTGTAGCAGTGTGAAATATAGCAGCAAGGCTTCTGACCTCATAGTAGTTCAACTGGGAAACTAATCCTTCACTTCACCCTGTGAAAGACAAACAAGATAATAAAAGCTTTTATGATCAACTGGTACTTACACACTATAAACCAGTCAACATTGATAACTTTAACATTGGTAACTTTCTGGTAACTTGGTACTAGCATTCGTAGCAATAGCAATAGCACTTAGACTTATGTACTGTTTCACAGTGCTTTACAGCCCTCTCTAAGTAGTTTACAGAGTCAGGATATTGCACCAATTATCTGGGTCCTCATTTTACCAACCTGGGAAAGATGGAGAGCTGAGTCAACCCTGAGCCGCCAAATTGCTGGCAGTTGGCAGTCAGCAGAATTAGCCTACAATACTGCATTCTAAGCACTGCGCCACCACAACTCTATGGTAACCCATACTGGCAGGAGAATTCTGAGAGTTGAGGTCCTCATATATTAAAGTTGCCAAAACCATTGAGTAATAATGGAGAGCTTCTCCTGCCTTTTGGTTATACACAATAAAATGTTACATGTATTCAATTTAAAATAAAAAGAGTGGTTGGTCAATAAGCCATTAACACAGACCAGCAATGGCATCTTCTTTGCCTCTAAAAGCTGCTATGAACTACTGGAGAATATTTTCTAACCCCCATGGGTTACTTACTAGCCATAAGAAATGAGGGTTAGCTCCCGTAGCTTGCTTTAAAAGTCAAGTTAGGTCCAGTTATTGAATTAACCTAATTTTCTTTTATGTACAAATTTTAATTAATTTGCTTAATTAAAAACATATAAGAACAACTTTGTTACACAAATTCTCACATGTCAATTGATACCAACAGAGAGGTTCATGGGAATGTGGAACCTATAGGATAAATCAGCATAGGAGAGGTTTTAATTCTATTCTGTTCAGTGCTTATTATTTTACAAAATTTCAAAATTTGTTTTATGCAAAGGAAATGAACGTTTTGTAACTAAGACAGTTGCTCTATGCCAGGGATAGCCAATAGGGTAAAAAGAAAATCGTACCACTACACTGCCTGCTGTCTTGGTTTTTATTTTCTATCCTATCTTTATTAATTTTAAATGTTTTATGTTCCTTTTTATCAATTTGTAAGTTGCCCGAAGTCACTTGAACAGTGAATTGAACAGCACAATAATTTAATAAATAAACTGCTAGTGTGTCCTTTTGAATGCTATCTAATATTAATACTTTTTCTTATGTCAAAACATGCATTAATAAGTTCTGCTTCATTTCAAAATGAAATTTCACAGTCAATACTGGCTAATTTGTCCAGTTAAAAACAGTGATTAATTCTATCGTTCAGTTTATATGCTTTTAAATTAAAACACCTAATGCAGGCAAGAGAGTTGAATATTACTCAATATACTATGAATAATCTTAAATTATGCAAATAAAATTTATTACTTTAACTGCTTATATTTAACTGAATCCATAATTTTAAAATTATTAATCTAGGAATCCATGTAAAACAGACATGTCAAAGGGAACTACAGAGTCATTTATGTTCACATCAGAGGGAAGCAGCTGCATGAACCATCATAAGTACTGAATTTAAACAACTTAAACATGCACAAGAGTCACCCATTCTTTGCATGTAATTAAAATAAATTTCCTTTATATTTCGGATTACAAAATCTGAGCTGCAAAAATCCAGATAACCACAAGAAGGCAGCAAGAAGCTATAGTCTTCTAAATTTCCTTTGCTGACAATTAGAAGTGGTCTTTATTTCTGCAGCCCAAATTTGTAACCCTATGTAAATCAAGATTAACTCATAAGAACTTTTCAATCATGATATTACATAAGCAGACTATTTCATGCATTTTCATTTTTCCTAACCTAATGTCCCAAACTGATTAAAGTCACATCTAGAAAGTTCCAGGTTGGAGAAGAAAGATGCCCATCAACATAAGTAGAAAGTCACCGACAGTATATGTTTACTAATATATATGTTTACTAATATGTTTACTGATGTATATATTAGTTGGCAGATGTATAAATAGTGTCCTTCAAATCCCTGTCCAGACATTCTAAGAAGGAAGGAGCAGACCTCCGAATCTGGCTGCAATCCAAAATAGACTTTACACTGTTTATTTAAGTATGTGAAAAATACTGCCAGTGGTAATTTCGTCCCACTGAAATTAGATTATGTTTGATTTCTCACTACTTTTCATGTACAGTATGCTTTCACTCATTTACCAAACTATTTCACTTCCATTACAAAAATAATAGTTTTAGAATAAAAGGATAATAAAAGTGTTCCTACTTATAGGAGTATAGGAAGGGTAGATTGGACTCCATAGAACGAGTTACCTGTTAAATATTAGAACAATTGTTCTAATAATATCCATCTATCCTTGCTATAGGCATAGGGTCCATTGTATTTATTTAAATTCTTTAATGTCATAAGAAATAATAAATTTATTTCTAAGAAATAAAAAGTTCATATAAGAAGAAATAAAAGCAACTATGAAATATCACATTATTATAGCTTAAACTTTTTGGGGGTGACCTTGCAAATACATTTAGGGTAGCATTAGTTTTTAAAATAATGTCTCTCTTTGGACAATTATTGTGTTCTTCCGGAAATCAAATTGGAAAAAGGATATATATCCAAGGAAAATGATCAAGTCTATGTTTTAATTATAAACATTTTCACTCACAAGATTCATATACTAATGAATATTAATTCCTATTAACAGGGAATATAAGAAGTCTCCAGAGGGAAGGAAAACTCAACTCCTTTATGTTGATTCTCTCATTCTATGAACTACATAACTATAAGGTTAGGAGAATTTGAAGGTGGAATTTAATCTTTAAGTCTTAAAAAATAAAATAGAGCAAGCAGGCAAAACATGACTTCTAGGATTAGGGTTAGGATTCTTTTAAATCCTTTAATAGCAATTTGACTCTGAGACACATTATGAGGGGAAGTGAGGGCTTAACAATGGAACTGTTGGAAGCATTCCAAATTGTTGACCAAGAACCATAGCAATGCATTGAGGGAATTACAATATTTTCTGAGCAGCCTTCAGGTTTAGGCCCATTTTCTGACTTCATCTTTTGTTTTTCCTGGCTTCTCCTCCTACACCAAACCTGATCTCATACCATTTTGATTTTGGAGTGTTATCATGCTGATAGATAGATGGTCAAGAAAAGTCCTAAACCCCTTTACATACATTATTCCAAGCATTTAGTTGGGTTGGTAAAAAATAACAATTTAGGGAAATGATGCAGAGTAGATCTAATTTTTCTATATCCTTAAAATGGCTCAATTCAGCATTTCTTTAGCTGTTTTCTTTTGTCATATCACATTTGATTCCATTTTGTTCAATTTCCAGAAAATTCTAATTTATTTCCAATGTCCTGTTGCACTGGGTGAAAAATATTAGTATGTGGTGCAAACTGCCTTTTTTTCTTCGCAGAAACTTCCTTGATCTAGGCAAACATGGCAAAGATAATCTTGTATGGAACTTGTCATCATCATCGCCATCATCATCATTGCTTAATTTATTTCAAATCTTAATTTAAATGGAACCATTTAAGTAAAACTATTTCAAACATTATGCAATTTGTACTACATATAATTTCTATTTAAGTGACAACCAATTGTTTACAACCATTTGCAGTGATGAAATATAAGTTTGTGACCAATCCTCAATTATGACTTTCACTGCTCTGTAATGCAAAGGAAAGCTGAGGTAAGATAAGCCTATAAGCCCAGTCAAAATTTCACTTAGTGACTTCTTGGCTTATCAACCAAGTCTCCGGTCCCAAAAGTAGTCACTAAAAAAAGATCATCTGTATTGTTATTATGTCAACCTTATTTACTTTCAATATTTATATGTACCTCTGCCTTTCCTTTTTATTAGTATTCATGCTTAAAAAATCTGTGTGTAAAGCAATCCTTTCAAGAACGACAAATGCAAAAAAATGAGAACTTTGAGGAGATTGTTATTGCTAGCTGAAAGCCTGTCAATCCCGGCTCAACTTATACCTAGCAGAGTCTCTTTCTCTGCTTTTTCCTCCCTTGGGATGGGATCTATTTTTTTTTTTATAATGGCCTTGTTTCCTCTCCTGCATTCTCAGGGCTTGCTAGACATTTTGCACAGCATATATATCATACCCCTTTCTAAAATATTAGTGGTGCAGTGGTTATAATGCAATATTGCAGGCTAACTTTGCACACATTTCCAGGAGTTTGATCCTGACTGGCTCAAGGTTGACTCAGTCTTCTATCCCTCTGAGATAGGTAAAATGAGGACCCAGATTGTTGGGGGAAATACGCTGATTCTGTAAACTGCTTAGAGAGTGCTCTAAAACACTGTGAAGTGGTATATAAGCACTTGGCTACTGCTATTGCTAATGGTGGACTTTTGGTTTAAAAATTAGCGCATTTGGAAATAAAATCTGTGGCCCACAGAAGGCTGAAATAATCTACTTTGATTTTCCACATGTCTCTATTATATTATTTTCACAAATCCATAGCTGACATAGTTCCAGTCTATGAATCCTAAACCAACTTAGACAGCAATTGGTTGGTTACTTTTCTGATTTTGGCCACATTAGAATATGCATATATAGAGTATACATATATAAATATTTTAGAAACCCTCCAGTGAATTCTTTTGGTAATAGCCTTGGTGGAAATTTTCAGTTCTTATAAGCATAAATGTTTTCCACAAAAAATTAACAAGACATTTTGTTATTATTCTAAAAGCCAACACTAAAATCCAGCAGATAAGTGCTGAAGGCTTTGGACAAACTATTTGGTCTTTTAGTGCATTGTTTAAATATATTTTGTTTTGGACAATCAAGACAATTTGATACTTCTACTACAAATCAATCATTGTGACTCTCATTTTTTAATATTATTTTTAAGTACTTAAATAAAAAAACTAGTGACAGAAATAATACAAATGCACAGAGAACTAACAGATGTTTCAGACTAAACAACCCACACATACACATACATATACAGAGGGAGGGAGAGAGGGAGGAAGATGTTGAGCAAGTCTTTTATTGACGTACACATTTTTATTTTTAAGGGAAAAAAGTTTTTTTTTGAAAAAAAATCCTCATCATAGTTGAACCTATGACAAAACTTGTTTTCAATTAATTGTTCTCTCATGCAAAGCACCTGGCAGAAAACTCAGCTAAGGTCAAACAGTAATTTTCAAGTGTTATTAAATAATTACTTTGCAAATATGTATTGATAGTTTGTACAACTATATATGTACATTTAAAACTTTTCATAAATGTGCATTACAATCTTATACACATTTATTTACAAAACATGTAGTGTTTTAAATGAATCTTATTTCTGAATCAGTATACATAGTCTTTTGGGGGAAATATAGCAGTCCTAAAAGTATATTCTCTTATAATAGCCTTTTTGAGATTTATTTTTGCCTAAGCATGTATGTTTAGGATGGCATTTTCTATTTTTTTAATAGAAGGTTCTATTGGGATGAATCTTCAAGTAGTTTCCAATGTATGTGTACACACCCACCCATACCCACACCCACCCACCCACAAGCCTGTTGGTTTTTGGACACCTAGCATAAATCAAAAAGCTAAAACAAACACGAATAAAATATTTGTGAATAAATAAAATAAATATGAATTGCAGGTTCTAATCTGTATCTTCCTCTTGAAATGAACAAATTGTGGATAAGTATGTTCATAAGAAATTGGTCTGTAAAGAACTATTCACTTTTTAATCACAATTATTATCAATTGCTAGATTATTTTCTTTTACTGTTATTATCCATAACAGTACTGTAAACTGTGCATGGTAATTTAAATGTTTCATGAAAAAAGAACTTGTTTGTTCTAAGTCCATTTCTGAACAATTTCCCTGGATGTAGCCAAGTTCTAATGCTTTGGGAGAGTATAATTTGCTGTAGTCTAAACTATTCTAGATCTAACATTTTAAAACATGGGTCATTTTCTTCTATAAGTAATTTCATTAGATAGGAAGAGAGATTGGGAAGAGATTGTTAAAAAAAATACAATATCCAGTTTTTGGAGATAGATCGTAGACAACCATGTCCTTCTGGATAAATTTGTAATTCAATAATAATCTTTACAAAATGAATATTTAGACAGGTGCAGTGGATTCCAAAAGCCTAATCAGATTCACAACATTTATAGTCTTCAACTTATGACCATAATTGAGTCCAAAATTTCTGTTACTAAACAAGAAAGTTGTTAAGTGAGTTTTGCCCCATTTTACAACCTTTTCTTGCCACAGTTGTTAAGTGAATCATTGCTGCTGTTAAGTTACTAAAATGGTTGTTAAATGACTCTGGCTTCCACATTGGTCACAAGGTTACAAGAAGTGATCACATGACCACGAGAAATTGCAATATGAGCCAATTGCCAAGCAACCAAATGTTGAACTCATCATCATGGGGATGCTGCAGCAATTCTAAGTGTGAGAAATGGCCATAAGTCACTTTTTTTTCAGTACCGCTGTAACTTCAAATGGTCACTAAATGAATAGTTGTAAGTTGAGGGCTACTTGTAATGGCTTCTTGGCTACAGGCCTGATTTGTTTAAATATTGCTAGTGAGTTTAGATAATGACAGTGCTCATCATTTCTTTTCTAATTTCTCGATAAGAAACATTACAGCTTTATTTGAAAACTGGATCTTACTAGTAGTGTTTACAGAGCTGGTTTCATATTTTTACTGAATATGAACATGCATTTTCATTAAAGCAAATCTTCCTTTAAACAATGTTTTAGCATCTGAATAATCCATAATTTTTCTTCATATTTAAATGCTGGCACTGCCTGTTTGGTTTGCAGTGTTTATTTAGCATGCTACATAAATTTAGTCAATGAGGTTTGTAAAACATGATTTATGACTTAGCAATAGCAATAGCACTTAGACTTATATACCACTTTATAGTGCTTTACAGCCTTCTCTAAGCGGCTTACAGAGTCAGCCTATGGTCCCCAACAATTTGGGTCCTCATTTTACCTACCTTGGAAGGATTGAGCCTGGTGGGATTTGAACTGCCAAATTGTAGGCAGCTGGCAGAAGTAGGATCTTAGCACAAAGTATGGACTGCATCAGTTGTCAGGACTTGACAGCCTTCCATCCTTCCGAGGTCGATAAAATGAGGACCCAGATTGTTGGGGGCAATATGCTGACTCTGTAAATTTCTCGGAGAGTGTTATAAAGTACTATGGAGCAGTATAAAGTCTAAGTGTGAAGAACACTGACATCCCCTAAATTCCGCTGAAGATATTACCTAACCTGGTAATGAAACATTTGGAAACCAACCCAGAAGCTCGGGGAATGAACCTCCACCCTCATCCTACACCCAAGCTACAGTTATTCACTATTGTTGTTAAGTCTATTGCTATTGTAGACAGCAAATTTAAAAGATAATAGATCTTACGGCTGTTAACAAAAAACATCTTAAACTGAAATTTAAGTTAGTAAAATATTGCAGAACAGCTTATCCGATCATCACTGCAACAAGAGAAATTCAGATAGATAAAAAAGCCTGCATATTATTTTATTTTAAAATAGCTAGTCCATAGCTCTTCTTCCATGTCACTGATACCATTTCTCCATTAGAATTGATGATTCATTGGCATTATAGCGAAGAGCAAAGAAGGTCTTTTCTCTAAAGCCAGAATCAGGTCCTCTGTAGTAAAATCAATAGTCCTAAGTTCTTAGTGACTTTGGTTTTATTTGGTAGATAGCTATCAGCAATAAGCCATTTGATATTATAGAAATGACACTATAGCTTTTAATGCTGTGTCATATTCTTATAGTGATTATTTGGAGTGCTATCTCTATTTTGAAAAGATGACATTTGTTCCAGTTTTGACAATTTCTTCTTAAAATGTATTAACCATGCAGTCACCACTAAGATTTAGTTTCCGAGTTAGAGGAATTAAATATCAGAAGTTGGAATATCTTTATAATTACTGAAGACACATTTATGCAGCTATAAACATATTGTATTACTAGTAAATCCCAGGTTGTTTTGAGACTCCACTTTGTGAAGAACTTGAATTATTTTTTTTTGAAAATAGAATAACTAATGTGTCCCTTATGCTGCTTCCATGCTGAAAAGGTACATTTTCTAAATAAAGCAAAATCCAACCTAGCACAAAATTTTCCCTAAGGATCAACTGATATCTTTAGGAGCAACTCGTGGCAACAGTGAGAACAGTAAACAATACTGCGTCCAATGAAAATGATAGAAGATTCTTAATTTAATTCAATGCTAAATTCCTCATTTTATTATTAATTATTGTATATATATATATATGCATTTGTGTGTTTATGTGTATGTACCTATATATGTATATATAGCATATATAATCGCTGGATATACCTTGCCTATACAAACATACAATGGAAACAGAATAAAGGCCAGAATCAGAAAGAAAAACAGCATTGTTGTTCAATACTCTCACAATTCTTAAAAATCTGATGCCCCAGTTAATCTAGCAAGTAATTTGCATATCAGCAACAGCAATGGCACTTACACTTATATTCCACTTTATAATGCTTTATAGCCCATTCTAAGAGGTTTACAGAGTCAGCATATGGCTCCCAACAATTTTGGGTCGTCATTTTACCCACCTCGGAAGGATTGAAAGTTGAGTCCACCTTGAGCCTGGTGAAATTTGAACTGCCAAATTGCAGGCAGCCAGCAGGCAGCAGAAATAGCCTGTAGTACTGCATTCTATCCACTGTGCCACCATGGCTCATCATTATTATCTAGAGATATACAAGTTAATATTTTGGATTGCATCTTCTATCATTCAAAAATGGATTACCTTAATTAAGGTCTATGAGAGTCTCAATATAACATATATGAGGGCTCCAAATTGTATACTTTTGTAAACCATATGAAAAACATTGCTTTATTTCAGGTTGGGCATTCATGTTGGGCTATAATTATTCTGTTTCATTGATGTCCATGACTTTACAGAATCATATGGTCTAAATTTATCCACAAAAAAAAAAAGCTTAGTAGCTTACTAAGATTTGATATTTGTTAAGCTCGGCTTAACTTTATCCAGTTAATGCAAACCGTGGACTATATGCTATCCGTCAGCACTTTGTTGTTGTACCACTGAAAAATAGCAGCAAAATAACAGGGGTATAAATGAAAATGAGAAATTTCTTCCAAAAAAAAAAAAAAAGCAGTTCCATATTTCCCTTTAACTACCTATCTATTCTCACAAAATGTCCTGAAACTGGGTTGCCAAGTAGAAGTTTGCTGCTGCTCAGTTTCAATAGACTTCCAGCACTAGAGTTCCTGCTCTTGTTTGGCCAAAAATGTATGTATGTATGTATGTATGTATGTATGTATGTATTATCAGTATACTGACTGTATCACACCCTATGTTGATGGATGACTTTCCCCATAATTTCATGCGAATAGGAACAATGCTGTATGCTTGAACAAATTACAAGGAGGCATCGAAAGTCTTCATCTGTATGTCCTGGAACTGCTCCCTCAGAAAGGAGAAAAGCCACTGCAGCACACAGTGCACAATACACAAATCTCCAATTCTAATCCTTGAGACAATCCAGAAGGACACTGTAATGGATGGTACAGTAGGCTGCTGAGAGGGTTAGCAGAACCCTCTGCTAACTTAGGCTATTTATAAATAGCCTACGTATTGATATGGATAGAGGGAAATGGGACTCCATTTCCCTCTATCCATACCTACCATAGGCTATTTATAAACACTAACTGAGTCCTACATCCAGACTACCAAGAATTTAGATAATCCACTTTATCCTGGGAAAATAACAGCAACAACAAAACTTCAGATAAGTACCGATAATATAAAAAAAAAACAGTATCAACCAAAACAATGAAAGGTTTTATGTATTTAGTTTTGAGAAAAAGATGGCTGACACAGAGTAGGAAACCCATTCATGTACATGATGGGTTGTCAAGTGGGAGAATGCCATGACTGTTGCATCTTCACAACAACGTATGCGTGATGGTAATGTTTTTCCCGTGCTGCCTCAAATTCCTAACTAGTATCTTTCTTTACCATGGAGCCTTGGCCTATTTTAGTAATTTTACTAGACTATGAATTTAGGATTCTTACCTATATTTCTTCTGCCTTATTGGAGATAAATAGACAGCTGAATTTAATACGCATGATCAATCACACCACTATTATGATTTCATAGCCCTAGAGGAGATTTTACTTTACCACAATAAGTGGAATTGCAGAGCTAAATTAAATGGATTAGAACATAACTATACAATTATTGTCTGAAATTGTTCAACTGGCATATCTTCTCTTATAGCCAGAAGTTGATATTAATCACAGTATAAGGCCTTACTCTTTGTGAAATATATGGAAACAAAAAAGCAATTTTTTGAGTTTTCTTACCCTGCTGTTTTTAGCCTTCATTATTCAGTATACAGAATCAGAAGTGCTGAATTAATAAATGACCATATGCCAACTATTTCCAAGTGCTGCAGTCAGCTGCAGATCTGTGAACTGCATTTATTTTAATATTTCTGCTTCACTTCTCAAATAGTGACTATAATTCTTACCAAAAGGGAAAGTTGATATCTGAAATGGGTGGGATGCTACTGGTTCTGCCCGGTTCTATAGAGCCGGTAGCTCTGAAGAGCAGCAGACACAGAACCGGTTCTGTGTTTGCTGCTGTTTGGCCCACCTGCCCGCCCAGGCTCTTACTTGTCCTTTATTTCCTGCTTTTTCAACTTCAGCTGCTTTGCGTGGCACAGCTGAGGTTGAAAAAGAGGGTTTTCAAATGTTGCACACCTGAGTGCAGTTCTTTTTAGCTGTCTGGGTGGCACGGCCTAAGGTTATTTTACACGCGTGCACAGCATGTCGGGCAAAACGTAATCATCAAACCGGTAGTAATGCCGGTTGAATCCCACCCCTGATCTGAAAGCTATTAATTTCTAACTTGTATCTTATGCAATATATACTGTGTTGTGTTCCTTATAACACATTTCTATTGTTATTCCTTTGGATCCAAATTACTTAAATCACTTTCCAAATTTTTTATGCTGATGAAGCACAGTGTAAAATTTGTGGCTCCAAACTGATGATTTCTCCAAAATGATCCAGTGAATCGTATCAGAGAAAATATAAAAAGCAGTGAAATTGTGTTTCAAAACATTGCTTAATGGACATACAGAAAACTGCACGAAATGCCTAATGTTCACTTCATAAACCACAATGGGGTTCAGACTTTATGTGGATGCACATAACGTAAAACACTTTGGAAGGCAGAAACCAGGAACTAGCGGGGAGATAGTATGCCACACTCCATAGAATTATTATTGGTAGCACAGACACTGACTGAATATAAGATGCAGCAAAGAAAAACACAGCCAGATTTGTGTTGGTACAAACCAGAGAACATTACTTTGAAGTGGAGCAGAAAACTACAATTCCAAGCTGCTTCTGGACCAGGATAGGCAACCTGAGATTGACAGGTTGACAGAATAAGCCGAGTGTGTTCATCCTTTGACCAAAGTATGGCCAATCTCACTTGAGGAGTTCACACATTTACAATAAGTTCTAAACTGCAGTTTACAACAAAGCAGAAGAAAAAAAACACAGATAGGTTCACAGAATATGTTAATCCAAAGCAAAACAAACCCTGGTGAGAATTTAGACTTCCAACCAAAGTTACTTGCAGTGTGTATTCACGTCCACTCTATTTCTATGGCTTTTTTTTACAACTCAATCTATCCATCCTTGGTTGTGTAGAAATCCAGCCAAGAGAATTCCTATCATTGCATCCCCTCACTCCCCATGATTTAGAGAGATTACTGCATTACCTCCAGCCTTCAGCCTATAATTCTCTATATGGAGATTCATTTTAGAGCTTTTAATGGGAAATATATTATCTCTTAAGTATGGATGTATTTTTCTAATAAAGTGAGTGTTATTAGATATTTCTACCTGCTGCAATTCCAAAACTCTCAGGGATTCATAGTAAACTATGGTACAAATTAAAATAACTAATCATAATGTCATTAAAAACAGAATTGTAATTACAATCAATTTAGATACAAACAATTGAAAGTTCTCTATAACAACTGTTTTTAATAATGAAGGCAATATTGTGAAGCCCAATCTTTCTTCAGGCAACAGACTATTCAAAGAGTAGAAATTGATACTGAGATGCAGCACCTATAAACCAAGAAAAAAAAAAAAAACAGAGTTTGGTCTAGAGCAGGTATGTCAAACTTGATTTCATTGAAGGCCACATCAAGGTTGTGTTTGACCTTCAGGGGGACGGACATGCCAGCTCAACACCACTCGTGTCGGAAGCGCCTGTGGTGGCCTGAGCGTTCTGCAGCGAAAATGGGCTCCTGAGTTCTGTTTTCAGCTACGATAGCTTCCTGCAACCTTCTGCCAGCAAAAACAGAACTTGGGAGGGGGCTCCACCTGCAGCCCTCCTGAGCTCTGTTTTTGCTGGCAGAGGCACCATGGGCAGGTTCTTTGATGTTTCCAGGGTAGCCTCACAGGCCAAAATCTAAGCACATCATGGGCCAGATGCAGCCCCCGGACCTTGAATTTGACACCCTGGCCTATTGCCTCCAACAATCTGGATCATTTTCCATCCTCAGAAGGATGGAAGGCCAATTCAACTTTGAGCCATTGGAGTGAGCAGTCAGTTAGTATGCAGTACTGCAGTATAACCAATGTACCTTTCATGTTCATGAAAGAAAGCTGTGTGATTTGGAGCCAGTTACTCTCTCCCATCCCAGCCCACCTCACAGTGTTGTTGTTATTGTGGAGAAAACAGAGGGAAGAAACTGCATTATGTATGTTTGTTGCCTCAACTTATTTATAAAAATAATAAAAGTGGGTTAAAAATATTAAATAATAAAATTCTGTGATATGTACATTGTGGAAATTGGGGTTATCAATCTTCTAGGATTACCTCACCAGTAGTTTTATAGATTACAACCTACATGTTGGATGGCACTTGGAAGTTTAATTTTAATATAAGCCAAATGTCTGACAGTTCTTAGATTCAGTTCTTCAAATTATACTAGAAAATATATGTTTACTGAAATGCCAACACTTACCCTATATGTTTCACTGAAACATTATTTTAAACAGAATCTTAATCTTATGTTAAGAACATTATATGAGACAGCTGATCATCACATTTACTTGTGTTGAGATCCAAGACAAACACAGTTTATAAAGATATCACAATAATTTATCTTGATTCAAAAACATGGGTCCATTTACACCTTCTGGCTTCAGTACAAAACACTACAAGGTGTCAAACATATCAGGACATTGTTCTCCTGTAAAGATCTTTGTTCTAAGGATAGCATAAAGTACCTTGTATTTGGTATATTTTATGTCTAGAACTGGAAACTAAGATAAGACTGTAAGAGTGTTGACCCATGGATCACTCCACCACCATGAAAAATGCTTGAGAAACAATAAAATGTTCCTATTATTTAGACCTTGATGAGTGCTGCTACTAGGAAGGATTTATTATTCTTTACATATAACAAAAGAGTATAAGGTTAGAAGAACTGATTTGGCCTTTGTTTTCTTTGAAGAGGTCCACTTAATGTATAAGTTGTTCAATAGGATTCAATAGGATTGACCAGAGATCATCACTCTGAAATTTGAACAATTGTAGTTACTTCTCTGCTGAAAAGACTATTCACAAATGGGTGTAGGAAACAAAAGTTTAAGGCCACTGCTTTGTACTAGGTTCATGCGTATTTACCACAATAAGTCTAGCAACAAACTACCACTCCATCACTTATGGCTACATATAGTTTCTAATCAACTATAACTATTTCTTTTATTTAACAGCAGAGACACTTAAATGATAAATCCAACTTTTGAAACCAGTTGTACCATACTTCACCAACATTACCAGTGTGAGCTACTATTTATAAACAGGGAGAAAACCCTATAGCCACTAACACTGATGATGTTACCTAGCTGGATAATGAAATGTCTGCAAGTAAACAACCAAGCTCAGAATGCATCCAGGATTCAAAGTTCAATTGTGAACTACAGATATTGTTTTCTATTGTTTTCTATTACAAAGATGCTTGAATAATTTGAGAGATGGGAGAAATATAAGTTCATTTAAGAAATAAAGTAGGTCTATTAATAATTTGTGGAAGTTCCACATATCTGTCAAGATTTTTAGTGGGATTAAGCACCAAATGTAGCACCATGTGCTGTTTTGACATGGGAAAAACTGTACTGTCAGCTGTTTCATTTCTGTATCTTTAATATGAAATAAATACACTACTGGTAAAAACAGTGGTATTTTTCAGTACTGTGGTCGCATGGGAAATATTTTTGCTACTCAAATGGCTTTTAGCACATGTATTTTTTAAAAACACAAATATCTATACAAATATAGATACCTTTGTGCACCTATGTTAAAGATCAAGTGTAACATTTAGGAGGAGGGACTTTTTTTGTTTTAAATAAGAGAAAAACAGGAGTAATGAAACTTGTTATGCCTTTCAGGACCACACTGTTCAATTCTACTAATTAAATTTCTGAAGCTGAATCAATATTTTTGTATTCCCGCAGAAAACATGGTAATAGTTTCTAATTCTAATTTCTTTACAATGTCTTATGATTTAGGCCAATTTCTCCAAGATGCACAACATAAACCTTCTTTCTCTCTTCTTATGGTTCTATAAGAAGATTTGCATTTCTCTCCATAATTATGAAAATTTGAGCTAGGGACCACTGTGCTTTAACAGATTCTCTTTTCTCTTTCATTGCCAGCAACCTATGACAAACTAGCATTTTTCCTATACAGGAAAAAAAGTTTTAAAACAAGGACCACTTAATAACATGTACATTTAGTTCTGTTTAATCAATGGTAAAGCCTCTCTAATAAACTATTCCAAAGCTGAAATCTATACCAATTCAAGGTTCAAGAAGAAATGATCTGAGATTCTAATAATCCCCATAGACAAGAGCTCATCTGTGCTTCTTTATATTTTTTCCCATATGGAATATAATTTTAAATTAAGATTAAATTAAATAAATATAGAAGTAGTCCTCAATTTTGAGCCAGTTGTTTAGTGACTGTTCAAAATTATGACAGACCTCCCGACAGCTACTTACAACATGGTTTCAAAGTTGTAAATTGTAACCAATACCTACACCCATCTGCAATCATGTGACTGTATTTTGGGAGCTTAGCAACCATCCTGCATTTATGGCTGTTCGCAGCATCCCATGTCACATGACTACAATGTTTCTCATTTTTTGTGAAACTGGTGCTTACTTCCAGCAAAAAATGCCCATTGGGAAGAGTTTGCTTTATCAGTCACTGCAAAAAAAGTCATAAAATCAGGAGCAGTTATATATGATCTACTTAACAACTGCCATAACTTATGTCCATAATTCTGGGATCAATTACTGTTGTAAGTTGAGAATGTTACTACATGCTATTTTGAAGGTTTATCTGGTAGGTAATGTTTGTTTATTTTTTAAGGAAGGAAATTTTAGAGGGTTAAGGGAAGAAGAGACTTTCTAGGAACCTAATCAATATGAAATGAAAAATTTGCATAGAACTCTGGCTCATATACCAGTAGATCACAGCCAAAAGTTTAATATGATTTGAACATTTTTAAAAATAGCACTTTTCAAGACAATTTGGGGAACATGATATATCTTGATTTTTAAGCAAATTTTCTTCTAAAAGATTTCTGTATGCTTATATTAAAATGAATATAATAAATGTAAATTTTCACATTTAAGTCAATTGTTGGAAAAAAGTGCTTATTCCATGATGTAATTATGGATAACTCATTTTGGCTTGTGTTGGTGCAGTTTATTAAGAAATGAAGCTCATCAGCTTTCCTTGATTTAACTTTAGAAAAGCAACTTTTTGTAGCATTGCATTTCAAAAATGATCAGTGTTCTCTCATAAAAGCTTGAAACTTTTCATGCATTACAATTATCATCCAGAAAAATAAAAATACTCATCAAAGCTATGCTAACCATCCAAAAATTCTCATCATTTAAAAATATAAATCAGAACTTGATTACACCAATCATTCATGCAGGATATCCTTGCTCTGCAGTTCTAACATAGTGGCAACATTTTAAAAGCACAACATTCAAAATCTACTCAAGCAGAGTCATATTGCAATATAAAAGCAAATTACAAATTCAAATTCTATGGAAAGTACTCTGAGGCTGTTTCCCAACATTCCTAGAAAATAATACAATTTTTCCTCATAACTTTCTGCGGCGGGTTGGACTGAGAAAAATTGGCACAAAGTCAGCCACCGAACTTCCAAGGTTAAAGACAAAGTTAAATCCAGGCCTTCTTGATATTTATCCAACATCATAATTATTATACCAAACTTATTATACCAAACTCTATAATGTACAGTTTTCTTCTAGAAAAGATTAATAAGAAATAATTTATGTAACTCCTAAAAGACCAAAATTCTATGTAAACGAACACTTCTGTAAGAAAGTTATTATGCAACTTTCTTATATGCCTATGAGACTCATTTCCAAGTATAGCAAAAGTAATAAAAGACAATATTAATAGTAAAATTAGCCACCAAATAAAGCAAATTTGAACAAAAACCAATTTTGAGCAATTGGTACATAAATGAAAGTTTAGAATTATGGGAAATGTGAAAATGCTGGAGTTATACTTAGTGTTTTAATTGCTGTTGTATTTAACGGAACTAGAAGTTAGGTATTTCAAATAATTATTTATCTTTAAGTCAAGGCAATTTAAATAAATTTAAAAGCACAGTCCTGAAGGTATCATCTCATAAGCCATTAAAAAGGTGTACAGGTAGTCTTCACTTACAGATTGCCTCATTAAGTAGCTGTTCAAAGTTATACCGATATAAATAATAACCTTGGGAACAATCCTCACATTTACAATTGTTGCAGCATCTTTTGGTCATATGATCACCATTTGTTTGCTTGCAACTGGCTTGGGACAAGCAGAGTTTATAGAAAAGGTGGAAATAAAGTCATCAGTTGCTATGACATGATGTTTCATTTAATGACCACAGTGGTTTGTTCCATAACTGAAGGAGAAATGATATCATAATCTCACTGAAGACATGGGATGTTTGGTTAGTGTAGGTGTGTCAAACATGCGGCATCACGGCGGCATCACATGACAGATAAGGATTTCCCCCCTTTGCTAAACTGGGCATGGGCGTGGCCAGCATGTGATGCATCCAAGCCATGAGTTTGACAGCCGTGGGTTAATGACTGTGGTGCTTAGGTGGCCGGTCCCAATTGTGGTTGCTATGCAAGGACTACTTGCATTTGTCTAAAACTCTCCGAGTCTATGCCAGTCATAAATTGCAAGAAATGAGTAAGTCTACTACTTATAGTTGAATTTATTCTCAAGTACATTGCAGATTATCATAAATTTAATTTGATCTACAGACAAACTTCAGTAATTGGTGACTTTCATAATACTGTTTTAGATCAGAATGACTGAAAATTCTGGCAGTGCAGATGAACACACTACAAGAACCAAGCCTTCTTGTCTTTTTTAAAGCCATTCCTGCTGGCTGCAAGGAACCAGTGAACTTAAGTCACCAGTAATGAAGCAGTACATTGGCAGTTCATTAGGACAGATTTTTCAACCCTTCTAGCTTAATAGTATTTCCCAACGTGGTCACTGACAAACTTTATTTTACTATCAGAAGATTACGCCTTCTGTAAGACTCTTTCATCCAGAGAGTTGACATTATAACCATCGATTCATGTTTTTGGATCCATCCCACAAGGTTCATGGAAGTTATGGTTGTACCCAAAGCCCATTTTTCTCTGAATTCTTTCATCTCAGTTTTAAATGGTGTGTCTCTATGCTTACAAGAAAAATGCACCAAAGAAATTAGGATCTAAAAAACGAGCACAGCTGTATTGCTATCTGCATGCTCTATTCTTTTCAAAAAAAGCTTCAGCTGGATGGCTTGCTGCAGGTGGCCAGATTGTAAATTTGCAGTATATGGATATATGAATTGGCAATGATGGATGAGCTAGCTACCTTTTGAGCAGGAGTAACTGCTAATCCACATGCTGAATCATTGGAGGAATAAGTCAAAATAATTCTCTCCCTGTGCAGGAAATATTCGCTGCCCTTTCAAGTATAAGACCCAGGCTTTGCAAAGGAGTACTAAAAAAAGGTCACTCCAACGAATCAGCAGAATGTTCCTAGGCAACATAAAAGGGAAAAAAAAACCTGACTATTAAGCTAATGTTCAAAATGTTTCTTTGTCATCTATTGCTATGTCAAATTTTTGAAACAAAAGTAGACTGTTCCAATATCCTCCAAATCCCAAAATAGAAAGAAAAAATGTGCTAAGGGTTACATTTTTGCTTTTTATTGGGATGTGGAAGATACTATTAAATGCTCCAGGCACAACTTCTGGGAATTATAAGAGACATCAAGGTGTCTCTTTTTGTTAAAATAATGAAGATTGCCATACATTAGGAAAAAAGCACTGACAACTAACAATCATGAGTATAGGTGTGTGCAGCTGCTTTTTCCCTGCCAGGGTTAAGTTAACAGCTGTAATTTGAGGTGAGCCATGAATCAGAAAGTAGAAATTTGTAAAAACCTGAGAAAGATAGAGATCAAAGCTGGTTATTTGGACAGAAGAATTATTTACAAAGGAAATAAACCTGAAAAGCAGATGTCAAAATTAAAGAATAACCTAAATTTTATTTTAAATGTCAGACCAAAGATTAACCAACTCCTAAAGCCATTTTTCAAATCCTGTTTTGTCCAGGAGAGTCCTACGGTCATTATGACTATCATGAAAACAACAGCTGGAGTTTTCAGTAGCCTCTTGCTGGCCATATTGAACTGGGCAGAAATACAGAGTGACCATTCAAAGTTACAAAGGCACTGAAAAAAGTGACTTATGACCATTTTTCACATTTACAACTATTGCAGCATCTCCATGGTTATATAATTAAAATTCAGAAGCTTGGCAACTGATTCATATTTATGACAGTTGCAGGATCCTGGGGTCATGTGATCTGCTTTTGCGACCTTCTGACAAGCAAACTCAATGGCGGGAAGCCAAATTCACTTAACAATCATGTTACTAACTTAACAAATGCAATAGTTCACTTACCAACTGTAGAAAGGAAAGTCGTAAAATGGGGAAAACTCAGTTAACAAATATTTCACTTAGCAATATAAATTTTGGGCTCAATTGTGGTCGTAACTCTGTAGTCTGTTTAAGGTACTAAACTTTAGAAATGCTTCTCCATAAACCTCAGTGTTATCCACATGAAAAAGAGATGTGTAATATATGAACAAGAATGCTGTAGCGTCTGATATTTCCCATGCATTACTTGATTCCCATATTATTGGTCACTTCATTTACTTTTTGCTTTCATCTTTGAATAGAATAGAATTCTTTATTGGCCAAGTGTGATTGGACACACAAGGAATTTGTCTTGGTGCAAATGCTCTCAGTGTACATAAAAGAAAAGATATATTCATCAAGAGTCAAGAATAATAAGGTGCAACATTTAATAGTAGTCATAGGGTACAATAAGCAATCAATTCATACTAGGAAACAGTCAATATAAATCATAAGGATATAAGTGACAAAGTTTGCTTTGACATTGTACACCATATTTTTTCTTCAAAAACTAAGCCGAACTTGTCACTCACTCCACTCTCTTTTTAAATTGAAATTGTGGAAAAGTGATGCTTCTTTACAACTAAGTTGCTCAGAAGAAATAATCTGTGGCTCATAAGAAGAAAGTATATTTCAATGCTACATTCTAGGTTATTTCATCCCTAACATTAGGTTATAAATTTAGATCTGTAATTGTAACAGATGACACAGAAAATGTCAGCTGAAATGTTATAGATTGCTCAAACAAAATGTAATTTTCCTGCAACACATCAAAAGATAACCAATCGGCACATTTCAAGAGAGCACTAAGATGTTTTGGAGAGGACTACATCAGTTAGCCAAAGCTGAAGCAAAGTAGATGTGGGTCTTTCAGCCATATGGATTTTTTGAGAGCAAAGGAAATGACTTAAAAAAAAACATGTTAAATCTATTTTAAAACTTTCAATGAGCTCCCCACATGAAAATGATATTAAACACAACTTTTGGAATCAGTGATTGGCATGGATTCTGAGAAAATGCATACAAGAGATTCATGGTTACTTACATGTAACTTATATTATCAAGTTGTGCTGCAAAAAGTATCAATTACTAAACAATATATTATAGGTCATATGCCACAGATTCCATAGTTTACTTGTTAAATTTCATTTTTGTAAACATTCCTTATATACATTTTATCAGGGTACTATCTACTGATTATGATAAGCATAAAAAAACTAGCTTACAGTATATTCACTAACTTATACTCCTAGTTTTGGAATGTGCCTTCAAAATTTAAGGATTGAGATGTAGCTAGATTCAAAAACACACTTTCTATATCCATGATGGCGAACTTATGGCACGCGTGCCAGAAATGGCACGCAGAACCATTTCTGCTGGCAAGCGAGCCATCATCCAGGATCAGGTCCACTGTGTATGCGTGCACCCCTCCCGCCAGCTAGCTGATCGTCAGGTATCTATAGCGCATGCGCGGGGCACATGTGGGAGATGCATGCAAATGCAGGGTGCATGCGGGGGTCACGCATGCATGTGCAAGCACGTGGTGCATGCTGGGGATCATGCACGCATTACATTATGGGTGCAGGCACGCATACATGCACACACACACTTTCGGCATGCAACACCGAAAAGTTAGCCATCACTGTTCTGTATCATGGGGGACTTATTAGGTTTTTAATTTTGTAGATTAAGACCCATATAAATGAGTGGTCTTGAAGAGTAAGAACAAATAATTTGCAGGAGCACCTACCCTACAGATTCTTGCAAGATATGCTCCTGGTTCCTTGAGGAACCAAGATGATGTTTTAATAATAGATTTCTGGAAGCCTTTTTAAAATTAAAAATTTAGAAAACAACAAGTTTGTATATCCATGATTATGTTAAATTTCCAAACTTAGTTTGGAAATTTAACATAGTCATGGATACGCACACTAGTGGTTTTTAAAATGTTTTAATTTGGAAAGCATTGCACATCTTTTTCCTGGCAGCCCTCTACATATTTGAAACAAAGATAATATTCCCCTTTGGAAATATCTGTCAAAGAAAGCATTTAGTATGTGACTCAAAACCTCCTGAATGATTTAGATTAAACTGTGATTCTCATAATTTAAATCTAATTTCATTTTAATATTTTATCAACTGAAAACAATAATAAAAGAGATACCATATAAATTTATTAAGTAGTCTTTTTAAATGAAAATGTTATGCCATATTATCATGCTCCCGGATTATTCCATGGTGTCAGATTCTTCTTCCCTCTCAACAGAGAAACTGATTCATCAGACTTCCCTATGAATCTTTAATAGTAAATTTCCAGCTGCTTAGCAGTATCCACTATGCAAATTTGAAGCATCCTTCTTGTGTTTTTTAAAATCCTTATTAAAAAAAGCATTGGAATGAATCCTCCCAAATGCATACAGCTATGCTATTGAATCTTGATATCATAAATGCCCCAATTTTGGTGAACATGCAGTACATATGTTGAATATTTTGAATGTAATAGGAAATTAAGATCATTTTCAATGTCATCAGGCTTTATAAAGTTTCTTGTCTGTTTTATGCTTCAGAGATCACCAGATGTTTTTGTTTGTCATTTTAGAACTCATCATGCTTCTCCACAGCATCTGAACATAGGTTGTTGCAGTTTATTGGAGTCAAATTAGTAGACAAAGTCATAATCAGAGACCTTAGGTTGCTCCAGTCTATTTTCACTGATCAGTTAATGAGAATAAAAAGGAACATGGATGTAATATATAATGATGAAGCTTTTGATTGTCTGCATGGAGTGGCTTATCACATAGTATGAAATCAGTTACCTTTATATGTTTATGTTTGAACAGATGTTGTGCTATCCCCCAACTACATTCTCTACAAAAATGTGTCATCTAGCCCTCTGGCAACCTATTCATTGCATATACATTTTGTCGCTTGGTTTCTGACATTATTGACCTTGTCTTTTATCATGATTGTAGAAGTTTCATTCAACCTTCAATAAATGCACAGATAGTTGTGGATGATATGGATGCTTCATTCGTTGCTGTTGTGACAAAATTCTAGAAAACTCTGTATTGTGCAACAGACACTAACAATTTACTTTGTTTTAGAGTTGAGAGTAAAGTAGACTTAATAATATGTGGTCTCACTGAGGAAATTCTGCTGAGCTATTTTATACATCACCACTGTTGAATTTGTGATTTTCTGGACTTTCAAAGTGGGAATGAAAACTACCTGAAAAAGAATAGTAGCTGATTGTCATTACAGTGATATAAAAGTGGTTAGGGGAAGCAGCTATTACAACTATTCTTTCAAAATAAAACTAGAAAGTGGTGGCAAAGCTGTATTGATGTTTTGTAATTGTCGAAAAAAAAGATGTTTGCAATCTGGTAACAATTTAACTTCTCTTTTGAAAAATAATAGAGATCGCCTGCCTTGCAAGAGTTCCTTTCTATTAATGCTTTTGCAGAGGACCAGTGCTGGTGCAAAATGATGGGGGGAGTGGGGGTGGCAAAGAGAAATTCAATTCAGTTGTAATTTGTACAGCAGCTTATTGACTTAGAAATTTTATATATATATATATACATACATACATACATATGGTTATAAGTCAATGCATTATACATTGATGTAAGGTAAGATACATGTCAGTTAACTGGAAGCCATTTGCAATTTTTTTCATGTAGTGAATCCCATTATCATTTGATAATTAGTTATCTGGAACTATCAGTTCCAGATGGTTAGGGGAAGCAGCCGCTTACAACTATTCTTTCAAAATAAAACTAGAAAGTGGTGGCAAAGCTGTATCGATGTTTTGTAGTTGTTGAAAAAAAAGATGTTTGGAACTTATTATTAGAGCTCTTTGTAGCAATTTCTTATCTTCAGTATGGTTGGTGCTTTGGTTTATGGCTGCTTGTTGAATGTGAAACCTAAATTTAAAACACATCTAATTGTATTGGGTTGGCAGATTGACACATTTCCAAGACTCATACCAGACATCTTTGTTAGGTGATTGTGATGAGAAATTAAAAGGCGAATGTCCAAGCCCTCTCTAATGTACTGTAACAGTATAGCATTAGAAATAAGAGCTCCCATCTCCTTTCCTGCTTTATATACAGTATTCATTTTGTTCAAGCATGTCTGTATGAAATATTCATACATTTTAAAAAACTATAGTCCCGTGGGATTTGCTCTAGACAATACATATTCAGATTACGCTATCATAAATGTCACAGTGAAGGTCAACGTTTGGCAATTTAAAACAGAAGGGAATGGATTTATGAAATAACTTTCCAATCCCCTCAGAATCACTCTCTAATCATCAAATGTATATTAATATGCTGCAACTACATTTGGTAGGTAAATCATTTTGGCATCACATCAGTGACTAAAATGCCACTTTTTCTTCTTTGTATTCGATATATTCTGGAGAAAGATAGGATGTGAGAAACATAGGTAGCATCAAATATATGGTTGTTTTTAAGCCCTGGATTGAAGTTTCCAGCAGAATAATTTCAGCTATATTGTAATATCCAGCTTCCAGATTTTGTATGAAAAAGTAAAAGTTTGCTGGAGTGAAGTTGCTCACTCCATTTTCTTCTGGTGAATGTTATTTTAGCCCAGGAAGCATCAGAATAGATGAGAAAGGAGTTCCTGCAAGTACGATGTGCATATTTTCCTAGGACTAAAGATCAACAGATGTTGAAAACTTTACACTAAAGAATCGTTCCACAAAGCAGTGAACATGCTCTTTCTTCATTCCTTTACCAAATTAAACTCCACACCTTCCTTTTACTACTTCTTTTCTCTCCATAAGGCTCTAAGAGCAGCTCTTTACCACAGAAACTGATTATACATCCTCATCTCCCAGAAAGGAGGTGTGCTACAAATTTTATGCCTGATTGGAAATGAATGCAGTGACAAATACACTCTCTAAAGCTCTCATTTGTAACTTCTGCCATTTCACTGTACCCCAGTTCACAACCTCCTTTTGACTGTAATGTGTGTATATAAAACTACAGAAATAAATCTAGAAATGCCTCAAGATGAGATGTGTATTGATCTTTAAAAAGAAATTAGAATTTATTTGTTTTTATTGGTTTACAGACTTTGTTAGCAGATTTCTTTTTTTCTTATGAGAAATGAGAATTTCTTATTTCTTAAGCAGACAATCACTTAAGAGTTTGTTGGGTGTAATTGGTACAAAAATCTCATAAGTACATATTTTTAATAAGGGTGTTTCCTTTGTTGCAACTGTGTGTAATTCATGACTGGCTAAGTCAAATTTAATCTATGAGGATCTCATTTAAAGTACTACACCTGTACTTTTCTGTACATTGCAGAAAAGGAGGAACTACATAGTAAAAAAGACTACAATCTATGCTAAATTTGTATGTCTTAATTCATAGGAACAGATGCACATTTAAAATAACAATTTAAAAATATAATATAGCTTCTCAAAAAGTTTGTGGAAAGATTATCAGTTTACCAGTTCAGTTTAATGTTGAGCATATTATTGGTTTTCTGTCCTTCAGTTTTTGGGTAACTCTTCAACTAGAATATTTAAATTTAGTTTTATTATATCCAAATTTTATTATTTTTTAAACAAACATACACAAACACAACATAAAAACATCAAGCCATCTTCCACTTACGTACATACAGTGTGTCAGTTAGTTTACAAATGTTTTGTGCATCCACTTCATAGTCATCTCTTATAATTACTTGTATATGTTCTCATATTATCTATCAAATATTCCTAAATACATTAATACCATTAATCAATCATTTGACTATATTATTTGTTCATGTTATGCAAAATAATCCATATTTTAATTGATTTATTTTATGACAATTCATATTATCATCCCAAATCTATCCCATAGTTATATTATGATAATACATCTTTATATATTCTTTATATTCTAAAATTCTACATATTCCATTACCATATTTTATTGTCTAACCATTGATAAAATTAATCCCAAATTGATTTCAAATGTCAATCTATTCAATTCAGCACAGTCCATGATTTTCTTAATAACCTCCTCCAGTGTTGGTATTTTCTTATTTTTCCAGTTTTTAGCAAATACAATCCTAGCAGCTGTTAATACATTTACAATCAAATATTTCAATTCCTTACTGTATATTTCAGGTAAGATTCCCAATAAAAAAATCTGTTTCAAGTCTATGTGTTTTTTTATCATTTTTTCCAGCCATGTGTGGATTTTAGTCCAATATCTTTTAGCATCTGCACACGTCCACCACATATGGTAATACGAACCAAGTATCTGATGATATTTCCAAAACTTTTCTGATTTGTTCTTGAACATTCTTGCTATTCTTGTTGGGGGTAGATGCCACATCTTATACAAATTTTCTTTATATGCTGTTGACATTATCATTTTATAATTCTGAGACCACAATTTTTGCCATTTCTCTAAATCAATCCAAAATTTTCCCCCCAAGCAATCAGTTTCTTTAACTTGTTCTTCTTCTAGCTTAATTTCTAGTAAATATCCATACATTTTTTAATTACCTGTTAAAATCTTATCTAAATCAGTCAATTTATCATAAAAACCTTCTGTTTTGGAATCTTTATCATATCTAAAATGTATTTACGTATATGAAAACCAATTCATATTTATACCTTGTTCCTCTAGTGTTTGCATAGATTTAAGTTTACCCTTTTCATTCAATATTTCACCATATCTGTTTGTTCCTTTTTATATATTATAGGATAAGAAAATGCTTCAATAATCGATAGCCAGACTGGAATTTTCAAATAGCATTGCCTTTTAGTGTTCTCCCAATTTAACCACAAAGCTTCCCGTATATACTATCTTCTAAAGTACCCCTGTGTTGGGGTGGCATGCCATAAAAAGGCATACCACCCCAACAACAAATCATGTCCTTCTAGTGTCAACAATCTAGCATTTCTTAATGTTATCCATTCTTTAACCCATATAAAATTTGTAGCTTGGTAGTACAGCTCCCAATTAGGCAGGCCAAATCCTCCTCTTATTCTAGCTTCTTGTAACAGTTTTAATTTTATTCTCGCTTTCTTTCTCTGCCATATATATTTCAACACAATTTTATTTAAATCTTCAAAGAAATCTTTCCCTAGCTTAATTGGGATTGTTTGAAACAGATATAAAATTCTGGGTAGTATATTCATCTTGATTGTTGATATTCTCCCTATTAATGATAATTATAAGTTTTCCCATTTTGCCAAATCCATCGCTATCTGTTGCTTGAATTTAGTATAGGTGCTCTCTTTAAGTGTGCTACATCTTGCTGTCAAATGTATCCCCAAATATTTGATCTTATTTGTGACCTGAATTTTTAAAAGATCCGCCAATTCTTCCTTTTGTCTTAATAACATATTCTTTGTCAAAATCTTTGTTTTATCTTTATTTATTTTCAAACCAGCTACCTTTCCATATACCTCTACCTGTTCTATCAGTTTAAATGCTGTTTCTAATGGATCTTCTAAAATAAAAACCAGATCATCTGCGAATGCTTGCAATTTAAATTCTTCCTTTCTAATTTTCATCCCTTTTATATCCTTTTCTTCTCTAATGTTTCTATTTAGCCCTTCCAAAGTTAACACAAGCAGCAGAGGTGACAATGGGCAGCCTTGTCTTGTTCCTTTTCTTATAACAATAAAATCCATCAATTCACCCTCTATCATTACTTTTGCTGTTTGTTTATGATATATAGCTTCTATTGCATGAATAAATTTTTAACCAAAGCCCATCTGCTCCAACTGTGATAACATAAATCGCCAATTCACATTGTCAAAGGCCTTCTGTGCATCTAAAACTATCAAAGCCATTTTTTTTTCAGGATGTGCCTCATAATATTCCAAAGTGTCCAAAATTATTCTCATATTATCTGTAATTTGTCTCTTCGGCAGAAATCCATTTTGATCTGGATGAATAAACTTATTTAGATATTTTTTAAGTCTTTCTGCCAATATTGAAGCAAAAATTTTATAGTCTGAGTTTAATAGGGAAATAGGTCTATAGCTCTTAATTTGTTGTGGGTCGGAGTCCTCTTTTGGGACAAGTGTAATATAAGCTTCTGACCATGATTGGGGTATCTTCTTCTTTGACATAACTTCATTCATAACTTTTAACAATGGAAGGTTCAGTGATTCTTGTAATGTCTTATAAAATTCCGCTGGAAGTCCATCTGGACCTGGTGCCTTTCCATTATTTTGCTTCTTAAGTGCTTCAGTTAACTCCATCATCGTTATGTTACTTTCTAACATTATTTCAGTCTCTTTAGGTATCTGGGGTAAATTAGATTCTGTAAGTACTGTTTAACTCTTTCATCATCGATATTATCTTAATTAATTTTCCATTAATTTTTTCTTCTCTTTACTTACATAGCAAACTTGGCCTTGATCATCTATTAATTGCAATATTTTCCTTGTTTCTCTCTCCTTTCTCAGTTTATATGCCTGGTTTATTTGCATCTTCAAAATAGTTCTGTTTTGCACCTCTGATTTTCTGTGCTAGTTCTTCTTTTTCCATTAATCCCATTTTATGTTTAATTGTATCCATTTTTAACTTAATATCTTTTTTCTGTGGCAGTTTCTGTAGCTCTTTTTCAAATCTTTTATACTCATCCTCTAATATCTTAGAGGTTTGTCTTTTCACAATATTTCTTTTCCTTGTATAGTCTATTATCAAGCCTCTGGAATATGCCTTCATTGTATCCCATACATTCTGCATTGAAGTGTCTTCTTTTTTATTTTCTTTAAAGAAAAAAGCCAGTTCTTTCCCTATTCTCTGTATAAAGTCTTTTTCTTTTAATATAGTGTTATTTAACGTCCATCTAGATCTTCTTCTTTGTCCTTTCCATTTAATTGTCATTGGGTTATGATCAGCCCAGGTACTTGTTTCTTGAAGATTAGCAATCAATTCTGTTGACATCCATATCATATCTATTCTAGACCATGATGAATGTCTGTTTGAATAGAAGGTATATTGTTTAGTCTTAGTGTTTCTTTCTCTCCATGCATCTTTTAGATTTATTTCATCTATCATTTTAAAAAAGCATCTAGGGAGAATCTTTCTGCTTTGCTTTGTTGTTTTCTGTGTTGTATAGTCCAGTTTATTATCTACTATTCCATTGAAATCTCTCATCATAACAATATTAACATAGTCCAATTCAATTATTTTCATATGTAGTTTTTTATAAAATTCTTCTTGATTTTCATATTATTGTCCATTATTTCCACTATTAAAAGTCTTCCCTCATCATCCGTATGTATCAATTTAGCTGGAATGGTATTTTTGATGTATAAGACCACTCCTCTTTTCTTACATTGTGTCAAGGAAGTAAATATTTTCCCTAGCTTTGGCTGTATCAATAATTGTTCGTGCTGCTTTTTAATACGTACTTCTTGTAGCAGATTATATCAAATTTTAATTTCTCTAATCTGTGGAAGGTTTTCCTTCTTTTGACAGCTAAATTAAGTCCATTTATATTAATTGTAATCAGTTTTTTCTCTTCCATGATTATATTTTGTAGGTAGGTTTTGCAGCTCTTGTAGATCTTGGTTCTCGTTGTTCTCTAACTTCCACCTTTCCGCCTACTGCACCTTCTTCTTTTTCAATCGCTGCTTGGCAGTCCTCTTGGAATTGAATTAGTGACATTTCTTTTTCTGTCTCTTCTTCCTTCTCTCCAAAGTATTCTGTGTAAAATACTTCTGCCTTCTCAATTGAATCAATTTTATGTTTTGTTCCTGCCATATAAACATTAAGCCTTCTGATATTTAAATTTAGTTTTAATTAGAATAGAACCAGTGAAATCATGGGGCAAATTAGTTATGATCAACTTATCTGTATTTGTTTCATGAAGTTTACTTTAACTACTTTTGAATCTTGATCCAATCACTTATCTAAGAAGCCATAACTGTACTTCAAAGATTGTGAACTGGTCAACGTTATATACCAAATACATTTACAATAATGCTGTTAATGAAGTACAGGTAGGCCTTGACTTACAACTATTTGTTTAGTAACAGTCTGAAAGTACAATAATATTGAAAAAATGACTTACCATTTTTCACATTCATGACTTTTGTAGCATGTCATGGTTGTATAATCAAAATTCATGTATTTGGCAACTGGCAAGTATTGGCAAGTATTGCAATGATGGTTGCATTGTCTTGGGATCATGTGATCACCATTTGTAACCTTCCTAACCAGCTTCTTACAAGCAAAGACAATGGATTCACTTAATGACCACACGATTCACTTTACAACTGCACTGATTCAATTAACATTTTATAAAAAGGTTGTAAAATGGGCCAAAACCCATTTAATATCTGCTTTGTTTAGCTGCAGAAATGTTGGATTCCATTGAGGTCATAAATCGATGTACAGAAATAAAGTTACTATCACATTTTGAATAGTTGTGACCCAAATAACATTTGAATAAGAAATTCAAAGCCAGAAACAGTATTTGTATTTGCAGTATTTGTACTCTTTGTTTAGTAGGTGTATAGTAAGTGTATTCTTGTACAGTGTGGTGTAACTGGTAACATTAGGGCAGTGCAGCAATTTGGATCTGATAAACAAAACCTTTCTTGGGAACCAGGACCTGTTTGCAATCCTAAAAGCAGTTTTATCTCTCCCATAGTTATTTAAAAGTGTCGCAAGACAGATGCTGCCCAACCAGTTACTTATATCCTCAGTGATAAATTAAAAGATGCTAATCCCATCTGACTTTTAGCTGCTCTACTAGTTTTCTTCTGTGGAACCAAATATGTTAGGCTACATTATTCCTGACTAAAGGTAAAAGAAAAAAGAAATAATTCCATAAAGAGAGTTTAAATCAAATTTCAATTACATGAATGTCATTTACTACTTAATATCTGATCTAAAATTTTATCTGGAAATCTCCCAGTAATTTCAAATGGTTTTGTTTGCTCATAATATTTTAGAGTAGGAATAAGAGATGCAATCAAACACAATGCCATTCTATAAGTAGAATTGGGTAACAGCTATGGATAGAGAAACATAGGATTTACGAGTGGAGATAAAGCTGATAAAGAAATCCAGTTTCCTCTTTCAGATGCTGTAAATGTGCAGATAATAAATACAGTACCTGGCCTTCAAAAGTCTAATGATAACCACATTTTGTACACATTGATAACATCTAATATGCAGCTCTGGCTTCCACTAAGTACAAAGAAATAGTTGTGCAAAAACTGCCAACATTCAGGAGATTATCAGCTTTTAATTGAAATAAGTATAATTGTGTGTGTGTGTCTGTGAGGTTAGGATTCACATAATTAATATTCTTTTTCCAGTGGGAAAAAGAGTATATGCATTCTTTGTTATAGTAACCGAAGAATCTTCTATTTGTGTGTGTGTGTGTGTGTATCTGTAATGGCTGTCCTAGGATTTCCAGTTGTGCAAGACAATATACCACCTTACATTCCAATTCCAGAGAAGAGCAATGCCAAAGAATGTTCAAACTACTGCACCATTACATTCATTTCACATGCTAGAAGAATTATGTTCAAAATCCTACAAGCTAGGCTCCAGCAGTATGTGGACCAAGAACTACCAGAAGTACAGGCAGGATTTAGAAGAGACAGATGAATTAGAGATGAAATTGCCAACATATGCTGGATCATGGAGGAAGCTAGGGAGTTCCAGAAAATCTACTTCTACTTAATTGACTATGCTAAAACCTTTGATTGTGTGGATCACAACAAATTATGGCAAGTTCTTAAAGAGATGGGAATACCAGAGCATCTTATTTGTCTTTTGAGAAACCTATGTGCAGGTCAAGAAGCAACAGTGAGCACTGGACACAGAACCACTGATTGGCTCAAAATTGAGAAAGAAGTTCAGCAAGGCTGTATATTATCGACCTGCCTATTTAACTTATATGCAGAGCACATCATGAGAAAGGCGGGGCTAGATGAATTACAAATTAAGATTGCCAGGAGAAATATTAACAACCTCAGATATGCAGATTATATCACTCTAATGGCAGAAAGTGAAGAGGAACTAAATAATCTCTTGATGCAGGTGAAGGAGGAGAGTGCAAAAGTTGGCTTGAAACTCAACATTAAGAAAACTAAGATCATGGCATCTGGCCCTCTCAATTCCTGGTAAATAGATGGGGAAGAAATGGAGGTGGTGACAGATTTTATTTTCCTGGGCTCCAAGATTACTGCAGATGGGGACTACAACCAAGAAATTAAAAGATGTTTGCTTCTGGGGAGGAAAGCTATGGCAAACCTAGACAGCATACTAAAAAGCAAGTATCATCCTGCCAACAAAAGTGTGTATAGTCAAGGCTATGGTTTTCCCAGTTGCAATGTATCGCTCTGAAAGTTGGACCATAAAGAAGGCTGAACGTCAAATAATTGAGGCCATTGAACTATGGTGCTGGAGAAGATCTCTTGCAGTCCCTTCAGCAGCAAGGTGATCAAACTGGTCAGTCCTAGAAGAGATCAATCCTGGCTGCTCTTTAGAAGGCCAGATCCTGAAGATGAAACTCAAATACTTTGGCCACCTAATGAGAAGGAAGGACTGACTGGAGAAGAGCCTAATGCTGGGAATGATTGAGGGCAAAAGAAGGGGATGACAGAGAATGAGGTGGCTGGATGGAGTCACTGAAGCAGTAGGCGTGAGCTTAAATGGACTTCATAAGATGGTAGAGGACAGGAAGGCCTGGAGGAACGTGTCCATGGGATCGCAATGGGTCAGACATGACTTCGCAACTAACAACAACAAGACAATATACAAACTGCTATTGTCTCTGGGAAGCCTTATGAGAACCAAAGGTTTACTTTAGTAAAGTGTTCTAGTCATTTCATGAAAAACACCACTATCTTCAAAAATCAAGATATACGAGAAACCTTAAAACTGGTTTTGGCTGTTTTTCTTTGTAATCTTTTGAATAGTGAGCAATGAAACCATGAATAATGGACGAAATTCATTTGTGTTCTCCTCAAATCTATGAGATGTACCTGAGAAGTATAAAGTCATTTTCATATAATCAATTTTGTATATGATTATAGTCTTGAGATCTCAGAGAATGACTATCTGCTGTGTGTCAGGAAGCCCCTTTGCGCTGTGTTTTTGGGCGGGGGCTGGGCTTCATGTGACACACCATGGCTTCAAGTGACACACCATGCAAGAAACCCTAGTCCTCCCAGCCTACACTTAGCCACAGATGCCTTTGGCACCCTGCACTCTGCCCTCCCAACTGACCATTGACATTTTCTTGCTCTCATTACTGATGAGGCAGGCAGGCCTAGTCTGGCCCTTAGCAAGGCAGCTGCTTGCCATGTGGCATATTACTCAGAATGAGACCTGGGGAAGAGAACAATATATGGCCAGCAGCTGCTTTGTGAAAGGACGGGACAGATCAGGACAGGACAGCCTCAGCAGCAGCAGGAATGAAGAGCAGGAACATCAGCTGGCTGGCACAGGGCAGCAGAGGTCCAAAAGGCAGAGATGAGGGAGATAGATGAGAGGGAGAAGTTCAAGCCTTCATAAGTAAGTACGTGAATTTTGATCACATGACCAGAGGGATCTTGCAACCACTGTGAGTTCAGGCATCGATTTAAATTCCTTTGACATAATTTAAAACTATTAATAAATGAAAACTCTTAAGACAAGGACTTCCTTATCTGACCCATGCCCTTTTCCGACAAATCAACACAATCCAAAAGGAACAAAAACCTTGTAATTCTTTTACCAAATAATGATAATGATGATGATGATGATGATGATGATAATAATAATAATATAATGATAAGCACAAGCCTTGCCAAACTGTACGAGGCTTGCCAAAAGATAACAGACAAGAAATAATTTGCAAGACAAAAATGTTCAAATACAAACTCAGGATACTGGAATGTCCACAAGGCTGGAGTTTCAAAATGTCTTTGCCTTCTGCAAAGCACGTTCGTTCACAGCTGGCTTTTATCTTCTTGAAGGAGGAGCAGCCTTACTCCCCAGTCGCCCATGCTGTTGTAACTGCTCTTTCCTCTGAGCAATCCTATGCGTACCTGCACTTGGCACAGGCTCCTCAGGAACCTCCTCATCACTGCTGCCAGCCCCCACAATCTTTGAACGCAGCAGTCTACTTCCTAATGGCCTTAGCCCCTCATCTGAGTCCTCACTCTTTTCAGCCGTCCGCACCTGCTGCCAGCTAACCACAACACTTTCTATACTTCTTATCATACATACATTTTTCTTATAATTTATAGACTTCTGAAGCATTATAGCTATATCACATTAGCATTATAAATGGACCAGGTTTTTCTTTCCCTAAATTTACTACTTGTTTTGTCCTATGCTTTCCCATGTATTTTTCTTGCATTTCAGTTCATACGGACTCTTGTAATAGTAATACGTAGGCTGTTTTCTCCAACCCCAACGGCCATTCTTACACAACCAAAAAATTCCCAGAGCAATAGCAATTATTATCGAATTTGTGGCACTTGCTAAGCCATTTGCATATGTTCCATACAAACTAGTTTTGACTTGGGGTAGTTATTAAAATGGTAGTTCAGACTTCATGACTTCATGATATTTCATCCAAAATATATTGGATTCAATTTCTTTCTTTTAGATCAGGGGTATCAAACTCGATTTCATTGAGGGGCCACATCAGGGTTGTATTTCACACTCTGAGCATAGCCAGGGTGGACATGGCCAGCTTGTCACTTGTGTCGGGGGTTCCTGTGGTGGCCTGAATACTCTGCCAGCAAAAACGGGCTCCCAAGCTCCATTTTTTGGCCGTGACGGCCTCCTGCAGCCCTCTGCCAGCAAAAATTCAGGGGAGCGTACTGACCTCCAGGCTCCATTTTCACTGGCAGAGGGCTGTAGGAGTCTGTTGCAGACAAAAAATGGAGCCTGGGAGGGCTGTATGTGGACCTCCCAAGCTCCATTTTTACTGGCAGAAGCACGATGGGCTGGTGTTTAGCTGTTTTCAGGGTGGACCTGCGGGCCAGATCTAAGCACCCTTGAATTTGACACTCCTGCTTTAGATCAAGCTGTTCTACTGCATGAGCATTTGTGACCTAATCATTGAGAACTCATTTCTGAAGATATATATTATCTCTATACATCACAAAATTTTCATTCTCCATTTTTACGCTTCTGTGTAATAAACCTTCCAGAACTGTCAAATGTGCAAATTTTGGTACAGTACAGTCCTTTTCAATTAATATATCATCTTGAAAGCTATGTGACAGATCATTTGTCTGAAAACATTCTTACGTGGAGATTGTATTGTGCACATCAAATGTAAATTCTGCACTTGAAAATGACAGGAAATAATACTGATAAAGTAGAAATGCATTCTTTGTACTATGTACTTTGTACTTTTTAAAGAATAAGTAATCAAATTCACAAAATATTTTATTTTTTACGAAGTTGTAGAAATTTTTACAAAACTATAGAAATTAATATTCAGCACCATAATTCCAATATAAACTCTTGTTTCCGGGATGTTCTGAAATTGCATTTCAGCTGTTCCAAATCAAGTTGGACTGAGAAATTTTGGAGCCAGAAAACTCAGTCTTATTCCCAAAAGTGAACAGATTTATTAATCCTATTTAATAGAAAAAACAATAGCAAACAATGCTGGAAAGCACTATAAACTTTTTGGTTTCTCTGTATATAGCTTAAAAAAATAGCAAGAAAATTTTCTATGAAGATATGAAAATATTCTTCTCCCTCTTTCAAAATTAGTACAATCGTTAATTACAAGAACTGAAAAAAAAGTTGTTCTTGAATTTCAAACTGCTGAAATATCTTCCTTCCAATTATTTCTGGATTTCTTGTGGGTTAAATCCCCACACTTTAAAATACAAAGAAGCTTCTTAATGCAGCAATTTAGAACAGCTAGAACTCTTGTATACAGTTGATATTAAAAGAGAAGTTTCACTAATTAAAAACTGTTAGCAGGAAGAAAAGAGGCACGTCTGAGTGAACTGGAGAAGAAAGTGGCATTGTGCTAAGATATCTTCATTCATAAGAACTCAAGTCAGCTAAGTGATTTATTTATAAAATATGAAAATCAAAATTCTATTCACAAACTCAAAAAGACTGATCGCTACATTCATCATAAAGTTTTTCCAAAAATAAATATCTGAACAACTGTTGACAGACAAACTGAGAAATGCAGATTATTTACATGGACTTTTGGATATAATGAAGAGTTAGAAGCACATGCATATAAACATGCATACACATAAAAATAATATTCGGCAAAGGTCCAAAATCATTTCCACTGAAAAAACTCAATCTGGTCATGTTTCTTTCAGGTACACCATTGTCAAAGCAAAATGGTTCCAGCATATTTTAAAGTAACAGCATAATGCCTGCAGGCAGCTAATTAAATCTAAAGCCGTTTTCTATGCATACACACACACACACACACACACACACACACACATACACACAAAGGATTGTATGTCTGTGCGTGTATGAATATCAGAAATCTCACTGCTATGAGAAGAAAGAAGAATATACAGTATATAACAAGAAAGGAATGTGACATTCTGGAAGCGAAATGTGGAGTTGGAGCAATGTTACAGCTTTGGCAGCAAGCCAGGTGCAGCTTTTATGTCAATTGTAATAGGACATAGACAGCATGTAACAATATCTCTTGGTGTTGTGCATATTGATGTAAACGAGGTGCAAAGTGAAGGGATGGTGAGATTTTGGGATCTCTTTTCTTTGTCAGTTCCCAAGAACAAAATCTAACAGGTTATAAAAAGCACTGGAAAAGAATTGTAGCTAACTTCTATCCTCATGTCACATTTAAATTTACAATGTAAATTGTAAATATATTTTGTCCTAACAAAATCAACATCAAAAATAATAAACAGCTATTGCATTGGCTATTGAAAAGTGGACTACTAGAATAAGAGGGGTCCTGAGTTTGGTTGTTTTCTTACTCATACTAGCTAAACACCATCAGAGCTAGTAGATATTACCTACTTTGGATAATGAAATGCCTGCAAGGAAACAGCCAAGTTCAGAGAGCAACAAGGACCCCTCTTTTCAACCCTCAGCTACAAATATTCTCATTTATTGGGATCAGAATATGCCCATTTCTGAGTGATAATATTTTCAAAGCCAAAACTACACAATATATTTCCAAATAGCAAGAGATCAGGACATGAGACAGAACAATCTTGCTTAATTTTGCCTATAAAATGTCAGGCCAAGAAAAAGTGTTTTCTATGGTGATTGTCCAGAAGATGGAATGTGGGGATGACCTTGTGTTATTTCCAGACATGAACATGGACATTTTGGGTAAAAAAAAAGCTGTAGAGATTCTGCACAACCAAGTATTTTCTAGTTGTCCTTTTCATTCAATCAAGGACCACAGATTGAAAAGTGTTCTTTTTAAATATCAGCTAAGTAATTGAGGATGGAAGGAAACACTCCTGAAGTTCTTTGGCAAGTTTTGAAAGAATGTACAACTCAGTCCATGAAACACTGCTGTAATAAAATTAATTAGATTCAAAGGCTGGATGCAATAACAAGTAACAGCACTTCATATTCAGCCCGTGATTCTAGATATCCACATTCTTGGTGATATAAATCATGGCTGCTGACAAGGGCTGAATCAAGAATATGAGATATTTTTAAATCTTAAAATTGAGAGTGGATTCGGGATGAGCCCCTATAGAACATACTGAAGCTATTAAATGCAATTAATCAGTAGAGGATAACTACATGATGTTGTCTCCAGGAAATAACCTTCTTTGATTACTTCAGGCTTTCCCTCTTTGAACTTAACTGTCACAATGTCACCAGAAACTATCTTTAGCCATACGACTATCAATTATTCACATTAACATTTCCCAACTTAGACCTCAGTAGAGACAAAATTCTCTTTCTCAGTAGAGACAAAATTCTCATTCTCATTCAGAATTATCAAATTTTCATTCCTCATTTACCTTATAATAGCTTAATTCTAAATCAAATTGTCAGGGTGCCTGGATTGTGGCAAACTGCAAGTATCACCTCACTCACTCAAAATATCTTTTGAATAAACACCGACAGCATTACACAGCATGTAAGATATGAGAAAATCTTGGAAGGTGCTCTAGTAAGGAAGAAACTTTCTATCATTGTTGTAATTTTTTCCTGCTAATAAAAGTAAAGCCACTTTGAGAGTACTCTCAGGAACACTTCACAATGGCTGAAACAACTAGCAAAATAAACAAGGTGTAATTTTCACTATTACTCTTGAGGCAGGAAGCATCTGCCAAGGCCACAAAGCAGGCATTACACCACTACTAGGCAATAATCCAATTTTTGGAAGAGACAGTCTCAGAAATACCTTACTGTGTTCACTTTGTCAGTTGATAAAGACACAATGTCTAAGTTTTTTGTGTACTTTTCTCAAATAAATATATTTTTTCAACACCAGAGTGTTACATAATTTAGAGTCTCCAGATCAAAAGACTTGCAAACACTGATAAGGACTGGAGCTTTATTCCAAAGGTAACTAAAATTATCCTCGAAAGTCCTACTCATTTACATATTCTATATAACCTCTGAATGTCCCAAAGGTGCTCTTTCAGACGCAACTGGAATTTCTTGTTTTTTCTTTGAAGACATTTCGCTTCTTATTCAGGAAGCTTCTTCAGCGCTGAAAGGACAGTGGAGAATGGAAGAATTTATATTCCTTGCAGATAGCTGGTCATTTGCATCTTTTTAGAAAGTTGTTGAAGTGCTTGGAGATTTATCTGTATCCTCAGGGTCATATGAGTAGTGCTCCTGGTTCCTTAGTCTGCAACTTTTCTCTGGAAGTCCATTCCTATTCTCACACCATTCAAAAGGTGTTCATCCTGAGGACACAGATAAACCTCCAAATGCTTCAACGACTTTCTAAAAGAATGCAAATGTCCAGCTGTCTGCAAAGAATATTAATCCTTCCATTCCCCACTGTCCTGTCAGTGAAAGCTGAAAAAGCTTCTTGGATGAGAAGCAAAACGTCTTCAAAAACAAGAATGTCCAGTTGCCTCCTGAAAAAGCACCTTTGAGACAAGCATGACCTAGATGACAGAGAATTTTTACAGGCGTATAACCCCTGAATGCAACCAATGGACTTTGAACAAGAGCGAGAAGATAAACACCTTGCTTTATAGTCTTGGTGAAGGCTGCTTTGCACTCCTTGGACTTTCAAAAATCAACCACTGAATACTAGAGGAAATCAAGCCAGAATGCTCAGGAAGCAAGATCAAGAAACAAGAAGTATCATTTTTGGACACACCATGACAAAAAGATTATCTATGGGAAACAAAATTATAATGCTAAGCAAGGTGACATGGGGTAGATAAACAGAGTGTTGAAACAGGAAGACAGCTGCAAGAATTGCATAATATGATGAGGGACAGAATGGCTTGATGAGTTTTTATCCACAGAATCACCAGAAATCAGCTGTGACTCAATGGAGCACAACTACAAAAACAACTGCAATCTTGTTTCTTGCAACTCTTTATGGTCCACACCAGTATCAGTCTCTCCCTCCCTACTTCTCAAAATTTTTGTTATATTTTATTGGCTATTATATATAACATTTGATAATATACTATCACACATGGGATGTTGCAATCATCAAATACATCCCATCTAAATCTTGATCATGTGACCATATGATTATTTCAAAGAGGAAAGATATTGAATGGATACTAGTCCATTTAATTGTACCCATCAAGTATCAAAAATTCTGTGGATGCTGCCTAGGCCTGTCATTATAGTTTGTTATATTTTTATTTTTTGTATAATATATAGTAATATATCTGTTTGGCTTGAAAAATATTGGGGTTCTGCTCATGCTGCAATATCCTCAAGCATATATGGGTGTGGTTTTGGTTGTGCTCATCACAGAATCAGTCTAACCTGTTTATAAATTATAATCATGAAGTTGGAACTCATAAAATAGTCCTACCAGAATATTTAAGTAATATGAATGATAAGCAATCAGAAAGATGTCAGGGTGTAAGATGCAGGCAAGAACAGCATACACTGACCGGCACAATCAAATAGCTGGCATTGTGTCAGGAACTGTTGCATAGTGCATGGATTAGATCTTCCCAAGTCCAGATGGGAGATTCCACAGAAGGTTGTGGAGAATAAGATCCTATGAGATTTCCAGATCCAGGCAGACAGGCAGGTGCTGGTCAATCAACTAGACAGCTGTGATGTTAGATATAATGTTTACCAAGTGATAGCAATGTCAGGAAGAAGATATAGGTCAGTGGTCTCCAACCTTTTGGGCACCAGGGAAGGGTTCCACCTCAATCCGGCCCGTGGACCTTGAGTTTGACACTCTTGTTCTAGATAGAAAACTCCAGTGTTATTCCTGGTATCTGTTGAAACTATTCTCCCTGCTTAGGAATCACCAATTTGGCCTTTATTTTTCACACCTTCTCTAGTTCCTCCTTCAGGCCCTGATACTTCTCCAGCTTCTCCTATACCAGTGGGTATACGAGGTGGAACATACCCCATACCCCATTTTGGCGAGCAGGGTGCTGCAGGAGGCATCCATTGTATCTCCTCCCTGGCTGGCCCATGGAGGACAACTACTATGCTGATCCAGCCCTCAAAGAAATCCAGTTTGACTCCCCTGATCCAGACGTGGGCTGCACTTAATTAATAACCATTTCGCTGTTTGTGACTGCTCGTAAGTGCCACTTTAGGTTTGAAATGGAGCTTCAAAGAGGCAGCTAATCTATTCAGACAGCTCTGGTGAGTACAGCAAGCACCATGCGGAACACAGCTGGGCAGTGAGGGTGGGGGAAACTAGCTGGAAACTTAGTTATATATGGAAATGATAGTGCACATGCGGGTGGGCAGGGCCAGCCAGCGATCACAGGATCACAGCTACCGGTTCACCCAAACTGGTCAGACCAGGAGCAGCCCACCACTGCCCTGATCTAGCAAATAGAAAGTGTTAGGAACAGCTAAGATACTAAGCAGAAACCTAATACTCCCAGATTTCTGGTAAAGGATCCAAGATTAAGAATGATACATGCCACCCAGAAGGGAAATTGTATGTATGTATGTATGCAGGTAGGTAGGCAGGCAGGCAGGCAGGCATGAATATATAAGAAAATGAAATATATTACATTACACTGTAATGTAATATATTTCTTCACAGTGGAGTGATCGGTATGCTTGCCTATACACCTGTTTTGGGGTGGGGGTAATTCAAGGTTTCTTTATTTTGAAAGGAGACTTGGACTGGACAGATCTTCAAATAAAGGACACCTTGAAATATAAAATTATTTTTCTGACAGCAGACCACACAACTAAAATATTGGATATCTGGCCTAGTGAGGCATTTATGAATTAGGCAAAATTATCTTCTGAACATTTCAGATTGTTCTAGAGCCAGAAATCCTATTGATTATTCTTCATCCCAAGTAATCAAATTGGGCATATTATCTTCATTTAAGTTAACACCAGTTAAATTTAAAGTAATGTACTTTTTAATTTCTCATCTTGCATACTTTTTGCCAAGAAACTCATAACTCAAGAGCCAAATATCTAAACTGAAAAAGGCTGCCCTGATTTAAATAATGCCTCTTATATTACAGGAATATATCTTACTTAATAGTGCTAATGCTAAATAGAACTTGATGCATGTTCTTTGTTCTCAAGTAATCTCTTCTAAATTAATAACCCAACTAGTCACATGACTATTTTCAAAATTGTAATCTAGCAGTCCTAGAAAGAAAGAAGTACAGTATTGAACAGAGATACTGGTAATTACAACAAAAGCTACAAATATTCCTACAAATATATGTCTCCTAAAAACACTTCACTTCAATTTCCACTTGTTTCTCATTTCTGCAGCTCTCCTCAGTTGTTAGAATGAAAAAATAAACCCAAAACCCTTTAATTCCAAAATCTAAACATAGTAAGTTTTCCCTGAACTATTAAATAGCAATGATGAAAGACCTTTATTATTCAAAAATATTTAAGAGTGATTTTTATTGCTTTGTTTTTAATATTTAATGCTAGTAGTTAAAGTTTTCAAGTTTAACCACAAATAGGAGAGCTTCTGCCATTTCTACTACTATTCCCACCACTGCCACACCCAAGTTTGTAATTAATTATTGGCATGTTAGGACGAGCTGGTAAAAATAATCTTTCATAAATGATGTTGTAGTACAAGGATATAAGTTTCAGAAAGAGAAAGCTGTTCACATAGGATCTAAAAGGGTCGTGTAGAAAAAAACAAAAGGATCAAACATGCGCGTTTAAAAGCAAAATGAACTGTAAATTATTCCTTCAAAAGCAATAAGCATAATGTCAGGTTTGACCAATTGCATGTTTAGGAAGTAAAACTCTTTCAAAACTGTTTTTAGATTCATACCTTATTAATGAGATTAAAATTTCAATCTTCACCTACAATTTATGTATTATATAAGGATTTTTTATTAATCTTCCCTTTGTTTTACTGCAGTTTTTTCCTTTTTTCTTTATTATTTTTTAATTAAAGAATTGCTCCAATGTTAACTTTAGTTTTAGTTAAAACCAAAAGGGTGTTCCCAGAAATATATTTATTACAGGCAATAATTAGTTAAGTTAAAATAAATAAATAAATAAATAAAGACCAGAGCTGTTGTGAATGTCCAAGCATATAGAGTGCACCAAGGTTGTAGAAAGCTAAACAGAGAAAGACAGAGCATAATGACTCTGAATTTAAAAGATGCAGATACTCTTGTAAAGGCCTAAATATCTAATAAAGGGACTAAATGAAGTCACCCCTTGTTTGAATTTTGCCTCTATCTTAAGGTCATTAGGTTTTCTTAAATATGGCATTCCATTTCTAACATTATGAATAATAACAACAATTTATGGCACCACTGCTGCTATATACTACCCATGGAATGCTCTGAACACATAAACTGCAAAACAAATTCTACATACAATTATAAAATAAGTGACTGCTTCATGGTCTTTTTTTGCAATTTCTTCCTGTCATTCAAAAGATGGACACATTTCTATCTCAGGTAAGCCATGTCTGAATTGAAAAAAAAATCCACATGACAAAGTCCACTGGAGTTGGGTGGCCAATTAATTCAAAGGACTGTTGTTTTCAGTGTTTCCATAATGTTTGGAGTTTTGCAGCCCAGATACATTTTTTTTTCCTAGGCCAAGGGAGATGTATACTCTCAAAAGTAACAAGAGGACAAAAAGTACATTTGATTTTATTCCATTCAGTGTTAATTTAATTAAATACAGTTATTATGATTGCTCTCTAGTTATAGACTGAATATTTTTTCCTTCTTTCATTTTAAAAATGACAACTTGTGCAATTGCTACAGATCTGAACATCTGGTAGCATTCAGAACCTGGTCTAAATTCATGCTGGAAACTACTCCCTCTTTCCCTCCCACAAGAATGGATATAGAAATATTGTGGCTAATTGTGACAAAAGATTCGCATATCCTTCATATATACATAAAAGCAGATTTTTCAGGCAGTTAACCTCTTTGTCAAACCAGATCCATTGAACCTTCTTTCCTTGAATACATATCAAATGTTAAGAAATTATTTTATACGCTGGTCATCTTATAGATAAAATACTAAGAAAATACAAATATTTCTGCCTAAAAGTACATGTTCCTTTGCATGAATGATAAACTTGTCTGGGATAATGAAGAAGTAGGAAATTCTGGTTATTAAACATCTCTTTGTGTGATTAGATTTCACTGTCTTCATACCTTTGATGATTATGGCACTCCATTTAAGTTGCTTTGTTCCTTTTATTCAGATTTGTTTTCAGAATGGCATGAAAGCATCTGCTGATAAACAGTCAAGATTCCTTTCAGAAGGTATCTTGCTTGCTGAATATTGTAATAAGAAAAAGCTAATCTAGGCAGAGTTTAATCCAGGCCAATTCTTCCTATCACATCCAGTCAGCAGTGCCACCAAACTCCTTTTATCTTTTTGTTTTCAGATGCAGTCCTATCATCTTAAAATTCTGCTTTCCGTTGCACTGCGATGTTTTACAAAGCATGTCAAACACTGAATTCTTGTTCAATCGCATTAAGGATTTGAAATGAAACATATCTAATAAAAATAGCTTTTTGCAAAATAGATGAAAGCAGCCCATGCTGAATGGGAAGCCTAGAAATGACAGTGCCAGACTGAAAGGAAGTACCAGATTGAGTAAGACTCGAATAAAAATATTTTTTTTAAAAAAAGAGCAGAAGCTAAGTTAAGCGATATTTTTTCCAGTTTTGCCTTGTTAAAATAATTCCTGGTGGTTTCCTGGTGTATTGTAGCTCAATTTCTTCACATTTTGTAAATGTTTAATACTCTTCATTCAATGACTACCTTGTTATTTCATTCTCCTTGAGGATAAGTTATAGTATACTAAAAAACATTTAAAACAATTTAACTGGTAAAAAGATGAATTTTATCATTTAAATAGTAAATATCAGTGGTTTCAGAGATGAAGATAGTTCAACCATATCCACCTAGACAGAAAATGGTTCTGCTTCAGGGGCACTGATTTCATAAAGTTATCTATTAGTTTTTCCATGATTAATCAACTAAGTTCTACAATGGGTTGAACTGATGCCCATGTTAAGCTATAATTGTGATTTACAAACCACAGTAGTTGCATTCATACAGTACTCTTAAGATAAACCCAAGAAACCACATTTCTTCTTAATGTGTGAATTCAGCAATATGGTTTGGTATCATAATCCAAATTTTATCCAAACTGAAGACAAAAAGACTCTTGATGAATCAGAAAATAATCATGTGGTTAGAAAAATTCAAATAAAGGAGGGAAGAGAAGAAAAAAGGGATGAGTCAGGGTATGGCAAACATGATTCAAATGGCATATTGGTCTCAGGCCAAATCATAAATATAATGCTTCTGAAACTGGGAGATAATCCAGAAATACCGTTATGAAGTTTCTCTCTCCCAACCCTTATGCCAGCCAAGTTCACATACCCAGCACTTAACTTTTTCTAAGGCACTGTCTTTGTGACACAAGCAAAAGCCAGCTTTCCCTCACCCTTCCGTCTCCAAGAGAAAGCAGCTTTGTTCTATTGTGAGGTTGCAGGCAGGCATATATAAAAGGTGGGGGAGGGACAATTATCAGCTTCTGCTGGGGAGCTAGCATGAATGAAAGGATTTCCAGGTAACAATGAAATCAAAAGGAAATTTGATTTCAAGGGCAGTCTCTTCTCTTAGAGAAATAGGAAAAATTAAATAGAAATATTAAATATGATTTTTATTTTGCATGTCTAACATTTAATATTTTGCTTCTATATTTATTATGCAGCTGAATAATTTTATTTTAGTTTTGCAAGTAAGAAAAGATCCCACCTCTTTCCTGTGTGCATCTTCCTCCCTTCCTCCCCATCTTTGTCAATTTTAAACTAATTTTAGTGTTACTATTTTTTGTTTTAATGTTTTACATTGTTATTTTATTGATTGTAAACCACCTAGAGTCAGCTCTAGGCAAGATGGCAACATATAAGTTTAATAAACAAACACACCTAGAATTCTGTGCATCAGAAATGCATCTAAACTGGAACAGACCAACATTATCTTGTGCTTTGCCAGAACTTTATATTTCTCTTAACTTTTTTCCCCTTTTGGAGGTTCTTTGCAGATGCTGTCTGTGATTTGATTAACTTTTTATTTTAATCTCCTTTGCTTCTGAATGTTTTGCTTGTGAAAATTTTAAAGCCAAAAACGAGATTTATGTTTTCTTTCCCTTTTTAAAAAAGTTTGATTTTGTTTTTTTCTCTTGTAAAATTGATCTATTGCTAGACAAAGGAGAGGGAAAGATTTCTCTAGCCACATACATTAGCATTACAAGTCAGGAATGGTTATAGATTCATTTTTGTTCCTCTTTCCCCTTTTAAATTGTTATAAAATCACACAGAACTTGAGGGCACCTTCTTTCTCACATATTGCTGAGGAAGACACCACATGAGGCATCTCCTAGAAGACAGAAAATAACAATAGTAACTACCAAGCTATAGTAACAAAGCAAGAAGCAGAGCCCTGTGGTGTAGACTTAAAAAGATTTGAGGGCAGGAAGTTTGAACACTCCACCTTATAACCCTATAGTTTCAGACATGCTACTGCAATAGTCCAAGATTTTCTGATAGCTTTTTCCTCTTGCTTTGGGATTATTATTTTTTAAATATTTATTTATTATAATTTGTCAAACAAAAATGAGAACAACAATAAAAGAATAAAAATACAATGACAGGGATGTTAGGCACATTAGTGCACTTATGCATGCTCCTCTACTAACCACTTAAGTATGATGTAAGGTCCATAAAAGTCTGTTTGTGACTGAAACTGTGAAAATTTGTACCTGAAACAACTGAATCAGGTAGAGCATTCCAGACTTTGACAACTTTATTACAGAATTCATATTTTTTACAGTCAAGTTTAGAATGATTTACATTGAGGTTAAAGTGGACGTTAACATGTGTATTATTGCGATTAAAACAAAAAAAGTCATTTACAGGTAAAACATTACTAGGTATAATTTTGTAGGCAATACCTAGGTCTGGCTGCAAGCAACACAGCTCTAAGTTATTCAAACTGAGAGTTTTTAGCCTAGTAGCATAGGGAATTCTATTTTGTACAGAAGACTGCAAGACTTTTCTCACGAAATACTTCTGTACCCGCTCAATTGTACTGATGTCAGATATATGATGGGGATTCCAAACAGTTGAACAATACTCTAAGATTGGTCTAGCATAAGTTTTATAAGCTCTAATTAGCAATACAATGTTTCCAGAAAAAAAACTCCACAAAATTAAATGTACAACTCTTTATGCTTTATGCTGTTACAGTGAACTTTGGAGCATAGATAGTCAGAGATAAGTACACTTAGGTCCTTGACAAAGTGAGAGTCATCAGCTTGTTCAATGCCATCCAGCTTATACTTGTCATTCTGATTATGTCTACCAAAATGTAAGATAGATTTATATTTTATTATGATTTAAATATATTTAAATCATGTGTTTCTATGAACTTACAACCTGCGAATAATTAAAAACTGTTTTACCAATTAATTTAAGACTGCAAAAAATAAATAAATTCAAGAGCATTAGCATGCCTATCCCTCTATATGTCCACTAATTAGTTCTTGACAATTATTTTCAGCTATGTGAGAAATAGCATAAATGAACATTTGCTGAGGATGCACTCATCAAAGAAAGTACACACAGCCTTTAATATCCCCCAGGACAATACAGTAAGGGCCCAAGTTATAAAATGTGTACCATGACACAAATCTACACAATATATATGTGCCTCTGATACCATGATCTATGTGAAAAATTTGGCACTTGTCATGATAGACATTTTGTCATTTTAGCATCATTGTGTCTAGTTGCAGATCTCTATGCAAAGACAAATTCAAAATATAAATCCCACTGCTTGAAAGTGGAAACTGAACATTTGATCCACTGCCTGCCCCTTACTCTCTACATCATGAAATAGCTAATGGTGAGGATTTTCTATTTTTAAATGAGTTAAATAATTCAAACATAGAAGCGTTTTTACCTTTATATTTTCTTAAGTCTGTTTTTATAGCCAAGAGCTAAAAAACAGAGCTTTTTTCTGTCTTTGATGTATCCGATGATTTACTGAGTCATCTTATTCTTCTTCAATTGGTTTATCATTCTTATGGGATGCTGCACAAATTCTATTTGATTGCTTTCATGTCAAATGACATGAGGGGGTGATGGTATCCTTTTGATTATTTCCATAAAACACTTCCTTCGTTTGATTGAAGAAGTGCGCTGTAAGTGAAAGTTGTAGGAATATTCCTTCTACAGCAAGGAAAATGAAGTACATACAAAGGTTGGGGCTGTACGATTGAGCTATTAAAAATAGTTTCCTTGTTAATATAGGAGATATTTTCAACAAATATATACCATTTCAGCTTCTTTTTAAAAAAGATTTAAATCCTATAATATGCCTCAAAGAAAGCCTAAAAACAGTTTTAAGGACAATAAAAATAAATGCCAATAAAAAACATTAACCCACCCCATTAAGCAAATCAGATGTAAACTGTTAACATAAAACAACTGAGTAGCAGCCATATCAGCAGATTAAAGGTTAGCACCTTGCTACAACCCCAACTCTTATTGAAGTCCATAATTTCCACAAAGATTTCATTGTACTTGGACCAACAGATTTCTCTGGTGAAAAAAATATGCTATTATAGAGGCACTTTTGCTTAGAAGATACTGGGTCTCATCCCCTACCATTTCAATCTCTATGCAATTTGGAGATAGTCTCTCCTAAATTTTTACAGCATAGGCAGATTTGAATGTGAGACATTTAAAGGCTAAAAATCTAACCTTGCAGTTTAAAAGAAACTTACATTTCTATCTCTTTTTTCATTTAGGAGCTGAAAGTTGTATATCTTGAATTGTAATATAGCATATACAGTATAATTAATAGTGAGAACAATCAAACTATGGAACAGCTTGCCTTCAGAGGTTGTGGGTGCTTTATCACTGGAAGCTTTCCAGAAGTGACTGGACTGCCATCTGTCAGAAATGATATAGGGTCTCCTGCATAAGCAGGGGGTTAGACTAGATGACCTACAAGGTTCCTTTAAACTCTGTAATTGTATTCTATTCAATTTCCCTACATCTTCTTTCATTATTTCTCAACACCAACACAATGAAATTAAGCTAACCTAGAGATTTTAGCAGATCCAAACTGACCCAAGATGAATGGTAAAGTGCGTTGGAACAAGAGTAAATCCAAGAGTACATTTTTCAGCTTTCCATTTATATTATGTCATTAGGAGACCTGAAGGCCTCTTAAAATCTGGGCAGCTTAGAGGATCCACTTCTGATTTAAGGTTTCATTATCTTTCAATATGTTATTGGAAATATTGGTACATCCTACTTGTCTAGAATATTACTTGCAACATAGAAATACATTTCAGTTTTACTTTTGAAATATATGTTTTAATACTTCAAAGTATTATAAGATACACTCTATTAGACTTCAGTTCTGATAATGAAAAAGGTTTTCACTAACTATGGAAGTGAGAACTTCACTGCTCAGTGAAGGTCAAGTATCTCTCTAGATATTTGTAAGATAACATGCAAAGCCATTATATAGTATACTTTTTCATTTTGTTGACTACTTCAAGAATCATTCACACTGTATCTCTAAATTATTTTTGCAGTTGAGTAGAGTATATCTGGTAACATCTTGTATGCTTTATCAAATCCTAGTGGTTCAATAAAATATCTTACCTTTTTGGTCTCATATAATAGAAACTTGCATTTTAATTAACTAAGTAGTGAGACTACAATGATAATTCAAGAAAGATTGAGATATAAACACACCAATTTCTCTAGGTTAGTGTATAAATTAACAGAGCTCATTTGATATTTTGTTAGAAACCTTTCCTTCCACATTTACTAAGAAATAAGCCTCATTAAATTTAGCAGGTCTTACAAAATTATAAAGGGGAGTATGCTAATCAGTTCTGAGTAGGAATTGTATATACCGTTTCCCCAAAAATAAGACCTATTCTAATATAAGCCTTACCCCCAAAATAAGCCCTACTTAAGCACCTACACAGTCACTTACCTTCCCATTCCATCTGGTTGCTCACAATGCTGTTAACACAAGGCAAGACAGGGGCGGGAGTGGAGCTAACCCATGAGCCCTGCATTTGCTTACCACAGGGCCCCCACAGGCAGGCCATGCACACCCTGACAACTGCCCCGTGGCTGCGGCACCAGTGCGTCACTCAGCCTTCTGTTCTGTTGAAGTTGCAAGCAAGCAGAAGTGGTGGGTTGGCAGCCATACGGGGTTCTGCTGGACAAGGCTTCCAGAGCCACCACGAGGCAAAGCAGGTGCCAGAGCAAATGGGGCAGCTCCATTCCTGTGTCTCATAGCAGTGGCACTGCCACATTGCGCAGCCTCCTGCCTCTCCCTGAGCAACAGAAGTGGGTCTCCCGTAAAAAAATGAGACACCCCCAAAAGAAAATAAGACTAGGTCTTATTTTTGGGGGAACATGGGTAGATACTGCTTGTAAAAAATATGATCTGATACAGGACCGTTAATAAGGCCGTTGTACTTTACATGCTTGCTCATAGGGAAAATTATGTGGCACCAAGTTTTTTTAACTGACCCATGGAATAACATGTCTATCTGACCCATGGTTTAACATGCCTTTTTCATGCTGGCTATCATGCTGTATTCTGTATATGGAATAATTCTCCTTTTTTATTTGTCAGCTCATTTCTCATCAAAGATTCAGTATAATAAATAGGTCAGTTTTTGAAGTAAGTATACATAGGACCCCCACATGTATTTTTTTCTATTCTTTCTTTTTCTATTCTACTAATTAATATTCTTTTCTTGCTAATTCATCATTAGTCATCAGCTGGAGCAGAGTTGCCAACTTTTGTTTTTATGACTCACAAAAATATGAATTTTTTTAACACTCAGTGCTATGACTCTTGTGCCAGATTAAGGTTTTGTACCTTAATATCATTTAGCTTACTGAAAAATAATATAATAGCCCTTTTCTAATGGCCATTAGTTGTATGTTTTTATATATTTCACGTATTTGACATATAAAACTCATTGACTTTACACACTAGTAAATTATGTTCAGATATCATCCTGTAACTTGTATCAAGCAGGCATTTCAGACTTGATCATGAAAAAATACTTTGGAGTACACAGAAGCACTAACGTTAACCTTCTTTCCAATTCTCTATAGCACATTACTTTTTTTTTTTCTAGGATTGTTCAGATATCTTAGTAGCCATACAATCTGTTGTGATCCCAGACTCAGACAGTGAGGAGGTTGGGGGGAACGTGGGCCAGTTCTGGAGTTTGGGGAAGGCTCTGACGAGTGCTCTGCATCAGAGGCAGAGATGGAGCCAGGGCCATCAGACAGTTATTAGCTGCCTTTGGAGTCAGAGATCAGTGGGGACAGAAGAACAGCTGGAGACTGTTCCCAGTGTGCGCTTGCGTAGAGCTGCCAGGACAAGGGAACAAGAGTCGACTCAGGAGTGAGGGCACAGGTGGATAATGAATGGCCCCTCCCATAGGGAATAAAGAGGAGCGAAAAGAGAGTGGTGTTTGCAGGAGATAATTAGTTCAATTAATTAGGGTAAAGAACTGTTCCTGACTTCTTGTCAAGTAAATTCTGCTACAGCATGGTGTTTGGAAGATATCGGCCTGGCAAATCTCCAAGCCTGATAAAGGTCTATAATCTCATGAAAGACCATTTGCCAGGACTTTGCTGGAGAGGAATTCACTTTAACCTAAATAAAAGGGATTTATTGGAACAAGAAGTCTGCTTCATGATCTTGGGAAGCCTAGGTCAGCCTGGAAGAAACGTATTTGGTTTAAGTGCTACATATACATCTCGTGCATTTCAAAAGATTTTATTCTCAATCCAAGGTTCTTAATAAAAATGATGAAAACAGTTTCATGGCACAACCCCAATCCTTTCATATCTGCACACAACTTTAGGACATATGTACATTAGGGCAAATGCCAAATATTAAGGTTTACCAACTTCAGTATCATGTGCTGCATTCATATTAACTACAGGAACCCTCTACAAAATAAATCAGATTTATTGTACCATGTGCAGTAATCCATTATTACTAATCAAATACATAGCAATAATATTAACTGTATTACTAAGCAATTAGATTCAAATTAAGGTAGTTATACCTACATTGGACTGAAATACAAAATTATTTATGGTATAAGTTCAAATAGATGTAATTAACAATTAATTATACACATATATATTCAGAAATAACACGTTCTAAATAGACATTTATACATTGTTGTGGTTATCTAGATTCAACTCTCTTAGAAAGTCTGTTAAATCTGTCATATATATTCATGCCACTTGGGATATTTTTTTTATTATGCTATTAAAATTGCATCTATTTAATACCACTGTCTAAAAGATAACTTAGTTTTTGCTCTGCTGTATGTTAAGCAAGTGTCCAGAAAAAAGCTAATTTCAAAATTTTACAGAGGATTTCTTCACAATAACCTCTGATTTTGTTGGCTGTAATAGTATCTGACAATTGATGAGTGATGAAGAAACAAAGGTATAATCTTTTAGCAAACACTGATTGCTCAAGGCCTGCGTTTAATAAGCTAGCTAAGTAAATATTTTTTTCTTTATGTGTGGCATATTTTTAATCCTTGTCTGTTTAGTTTCCTGAGACTTAATGGAAGCTGCTCTACTGACACAGTTAAAGAAACATTTGAGGATTGCTGATATATGAATGGCAATATTTAATTGGCAACAAGAAAAACTGTGATGTGATCTATGCTTAGTGCTTATTACAAAGAATAATCATACTTTACCATTTTTGAAATTGCTAGGACATGGATTTTGTTGTCTTTTATATTTATATATTCGAATGGCATGTGAAAAAAAGAGAAAAGATTTAATATTAGCATGGCTTGCAGTCAAAGTTATGCTGTTCGGAATAGATTTGAAAAAAGAACTTTAAGAAAGGAATTACATCTTCAAACTGCATTCTGTGATAGGACCCAGAATGATCATATATATAAAAGAAAGAAGAAACAAAGAGAGTTTTTAGTTTAGATATCTAGAATTAAAAAGCATAGATTAAAGATGCAAAAGTGAAACATCAAGGAAAATAGTAATATTAAGGTAATGTAACTATAAAATGTATTGTAAACGAATTTAAGCATAAGTAGTAACTTTTATTATAAATAGCCCAGTAGAAGGTGCTTCTCTATTCTTTCTTCAAGCAAGATCAAATGTCCGTCAAAAACTGGCACAATAAATTATGTGACACAATATAACATTTTCAGAGCCACTCCATAGCTAGCATTATGGAGTTATAGTTTATTAAAAAAGCAAAGAAATAAGACAGAGGGTATTTATGCATGTTTCATAGGCATATATCCCTGACTAGAGACATCCATTGGATCTAACGCTTTAATAAAAATGATGAAAGCAGTTTCATGGCATAAGCTACAATCCTTTCATATGTGCACACAACATTAGGACACATGTACAAAAGTGGTGGAGCTACTGTCATGATCACGATGTTCTCATTTTCCCCTTTGGCCGTTCTGCAGATGCTTTTTATCCTAAGCATTTGAGATCTTTGTTTCCATTAAAGCTATAGCTGTACTTCTATCTGTAGATAGAAACTTGACATCTGTACTTCAAACAGTGAAAGACAAGACACAGTCTGCAATGTTAGTTGTATGGCCAAATTGAATGTTTTCCTCCCCAAGTGTTTGTTATACTTGTGAAATGAGAAGGGTGTGATTGCATTCTAAAGAATTTGTTTCCACTTGGGAAGAAAATATCTGTTCCCTAACATTTTCTTTGTTTTACATCCCACCTAAAAAAACAAAGTGTGAAACACTGCAATATTTTAAATAACCTCTTAGTCGTATAAGAGTTCAGATTTATATGTACGTGTTAAACTGTTTCTTGCATCAAATGAGTAGCTAACAAAATGCAAAGCAGTCATAGATCTTCAGAAAGTTATACTATTTTGCAAAAGGTGAGATATCATGTGAATAATTTAATTCTAACACCGTGGATTTTATATACCATTACTTTCTTATGTCATATGCTGTAGATAAACTGCTTGTATATATTTAAGCTGCATATTTCTGTCTAATACACATAGAGACAGATTATCCACATTTCCATTTCACTTCACAGAGTTTGTATCAGTTTTGCACAGAGAGAATGTTAATGAAATTCTGAAAGGTAATCAGATGCTACAGGATAATATACATTTAGCTTTTTGTTTCACAGCTATATTTTCATAGATGATGCCTATGGTGGAATCTTAATTCCAATTTCAAATATAGCTGTCACCACAATCAGCCTCCATAAGTGAACAGAAATAACCCAGAGAGACAGAAGGCTGGCTATAACATTTGTACATTGTCAGCAATATTCTTCTGAATTGCAGAAAGGTCAGAGAAATAATTTTTATTTGAAGTATTACTTGATACTATTATATTTTATTGTTCCTAGGTTGGAAATTAAAATGAGCAGTAGGACACAGTAGCAGAATTGCCTCTGTAAAGAATGTTATGTTGAATATAGGTATTATGATGATGATGATGATAGTTTTTATTATTTTATAATTTTTAAATGTTCAGTTGACTCAGTTTCATGTTTAATGAATAAAAGAGAGATCATCATGTGGCTCCTGTGGCTCTTATCTTTCTCTATCAGATCCGCTAATGTACAAAGAACCAAAGTAGTATTATTCAACCAGTCCTTCTGTTGTTAATGCTTTTTTGCAACATAAAATTAGCCATTATATTAACCATTATTACTACTGAAATGGAGAGCATATTTCAACTGCCACTGATTTCATATTTTTTGTATTTTTGAATGGAGCTGACTTTAAACATAGTTTACATGTGGAATATATGAGTATGACCCTGGAAAAACCACCTTCATTATCACAGTTTCTCTAGATAAGTAAATGTTTCTGTCTGACCTGGAGCCTGACATATATTTTTAAGTTTCCTCATTTTGTGCCATCATTTGTTCCAGCTGCCCTACCTACAACTGAAATTTATGAAAACTTTTGATGATTTATTTTATTAAAACTAATTCATATAGCTGCCCATCTCATAAACAAGCAACCTCATAGAATCTGTACTACAGTAACTATAATATTGTTTTTTATGTAACACTATTGCATTTTATTAATAATCTCAGATTATGTATTTTCTTGTTCTGTGTTTTGGCACAAAGACTATAGTAAAGGTTTTTTGTTTTTATTTTTTATCATATGAACACAGCCTGAAGTGTGAACACAGTTCACACAAATCACTGACATAATACAGTCCATAGTTGCCCAGATTCATATAACTATTATTATAAACTATTATTTGCTGTAAACCACTACCAGAAGTTTCTATTTCTTTCCTTGAACAAATAGGAACAAGGAAGCATATGAAGAATCATGAAGGCATCCGGCTTCTTATGCTTACTCTTTTATAACAGCAAATCAAATCTTGTCATAGCAATTTTTGGAATCCATTCTTACAGTCAGTAAAATAGTGGATTTTTTTTTTCAGTACATAAATTTGGAGTAACTTCTGTGTACTTATATAATCTCCTATAAGCAATCTTATATACTTATTTACTGTATATTAATACATTTATGGATGCCAACTGTAATAAAAGACTCCGATTTGGTAAAAGTCCCTTTTAATGTCAATATGAAAAATAAGGAGGCATGTTTGAAGTGACAAGAATAAGGCTTGAAAAGTGTGTAAAGAATAAAATGACTATCTGGATAAACAAAAAACAAAGCTAATGGACAGAAATTGACAGTCATGTCAAGAAATGCATTACTTATCATTCAAAATGCAATGTAAGACCAATACGAAATATCATGTTCCTTTAACTAATTTTGGACAAGAAAATGGCACAAATTAGAATTAAAATGTTGTGCACTACTGCAGTATAAAACCAGTCAGAATCAGAAAGTTCTAGAAGGAAATAATAGAATGTATTTGCCAGTAGATACCAACTTACAGTATAGAATGGGAAAATATCATAAATGAAAAGGGAAAGTAAAAAAATGTATGTTTCAAATAAATCTGGGAAAAGGCTGGCAAAATGTCATAAGATGGTGAAGTATTAATGTGTCCTGGATAACTCAAACCATCAGAGAGAAGCGAGCATGGTATCTTCTTAAGTGTGCACCAATTTAGCAATGTATTAGTGGATTGGCATGAAGTTAAAGCTCGTCCTGGCCAACTCACCACAGCCACTTTGCCATGGCCAACTTGCTGTGGAACAACTTGCTGCTGGGATAACTCAGCACAATAAATGTTTTATCCACCACTGTTTCTTCAACATTATTTTCATTGACAAAAATGGAAAAAATGTAGAATAACCAGTGGCGGATAACATTTAGTGCATTCAGTTATCCCACATGAATTTTCTATGGCCCGCAAAATTGACCGCAATGAGTTGGCCGCAGCAAGAAAGTAATGGTGACTTGTCCTAGACAATTCCAACACTGAATAGGGTTAGAAACAATGGTCTAACTGGATCCTTCCAACTCTTTGATACTGTGATTATATATTTAAAAAATGTATTTCCAAGTAAGGTAGAATATAAAGAGATAGTTAATGTATGCATGTTTCATACTTTTGGGAATTGACAAGAAGAGAACATCAAATTAAAGCAGCAAAGATTCCCAATTCTAGATCCTGTGAAAGGGATCATGGATATTATAGAGAATCTTTAGGATATCTCTCTTGTAGTACATGTATAAACCAACCGTTTTAATACTATGTAAGAAGTGTTTCATATTAATCCATTCTAATCTACCCTTTAAAAAGAAAACACTGCATTACATCTGGATATTCAGCTTGCCCAATACCTTCATCAAATGATAATGGCAAGCACCTGTAATCATCTTATTTCAGACAGGGAAGAAGATCAGTTCAACAACATTGTGTTTCTCATAATAGCAAATACTAAAGCCAAATCCATTAAAAAGGCTTTTCTTGTAATTCAGAGGTAAGTAACCTGATATCCTCCTGATAATGTGGACTATAATGCCCACATTATTCAGCAATAGACCATGCCTCTGGGATTTACTAGAAATGTAAAACTTAGAAAGCTGTATCTTTCAGGTTGTGAATATATATATTATGCATATTTTAAATGTACAATATAAAAAGACATGTATCCTATTTCCATGGGCCAGCTTATAAATATCAAGCATATAGTGAACATCTGAGTTATAAGCCCTGTATGCACACTGTTTGGGATTTAGGCTAAAACATAGTAAAATAACACTAGCTACACTATGCCCCTATATTAATCATTGTGTTTGTGGTTCACATATGATTGTTTCCATTCTCCCTTTTATTTTCAGCTGAGGCAGGTTAGAGTTATAAATCTAAAAAGAATAAGTACTGCTCAATGTTGGATGATACAAGCTCTCTGTGAGCTCCTTGCAAGTAACTAACTATCTATAAGCCATGGTTCATTGTGCAACCTGCACATAAATTTCAGTTTAGAAATTTTGCAGCTCCATATACTATCTTAAATAATTTTGATTTTTCTAGTTAGTAAGAGAAAAATGATACAGTATATAAAGTTGAAGATGACTTCATCCTTCTAGGTATGTCTTTCTCTTCATGTCTGGAACAACTTCATTTACAGGGAAATGCAAGAAATGTAACAGAAATATTTGGCATCATCACCATGATATATTTTACAAAAAGGCATATTGCTTTTGAATTTCAAGAAAATGTCCAAATGACACAATAATAATTAAATGTGGATTTTTTGTTTATGCCAGTGTTTTTAAAGCATCTTCTCAGGATCCCTGGATCCCTCAAGACTTTCTCAAGGGTCTTTAAAATCAAAATTATTTGCCAGCCTATACTGAAAAATAGTACAGTGTTAAAATCTCACTGACCAATCACAAAAAAATGGTAGTGGCAGCAAATGCATCAATACAATTCATTCAAACAAAGGATCTTTTAGGATAATTCATCATTTTAAAAGTGGGAAAAGATACTAAGAGAAAAAAATGTGTAAGAAATGTTAGTTTATGCCTTTCTCAAAATTACGCTCAAAGAAACTCATGAAAATAAAGACTTAGTCCTCTCAAGAGTTTTCTATTGTATTTCTCATTGTCTACAAGCCACACAACGGTGAGTGGTTAAAAGGGAGAGGGGAAGACTTGCTATTTATTTTTATTTATTTATATAGTATATTCATTCACTTACTCTTTTTCCTTTTTTTAAGGAGTCTACTACTAAAAGCAGATAACAGAATATGTATAGGAGATTAACAATTTAAAGCAGCTCTTTCTAACATGATACTCTAAACTTCCAAGATTCCAGACAAATGGGTCCCATTACATAGTATTTTAAATTCTAGGAGAGCTAATATAAGGTAATGGCCTTGGGCCGGCTGCTGTGACAAATTAAAATGTCTAGATCTCCCTATTTGAAATTAATAATTCTACATTTATCTAACCCATTACAGAACTCAAGATATGTAATCGTCGGGGATTAGGAGAATCACCTATAATATGAATTAAAATAACAGAAGTATCAAAAAAAGATGGATTAATGTGAAAAATATAATGACATTTAAAGTGAATACTTAAGGGGATATATGCAGTGGCTCAGTGGCTAAGATACTGAGCTTGTGGATAAGAAAGGTCAGCAGTTCGAATCCCTAGCACCGTGTAATGGAGTGAGCTCCTTTACTTGTCCCAGCTTCTGCCAACCTAGCAGTTTGAAAGCACATAAAAATGCAAGTAGAAAAATAGGGACCACTTTGGTGGGAAGGTAACAGTGTTCTGTGTGCCTTTGGCCTTTAGTCATGCTGGCCACATGACCACAGAGATGTCTTTGGACAGCACTGGCTCTTTGGCTTTGAAATGGAGATGCTGCCTAGTAAACAATCAGACAAGAGAGGCAAGAGCTCCTAGTAGTTTCACAGTAAAAGAAAGAAACTTAGAAAGGGCCCATCCTAAAGGATCATGGAAATAAAAGTGGCAGTGCTTTCAGACTTACAAGATTTTGTTAATGTACCCTTACAAATAAAGTAGATTTTGCTCATCTAGTCAAGTGTTTCCTGTCTGGTTTTCTCAGGAGGACTGACAATCACAGACGTGATCTGAATGTATTGTTGAAACTGTAATAATGCTTACAAAGAAGTTTATTGTTAGTTTAACAAATTAGTATCTTCTGTTCTTCCAGTTACCACACACATACCAAAAATATTTGTCAGCAGCTCTCTAGTGAGGCCACCCTGAAACTCTAAACAAGATGACAAAGACAAATTATAAATCAGGAGATGGAGAGCGAGATGTAGCTTCAATCTCATCTCTAGTTTAAATATATTTTATTGCCATTAATTTTAATAATACTTAAGCATATAATTACAAGTAACATTTCACTTGTTGGATTAGTTCACTAGCATCCATAGTCTTTATACAGAATACTAATATACAAATGGTATAGCAAAGGCAGCACAGTAATGAATGGAAAAATAGAAAAACCGTAAAAATTTAACTACACATTGTGCCATAAAACCAGATTTGGCTTTGAACCAAGAAATCCATTGTTTAACTCTTCCCCTATAGTGCAGAATGTTCTTTTAATGAGGGCAGCTTTCTATAGTGCACAGGGAGGAAGTTGAAGGGAAGGTCTAAAAGGGGAAAAACCAAGGAACTTACATTTTATACTATTTCATTCCTGCATGAATGAATATACCAATTCAGACATGAGTCACATCCCTTTAGAAACACACACACACACACACACATACAGGTATGTTATTGTCTTGAGGTTTTCAATGTAGCAAAACAGTATGCAGTCAGATCAAAGTTGGACAAATAGAATATATCTTACAGCCAAACTAGATTTTAGCACTTGCTTTCCACATGGACAGCTGGTCAATCTTAAATAATACTTACAAAGATCTTTGGAAAATAAAACAAATGACAAACTGAAGACAACTTCAGGATTTTTTTCGCAAGTTGACAATCAAAGCAGAATTTATTTTTTTATAAAACATTCAACTAAAAAGATAGTTGGGCATTCACTTGAGGATATATTTCCTAATCTGGAAGTTATATCAAAACTCTAAGATCAGAATAAGATTTGATCCACAAGGTCTAATTTTAGACACATTCCTTTTACCCAGGGAAATCAGACAGGGATGTACAGAGTTCCCTCTCTATTCAACTTATATGCATCAACTCATTAGCAAAGAATTATCAGATCCAAACTTCCATCCACTTGTTCCTCTTCAGCTTTATGTAGATGATGCAGCCATTATTTCAAGGACCCAGATGGCCTTAGATATGCCCTCGAAATGTCTGTGTCTTACTTCAGTAAAAAGCACCTTGCCCAAACTTCTAGAAGACCAAAATAATGGTTTTGCTAGAACACAGGAAGCTCAAGTAACGAAAGATCAGAAAATTAAGCACATTTTAAAAACATATTTAGGCATACCTTTCAAGACTCATGGAATAAATATTTCAGTGTGTTGGTTGTATGGGCTCAAAAAAGCTTTTCAGTCATTCTAAGATTCTTCTATATAAAAGCTTGGATGGATGGATCCATGTACCTTTCAAATTATTTACAGCAAAATTCCTGACTCAGTTGCTATATTGTTCGCAGATAGGCCCTTTCTAAACCATACAGTGGTAGAAATTTTACAAACCAAGTTTAGACAAGCTATATGCCAAGCTTCAAAATAAATTAAGCATTGTAATAGTTTGGATATTTAAACTTGGGTTTCCAAATTGTCTATTAAATGTATCACATTGGTTCCAGTTGTTTATGTATTGCTTTCCTAGGAATGGAAGGCTGAGTAAACCTAGAGCCTGTCCGGATCGAATCCATGCTATGGGCAGAATTAGCCTGCAATACTGCATTCTAACTACTGCATGACTAGGATGGTGTAATGGACTGACCATGAAGGGGTAAGCATAGTTGCACAGCACTTTGGGTCTGAAGACAGAAAGTACTTCAAAGCATATGAGAGAAAAATGGAACAATTCATTAAAGCAGCCCTTGTGATCCAGAAAAAAGATCAGGACTGGTTGAGCACAGGAATAGAAATATGTCTATTTCTGTTCCTGTGCTCAACAGTCCTGATCTTTTTTCTACAAAGAATATTTTACTTTTAAGTACAAAGCACTTCACAGGACTGTTAATCATATCAATGTACATAAGTCAGCTACAAGCCTATAGAATAATTCCAGTTCATAGAGAAAACTTTCTTAATGCTGCCTTCAATATGTAAATATTACACCTGAGTTCACACAAGCATTAAACTTAGGTTTACAAAACACAAATTCTATATTCTCATTATGTGCCATATACAAAGAAATAAACCCTGCTATTGCAGGAGGTGTTCACACAAAATGCTAAAATGATTTTCAATAATAATCACTCCAAATTAATTGTAAACTACATTATTAGATAGTATAACCTTTCCTACAGATTGGGTTAGAGATAGAATGTGCAGACAAATTTGCTAGGGTCACAGATCACTCAAAGCACTGAATGCAGCTCAGAAATAAAACTTCAGATTGACCATGTTTATGTTTAGATTTATATACCGCCCCCTCTCCGTGCAGGACTCGGGCGGTGTACAGCCAAATTAAAAATGCAGTAACAATACAATATTTAAAAACAATTAAAAGATTAAATATCGTGGCTGAGAGATAAAATCAAACTAGGATTTAAAAACTGAAACCAATTAAAACCAATTAAAACCCTATAAAAACCCTAGGCCAGACCGGCTTGATGAAATAGGTGAGTTTTCAATGCGCACCAGAAGGTCAAAAGGTCAAGGATGGTCCTCATCTCTGGGGGTAGTTTGTTCCAGAGGGAGGGTGCCCCCAACGAGAAGGCCCGCATCCTCGGGGTCACCAGCCGTCCAGCCGGCGGCACCCCGAAGAGACCTGCTCTATGGGAGCGCACTGGCCAACAGGAGATCGATGGTGGCAGTAGGCGGTCCCGTAGATACCCAGGTCCCAAGCCATGGAGCGCTTTGAAGATGGTAACTAACACCTTGAAACGCACCCTAAAGACAATTGGGAGCCAATGCAGCTCGCGCAAGAGTGGCGTAATATGGGAGCTCTGAGAAACCCCCAAACCCAACCATGTGGCCGCATTCTGCACCAGTTGGAGCCTTCGGGTGCTCTTCAAGGGGAGCCCCATGTAGAGAGCATTGGCATAGTCTAGGCGGGAGATAACGAGGGTGGATGTGACCATACAAAGGCATCCCGATCCAGAAAGGGCTGCAACTGGTAGATCCTACAGACCTGACAAAAAGCCGCCCTGGCGACGGCCGCTATATGGTCTTCTAACAACAGCCGTACGTCCAGGAGGACACCCAGATTGCACGCCCTCTCTGTGGGGGCAAGAATTTCCCCCCCCCACAGCTGGCTGTATCGGGGTGCCGGGAAGCACAGCCACTCGGTCTTAGCTGGGTTGAGCTGAAGCCTGTTCCACCCTATCCAACCCCACACAGCCTCCAGGCACTGGGCCATCACTTCCACGGCTTCGTCAGGGTGGCCTGGGGTAGAAATGTACAGCTGAGTATCGTCAGTGTACTGATGAAACTCTACCCAAAGCCACGGATGATCTCACCTAGCGGCTTCATATAAATGTTGAACAGGTCGGAGAGGAAGAAGGAGAACCACTGTAGAACAGTTGCCCCCCCACTCCCAGCTCCCCCAGCCACCGCAATAAGATACTGTGGTCGACAGTATCAAAAGCTGCCAAGAGATCTAACAGGACAAGGACAGAGGAATAACCTCTGTCACGAGCCCTCCAGAGATCATCCACCAATGCGACCAATGCCGTCTCCGTGCTGTACCCGGACCTGAAGCCTGACTGGCGTGGATCCAAACAGACAGCTTCATCCAGGTGCCGGGGAAGCTGTCGTGTCACCACACTCTCAACAGCCTTCGCCATAAAGCAAAGGTTGGAGACCGGACGATAGTTAGATAACAAAGTTGGGTTCAGGGACAGTTTCTTGAGGAGGGGTCTCACTACCACCTCTTTCAAGGTGGCAGGCAGAAACCCCTCACTCAAGGAAGCGTTAATAATACCCTGGAACCAGCCTCGTGTCACCTCCCGAGTGGCCAATACCTGCCAGGAGGGACATGGATCTAGTAAACATGTGGTAGCATTAAGCCCACCCAGCATCCTGTCCACGTCCTCGGGGGTCACAGGGTCAAACTCTCCCCAGATGACCTCTCAAACTCCGCCCCCGACCTCCCCATCCAGAGTTGCCCAGTCAGAGTCCAACCCATCCCGGATCTGAGTGATTTTGTCCAGCAGAAAATTCAAAAAATCCTCAGCCCATCCCTGCAAAGGATCCTCCCACATTCCCACTTCTAAGAGGGAGCGGGTCACCCTAAAAAGGGCGGCTGGGCGATTTCCTGCAGACGCAATAAGGGGGGAGAAGTGAGAATGCTTTGCCGCCCTTATTGCCACTAAATAGGTCCTAATAAAGAACCGCAATAGTGTTCAGTCAGATGGCCCTCCAACCACTCTCTAGGCATCTTTTCTGGCACTTCATCTCCCTCAGCTCCTCAGAAAACCATGGAGCTGAGTGGGATCGGCATTGGGTCAGAGGCCGCGAGGGCATGACTCGGTCAAGGGCCCCAGCCACCACCCTATCCCAGGTGGCCACCAGGTCCTCAACCGAGTCGTGTGTTCGAACACCGGGAAACAGCCCAAGCTCCATCAGGAACCTATCTGGGTCCATCAGGCGCCTGGGCCGGAATCATTGTATCGGCTCTGCTTTCCTGCGACGAGGGGGTGCGGCCTGGAAGTCCAGCCTAAGGAGCGAATGATCCGACCATGACAGGGGCTCAATAACAATGTCCCCTATACCTAGATCATCCTGCCACTGTCCAGAGACAAAAACCAGATCCAAGACCCTAATTAGTTGGGTCAGGCCCATGGCTGTCATGGAAGCCAAGAACTCCTGAGCAATCCCTGATGTCCCACCAGCCAAAGGCAAGTTGAAACCCCCCATGACCATAAGCCTGGGGGTCCCAACTGCCAGGCCGGCTATAATCTCGAGGAGCTCAGGCAGAGCCGATGTCACATAGCAGGGAGCCAGGTATGTGATCAATAGGCCCATCTGAACCCTGAAACCACACTTAACAAAGAGGGATTCATATCCAGTCATCTGAGGAACAGTGGATTCCCTAGGACACAGATCTTCCCTACTAACCATCGCAACCCCCCACCCCTCCCCTGGGCCCTTGGAGGATGAAAAACCCAAAACCTGGCTGGGCACATCTCCACCAGGGGGACACCCCCCCTCCTGGCCCAACCAGGTTTCGGTAACACCCGCCAGGTCCACAAAAGGCTCCGAAATCAGATCACAAATGAGGGGAGTTTATGAACTATGCATTGCATTAACATCAGCTGAAGGCCTGCGGCCCGATTATTCGAACAGTCCGGGGAACGGGACATGACCTGGGGGTCGGAGCGCACCACTGCCTGCAGACAGCGGGGGCAGGCCCGTCATTGCCATACCTGCCTCTCCCGCTGACCGTGCCAATGACCATCCTCCCTCCATCCCAAGAACAATCCCCCATCCTCGATCCAACCCCCCCGACCCTGAGTCCTCCCGGTCATGCTTGACCCCCGGTCTGGGCCCCGTCTCAGGCGGGTTGTCCCCCAAACCCAGCTTGGTCATCCTCCCTAATCCCAGTAAAAATTTAAAAATAAATGAAAACAATTGGGAATTGTCCTTATGACGTTTCATCCAGCTGTGCCACCTCTCTTTACATGTTGCAGAGTAATGAGAAACATGAACCAAATATGGCAAAGCAAGGACATCAGCCTATCAACCAAATGCAAGTTAGTTGGCTCTATTGTATTCCCTGCAGCTACCTATTGTTGTGAAAGTTGGACCTTAAAAAAGCAAGAAAAGGCTGGAAGAAAATAGACTTGCTTTAGTTGTGGTCCTGGAGAAGGTTCCTGCGTATTCCTTGGACAGCAAAGATGATTAACAAGCAAGTACTGGAGTGCATAACACCAGACATGTCCCTGGAAGGCAAAATCATAAAACTTATTTTGTCTATGTCATGCAAGGGAATTCACTGGAGAAAGCAATTATGGTTGGAAGAATTAGCGGTAAAAGGAAAAGGAAACCAGGCCACCAAAGAACATAGTGGCTGGGCACCATTTAAACCAGACATAGAACAACTCAAAGTAGTGCAAAATTGGAAAATGTGGAAACTTGGCCCAGAGAATTGCCAAGAGTCAGACAAGACTGAATGGATAACCTCACCATCACCATCACCATCATCATCATGTTACCTTCCCTCGAAACTAATAGGTATTGAAGGATTCCCCATCTGGAAAGAAAACGTCTAAAATATCAATAATGCAAAAGGTTTTTTGTTTATGAACATACATATGGTAAAACATTTTAACAGATTAACTAGAAGAGTTAAACTAGAAGAGAAGATATCCATTACCATATTGTCCACTGAATCAGCATTATGCAAATGAAATAAATACCATGGGTATATGTCATTTGTATAATGCTGTCATTTATGACTCCACTATCTTTTTAGAATGAACAGTGACAAACAGTCATTGAGCTATAAAAAATAGGCACAAATTCCAGGACCACAGTAATAGAGATAGCTTTTGCCTCACTATTGTATTGTTTAAATACAACTTTCAAATTTAAAAATCAATACTGAAACAGAAAAACAGCAGGAAGTATGGAACAATGATGACAGCTTTAAAATATTCTCAAAGCAAAGAAAAAAACTAAATACATTATACCGAAGCACTCAATTTTAAAACAATAGACTTCTTAATAGTTTTTGGAAAATCATTAATGATGAAACAAAATTGGCATTTTTTGGAAGGAGATTCATAAAGTTATATTACAAGACTTTGGGCTTGTAGTCCGGGAAGCTATTATAGTAATCCAAAGTGTTTATTTTAAATTTCCTACATTTCATGAAACTTGTCTTCTGTCAACTCTAATCTAGATAAGATGTTCACATCCTATTTCTAGTCTAGTGATGTTAACAACAGGGCAAGAGCGGTGTTGCCTAGGGCTACAGAGTCAATGGTTATAAAGGCTTTTGTTGGCACTGGGATATGTTTCAGACTGCATAATTACTGTTCTTAAGCTTTCTCATGTGCTGAGATTATTAATTAACACATCTTTCAAATGTAAACAAATGAAATGCTTGACTTGAAAGTCTGGTTTCTAGGCAGGTAAAAGGACTGAATGAAGATTTTTCACAAACAGATGCAGACCTGGTACTTGCTGTAGAACAGAATAACAGAACTTGTCGGGTTGATAGAATGTAAACTTCCAAATACATATAGAAAAATTAAAGGAAAATCTTCAAATAACCTTTTAGGTGTGAACAGAAAAAAATCTTTAATTTTTAATACTAATCATATATCATTGTAATGTTTTGAATGAATTGTTAGATGTTTATTAGAGCCATTGACTAATATCAATAATTTTATATTAAAATAAATTTAAATTTTATAAAATTATCAATTTGCATAGATATTTAAATACAGGCAGGGTAACTTTCAACTTACGAGTGCAAGTCAAAAGTTTCTGTTGTTAAGCAAGTTAGTTGCCAAATCAGTTTTGTGCCATTTTATGATCTTTCTTGCCAGAGTTGTTAAGTGAAATCACTTAGTTGTTAAGTGCAGTTGTTAAGTTAGTTGCATAATTGTTCAGTGAACCTGGCTTCCTTTGTTTGTTAGAAGGTCACAAAAGGTGATCACATGACCCTGAGTCACTGGAACCATCATATATACCAATTGGCAAGTGGGAAATTTTGATCATGTGACCTATGGAGATTATAAGTGTGAAAACTAGTTATAAATAACTTTTTTTAGTGCCATTGTAACTTTGAACAGTAAATGAATGGTTGAGAACTACCTGTAAAATGTCCATAGTATCCCTTTCATAACAAATTCTGGGAGTTTAGAATTATCCAATGTCATCAATGTCATCAGTAGACATTTGACTACATATTTTCCTTGCCAATCTTCAAATCCAGCTTTATATGGAGAGAGACCCCTAGGTATGTTAGAGCTATCAGATCTGGCCTGCAAAAATCCAAATGGATGACCAGATAGCAGCAAAAGTGCGTTGATGAACAATTTCAATTTAAGTAAAATACTGACAACTTGGTAATATTTACACCATTTTAGAAATATTTTAGAAACCTCTGAAAGCTTTGGAAGTTTAGTTACCTATAACCAATAGGACAGGGTAAATTAATAAGCGTGTGAATCTACCTAGTACTGATTGAATAAATTGTTCCTTTTTAACACCAGCCTCCATTGTATCTGTTAACCAATCAGGATTCATACAAATAATTGACCAGTTTCATATATTCCAAAACCATTTGAACTGTTTTAGTTTGACTTTGCTTATATACATTGATGTCCACCATGTTATTCAATTTTGGGATAAACAATGTCATGCAAAGCATAGGAAAGATGTAAAAGGTATCAAGTCAAAATTTTAATTCCTGAGATAAAGAAAAAAAAAAAGAAAACAGCTAAATCTACTTTTCACTAATATCATTAACATTAGCTAACCTTTATTCTTAAAAGTTAACTTTGCTTCCATTAAGTCCATATGCTGTTTACCATATTTTGTTCTTTACATTTGCATAACAAATGCAGTGTTATGGACAGCATGTTATGCAGTCCCATTCTATTTGGACATTTCAAATTGAATGAATAATCTGAATCATAGTTAACAAATGAGCTATAAGAAAAGCTATATTGTGGGCCATCTTGTATCATAAGAAATAGTCATAACTCTCTTTTTACTGGACAACTGTTTTATATACTTGAAAATGTTCCCATCTCTCTTAAACAAAAAGGATTTTTTTTCAACTCAAGAAAGCTATGCTTTGTTTCAGTGAGCAGGAGAATTGGGATTTTTTCCAGGAACTGTTTAATATCTTAAGAGTAATTTTTATCCTCAAGTGTGCCAAGTAAATTGTTATTTAAAGGTTGAGTGAGCTTTCCTGTGGCGTCATTCTTGAAAGCATTTGACTTTAGTTGAATTTAATTTTCTGGTTTAATGAGAATTAAAAAAGCAGAGATTGAATTGTACAAGTTCTATATTAGTATTAATGTTATTGTTAAAATGGAAAAATATACTTTGTGCACCTCAAAATGCATAACCAAACATTCTGCACAAAAAGTTGTAAAAGGGTTTTTTCTTTAGATATAAATATCATAAATATGCATTTCAAAAATAATGAACTTTCAAAAATACTTTTTTATTTCAACTATATTCTTAAGTATTTATTTGGCTTGTAAAAGAAGTTGCAATGGAATCAGTTATCACAAGAGGGCAGACAGGAGAAAGAAAAATAGACACCCCCCCCCCCCCCCCCCCGCCTTGTCTTAAATCCTGGGCTTTCAACAAGAAACACCATATAATTAGATAAACATTATCCAGATGGTTGTTTCTTTGGCACTTTATATTACACCAGTCAACAAAATCCTAAGTTAAATTTCAGCAGATAAAGACATGCAATAAGATTGGACACTTGCATTTTAAAATTCTAAAGCAGAAAAAAAACTACATTATAAATAAATTCTTGATTTTAAATTACTATTACCTCAAGCCATTTTAGAATAGTTATGAATTTAGGAAAATATTGCTGAAAGCGTAATATGACTCCCTACTTCCTTCTTAAATTAATCTTAATTTAAGATTGTGATACAGCAAAACCCATTCAAGTCCATTCATGCCAAGAAGAATTTCAAAGAGTACTAGGACTGCAACTTCTATTTCCCTGAGGAAGCAACATAATTGACAGTTCAAATCTATATATATTTACTCAGAAGTAGATCTCACTGAATTTAATTAGGCCTACTGCAAAATAATTACTTCTATGAAAGTAAAGATAAAAGTTGTCCACCTGGGGTGATATAAAGCTCCATCTTTCTTTGACTGCTAATGAAAGGTGCCTTCATATCTGAGGAGTCTTTACTTTCTGTTCAGGGATGAGATCACTTTACTTATTTTGCATACTGCTTAGCAGGGAAATATCCTTGGTGCAACTAACACATATTGATTTATCACATATAAAGTACACATTCTCTTTAAATCTTTTCCTTAATGCTATTTATCATAATCTATCAAAGTACCCAGATTGAATCTCACATCAAAACATTAAAAAAAGCACAGAAGTTTTTTTTTTTTAAAAAAAAACAAATTTCAAAAGGGATATCTCAAAGGTACAAACAAAGAAGATTCCAGATATAATACCTGGGGTTAAACATCCTTCTTACCGAGCCACTATTTGCTACATTTCCCAAGCATTCTATGCCAAAACCAAGCAAAACCATATTATGACTCAGAGCAATTTGATATGGAACCTAATTAATATAAGAATATAATATAAGTGACTAAATTATTAGACCAGCAAAATACTGTGGACATAATATATTTAGATTTCAGCCAGGCATTCAATAAAGTAGACCACAACCTACTTCTTAGTAAGCTAGAAAAAAGTGGAATAGATAGCACCACCACTAGATGGACTCACAACTGGCTGACAAACCATATGCAATGAGTAGTCCTTAATGGGTCTAAGTCTACATGGAGGGAAGTAAGCAGTGGGGTGCCACAAGGTTTCGTCTTAGGCCCAGTACTCTTCAATATCTTCATTAACGACTTAGATGAGGGAATAGAATGGGAACTTACCAAATTTGCAGATGATACTAAGCTGGCAGGAATAGCTAACACCCAAGAAGATAGGCTCAAGATCCAGATGGATCTTGACAGACTAGAACACTGGGCCGTATCTAACAAAATGAAATTCAGTGTAGAGAAAAGTAAAGTCCTACACTTAGGCAAGAAAAACCAAAAGTACACATATAGATTGGGTGAAACCAGCAGTAACTGTGAAAGGGATATTGGAGTCTTAGTGACAACCAGCTAAATATGAGCCAGCAGTGTGCAGAAACAGCAAAAAAAGATAATGCAATCCTAAATTGTATTAACAGAGAGATACAATCAAGAGAGGTATACCACTCTATAAAGCCTTAGTAAGACCACACCTAGAGTACTGCATCCAGTTTTGTTTACCACATTATAAAAAAGATGTTGAGACTCTAGAAAAAGTACAGAGAAAGCAACCAGGATGATTAGGGGACAGGAGACTAAGGCATACGAAGAACGGTTACAGGAACTGGGCTTGGTTAGTCTAGTAAACAGAAGGACCAGGGGAGACATGATAGCAGTCTTCCAATATTTGAGGGGCTGCCACAGAGAGGAAGGGATCAAGCTATTTTCTAAAGTGTCTGTAGGCCAGACAAAGAATAATGGATGGAAACTGAACAAGGAGAGATTTAACCTGGAAATAAGGAGAAACTTTTTGATAGTGAGAACAATCAACCAATGGAACATATTGCCCTCAGAAGTTGTGGGAGCGCCATTACTTGAGACTTTTAGGAAGAGATTGGACGGCCATTTGTCAGAAATGGTATACGGTCTCCCGCTTGGGCAGAAGTTGGACTAGATTATCTACAAGGTCCCTTCCAACTCTGATTATCTGTTATCTGTTAAGAAAGCTTCCTAATATTTGTATGTCCAATCCTAGTATAAATATTGTTAATATTACATCAATGGATGAATTTTATGCCCTATCCCATATTTTCCTAAATTTATATTGCATCTCTTTTGCAAGTTACAGATCATATACCTTAATATAATAGTCATCACATATAATGATTTAAATCCTTGCAATTGATATCAAGATTTATAAACACTATAGTGTTCTCTCCCTATAAAAGGCACACTAATTTTCAGCACCATGACACATATAAAAAAGCTACCTTTAGGTAATTCTTTTTTTCAGCACCAACAATATTTGTGTTGGGTGCTATATATATTTTTTGCAAATGATGTCACCTTCAGCACTTCTCCCACAAGAACAGATAAAAATAACTTTTTGTAAAATGTTTGGCAAATAGAGTTTTAAATCACTTGCTAAACATGAAGTAATATGGCTTGAGACTGGAAATGCAGTTTCATTTATAAAAAGTTTTACCACTTTAATGAACAAAATCTAAACAAATCCCTTCTTTGAACAAATTTAACAAAGTATTTTCCACTGTTCTCTCATTTTTTTGACAAATAGTATGTACATAAAAATATAGAAATAAATGTTTTTCCTGGAATAAAGATAAAGGTTTATGACTTATTTGTCTCTTTCTGGTTCACTAATTTTCCCTATCTCCTCTGCTAAATGAATTTATAATATTTATGCTGGGAAATTGTATACTCTTCTAAACTGGGTAGTATGAAAATGATTTTTGAGCAAGGCAAAGGAGAAACAGGAAGGGTACATTATTAGCCCTTCCTTTTCCTTCCCGAGTTTAATATCCAAAGCAAATAATTCAAAGGTTCTGTGAGTAATCTCATTCAACCTTCAGAAGGCAGCTGAGTTACTTAATAATGGAATCTGGAAATGCACTTGTTTTTAAAAGAAAAGAACAACAATCTTTTCCAGTTAGAGAAGAAGGTAACTTGACAGAATGTCTTGGTTTTATGCGCCAATCAAGGTGAAAGGTTGCGACGACAACACTCTTACTACATGTTTCTTCTAAGGAAATAAAAGCAGTGGAGTCAAATATGCTGAACTTCTGTTCACTAAATAAAAATAAAATACCTTGAACATAATAAAATTATTGCAAAAGTTTACATAACAGCTTTTGGCTATAGCTAGATAGAATTCATCCTTCAACCCTCACAATGAAAAACACAGACCTGGTATCATTTTAAACTTAGCTTTAGGTCAAAATAGTGATTATGACAGAAATACTGAATTCTCTGTTACAAATTTGCATGATGATAAATGAAGATTATGGATTGTAGATTACCTTTCCTGCGATTTTTCTCCTTCTTGCCTGAGTTCTTTTACATCCAGAACTATCAAGAGGAACACTTTTTGGTTGATTCATAAAATGCTTCCCTATAGTATTTCCATTAATACAAGATCACCATGGCAAGTTTGAGTTTAGGGACACATAATATATAAAGGTTCCCTGTTTCTCTTTAAAAGGCATAATAATAGACAAAAAGGGGCTTAAAATATTTTACATTACTACTTAGTTAAAATTAGAGATGTTTCTTCCCTTTGTTCAAATTTCATGAAGTAGGAAAAAAGTATGATTGCATTTCTATTAAAAATCATCCTTATTCAGACAATTCTTCTGGAATTATATTCCAGTCATTTTCCTAGAAAAGTGAGCCATAAATATTAAATCAAATTTATTGAGGTTATCTCTCATTTACATGGTTGAATGAGTCTGAAGTACAAAGGTTTATTACTTGTAAGTAGTAAATGTTTAATTTATTTTTTTTCACTGCTGTTAGGATGAATACAAGCAGTGTTTTGAATGGTTTTAACATAATGAACCACTTATTTTATTAAGAAATGTTATTTCTCAAATTATGAATAAACTTCAAGATATTGTTGCTGTTACAATTACATATTATCCAGCTTAAATGAAGAGATGATACAATCTTCATCAGAAATAATGAACCCATATTCTCAAAATAAGCCAAAGAGTACTAGGGCACTCCCCCACCCCTCAAACTTTAATGGCATTTTATTACTCATTTATCTAGTTTGTTCAGAGCTCCTTTCACTTCCCCCACAACAAACCTCCCACACAATTTTTATCACAGAAAACAAGCACAGAATCAGAAATTGTTCAGTACATTTTAAAGAGATATTTGTCTTGTTTTTGATGCATAAGATCCTATTTAAACTAAGTCAAAACAACTATTTTAGAATAATTGCCCTCCCGAAAGCAATTTTCAGTATGTGATAGGTAATTTCACTTATTACTTCTTGGTCTTTGAAGCAAACTATCACCTGAGAATACTGTAAAGGTGTCACACATGCACTTTTTAGAACTGAGCATCAAAAGACTGCTTTTATTAACAAATGTGTGCTCAAGAGCAATGATTCTCTTAAAGCAAAAATATTTCTTCGATCTAAACCTCTTATATTATTATTATTATTATTATTATTATTATTATTATTATTATTATTATTATTATTATTATTATTATTATTATTATTATTAATAATCAAATTTATATACCGCCCTTCTCCCAGGGGACTCAGGGCGGTGTACAGCCTATCTAAAAACCCACAAATATACAAAAATTAAAAAAGTATTAAACCAATTTGGCTGATAAATAAAACTAAACAGGTCCCAACCCCCCACCTTAAAACCCCAATTTAAAATTTAAATACCATGGAGACCAAAATTAAAACCATTATCTCAGCCCAGGCCGGCCTGCTCAAAGAGCCAGGTCTTCAACGCGGCAAAAGTGCCAAAGTTCTGGAAACAGAAAAGTTTGATGAACTTCTTGTTGATGAACAAACAGTTAAAGTACTATATATGTAAGTATTGTACTAAAAGTGATGGGTAGTAATATACATAGTCCTTGACTTACAACCATTTGTGTGGTGACTGTCTGAAGTTACAGTAGCACAGAAAATGTGACTTAAGATCATGACTGTTGCAGCACCCCCATGGACACATGATCAAAATTCAGATGATTGGCAACTGGTTTATATTCATGATGTTTGCAGTATTCTAGGATCATATGTACTTTTTGCAATCTTCTGACAAGCAAAGTTAATAAGGAAAGCCAAGTTCACTTAACACTGCAGTTGTTACTAACTTAAGTACTGCAGTGATTCACTTAACAACTGTTAAGAAAGGTCATAAAATGGGAGCAAAATTCACTTAACAACAAAAAGTTTGGGCTCAATTGTAACCATAAATCGAGCGCTACCTGTATAACCTGAGATACTTATGTGTCAGAGAAAGAATCTTTTATATTGATCATTCTCTCATATGTTGCTTCAATTTTCAACTCTATATAAAATGAGGAGCAGGCTTTTAAATTCTCTTCTCTGAGATCAACAATTAATTTATAATTATATTTTTGAGGCAATACAAAAGCTTATATTTTATCTGCTTTAGGACTGGAATGTTTGCCCAGGTACAGATTTGTTTTGCTATTTTTAACTTGACGTGGGCCCTTTGGTTTTAGTAAACAAAGATGTTTAATCTTTTTCAGGCTTTCAATAATTACAAATGTGAATGGGAGTTTCCCAGTCCCATAGCACAATCTGATTGTATTCATACAATGTTATAATATAACTACGGTAACTATTTGTCAGATTTTGGTCATTTGGATAGCATATAGTTAGATGAAAACTTGTTCATACCTTCATCTCAACTGAGCAAATCCTTTACTTTACACCTAAAAAATATATATAGTTTCAAACAATATTACAATCCACACACAGTTCATACAGTTGTAAGATTCAATCTTACACATAGTTGATAATACTTAATGTTATTGAATGAATTGGAGTAATTTCAGATTAGGCAAATTAATATTAAAATGCAAAGATTTGTGTTGGAGCACATAGTGATGCATATATTAAGGAATTAAATGAATTTCTTTAAAGTAGCTACATCTTTTTTTGGCTGTAAAGCTGCTATGTAATTCCAGGAAATATAGATTTAGTTTACTAAGTTGCTTATAGATATTAAATGCATGCTCCTGCATGTTCTGAAGCAGCTTTCCACATTCTCATCTGAAATTCTGCACAAATTTAATATAGAGTGCACTTTTAATATTTATTATGCAGAAAAAAAAAAGAGTTTGGCACCCTCAGTTTTCCTGCCTAAGCAGGGGCTTAGACTAGAAGACCTCCAAAGTCCCTTTAAACACACATATATTTAGGCTCTGGACTATAGACATTGAATGCATGTAAACCCTGAAAAATATGTGGTAGCCCTGGGCAAAAGAAAGGCACTAGAATCACTCTAGGTGTAGGGACAGCGTAAAATATTAACACATGATAAATAATGGAACAATTAAAAATAATAGCACAGAGTTTTCTCTGTCAATCTCTCTCTCTTCCTTCCTATTTCTTTTTCTTTCTTTCTCTTTCTTTGTCTCTTTCCTTCTCTCCCTTCCTTTCTCTCTCTTTCTCTCTCTCTCTAACACACATACCACACTCTCTCTATTTCTTTTCTTTCTTTCTCTCCCTTCCTCTTTCTTTCTTTCTTTCTTTCTTTCTTTCTTTTTCTTTCTTTCTTTCTTTCTTTCTTTCTTTCTTTCTTTCTTTCTTTCTTTCTTTCTTTCTTTCTTTCTTTCTTTCTTTCTTTCTTTCTTTCTTTCTTTCTTTCTTTCTTTCTTTCTTCTCTCTCTTTCTCTCTCACACACACACCCCTGTCAGCCTTCATTCCCTCTCACTCCAGCCACTTTACTCACAAGTGGAAACGAATCCAGCATTGGGAAAGTTTTGTAAATTAACGAATACGCATTTGCACATCTCATTCAAACTTCTCTGTGGCTGGATTTCTTCCCTCCTCTCCTCCATTCCCTCTCACTCCAGCCACTTACTCACGAGGGGAAACCAATCCAGCATTGGGAAAGTTTTGCAAGTTAATGAACACGCATTTGCATAGCTCATTCAAACTTCTCTGTGGCAGGATTTCCTCCCCCACCTCCTCCAGCCTTCATTCCCTCTCACTCCAGACACTTTACTCACAAGGGGAAGTGATACTTCTAGTGTCCATGAAGAATCCAGCCTTGGAGCAGTTTTGCAGGTTAACGGACCACTGCTCCGCCCACAGTCATGTGTTTTCAAGTGGCTGCTTGAAAATGCATGGCTAGGGCGGGGGAGCAGTCCTCCTTTAAACTGGGGAACCGAGCATCGGGCGGGTGGAGCCAGCGAGTGGAAACCAAGCTTGGGGGCATGGCCAGCCAGATGTTGCTACTGGTTCGGCGATCCACACCAAATTTTGCTACCGGTTTGCCCAAATAGGTGAGAACCGGCTGAATACAACCTCTTACTTACAGGGTTCATAGGGTTTTACAGCCCTCTCAACTGGTTTACAGAATCAGCATACTGCCCCAACAAATTGGGTCCTCATTTTACCGACCTCAGAAGGATGGAAGGCTAAGTAAACCTTGAACTGGTTATGATTTGAACTGCTGGCAGTCAGCAGAATTAGTCTGCAACACTGCATTCTAACCACTGCACCACCATGGCTCTATAATACCATTAATTAGCACTTCTTTCAAAATAAATGAAATTTTAGAAAAAGCACTTAAGATAAATCAAATAGCCTTAATTATTTTAAAAGATGCAGGAATTACTATCTTGGAATTACCTTTCCAGGTCGATCTTCCTATATCTAAATCACCATTTGTTTTATAAGATGGTGTCTAAGTTTCAGGTATTGGAAATGAGCGTGCAGAAAGTATGAAAAGATGGATGGACCAAAGGATCTTTCCAATTAATGTAATACCTTGAGGTATCAGAAATTCAGTTTTCTTTCAACTTTGACAAATGAAACGGCCACAGATGGCAACCAAATGTTCTTTTCTGTGGAAAATAGTTAAAGCGAGCTTAAAATTTGCCATATCAAATAAGATGCCCTATCATGTGTAAATAATCATAAGACCTTCTGAAATCAATTATCAAGATTACCTGGTAAGTTCCAGTTTATCCAAATATTCATTAACACTGCTGATTTAAAAAAAAATATCTTTCCTCTTTGTGGAGTCCATGAAAGCAACCATTACCTTCTGAACTGAAAGAAAGCAGATCCTGAGGTAAACATCTGCTGGCTGTGTACATAATAAGGTCCAGAGAGACTTATCCAGAAGTTGCCTCTTTTAATCCAATGCTGAATTATGTTAGAAGATGTTTTCTGTGCTTTCAGAGCCACACAACTTCCAGAATTTCAAGGCCTGCAAGACTTAGTATCTCTTCAGCCTTTCCCAAGGCACCCCAACACTATCAGAGGCACTGAAACTATGGCAACTGAATGAGAAAACAGCTTCCATGATTAATAGATGAAGAGGCCAAGGACAGTGTCAAGCCAAACTATAATTTTAGAATGATAGAGGAATTAGCATAGACTCCTGTCAAACTTGCATTAAGCAGATGATTTTAATAGCTATCAATAAAAATTGGCTATATGCAGATATATGATTAAGTTATAACAAATTATGTGCTTCCGTATTTCTCTCTTCCTTAGAAGATGCAAAATGTTTCAAAAGGCATAATCAAGACTGAAGCAGTGAAGGCATACACAGTTTTGTGAAATGTGACATTTGGAGAGGAAAATTGAGATTTCTGGTGTCAAGGAATAACCTTTAATTATTTTATTACAAAGACAAAAACAATACTCTCCTTTACAGTAGCTGCAAACGTGTTCATTTTAATTGCTGGAAAGTTTTAGATCATGCCTACTAGCAATCATGGATTATGCATAGAACAAATTCTGTTTTTAAAGACATAATCAACACAATAATCACAATTTCACCCTATAAAATATTGTATCTTTCACCTAGACTGGCGGAATCTGTGCAATAAAAATACCAGAATTTTTTTATCTTGTTCCTCCTGAAGTATTTAGTTTTCACTGAAAGCAGCCAAAACCAAAATCTATAGCATGCTTGTCCATTTTTGGCTTGCCAAAATTGTCTTGGGTCACATATAAAATGCACAATATAGTTAACATATATAAATTGCATAATAATGTTAAATATTTACAAATATTACAACCTGTCCAAAGCCACAGGTTGCACACGCCTAATCTGTAGGGCAATGGTTGCACATAGATACAAACATAAACTTTTTAAAAGAATGCTGGATCAGTCCTCAGATTGACATACATATAGAAATGACAGTTAGAACAATTAATCAGTGGAACAATTTTTCTCCGAAATTGTGAATACTCCAACACTGGAAGTTTTTAAAAAGATGTTGGATAACCATTTGTCTGAAGTGGTGTAGGGTTTCCTGCCTAAGCAGGAAGTTGGATTAGAAGACCTCCAAGGTCCCTTCCAACTCTGTTATTGTATTCTATTCTAAATAAAACATCACATATTTCTACATGATATTACAGATTTCTTCCTACACAAGTTTTGCTTCCTAGCTACAAAACAAAATTGAGAAGACTAACGTATTCCAAGAGAATTCGAAGTCACTGCACTGAATCTCTGTATATAGCAATTGTTACTATTAAAAATACTCTTAAAAGGAAAGGTCAGTACTGAATTCAGTGAGTTACCATATGTCTCTTCTCTTGAGACGCAGCAACTGTTTATAGCTGGCTTATCATTTTCCATTTCTTTTTTTCAGTCTGCACACAGTTAGTTTTGGATTTTGTTTTAAACAGATCATGAATTGAGGGGTGCGGAAGAAGAAATTATGTTATTTGGTACACTACTGGGCGTGATAACATTCCACGTGAAATTGTTTCAAGCTTTCAAGAAAATTAAATTGTGCCATTTCCCAGCGAACTAATAGGCTATGGGCCTGTCAAGCAGAGTTCAAAGTGCCTAAGATATTGCTGCTTTTGCTTGAGTTAAATTTAAAATACAAAAACTGACTATTTGGAAATTTCATTTCTTATTATTTTTACATGTATTTGCTAATACGTAATGTATTCATGTTCATATATTTATCTATATGTGTATCTGTATTTTCTTGCTTCCAATTCCTGTTCTGGTTCTTAATTAGTAGCTTTTATGTTCCATGCCAACATTTCTAGATTGTATAGATTATATATACATACAAGCATGTAATTATCTTCTGACAGTCTGAATAGTTCAAAGGTTTTATTTTCAGTTTTCCACAGCAAGTTTCAGAAACCCAGGATAATGTCAGATAGGATGACTCTATCTGAGTTGTAACTCCTCTGTAAAAGAGTTTCCCAAATGCTTTTTCATTAAAAGATTACGTGAGGCAGAAACCACAGTATCTGGTATGGAACTACTAGTAAAATATTAGGGCAATGATTTAATATAGTATATAGTGATAGATTGAAGCTGTGATAGATTGAAGCTGTTACATTTACAATGCTAGCCCAAAGGTTTAATAATTTAATTAATTATTAAGTAAAAATATTTTGCAATTATTTTGTATATAATTCAGTAGAGACAGCTTAGTATAGTGATAACTATACCATACAGGTAAAACTCGAAAAATTAGAATAACGTGCAAAAGTTCATTTATTTCAGTAATGCAACTTAAAAGGTGAAACTAATATATAGTTATGAGATAGACTCATTACATGCAAAGCATGATAGTTCAAGCTGTGATTTGTCATAATTGTGATGATTATGGCTTACAGCTAATGAAAACCCCAAATCCACAATCTCAGAAAATTATAATATTACATGCAATCAATAAAACAAGGATTGTACATAGAACAATATTGGACCTCTGAAAAGTATAAGCATGCATATGTACTCAGAACATGGTTTGGGCCCCTTTTGCAGCAATTACTGCCTCAATGTGGCGTGGCATGGAAGCTATCAGCCTGTGGCACTGCTAAGGTGTTATGGAAGACCAGGATGCTTCAATAGCGACCTTGAGCTCTTCTGCATTGTGCGGTCTCATGTCTCTCATCTTTCTTTTGACAATGCCCCATAGATTCTCTATGGGATTCAGGTCAGGTGAATTTGCTGGCCAATCAAGCACAGTAATCCCATGGTCATTAAACCAGGTTTTGGTGCTTTTGGCAGTGTGGGCAGGTGCCAAGTCCTGCTGCAAAATGAAGTCAGCATCTCCATAAACCTTGTCCACAGAAGGAAGCATGAAATACTCCAAAATCTCCTGGTAGACAGCTGAGTTGACCCTGGACTTAATGAAGCGCAGGGCACCAACACCAGCAGATGACATGGCTCCCCAAATCAACACAGACTGTGGAAACTTCACACTGGACTTCAAGCATCTTGCAGTGTGTGCCTCTCCATTCTTCCTCCAGCTCTGAGTCCTTGGTTTCAAAATGAGATGCAAAAGTTGCTCTCATCAGAAAAGAGGACTTTGGACCACTGAGCAACAGACCAGTTCTGTTTTTCTTTAGCCCAGGTAAGACACTTCTGATGTTGTTTGTTGTTCAGGAGCGGCTTGACAAGAGGAATACGACATCTGAAGCCCATGTCCATCTGTGTGTGATGGCTCTTGATGCATTGATTGCAGCCTCAGTCCACTCTTTGTGAAAGTCCCCAACACTTTTGAATGGCTTTTTCCTGACAATCCTCTCCAGGCTGCGGTCATCCCTGCTACTTGTGCACCTTTTTCTTCCACACTTTTCCCTTCCACATAACTTTCTATTAATGTGCTTTGATACAGCACTTTGGGAACATCCAACTTCATTTGCAATTACCTTTTGAGGCTTTCCCTCCTTATGGAGGGTGTCAATGATGGTTTTCTGCACAACTGTCAGGTCAGCAGTCTTTCCCATGATTGTGATTCCTATTGAACCAGACTAAGAGACCATTTAAAGGCTCAGGAACCCTTTCAGGTGTTATGGCTTAATTAGCTGATTAGAGTGGGACACTTTGAGCCTAAAATATTGAACCTTTTCACGATATTCTAATTTTCTGAGATTGTGGATTTGGGGTTTCATGAGCTGTAAGCCACAATCATCACAATATGACAAATCACGGCTTGAACTATCTTGCTTTGCATGTAATGAGTCTATCTCATATCTTAAGTTGCATTACTGAAATAATGGACTTTTGCATGATATTCTAATTTTTCGAGTTTCACCTATACATTGTACTAAAACTCTATTAATAACTACACTATACTGGTTCAATAACTCAATGGAAAATTATAAACATCTGGAATGAATGAATTAAAAAAGTCAGTAAATTTTTTAAACTGAGGATTACACAAATCTGCCTCTGTTTTTTCATACTGGGATTATTAAACTTGCAGTTGTAGAAGCCCCCCAGAAAAATTGAGATATTAATTTAACATTTGAGACCAAATTCCTGATCTTATAATTAAGAACTGCTGACCTTTCTTCCAGCACAATTTGACAAAGTTCTTGGATTTAAGCCAACTGAGCATCAGTGAATTTGACTATATAATTCAGTTGAAATCCAGTTATTTTACTGGATTACTTTATGAAGCGTATGATAATTAACCAATGATAAATTCAGTTATATAAACAGCATTACCGGCAATCAAACCTTGATGTATTTATTCAAAGCCAACTTCTGAATAACAGAAACCAAACTTTTATGAAGTCAAATTTTCAGACTGACAAAAGCAATGTATGGATGGCTTTTTGTCCTCATTGTTGACACAAAGATGCACTAAAACCATGTACTGTGAGGGCATGTTATCAAGCAAAAGAAAATTCACCCAGTTGAGTTTAATGCCAAAAAAGTATGAAATAATCTATAGAGTTTAATGGCCGAACAATCAGAAACTACACAATATATACTTGGGACCCACAATCAAGCAGAAAGTTGATACTATCATAATGAATGCATGGGTGCTCTAAAAACTCACCAAATATATTTAAACTTGGAGTTAATAACTTAATGGCAAATTACTTAGGGAAATGACTCAAACCTATAAAACTATTCATTTTGCAAGGCGTCATATAGATTACAAGTCATATAGATAATTAGTGAGGATTTGTTGAGTTTAGGCTTCATGGATAGAGGTGAAAAATTAGCTAAAGACTAGCCAAGTAAGTCTTGAACAGAAAATGTTGTAACTCTAAGATCAATGCAACAGGATTATAGGTTAGAATCCAGAAGGCTACAAGTTCTAGTGTTACAAATCTGATTCCTGTTGTTAATAATTATGTTGCAACCATAGGTTAAAGCAGCAGCTGCAAACCCACAGGCAGCTGTATCTTTGTCAGGTGAGTTGATCGCAGCATATCTCTTACCTATCTTTGCTTTGAAATGTAATTAGTTAATTACTGAAAGCATTTCACGACCCACCAATTAAAGGCGTTGGAGAAGAAAGTCTAGCTTCCAACTAGTTCTGCTGCAATAGAAAAAATGTTGGCAAACATGAAATCAAGAAACAGATTAACAACTGAGGAGATGTCCAGTGTCCTATGCCTTCTATTGTTAGTTTTTTCTCTTAGACATTAAGCTACATGTAAAACATACTTTAGGTAGGAATTAAGTCTTTGCTTTGACATATGCTGGTAATGCCATGAAACAGTTTGCGGTCACAATGAGTAAAATATTCTAGATTCTGAAAAGACTATCAATATTCTAAATTACATAAATTCAGGGGAACTTAGTTTCTATAAAGTGGAAGTAGATAACAAGGCAACAGTAACTATGTTCTGATCTATATGCTAAATTAGAGCCCCAAACAAACAAATGGCCTGCAGCTTTATTTCAGACAATTTTAATGCTTTCACGCTGAACACTAAGCCATAATTTGTTGAACAAACCATAAGATGTAAATAAAAATGAATGATTTATACATCACACTAAACTGAAAATAAAACACATTATGGCTTACTGTAGTATGTAAAACAGGAATTCTAGCCATCTCTTTCAGGTTCACAGTGGCATATTTTTAAAATATTAGTTCAAGGTCAGAGAATCCAGAGTTATCCTTGTGTTTCCTCCAGGACATGATTTCTTCATGGCTGTGTCCCTGCTCTAAGCAGGTAAGAAATGCTGGGAAAACCAGGGTTTCCTATTCCTACCCTAAATCCTGAGTTCTGTGAATTCTGTTTTATTTCATGCAAATTATCCCACTGATTTCAATGTAACCATTCTCCTGTCCGTTCAATCTTACATATTTTAGCCTTTGAAAGGTTAAACCCATCACTTATCTTATCTGTCTTGAAGATAATACATTTTTGTTTCAAATGCATCTTCTCTTATTTCTGCCCATATATAAATTTGTCTCAAGAATTTAGAATGTTAAAATAATACATTCAATATTCCAATATTATACTAAACTTATCCTTTATCTTTTCAGAATAGTAAGTACTTGTTTACAGAGTTTGTATGTGGCATAACAGGGTATTTTTGTCAGTAGGCAGGATGTAACATATGTACTAGGGGAGTTCAAATAAATTTCTTTTATATCCTCTATTTTAGGAAACCATGTGATTTTTTTTTCCTGTTGCATTTATGTAAGGTTCTTCCTACTCTTGCTGAAATAACACCTTTCCTCCTCCTTTTCCCAAAGACACAAATAACTTTACAACTACCCACTTCCTTTTAATGAACATGTTTAGTTTTGAATTTATCACAGGTCATTAATTTGCTCTTTTTTAAAAAAATCAATGAAAGCAACTCTTTGCCTTTAACTCCTGTGGCCTTTTCTCTCTCTCTCAAGAATACAAGCAGCATTACTTCAACTGTTCCAATTATATATCCTGTGTGAAACATACCATCTATTTCTGTTAGTATTAAAACAGCTGGGGATTTTTGCTAGACCTGTTCTTTATTCCTCTCCTGCCAGTTATTTCCCATTCAGGAACAGTGGATTAGAACATGAAGTACACCTCTTTAATCATTAGGAAAAAAAATAAACATTTTTTTATGATGGAAAGCATGAGCAACATATGTGGACATTAGGTTTTTACACATGGTTCAGATCTTCTTTGATTTGTTGCATAAAACAATGGAACCAACTATCTTCTATTATACCATTTCCTTCCCCGCCCTTCATGTTTTAGTTTCTACTGGCAGGATGTTCTGTCCTCAAGAGCCTATATATATTAAGCTGTTTTGGAAGAGATTTTCATAAATATAAAATATTAAGGGATAATGGTCTGTATGTTACTTCTTTAATCCTTACCCAGAAGGCCCTGACTTTTGATTTTAAGGTTTCCTAGGAGAAGTCAATGGTCCAATTAAAAATATTATATATTTCTTGTAGAGAAACATCCCTCATACATATGTTTGTATGCCTGTGTGAGTATGTGTGTAGACATCACAATTAGTTTTTTCAAAACATTGTAAAGATTTATAGATCCATATTTTCCTGGTTTATTGTCAGATTGTGGTAGCCAGCAGGATTCTTTTGCACCGAAAAGGAGTGCAAAGACCTCAGTGTTGGTTTTGTCAAGGACAAATAATAACATAAATGGGTAATAGTTGGAGAGACAATGTTGCATTTTTATTTAATGTTAATATTTAATCTTGGTTCTGAAATACTTGGCTTTCAATTTAACAGAAGTTACACAGTACTTGTGGTTAGTTTCAAGATATGTTTATAATTACCTAAAGTCCATTTTACTCTTACAATGTTGTGCATAACCAAATATTGGTCCCTGCTAACAATATTTAAACTGGTGATTAATTTGACATAGGTCTGGAGCTTTTCAAATACAATTATAAATATCCATTCATTTCCCCCAGCAAAAAAGATGGATTGATTTATAAAACCATGAGTACATATGAAAAACAACAATGCCAAATCCACAACTTAATTACTTAATTCTACAGATTTTCACTTCTTTTTTGACTGAAACTTTTCCCAAACAATATTCTGTGCAAAACAATGAACACTACAAACGTATTTTCCTATGTAAGAAAAAACCCAAGTTTTTCACTAAAACTTTCTGATAATATCCAAATGCATTTCTTAGATCTGAAATCCATACCCCCTCACCATATTTGGGTTACATGAGCATAGGAAGGGAATGCAAGGTGTATTTCATAAGCCCACTTAGCTCATCCCCCAAGGGGACCCGCTCCCAAATACCTAAGTTCCTTTCCATTTCTCCAAAAGACCAGCAGGCAGAGAAAACAATTCATGGGAGATTGAAACCTCCCACTTTCACTCATGCAAAACCACAGCTGGACCATTTAACATAAAAAACTCTCTCAATTAAAAAATATTCATACCAACATAATACACAAACACAACCTAAATTCTTCCCAACAGCACCATCTTCTGCCCTCAGAATCAATTTCGTCTCCTACTGGCTTAAGATAGTTGTTGGTATAATGGACAGATTTCTTGAAAAAATCTAGATAGCTTTGGAAAAAAGTGACTGCAGTTAGCATTGTACTTTCCTCCCAGTGCATTGGTAACTTGTTTCCATATATCCTTTCTTCCTTTTAGACTTTTAGTGCAGCCCAATCCTTTACTAAGGAAGGGGGGGAAATCACAACTCTGCCCCCCAATTCCTTTGTATATTCTGTTCTCTGGTAGGAGAAAGAACCTATGAGGTTCACAGGTGCACAGGAAAGCTTTTTGTTTTATTTTGTTTTGTTTTCTGTTCTGTTGTTTCCTGTCACTAGTATCCAATGAGGGGTTTGACCAATTGTTCCAGGGGTCATGGAAAGTCATTCTGCCTATGCTTAAAGACACACCCTGTATTATCATTCCAAATGATGTTCCAAAAATCAATCCAGTGACTGAGTAGATAGAGGTTGTTTCTTGTATCCCTGATAAACTTCGATTTCTGTTAAACTAATCTTAAACTGGCTAAATGCAAGGTGTATTTATAGATATACATACAGATATTCACACACAGAGACCCCTCTTCTCTCCCTTTGCCTTTAGATCAGCCTTCCTGTCTACTGAATATTCACACAAACTAAACAAGGAAATTCCGTTCCCAGAAGCCCACTTTGTAATTGTTTTCTCCGCCATCTCCTCCTTTCTATGTTCTTTCCCCAACCCCATTACCTGAGCACCGATTCTCCCTTCTGTGCTCCTCGTTTCCATTCTTTGTCCAATGGAAGACTCTCTCCTAATCGCCTCCAACCACACCTCCTTCCACTGTTCACCTCTCCTTCCTCCTAAGTTACCCTTCCGCACCACTCAGAGGGATCCGGGGGCCGCTGAGCCGCCCAGATAACTCTTCTGCCTCCAGAGCCGGAGCTGCGAAGTCTTCCGCTATGGGACTTCGGGGAACGAGGGGGGAAGGGGAAGGGGGGGGGGACACGGCGGCGGCGGTATGGAGATGCGAACGAAACGCGAGCCCCGCCTCACACCCAGTCTCCACTTCCCAAGGCAGGAAGTAAGCCAACATGTGGCCCAATAACCCAATTAACTCCCTTCAGCGGAGTTCGCGGAGCGTCTGCGTACGTGAGTGTGGCAACAGGGGCTTAACCGGGCGACACTCCCCCCCACTTTTGCCCCAGCAACAGCAGCCGGGGGAAGGAAGGGATGGCAGCAAGAGCCTTGCGCCGCGCGAGAGCTGGCAGGCGCTGAGCTACCAGCCGTTCCCTTCCTTGACACATCCAGTAACACTCCACTTCCATTCCCTTTGCTTCAGATTAGCCTCTTAGGTCTCCCGGCAGAAGTAGAGTGACAGCCCCGCGCACGGACACACATTCCCCGCTCCTCTTAGGAAGGGGGTAGAGGAGCTCCGAGCTTGCGCCAACCCCAAGCTCCTGCCTTGCAAACAAAGCCAGAGGCGGGCGGCGGCGGCAGCAGCAGCGCCAGTCGACACCAGTACCCCAGAGACCAGGGTGGGCACTAAACAGAGCGTCCAAGAAGGCGGAGAGGCGTTGGCTCAAGAGGAGAAGAGGGGGCGCCTGAGCCCCAAGTTCTCCGCCTTCAGAAAAAGCAAGCCAACCTGCCCCTCCGCTGCCTTCTCCTGCCCACATTGTCTCGGAGACAAAGACTCCACGCCCAGCTAAGCCCCCCAAGGAAACCTCGTGTCAAGGGATGGGCAGCGCTGGGCAGAAAGGCGACGGCGGCGTTCCCAGCGGGAGCGCATTGTGCGCGCTTGCCGCTGCTTCGGCGGAGCAGCCGCCCCTTCCGCGGCACCCGGGCGCCCAGCGGGGCAAAGTGGACCAAGCTGCAAAAAAACGAAATAGAGGGACTTCGGCGGGAGGGGGAAGGGAGAACGATCTCCGATCAATACCGCAACGCTGGCGGTTCGGGCAAAGAGTATGGCAACCGTTCTCTTCCTTCATCCCACCGGCAAACATAATCTTAAAAAAGGGAGTCCAGCACGAGGGCCGGTAGGACAAGTGGCCTCGACATGCAACCTTCACAAGTCTCGCCTTCTTGGATAAGCCGCCGCCGCTTGCCCCTCATTCTACTGCAGCCTCGCAGGACTTCGCAAAGCTCCGAAGCTCCGCGCCACGCAACCTTCCCCGGCTCCCGAACAATGCCCCGCGTGAATCCCTAGACGCAGACAAACGGCGCGGAGGAAGAGTTCACGTACCTCGTCGGCGCATGTATTCGGAGCCTTTAAAAAGACTAGCTGATGGAGCGTCCCATTTAGTAATCCAGTTAAGGGGATCGCTCAGCGAAACTCGATCCACGCTCGCCTTTGCAATCCTTTGTCATTATTACGTGGGGGGGGGACTTCTTGGGCAAACGGAGAGGGAGAGAACAGCTTAGGACCCGAACTACTTTGGGGAAGGCGAACGCAATGTATTCATCTCTACTGGAGGGGGGGAGGGGGGAAGGGTAGGTGTGGGGAGAAGATGCAGCCTCTTCGATTACTCCTCGTCCAAATGCCACTCTGGTTTCTACTCCAGTAAGTCCCCTTCCGAAGGATCTGGGAAGTCCTTTCGTTGTCGTCTTATTCTGCCCTTCCCCAAAAGTGATCCCGGCTGGCGAGATCGTTTTGTGGAAACTCCTCCAAGGGAAGTAGCCTCGCTCGCGCGCCGGCAGGAAAGTGCGCTTTTCCCAAGCTCTCCTGGTCATTGAAATGTGTTTGGGGATGACTTCGGAGCAGCGCCTCTCTCTCTCTCTTCCCTGCCTCTTCTCCCTTGCCAGACTCCGTCCCAACACTTTCTGTCACTGGAAAGCAGCTTGGCTGGAGGTGGAGTCAAATCCCGGGCTGGATTCCGTGGAAACGGACCGGCCCAATAATTATTTCCACCTACACCCACTTCTGCGCATGAATGAGTGTATGCCGATTGGGCGACAGAGTGGGTTAGTTGTGGTGCGTGGGTGGGAGGTATGTGTGAGCTGTGGACGCTGTCAGATCTCTTTCAGAATTAGTTCACCCTCCCCAACGCTACCACCGTCGCATATACGAAACAGAAAGGAAAGGGTGATAAATTGGTACCTTTCTATCCCACGCTCTTGGAATAAGTTTGTTTAATTGAAAATGTAAAGCTCTGTTTTTTTAATAGAACGATTTTATTTTAAATTAAACAACTGTAAAAAAGAGTTTGAATGAAAAAAAATGTACATATTTCCAAACAAGCATACTATACTTAAGATTAAAGAAATCATCCGACAAAACAAAGCGCAAGAGGCACGTGTAGAATTAAAGCAATGACAATCGCACCGTAGTTATTTAAGTTTAATAGATGACTAACGCCTCTGCAATTTTATATACTTTAAGCATCCCACGCATGCACAAGAACTGGTATTTCATTGCCTGCCATAGATAACTTACCAGTATGGGAGTGTAAGACTTCACGATAGAAGGATCTCCTCAGGAATTATAATACTTTGACCATTTCGCAGTCACCCGGACCAAAAGCTTTTGAGCTCAGAAGCATCCCTGGGACATCGGTCCGTAGGTGTGCGCGCGCACTATTGAAACGCGTACAAGATAAATAAAATGCACAGCCATTGTTCTTTAAAAAAAAATCTATTGATAAGGAAGAAGCACTACTTGTCCCAAGACAATCTTAGAAAACTGGTCCATAATTGTTAAAAATTAACTTCCTTCCCTTATCTGACCGTGACGTACTTTTTCTTGCCTGTATCAAACTTTTAGCGGTTCAGCGCGATAGCGTGTCAACAACGGTGTAAAAAAAATCAAAACAAAACGGAGGTTAACTCAGTTGGGTCTAAGAAGGAGTTCGCCGAGGGAAAGGCTGTGGAAAAAAAAGAAGAAATAAAATGGGTGGCGGAGGGTAGACAGAACTACCGGACCCTGTTTCTGCCCAGGGAAGGATCAGCGGACGACAAAACTCCAAATGAAGTCGCTGGAAAAACTCGAGGTTGCAGTAAGGAAGGCCAAAGTTTTCTGCCGCAACCTCTTCCCGTCCGGCCACGCGCAACTCCAAAGTATCAGAGATCATCAGCGCGCAGCACACTCGTGTATTTTCATGCTACGTAACCAACGAAAGTCCTATCGCCAAGGGAGAGGAATAGTAATTTTGCCTCTTGCAATTCGATGCTTTTGCCAGAAGGGGACGCTACGCCAGTGATGCTTTAAATAATCAATTCGACAAAAGTTTGGCGCTTTACAATGAATGGTCCAACTCTTGACCGAAACCTTAGTGCGAATGCGAAAGCGTGCTGCTCTGCTCCCAGGACGGCTCTCTCTCTCCCGCTCTCCCAGCCAAGGAACAGGATGGGCTCATCACGTAACGAGGAGCCGATGTGCCGGAGCGAGACCGTCCTTTGGCTAAGTTCTCGGTCTTAGCCGACGCTCCTGGCGATGCTGACCAGCGCTGGGAAAGCATTGCCCTCGCAGCAGGGAAATGGTCGACGTGCCAGCCCTACCGGCTATACGCAGACAGTTGCGTGCGTGGAGAACGCTAATCAAATGCGTCCCGGAATGGCCATCACGTCGCAATCTTTGCATGGGGATCTCTGCCATTTCTGCCTGGACCTTCCCACGCCTTTCTTCCCACTCCACCCCACATCCCTCCCCACCATATACACCAAATCGCAGCCTAAAAGCTACTGGCTGAGTTAATCCGTCTTTGCCTCGGAGCCAATCAGCCCAGCGAACAGCAGGAACAGCAGCAGCAGCAGTAATAAATTAATCTCTTCAGCATCCCAGCCCCTCTCTCCAAAGAAACCGACTGGCTGCCGCTTATCTGAAGGGGCTCCTTCGGAAAGTCGTATCGTCTGCGCCCCTAGCGGCCAAGGAGGCTCAACGCAAGAGGAAAGAAGCCACCTTGCCCCGCTTCCCATTCTTATTTTCCCGTTTCCTTCCAACGTGCCCCTCACTCCGCGGCTGATTTACATGTTAATTGTGTCTGAGAAAACTTATTTAATTGCCAGAATTAAGCAGAGCAAACGGATTGCTTCACGAGCGGAGCCAAATTAATGCTGGGTTTAGCTCCTTCCCTTAGAGAAACAAACAATTAAGCTGTCTTGTTTGCTTTCTAGGGCTACATTTGCATGTCAGACGCATTGACTTATTCAGAGTTAGACGGATCGCTTCTTCTCTGTTCCTTCTTGTTCTATTTTGAACCTCACCTTTCTATCATTGTTCGCAGAGGCATTTGGTTGAATTGAAGAATCTGTCAACTTTAAACATACAGATCCATCAGCAGATTCCAACATCCGCTTTTGAAATTCAAGTTTTAAATTGAAAAAAAAAGAAAAAACCATTCAGGTGCAGTGGCATGCAACCATGACCATCAGACTCTAATCATGTGTTAAAGTATATGGTTAGTCTTTACAAGTGGTAAGGAAAACTGGAGAACTAATTTGTGGGAGACTGTGAATTCTGATCCCTCTGAGGCTTGAATGACTGGATGACTTTGGACTGGTTATTTTCTTTATTTCTTGCAAGAGTGCCTAATGGATCTATGGTTTGTTCACTCCATGCAATATATTCAACCTTTCTGTCTGGTTGACATGTGCGCAAATGCTGCCAGCAGCAAACCCTGAGGATACCAAAATGATATCTTCACAATGACCAGGAACTGGAAAGTTGTTTAGATGGCTCTGCTGTTGAGCCTGGATGTAATCATTGTCTCTCTGTTTGTGGCTTATAAATATTTTACTTTTATCTTTATTTCAATGTTGCTTTTTATATTTTTAAATATTTGTTTTGCTTTAAATATACTCATTGTATTATTGATTGCTATATATTTCCCAGGATAACTTCTTCTTTGATTAATAAATAAAAGCTGCACAATGACATCATCATGCCAATAGTATCATTGTACACTTCCACATTTGATGCAGATACATGAGTCAGTCAATATAGTGGATGATGGCCTAAGGGAGGTGTGATCATTATCCATCTCACTTCCCAGGAATGACCATGGCCACCACTCTTTTATATCTGGCCTTGACCAGCATTGTCATTTCTAAGGTTAAGCCTGTTATCTGATTTTGGTTCATCCCCATTATACTGAGAAAGAGAACTAACTGAAATTTGATACTGACAAATAATCAGGCTTCAAATAGAGAAACAGATCCCTCAGTAGATTCCAACAAACACTTTTGAAATTTAAGCTCTAAATTAAAAGTAGAAAATCATTAACATGTAGCAGCATGCAATTATGGTCACCAAACTCTAATCCTATGTTAAACACACTTAACTTTAAAGAGGTTTTGGGAGAGAAATTATGCATTCGTATTAACCAGATGCAGTACAGTAGTTCAACATGGTATCATAAAACAAAAACAAAAACATTTCACCTTTCACAATTTTATCTTCAATGTAATCCTGTAAAACAGGTTAGTCAAAGGAAGACAATTATCTGGAGGAAGATCTGGTGTCAAGACTGCATGCAAATTTGAAAAGTGTATTTATTGCTTTATGTACAGAATTTTTTTCTAGATGATGTATCATATTTTATTAATAAAGGAATAGAATAATATATAGCATGACATATATTGTAATATCAGCTACTAAAATAATTCTGGAGCTCATGAATCCAGATTGATCAATATCAAAATCAGTGGTAATGTAAATAAGTCAGTAAATAATTATTTTAAATTTGAACAGAACAAACCAGTAATAACCAATGTAGCTTAATTCATCTGAAGCTGTGCAAGAAAGTTACTTGGAGGTCCCTTCCAAAAAGGAAGAACAACACCGAATCTTCCCTTGAAGACTTTTTGTGCAAAAAAGAAAAGTTTTACTTATGATTTATGTTTTTGCTGATTAGACAGGTTAGATTAGAGAAAGAAGAGAGCTGTGTTGTAACCAGAGCAAGTGTAAGAGGTAAATTTATAACTACGTAACTGCCGTAAAGATTATAAGCTACTTCTCTGTATCTTTTTTCATCCTTTTCTACTTTTCCCCTTATTGTACTTTTAGCTTTCTCTTTTATTTCTTTTTTCCTTTTCCTTTTTTTTCTTATATTGTGTTTATTTGTATTTATTTTTAATCTTCCTTTAAAATAATGTTTAATAACATTAAACAAAAACAATAAAACAAGAGCAGCACTGATTCTGAATCTGAAGCACCCTTTTGGGTCCCATGATGCTGTAGGGCTTTTGGCAAGCTTGACATGTTGAGCCAATTAACTTTAATCAGTTCAGCTACTGCTCCATTTATATATATATATATATATATATATATATATATATATATATATATATATATATATATATATATATATATATATATATATATATATATATATATATACTTTGTATTACAACACCCTGTTAAGCCCCAATTAAGGGAGAAAGCATACTGCTTTCTTTTCTGTCTTTCGGCTCATCACCAGAGACCATACTGACAGAAAGCTATTTGTTTCGTTGCCTTTTGTTTTTACATTATCAGCTTAAAAACCTTACACATATATATATATATATATATATATATATATATATATATATATATATCAGAGAGGACAGATTTGCTGCATTTCCTCTGACGCTGAGATTCAGGGAGGTAGTTCGCCTTTGGCAGAAGCCCACAATCCTTCCTGACTCCTGAGGTTTCTTCTAAGATCCAGACACAAGACCACGGTGACATCTTTCTGCCTTCCCTCTGCTACTTTCTAACAACCCAGAAGGCTGGCTTTGCTGTATAGGACCACTTTTTTAAAAAAAATTCCCGGGGGGGGGAACAAGTGGAGGGGAAAAACAAGGAAAGGGTCAGGGTGCCAACTTCGAACCCCACACACCTGGACAAGATCAAGGACGCAACAATTACACCAAATTTAGAAAAGTATTTTTAACATTGGTACAGCCTAGATACAGGAATTTCCAACTTTCTTTTATAGTGAGTTAATTAAGACAGAGTCTAGCTAACCATCATTTTTGCACATCATCTATTGGCCACTTACAGAGGAATGCTAGTCAATTTGGAAGAGTGTAAAGAACCTCGATGCAGCAAAAATGCCTCTGGTGCCATTTTCCTGCTTCTCCAGTCACAGTCTGTATGCCATCATTGTCTTTAAAGAGAGGGAAGGGAATAGAAATGCCATTTTGAGTTTCAAAAACCATCCAGTGCATTCTAACTGGAGAATTAAAAAAATCAGTGTTGGCATGAAATGTGAGTTGAGCACAAAGTATAGCCAGTTTGCCAGACCCTGAGCTCTGTAAGTGGTAGAGGGAGAAGTCAATCATTCTGCCTATATTCTAAAAATAAACCATGTCTACTAATAACAAACTCATAAGGCTCATTCTCTATGGATACTCTAGATTCCTCATATGGCCAGAAGAACATTATCCATGCACATAAGATAGAAATTAGCTGTTGGGGAAGTTCAGAGTTTTGCAGAACAGTTTTTAAAAAGGGAAAAATAACCTGAATGGAGAGGAGGAAGAGAAAGGAAATAGAATATGTTGTTTAGCTGTTAACCAGGGAAACTACTGGGGTAAAGTTTCTTTTTCCTGAAAAGCTAAATTGAGATTCCCAGTGAAAGAATTCTACGCTGCAAAATTCTGTTGGCAGTTCTCCTTTTATTTATAGTATGTGTACCTATCTATTTAAAATTATAAAACCGCACACATACTAATCCACTTTCCCTCATTTTCCATTTCCTATTAATTATTTGATAACTAGTTGGGTTTTTCAAATTCTGGCTGCTGATTCAGATTCACACTGAATTCACACTGAACACATGCATTAGGGGTTGTGGATCTATAAACTCTGTATTGAGCAATTGTGCCAACACCTAATGCAATAACAAGGACATTATATGGCATATTGTTGATCTCTTCTTCTTGGTCTGGGTGTGCTTCTCCAATTGCAGAGAATCTGCTGAACACGTGTTTCACTTGGTTCGGTTGAACCCCAGTACCTGTATACTGAATCAGAATATTTGTTTTATTCAATAAAAATTAATATTAACCCTTATAATATGCTGCCACTGATTTCATCAGGATCATGGAAATAGACAAACCAAACTTGCAGTGGTCATGAAGAGGACAGGAGAATAAGAAAGGCTAGATGTAATGTTGTCACAGTGCTTGAAGCCCTTCCCTTTTTATTTGTTGTATGTCAACATCACACACAGGGTTCAAAGGTAGTCCTTGACTTTTATCCATAATGGTCATAAGTCATGATGATTGTAAAACATGACCAACTAGGTTTTATGACCCTTTTTTGTGGTAAATACAAGTAGTCCTCAACATATAATGACCTTGGAGCCCAACATTTTTGTTGCTATGTGAAACAGTTGTTAAGTGAATTTTAAGACCTTTTCTTTGTCACAATTGTTAAGTGAACAACTGCAGTTGTTAAGTTAGTAACCTCTTGGTTAAAGGAATCTGACCCCAGGATAAACGTCATAAATATGAACTAATTGCCAAGCATCCAAATTTTGATTACATGACTATGGGGATGCTGCAATGGTTTTAAATGTGAAAAACTGTCCAAAGTCACTTTTTTCAGTGCCCTTGTAACTTTGAATGGTTATTAAATGAACTGTTGTAAGTCAAGGACTATCTGTATCACATATCACAATGGCTGCCATGGACATTAAGTGAACAAATGGTTCACTGTGGTTGTGGATTTGTTGATAACCAAAAGTAATTGCTGGTTTTAGGCAAAATCATGTAAGATGCGGCCATGTGACCCTTGAATGCTACAAACAGCCATAAATGCAGTCCAAATTTCAGTCACATGATCAAAATAGGGTGTGACTGTTGGAACTTTGGAACTTATAAGTAGCCCAAAGATAGTTCCATAATAACTTCAAACAGTTGCAAAGTGACGAGTTTTAAATCAAGGACTACTAGTAGATTGCACTGATATGGTAACCATCCTGCCTTTTTTGGCACAGGACCTCAACTTTGAGGCAATGACACAATGCTAATAATTTGTGGGTCTGCATCTTTTCCAGTTCTCATGTTTGGAAAATTTCTTCCTCTTCTTTTTTAAAATAAAAAAGGTACATCATATCCAGAAGAGGCTTAAGACACGTATATTTCTTCTTAATTTTTCTGCTAACCATGCTAGAGCTGAGACCTCAGTGTAGTCTATATGTTACATAATTCCCAATCTTTAATTAAAATCATGGTAACAAGACATACTTATGTGTGCTGAAGTATTACTTTTTGAAGTAAACTCCCATATCAGTGGGTGGGATTCAAATTTTTTTACTACCGGTTCTGTGAGCGTGACTTGGTGGACGTGGCAGGGGAAGGATACTGGAAACTCTCCAGTCAGAGGTGGTATTTGCCAGTTCTCCAAACTACTCAAAATTTCCACTACCGGTTCTCCAGAACTGGTCAGAACCTGCTGAATAATATCTTTGCCCCATATTGAATCAAAGAGCATGTCTGAACACATCGTTTCTGTGCTCTAAGCTCTGCTAGATGCAATGCAGCTTTCTTTCTTATGATTTTCCCCATTTCATCTCCTCATAGTGCACATGTGGCATGATCATCTCTAGTTTCTGTTATAGCCCTATGCCTCTGTCTTCATCTCATCCCAACCCACAAGTAAGACAAATTTAAGCTAGTTTTTGTTTATAGGAATTAAAGTACCATTTTCCCCTTATTCTGAAATGCCTCAAAGTACAGGTAATCCTTGACTTACGACCACAATTGAGCCCAAAATTTCTGTTGTTAAGTGAGACATTTGTTTATGTGAACTTTGCCCCATTTTACGACCTTTCTTGGCACCGTTGTTAAGTCCATCACTGCAGTTGATAAGTTAGTAATCAGTTGTTAAATGAATCTGGCTTCCCCATTGACTTTGCTTGTCAGAAGGTCACAAAAGGTGATCCCATGACCTCAGGACACTGAAATCATGATAAATACATGCCAGTTGCCAAGCATCTCAATTTTGATCACATGATCATGGAGATGTTTGGGAAAAATGGTCATAAGTCACATTTTTCATTGCCATTGTAACTTTGAACAGTCACTAAATGAACAATTGTAAGTTGGGGACTACCTATATAAAATTAGGCGACTTGCAGAAATTGGGAATCAAGACAATAAAGGCAAGGTAGAGGAAAAACAGTAGATACCTGTATACTTTTCCAACAGCTCATGATGGATGGAGAATAATTTAACAAGGTAACAGGGGAAAGGCTTTATTGTGTAGCTTTAGAGACTCTAACGCTATGTATACTTACCAGGTGGAAGTAAAACTTGCTGAACAAAGTAGAACTTATGTCTGAGTAAGCAGACTAGGATTTATTACTCAGTAGCAATTTGGGAGCAAAGTTGTGATGGCAACTGCTTTGCCAGGGGATGCCTGAATCAAAGTCTTCCTGGTAGGGATGAAGCAATTCAATCCCCAGGGGAAAAACACCTCAGTTCAGAACAACAGGTGGGAACTTCTTAATAATTTTTAATGGGGATAGAAAACATAAGTTCTGAAATCCTGGGAAGCAGCTCAGCTATAATGTGAATTCATGTGGGACAAAAAGAAGACCATCTCCCTTCTATTTTGCTTGCACTAATATGCCAGTGTTTCCAAACAGTGCCCTCAGTGTATCACTGTTCCATGAATAGCTCCTCAGCTCTGTGTTATCCTTTGTAATCAACAATCATTCTACTGTACTTCGTTAAATCCTTTCATTTATTCCCTTTGGCTCTATTCACTTTTGATATGAAATTATCATTAGACAAATTCAAAATTATACTGGAAAAGAATAAGGCAATATAAATTCAAGAACCGCGAAGAAAGAGGGGAAGCCTTTAGATTTCTTTAAAAAGATCCTTCGTTTTATTAAACTCCTCCAATGAGTAATATGGGCGAAAATCATCCCACATCTCAAGCAGCATTCAATTCTCAGCCGACTTGGTTTTACAATGACATGCTCAACTCATTTCATCTTGGAAGGTACCTATTTTCCAGTGGATTCACTCACAAGGCAATTGCTTTACAATGATTTATATTTTCAGATCCAGAGAAGTGTACAGATTGAAAACATTCAAGCAATTTACTATGTGGCTACAAGAAGCATGGCATTAAAATTAAAATAATTACATGGTGCTATATGTCTGCTTTTTGCTTTTAGATAATGAAAAGATTGTTAGAATGTGGAGTTGCTTTGATTTCCCAATCTAAGATACGCATACATTCATTTGCTTCCAACTGTATTGGAATTGTGAGGAAAAGCATTCTTCCTGGATCAAACAAATGTTTTCTTTTCAAGATACTTTAAACTCAATACATATACAGAATAACTTTTCAAACCAAAAGAAGGGAACTGAAAATTCCTTTATTGTTTACATTGCTCTCCACTGAAAACTAGAAACAGAATTTATTCAAAAGGACAATTGCTGAGTATGGATGTATTTTTTTAGCAAGATTATATTCAAAAGGAGAAAAAACTCATGCAATGGCGTATTGAATAGTTTTATTTTGTATTTTTCTTCATATCCAATATCTGAAAGCAGTAAATATTGCATGTATCCTTTCTATGAGCCTTGAAAACTTCTTCTTCATTGGAAATGACATCTATTCCAGTAATAGCTTGTCATCTACCACAAGAATAGTCACCATCACATTAAGGGTTTCATTTTTTCATTATTCTGATCTTGGCAGCTCCTTTTGAAGTTACAAAGAGTAGGCAGTTTAAAGAGTTATAAGAAGGATGGTTAATTTATTAAGACATTAGCTTTGATTGTATATTTGTATATACAAATTAATATAATGTGTCCCAAACATGAATAAACCAGAACTTAGTGAATACTTGAGTGAATCAACAGAAAAACTGATAATGGTCCTTATCAATTCTGGCAGGACAGTATCAAACTATGCAGCACAAAATTTCAATGGGAATACTGAAAATTTACAAAATTTCAGATTCTCTCCCAAACTGTTTGGAATCTGTACACCAATTAGTTGGGTTGCCAATATACAGGTGAAACTCGAAAAATTAGAATATCGTGCAAAAGTTCATTTATTTCAGTAATGCAATTTAAAAGGTGAAACTAATATATGAGATAAACTCATTACATGCAAAGCATGATAGTTCAAGCTGTGATTTGTCATAATTGTGATGATTATGGCTTACAGCTCATGAAAACCCCAAATCCACAATCTCAGAAAATTAGAATATTACATGCAATCAATAAAACAAGGATTGTACATAGAACAATATCGGACTGCTGAAAAGTATAAGCATGCATATGTACTCAGTACTTGGTTTGAGCTCCTTTTGCAGCAATTATTGCCTCAATGCGGTGTGGCATGGAAGCTATCAGCCTGTGGCACTGCTGAGGTGTTATGGAAGACCAGGATGCTTCAATAGCGACCTTCAGCTCTTCTGCATTGTTTGGTCTCATGTTTCTCATCTTTCTCTTGGCAATGCCCCATAGATTCTCTATGGGGTTCAAGTCAGACAAGTTTGCTGGCCAATCAAGCACAGTAATCCCACGGTCATTAAACCAGGTTTTGGTGCTTTTGGCAGTGTGGGCAGGTGCCAAGTCCTGCTGCAAAATGAAGTCAGCATCTCCATAAAGCTCGTCTGCAGAAGGAAGCATGAAGTACTCCAAAATCTCCTGGTAGACAGCTGTGTTGACCCTGGACTTAATGAAGCACAGTGGACTGACACCAACAGATGACATGGCTCCCCAAATCAACACAGACTGTGGAAACTTCACATTGAACTTCAAGCATCTTGCAGTGTGTGCCTCTCCATTCTTCCTCCAGGCTCTGGATCCTTGGTTTCCAAATGAGATGCAAAAGTTGCTCTCATCAGAAAAGAGGACTTTGGACCACTGAGCAACAGACCAGTTCTGTTTTTCTTTAGCCTAGGTTAGACGCTTCTGACGTTGTTTGTTGTTCAAGAGCGGCTTGACAAGAGGAATATGACATTTGAAGCCCATGTCCATCTGTGTGTGATGGCTCTTGATGCACTGATTCCAGCCTCAGTCCGCTCCTTGTGAAAGTCCCCAACACTTTTGAATGGCCTTTTCCTGACAATCCTCTCCAGGCTGCGGTCATCCCTGCTACTTGTGCACCTTTTTCTTCCACACTTTTCCCGTCCACATAACTTTCTATTAATGTGCTTTGATACAGCACTTTGGGAACATCCAACTTCATTTGCAATTACCTTTTGAAGCTTTCCCTCCTTATGGAGGGTGTCAATGATGGTTTTCTGCACAACTGTCAGGTCAGCAGTCTTCCCCATGATTGTGATTCCTACTGAACCAGACTGAGAGACCATTTAAAGGCTTAGGGACCCTTTGCAGGTGTTATGGCTTAATTAGCTGATTAGAGTGGAACACTTTGAGCCTAGAATATTGAACCTTTTCACAATATTCTAATTTTCTGAGATTGTGGATTTGGGATTTTCATGAGCTGTAAGCCATAATCATCTCAATTATGACACATCACTGCTTGAACTATCTTGCTTTGCATATAATGAGTCTATCTCATATATTAGGTTCACTTTTTAAGTTGCATTACTGAAATAAATGAACTTTTGCATGATATTCTAATTTTCCAAATTTCACCTGTATAAACCAACAATGTATGTTTGTAGCTTTAAGACAAAATCACTGTATTGATTTATACTATATTCTGATTGGTTGATTATATTGCAAATTACCATAAGGGGGAGCTAGAGATCATAGCTTGCGCTCTCTGACATTCTGTTGCTATCTAAGGATCTGTGTTGCATTTATGTTGTGCTTATACTTTTATATCTTTGTTTACTGTGAATGACAAAGGCAACCAATAAGAAGACTTTGTAGTTGGATATTCTTTGGACTGTTAAATGTATATGACCTGGACTGTTTATTGGACTGTGCTATTTCTTAAAGTAAATTTTAACTCAATTTAGTGTATCTGTGTGTGGCTGAATAATTATTCATAACTACTCTCATAAACATTTCCATGTGCATATCCTTGTTACTCAAAGGTTATTCTGTACATATCATAACACAAACTATACAAATTTCAGATCAAGTTGTTATTGAAAGTTACTTTTATATTCAAATTAGACTGGGATGCAAAAATGCTGGATTAGAGCCATGAATCACTGTTGCAAAAGAAACCACTGTTCAATTAGATGGGCCAGTTAAAGGCCGTTTCATTGTTCAGACAAACAATTTCCATGAACATACTTGTTATAAATTAATTGGGTCTCAGAGCTTAAGAAGTGTTTTAAAGAAAGAGTATCACTTAGTGGTAGAACATGCAGCTTGAATATGAAGTTTCCAGACTGAAATTTAGATGTTCCCCGAAACAATTGAAAAAACTCTTATCCAAATACCTTTGAACGGCTTTTGCCTGTAAAAGTAAATGGTAGAATGGATTGTTTTGGAAGAAGGCAATTGACAGAACTAAAATTGGTAACTTGCCTGTAGAACAGAAATAACTAATTATAGTGCCGAGAAGTTCAAGTCACATTTTTTTCTCTTTGGAAGAGTTAATGATTCTTTATCTTAGGTAATCTTCCTTGTAATGAAATGCAGAATCTTTTTAGTCTAATCTCATGTTTATGAGCCTATTCCAAAAGTGGAGAGTTCAAAGACAAAATAAGCATAACTAAAAAATGTGAGATTTATTTTGATTAAGTAAACAGTAGTATTATCACAAGGTACTTCAAGTGCACTTATCACCAATGAAATTATTCAAACAAACTTTAAAATTTACACAGCTGTAAAGCAACTGTAATTCCAAATTGGAAGCCTCTATCCTTGCTTAATAAAATAAGATGCAACACGAACGATCAAAGAAAAAGAAAAAGCATCCAAAAGCATCTTTAACATAGTAAAGATCAATAAAAACCAAAGTTCTTTGCAGCTACTTTCCAACAGATTGTAGCCAGTAGTGAAACAGAGATCCAACATCAAACTGTCTAAAGTGATGTTTTCAAACTTAGCAACTTTATGATATGTGGAGTTCTAATTCTAATGCTGACTGAGAAATCCTGTAAGTTGAAATCCATACATCTCAAAGTTGCCAAGTTTGAAAAATACTGCATTAAACAAAGATTAAGTGACTTCACAGCTAAATTCCAAAGAAGACCAAGAAGTTGACATCAGCTTTAATAAAGAAGGAGGACCACCAAAGCTGAAGGACAATTTAGATATGCTAAAATATATTGTTTCACATTCCAGACTTTTTAGACATGGTTTAGTTGAGAACTGTGGATATAATTGTCCACAAAAGAAGTAAAAAATGTTGCATTTACTCTATGGATGACTTAAAATTCTTTGGAAAATAAAGGTGAATTAGATTCCTTGTCACAAAATAATCAAGCAATCATTAGAATGTAATTTGATATCAGCAAGTGTTCAATCATAGCCAAAAAGGTAGACAACATTGTTGAAGATAACGAAATACAGCTTAACCATAAAAGCAATTGTTCCAGAAGAAATTTGGGGATTTTGGAAATTTTTGATTTATTACAGAATCAAATCAAAGAAAATACACCTTCCAAATATATCAAAGAAGCTCAGAAAATGTTGAAATCAAAGCTAAATTGTGGAAATATTACTAAAGCAATAACTATCTGGGCATAGTCTGTCATTTGATATAAAGTAAGATTAGTTGACTAGATCCAGATAGAACTTAATGGATTGGACTGGATAGAATGAAAACTTATGATAATGTACCATGGTTTGAATCCCCAAAGTGATATTGAACAGCTATATTTGCCAAAAGCCTAAGCATATAGAGGACATGTGAAATAAATTGTGGAGGAAGAAAAACATGGCCTGAATGACTACATTAAGAAAAGTCAAGAGCCCTTGCTGAAGGAAATCAATCAAGGAAAAGTCTTGAAAACAAATAAGGTGAAAGCTGAATATACAAAAGAAACAAAAAAAAAAAAAAACCCTCCACCCCCAGTTTGTTAACTGGAAAAACATCCTAATGCATTGAGTTGGGTAATATCAGAGGTATTATAGAAAGAAACAGAAGATTATGTTTTAGTGGATCAAGAACAAGTTTTGCCAATTAATCTCATGAAAGTGAAAACTCAAAATGTAATAAAAACAGCACGTCACTTTTGTAGTGAAAAGGTTGAAATGGAAAAAAATGGGAGAAAATAATAAAATACAAAGACTTAAAAGGGAAATAGAATAATTGTGGCAAAAGAAAGCAAAGATAGTTCCAAAAGTGGTGCAATTCCAAAATAATTGGTCACTTGAACACTATTGGCATTGACAAAGTCATCTTAGTCAATTGCAAAAAGCTGCGTATGATATATTTAAAATCTTCAAACAACATCTGCCTATCCTAGGTTCTTGGGAAGAACTCAATAGTTGGATAAAAGTGCCAAATCCAGTCTAAACATCTGGCTAACCATGTAACTAACCATTATATGCATCAAATAAAATAATAAAAAACCCAAGTAATTTTTTTTCCTTCAAAAAGTCATTTTTGAATGTCTAGGGAATAATTACTATCTTGCAAAGATAAGTATCCTTTTGGAAGAATTTTCAGAAATTAGCCAGCAGCTTACTATTCAATCAGTGGATAATGAAGTCTGATAATTACCATTTCTAGCAGAAATAACTGGGCAAACATTTAACATTAAATTCAGTTCTAAAACCTTTGCTTGACAATAAAGGCAATGTGAACTCTTATTGAATACAAATGTGAACACTCATAGCTCAAGAAAAATATGTTTCTGAGTGATCTCTTTCGATGTGTATGTGGGTTTTTGAAATTTTATGTATCCAATACTTCTTTTTTTCCTGGAAAGTTTGTTGGTGATACCCAACTGTATAATTCAGCTCTAGGACAACCAAGTGATACTGTCCCATGGTCTGGAGTAGGTGTCCCCAAATTTGGCAACTTTAAGATTTGTGGACTTCACTGGGAGTTGAAGTTCACAAGTTTTAAAGTTGCCAAATTTGGAGACCTCTGGTCTGGAGGCTATGCAGATCTGGATGGGAAAAACAAATGCATCCTAAATCCTGACAAATCAGAAGAGTCGTGGATATTTAGGTACCCTCAGACAAGGAGATTTCCATCTTGGATGTGGTTGTACTTCTCCATTCATAATTGGTGCATGATATGGAAATAATCTTAGATAATTTCTGCTCCAGGAGCATGTGGAAGCTGTGACTAAGATGGCCTTGGATACAAGAGGGCCTTAGCATGTGCTAGTTGTGCTATTTGTTGTAAGAAAATTTCTTAGTTTAGTTTAGTTGTTTGCTCTTAATACTTCTTAATTTATGTTTCAAAAGGTCCAGCCTTGAATGTAAAGCTTAAGAACAACATCATTTGCATTTCATCTCTTCCCAGTTACATTTACCCAGGTCACCAGAGCAGAGGGGCAGGGCATATTTCCTTTTATTAAAGAAATAAATCTGATTGCAGTAAGAAAAAGGACCTTTAGTGGCTCCCTTCTCTGGAGATAAGATTGGCCCTCACCTTATTATTTTTCTGAAAGGCCCTGAAACATCATTCTGTTAGTGGGCTTGGGGACCATAAGAAGGCAATTAAATGTTTTGTATGATTGTATTTGTTGCCACTGATTGGAGAAGGAAATGGGAGTGTTTTAGGATTTAAAATTGTGGCTTTTCATTACTACATACCACCCAGAACCACTATGTATGGGTTAGATGATCTTTGACTACCAAAGGCTAACATGTCTCTTCTTAATAAAAGAGAATATTTGTAGCTGTGTATCTTTGATGCTCTCTGACTCAGTTGTTTTTTTTGCAGGTCTGATAATGTTACCTAGTTTCATAATGAAATGTCTGCAAGAAAACAACTGAGCTCAGAGAGCTTCAAGAATCCCATGTCTCCCTTCTCCTACAATATCAGTTCTCATAAAAAGACTTCCAATCTCTGTGAGAGAAAACATGTCAAAGGAATCCATACCTGTTGTGTATTTCTCAAATAGATTATTCTATAGAGGTAACCAAGACAATTGATCTATATGTGCATGATTGACTCAAATAAATAAAGCTCAATGCTGCATTGGAGCAGAATATTTCTGGGGAGGAGCACTGAAGATTGACAATAGTGCCTGATGAAAAATTATGAGGCTAAACTCTTGTCCATGTTAGCATTGCAGGGGCGGGCTGAGGAGTTTTCTAGGTTTCTGCAGGACAAAATCGCTCAGATCCGGGACGAGCTGGACTCCGACTGGGCATCTCCGGGTGGGGGGGTGGGGGTGGATATCAGTGAGGTCAGTTGGGTTGAGTTCGACCCTGTTACTTTGGAGGACGTGGACAGGATACTAGGGGGGCTTAATGCCACCACCTGTTTGTTGGACCCGTGTCCCTCCTGGCTGGTTTTGGCCACTCGGGAGGTGACACGACCCTGGTTCCAGGGCATTATAAACGCTTCCTTGAGAGAGGGGCTGTTACCTGCCGCCTTGAAAGAGGCGGTGGTGCGGCCCCTCCTCAAGAAACCGTCCCTGGACCCAGCATTGTTATCTAATTATCGTCCTGTCTCCAACCTTCGCTTTGTTGCGAAGGTTGTTGAGAGTGTGGTGGCACGTCAGCTCCCGCAGTACCTGGATGAAGCGAGTTATCTCGACCCCCTCCAATCGGGTTTCAGGCCCGGGCACAGCACGGAGACGGCGTTGGTCGCGTTGGTCGATAATCTCTGGAGGACTCGGGACAGGGGTTGTTCCTCTGTCCTGGTCCTGTTAGATCTCACAGCGGCTTTTGATACTGTCGACCACAGTATCTTATTGCGGCGGTTGGAGGGGTTGGGAGTGGGGGGCACCGTGTTGCAGTGGTTCACCTCCTTCCTCTCCGACCGTTCGCAATTCGTGTTGACAGGGGGGCAGAGATCGTCCCCGAGGCCCCTACTGTGTAGGGTGCCTCAGGGGTCGGTGCTCTCGCCCCTGCTGTTCAACATTTATGTGAAGTCGCTGGGTGAGATCATCCGTGGCTTCGGGGTGGAGTTCCATCAGTACGCTGATGATACTCAGCTGTACATCTCCACACCGGGCCACCCCAACGAAGCCGTCGAAGTGATGTCCTGGTGCCTGGAGGCCGTGCGGAGTTGGATGGGTCATAACAGGCTCCGTCTCAACCCGACCAAAACCGAGTGGCTGTGGTTTCCTGCGCCCAGATAGAGCCAGCTTGTTCCTTTGCTGGCCGTGGGGGGAGAGGTTTTGACCCCCGTGGAAAGGGCACGCAATCTGGGCGTCCTCCTGGACGTACGGCTGTCCTTAGAAGAACATATTGCAGCCGTCGCCAGGGGGGCTTTTTATCAGATTCGTCTGATCTACCAGTTGCAGCCCTTTCTGGATCTGGGCGCACTTCGCACAGTCACTTCCGCTCTCGTTATCTCCCGCCTGGATTATTGCAATGCTCTCTACATGGGGCTCTCCTTGAAGAGTCTCCGGAGGCTGCAGTTGGTCCAGAATGCAGCCGCGCGGGTGGTTGTGGGTGCCCCTCGGAGCTCCCACGTAACACCGCTTCTCCACAGGCTGCACTGGCTTCCTGTGGCCTTACGGATTCGATTCAAGGTGGTACTGATGGTATTTAAAGTGCTCCATGGCTCGGACCTGGGTACTTACGGGACCGCCTACTGCCATCGTCAACCTCCCGCCACCCAGTACGCTCCCACAGGGTTGCCCTACTTGGGGTACCGCCGCCCGGCCGTTGTCGGCTGACGGCCCCGAGAGTTTGGGCTTTCTCTGTGGGAGCTCCCTCCCTATGGAATGATCTCCCCCCGGAGATATGGGCCATGACGGATATCCTGACCTTCCGGCGCGCAGTGAAAACCCTATTTTTTAGACAGGCTGGCCTGGCCCAGTAATTGTGTTCCGGTTTTAAATTTAATTGGGTTTTAGTAGTTAATTTTATATTTTTAATTTTTAATTGAATCCCTGATTCTATATTGTTAAATCCTCAATTAGATGGGACACAGCCGGACCAATTTGTTTAATATATTTTTAATTGTATTTATAGTATATTTATTATGTGTTTTTAGTAGGCTGTACACCGCCCCGAATCCCTTTTTGGGAGAGGGAGCGGTATAAAAGTTTGATAAATAAATAAATAAATAAATTGGTTGAAGTACAATTCCTCAAACCAAGCTCAACATGTCCTTGATTATGGATTTTTTTCTCTCTCTACAGCTGGAATGTGTAAGACATTAGCTATCTTTCACAATGTGTGACATAAGTGTGCCAATGCCATATTTAGAGGCATCACAAGCCAATTCCTCTGTGAGCAGTGTGTTTGACTTCTTTTCATTGTTTTGTTCATGGCATAAACACTTTTGGTACCATACAGGGAATGCATAATGGAATTTAGCTAAAAAGAATAATAGCTGTCATATATTTTGTAGCCTTCAGGGATTCACAGCTGCTTGAATTTTCTCTGCATACCTGTGATGTGACTCTAATACATAAGATCAAGCTAAATAACTTGCGTTTGTTATGTAGTCTACCAATCATTTCAATGCAGTCTTCAGATGCAGTTGCATTGTTTTTTTCTGGTGACAATGATGTCATTTAAATAGTACTGGAATCCTGGACAGCCTTGTAGCACCTGGTCCAGGGCTCTCTGCCAAAGCACTGATGCAGATGCTACTCTGAAAACAAGAATAGTGTATACTTTAAAATGATTTATGTGTATTTATGATGAGAAAAACCTTGGAATCATTGTTCATTTTGTAAATAAGCTTCTGCTAGGTTTATTCTGCTGAAAGGTTGAATCTCAGCAAAGTTAGTAAAAATGTTTTCAATTATAAATAAAGATAATGGTAGGTTAATGGAAACTTTAAAAGTACAAATCTTGATAGCATTTTTTTTGCTATTGAAACAATAGGTATCACTCATGGACTCCAGTAAACCTTTTAAAAAATCCCCTCAACTGTCATTGGATTCAGTTCAGTTTTTGTCTTTTCCTGCAAAGCGTGCAATTGGGCATGCCTTCTGAAACTTGGTGTCCTTCTATGTTACTACTTTACCTTTGTTGTATTTGAATGCCAATGCCATTTTGAAACACAAATACAGAATCATTCAATACTTTTTTCAGTTTACGCTTGATGGCTTTCATGATAGTTAGTACAGCTTGTTGAGCAATTAGCAGCTTCCTCAACCAAGCATCACTCCAGAGTCTGGTCCCTATTTTCATAAATGAAAAATCCTTTGCTGGTATTACAATTTACAGATATAATTGGGAATGAATATTTTCTTCAGCATATGTTTTTAACCTTTTTTCTGATGGCTTTAGTTCAGCACCTCTCTAAAATTCTGCTGAAATCATATTGAACTATAGCCATTAGGACAGAACTAGTGTCCAATTGCATTACTACACTTTGTGATTCACTTTTACTGTTAGCTGTGTGGTTAATCTGATCCTACTTTTATGTGATTTCCAAATTAACTGTGCCTGTTTCACTTTCTTTTTCTGAATCATAGTTCAATTCTTACCAGCTCAAGGTTGATTCAGCCTTCCATCTTTGCAAGGTTGGTAAAATGAGGACCCAGATTGTTAGGGGCAGTAGGCTGATTAGGACTGTAAAGCACTGTGAACAAAGTATTTAAATCTAAGTATTATAGGTATTTATCAATACTTTATTGCATGGATGCCTGCAAATGGTTTGGTTTTTACCTTAGTGACAATCTCCCTGAATGTGTGTTAATGTAGTGCATATTTGGCTGGTTTATCCTTTAAATCTGCATCAAGTTGCTTTATGAACTTCTGCCAGAACAATAGCACAATTCATTCTGACCTCTTACACTTTATACAGTATTACAAATTTACTCCAAACAGTTTTTAACATTTACTCCAAACAGTTAATAACATTTCAAGCAGCAACTTTTGTGGACGTAGCAATTTCAAACACTCTTAAATGTTAGATCTTCCTCTGTTAAGAGCTTTCTTTAAAAATATATTTTCCTCCAGAATTCTACTGACTGTCTGATTTCTCAGTATATCATTTAGCCCTTTACCAAATCTGCAATGTTTAGATATTTTTTTTAAAAAATCCAGCTTTATTTACTACAGTGGACTTTTTCTCTTCTTTGTTTGAAATTCTGTAACCTAAAACACTCTACAGTCAATAACAATTCTAGCACTGATTGTTCCAACATTATTTTTATTATTTCTGCACAAATGAATTGTGAGGGTTTGCTGGGGCAATTCAGCTCTTTTTTTTACTTACCATATTGCTCAGTAATACTGGCATCATTTGTGCCTCCAAACTTTATTCAAGTCTCTCCATATATACTGTACATGTCTAGTCATCTGTGATACTGTTGCACGTATCCACATTTCTACTGAAGCTAGTCATCCTGCTGTGCTCTACATCTCTGTTTCTTTACCCACTGTAAACTCTTCTGTTTGATTGCTTCATGTTTTTGTTCTGCTGCCCTTTGTCCCTTTCAGGAGATGAATCTTGCTAGCCTTTTAAAATTATCCCACTTCATTCCCATTGTTGTGTCTTTTCTATGATAAAACAAAAGACACTAGAGCCAGAGTCAGGTGTTACACTGCTTGATTGAAAAATTTTGAAAAAAGGCCTGCAAATCTGAAGAACTATGACATAGAGGCAGTAACAATACAAGACCACCGCATGTCTTGTATTGTATTGGTTCGCCTCCTTCCTCTCCGACCGTTCGCAATTTGTGTTGACAGGGGGGAAGAGATCGGCCCCGAGGCCCCTACTGTGTGGGGTGCCTCAGGGGTCGGTGCTCTCGCCCCTGCTGTTCAACATTTATGTGAAGTCGCTGGGTGAGATCATCCGTGGCTTCGGGGTGGAGTTCCATCAGTACGCTGATGATACTCAGCTGTACATCTCCACCCCGGGCCACCCCAACGAAGCCGTCGAAGTGATGTCCTGGTGCCTGGAGGCCGTGCGGAGTTGGATGGGTCATAACAGGCTCCGTCTCAACCCGACCAAAACCGAGTGGCTGTGGTTTCCTGCGCCCAGATAGAGCCAGCTTGTTCCTTCGCTGGCCGTGGGGGGAGAGGTTTTGACCCCCGTGGAAAGGGCATGCAATCTGGGTGTCCTCCTGGACGTACGGCTGTCCTTAGAAGAACACATTGCAGCCGTCGCCAGGGGGGCTTTTTATCAGATTCGTCTGATTTACCAGTTGCGGCCCTTTCTGGATCTGGGCGCACTTCGCACAGTCACTTCCGCCCTCGTTATCTCCCACCTGGACTATTGCAATGCTCTCTACATGGGGCTCTCCTTGAAGAGTCTCCGGAGGTTGCAGTTGGTCCAGAATGCAGCTCCGCGGGTGATCGTGGGTGCCCCTCGGAGCTCCCACGTAACACCGCTTCTCCGCAGGCTGCACTGGCTTCCTGTGGCCTTCCGGATTCGATTCAAGGTGGTACTGACGGTATTTAAAGTGCTCCATGGCTCGGGACCTGGGTACTTACGGGACCGCCTACTGCCATCATCAACCTCCCGCTGCCCAGTACGCTCTCACAGGGTTGCCCTGCTTGGGGTGCCGCCGCCTGATCGTTGTCGGCTGGTGGCCCCAAGAGTGCGGGCTTTCTCTGTGGGAGCTCCCTCCCTGTGGAACGATCTCCCCCCGGAGATACGGGCCATGACGGATATCCTGACCTTCCGGCACGCAATGAAAACCCTATTTTTTAGACAGGCTGGCCTGGCCCAGTAATGGGTTCGGGTTTTAAATTTAATTGGGTTTTAACTGTTAAATTTTATATTTTTAACTTTTAATTTAATCCCTGATTTTATATTTCTAAATTTTTAATTGGATGGGATACAGCCGGACCTATGTATTTAATATATTTTTAAACTGTATTTAAATTATATTTATTGATATATGTTATGTGTTTTTAGTAGGCTGTACACCGCCCCGAGTCCCTTTCTGGGAGAGGGAGCAGTATAAAAGTTCGAATAAATAAATAAATAAATAAATAAATAAATAAATAAATAAATAAATAAATAAATAAATGTCTAATTTCAATCAATTTACACTCATCTCGCATACATGACTCTGGACGAGGGATCTCCAACCTTGGCAACTTTAAGCCTGATAGACTTCAACTCCCAGAAGTTGAATTCTGCCAAGCTTAAAGTTGTCAAGGTTGGAGAGCCCTGCTCTGGACAGCTTACAAGTTAAAATAACAGAAGGTAAAACTCATATAAATATTTTTTTTTTAAACTGATTGTCCAAAGACATTAAAAAATAAACTGAGAGACAACCAGCTAACAGTTCACAAACAATATTCTCAATCACTATGGGATCTCAAATTCCCAACCACTATGGGATCTCCATGCCTGATGGCACAACTGTGTTTTCAGTGACTTCCTAAAGGCTAGCAAGGTTGGGTCCAATCTAACCTCAAAATGTTCTAGAGCAGGGGTGTCAAACTCACATCATCATGACATCATCATGTGACATATCGGGACTTTGTTCCCCTTCACTAAACTGGGTGTGGGCGTGGCCAGGGTGGCCCACAGGCTGCAAGCCCTAGAGAGAAAGTATCACAGCAGAAAAGACTCTCCTCCAGTGGTGAGATTCAAATTTTTTTACTACCAGTTCTGTGGGCGTGGCTTGGTGGGCGTGGGCAGGGGAAGGATACTGTAAAATCTCGAGTCAGAGGTGGGATTTGTCGGTTCTCCGAACTACTCAAAATTTCTGCTACTGGTTCTCCAGAACTGGTCAGAATACCACCTCTGCTCTCCTTTTGGGTCCCGCCAGATTAAATCTGCTTTGTAGATGGAACCTCTAATACAACTCTTCTGCTGGATTTGTTGGGGCAAGTAGATTTAACAGAGGAGAGGCAGTCCCTCAAATAACCCATCTCATAATGATTGGGGAATTCAAATAACCCAGCTCCATAATGATTGGGGAGTTCAAGACCATAAATCTTAAAGTTGCCAATATCATATTTTAAAAATATTTTCCTGGCTTTCCTAGATTGGCCTGTACCCTCTATTTCTGAGTAAGTATAGCCTGGCCTCAGCTTGCTGCTGTTCCTGGCTGTTAGATAGCTGCCTGTTTTTGCTATGCCCTGAACAATGACATAATTGGCTCAGAATTATTAGAATTCCTCTTAGGTTACGTCCTACGATATATTCTAAAGACAAGAGAAGGGTGAAAGATAGGTAAAATACTATACTACAAAGCATCATGCCAAAACTTCATGTCAACACAGTATGATAGACTTGCAGGACCAGCGCATTGTGCAACAAGGTCACATAGTGTAATAAGATTGGGACTGGGTTAGGGATTTCTGTCCTCACTGTGAGTTGGGTTGGGGGGGTGCATGAAGGGAGGCTCAGCCAATATCATGTACACATGTTGTACTCTGACAGTAAAGGTAATAATAATAAAGATATGCCATTGCCTGATCTCTCAAAGGATAGAATAGTTCAAGAGATTAGAAGCAAATACATTCAATTTTAAAATGTTGTTGGCTGGAGCAGATTTTACTAAACAACAACTCTTAGCAGGCTCAAGCAGGAAGAAGGGGGAGAAGAAAAAGAAGAAATGTTGCTGGCAGGTCAAAGAATGGAAGATTGTTTCTTTAGCAGTTTCAATAAAACAGAATATTTGTAATGCAGGGTTGAAATGAGGTGGTTCTTTGTGCTCTCTGAGCTTGCTTGTTTTCTTGCAGACATGTCATTACCCAAACTAGGTAGCATCATCAGTACTATTAAGGAGTGCTGTTTGCAATTTATATTCTGCAGCTATCAACATCCAGATCAGCATAGATTAACTCCAAGGTTAACTCCAAGGTTAACATCAGTCCAACAATCAAGTAAACAATACTTCAATCAAGAAACTGCCAACGAAGCCAACAGCCCAACCAAAATCTCTCTAGGACCCTACCCACCAATACTGGCAGGGCAAGCCACTAGAATATAAATTGACAGAAAACTACACTCCTTACTAGCATTGTTGACGTTACCTAGGACTAGGTAATGGGTAATGAAACATCTGTAAAAACAACAACAACAACAAGCAAGCTCAGGGAGCATCAAGGAGTCTTCATTTAGTAGTTTTCTTTTATGACCACATATATCTTGCCATGATTTGTCTCCAGAAAAGATACAAAGTCCTACTTATCATCAGGGAGGGGATTCAAATTTATTAACAATTGGTTCTGTGGGTATGGCCTAATTTGTGGGTGTGGCTTGGTGGTCATGTGACTGGGTAGGCATGGTTTGCTGTCTGGGTGTGGCTTGGTGGTCACATGACTAGCTGGGTGTGGCTTGTATGTAAATATTGTAAATATTTATGTAAATATTTAATTTTTTATTTTAAAAAGAGCAACTTTTATGCAAAATCAGGCAAAGCAGGCAGGCAGATTGACTTGTTCACAGAATCACAGATTCATTCAGAGATCTATCTTTCTGCCATCTGCTACCTGAGTCTGCACTGAAGAAATAGAAACTTCAGTCCTAAGGAAGATTCCGGTCTGCTTTTAAGTTAGCTAGAAAGCAAGAAATCCAACGATTTCCTGCTTTCTAGCTAGCCTAAATCTTCCAGCACAGCAGAATAGCTGATGGTCAAGAAAAAAAAAAGGAAAAATAGCAACTTAGCAGGCAAGTTTGATGGTACGCATGCCAGATAAGGAGTGAGTGGTGGGGAGGGGGGGAGCAGCCAGTGGCGCAATTTGCTGGTTGTCCAAACTGGGCAGAATCATAACAATTGGTTCTATAGAACTGGACCGACCAGGTAGAATCCCATCCCTGGTTATCATATTTAAAGACCTATATGACTTGGACTAGATTCCTGAAACAATTCCTTTTTCTAAAGTTCCTTTGACTAGATATGCATCTCACAACAAATCTGGATTTAACTTACTCTATTGCTACCCCAAGTCCTTCAAATCGTTTAACTTCTTTGGATACTTTTCAAAAAGCCTAAAGACACATGTCTTTAGACAGGCATGTCTGATGATAATTTTAATTCATTGTTCATATTTTATTATAATGATTTAGATGATAGTTGTAATAAAAATCTTTTAGAGACATACTATATGAATTAAAATTACATCCAATTTTTGTTGGGCTTAAGGAAATAATTATATATCCACCAAAGGTATCTGGTTAAAAATATCATGTAATAAGGCACATTTTAGAACAGGATTGGCTGTAAAGAAAGAACTCAGTGCATCATTTGAAAATCTACACCATAATGAACTGCTTCCACAACATGGTTCAGTGGTGCCAGCTCTGTTTACTTTGGCTGCAACAAGGAAGTGAAAAGGCAAGGGACAGAGCAGAACTCTCAGACAGAAGGCAGCACTGTGTTGCCAGAGCAGAATTAACTGAGTGTTTATTAGCATATGAGCTTGTCAGATGCACTTAGAAAACCTGAAGTATACAGCAGAAACCAGAATTTCTTTATAAAGGATCATTTCAAGAAAAATGCAGGAAGAGATAATAAGACCAAAGTCAGGAGTTGACCACTATATATACATAATGATAATCCTACTTACTTTTCTACTTGTTAGAAATGAGGAAATGAGAAGAAGAGAGCAAAAGAAACACAAGGACAGAAGATACTTCCCAATAAAAAGCTTCTAATGCTGCCAAATGAAAGGAATTGTATAGCTCTTCTGTTGATTAGTGGAAAAGGGATACATTATTAGTAGAGTGTAGTGGCTGGAATATTGGTTTCAGATAGAGAAAATTCACTCAGGGCAATTCTGCATTGCACATTCAAGCACATTCAATTTTAAAAACATCTACATCTAATCCAAAAATTCCAATCCAGATTGCAATGGGTGCTTGGCTGGTATCAGTATGGATTTATTTTATTTGTATGGCTGCACATCTCAAATTTATGACTCTGGGCGACTAAGGCCAGTGAAAAACATCATAAAACACGGAATTATAAAAACAACATACAGAGAATCAGTAGCTAAGATCAAAAAACAACTGTACAGAACCACCAAGAAAAAAAATCCATATAATTATTGCACAGGCTCTGCCACATCACCAAGATCCAAGAATATAGTTTATAAAACCATGAAGTTAAGTTTTTTGCAAAGACCAGAAGTATTGGAGCCAATCTAATGTCTGAGGACCTGATGTTCCAGTGGGTGGCTACCACATCAGAAAAGACTCATTTCTTGGTCTTGACAGAAGACTTTCCCCCATAGACAGGACACGCATATGCCTGTCTTACTAGAGGTGAGATGGGCAGTTGTAACAGGAGACAGGTGGATTTGTCATGTCCCCTTTTGCTTTTCCCATCCTGCAAGGAAGGCAAGCCTCGCTTACCAGAATGGCAGTTTAGTTACTTAGTCCTTATCCAACTCACTATTAATGACAGACAATTCTTTGATGTCAAGATTAGATGCAGAAGAGTTGAACTGGTTTCAGTGTACTTTACTTTAAATTTCCAAACAATCTTTGACTATAGTTTCATGTTGTTAGGACATCCAAGCTTAATTTCCCCTCTGCAATAAATCCTGAAATGCCGTTAGTTAAGGTAAGTGTAGACAATATCAGTTCAGAAAACTTGGAATTTTTAAAGAGCAAGGTATTTTAAAAACTCTGAATTAATACAATTCTGAAGAATAATATAAGAAAGATATGTAGAATAGAAAATAAATACCTCATTGAAAGAGCTGTAATCTAAATCAAGGGTTTGGATTTTTTTTTTGCCTGAAGGTTATACATTAGGTATTTGTAAGAGCTTTTTAGTGCATTAGATTTTAATCTGAAGGGTGAACTAGGGATATTTTTCTCTTTTACACTGAGATTTAATCAGTAGGGGGAAAATGTCCTTTGCAAATCATCTAGAAAACCTATGCACTTATAAACAGAATGTTATCATAAATAACATTAATTTTATGTTCCCACTAATGGAAAACATATTATGGAAGTTTCCTGTCATAATTTCCAAATCACTTAGAACCGGCATGGTGCTTGAGGTAGAATGCTAAACCAGAATGCCAAGAAGGGGAAAAGAAAAACAACTATTAGACCCTGTGAGCTGTGAAACTCAACTGGGTGCCTTGGCAAATCATCACTTCACAGAAAAATTTAGTTCTTCAGTGAGCTAAGAAGCTAAATTATAACTCTGAGCAACTAGAAGTCAGGCAGAATATCAGTGTACATAAATATATAAGATTAGAAATTCTATGTAGTTAAATATTTGAATATGCTTTTTTGTATGATCTAAAATTCTAAAAGATGTACAGATGCTAACTGGACAGATGAGGATATAATTAGGTTAGAATCCTAAATAGACTGCATATTCTTTAAGTAGAGCTTAATGCAGTGTCAGCTTTTTGATATCTGCAACAGAGATTCTTATAAAAAATTAAGAAACTTAGAAGCAAACCTTGTCTTTGGAATTTTAATAAAGTTTTCTCCAGTTCTAGGCCAGTTTGTCCTGAGTTTGATATCTTTGAGATGTATTGGCTTTCAGGACTCATAATTCCCAGTCTGCATGATTCATGATTAATTTTAGACATTTCACATTTTAGACTTTTTGCCCTTCAAATCTTCAAGTGTATAAGCTTTTTGGAAATTTGTGGATCATCACAAAATCCTACTGTGAATTAGAGGCCCATACAAGGAGAATCTCATCAGAGAAAGGTAAAATATTTGGAACAAATTAAAATTTCAACAAATTGGTTAAAATTTGGGGAAAAATAAACTTAAATATCAATGATTTGTTTTATGTAAATAATTATAATTTAGGAAATGCTTTCAAATAATATATACATTTACTGTTGTGCAACCCTGCTGAAAAACTGTATAAACAACACTGTTTGGATGGTACTTTATATATATATATATATATATATATATATATATATATATATATATATATATATATAATATATAATATATATATATAAAATTTGTGGCACTTAAAACAGTAAACTAGCAAACAATATTTTTTTGCTAGTTTACTGTTTTAAGTGCCACCACAAAAGCAAACTGAGAGCACATCCAATCTGAAAATACTATGAAAGAGAAGTTAGCTGATCAAATGGGAATTAATGCCTTTAAACATTGTTGCAGTTGAAAAGTTTGATGCTGTAGCAGTTATTATTGTTCAGCACTATTACACATTGCTGATTTTAAGACTTCGACTAGGGATGTAAATAAGTTTATAGGGTATTTTATAGGAAGAGTGGAGAAAGAGAATGTTAGATATGTTTGTATAAAAAAAAAGTCAAAATGGCATCTGCCAGTATATCTTTGAAGCCCCACACCTTTTATATACAGGCATTAGCAATAGCTATTAGACTTGTATACCACTTCACAGTACTTTACAGCCCTCTTTAAGTGGTTTACAGAGTCAGCACATTGCCCCAAACAACCTGGGCCTTAATTTTACCAACTTCAGAAAAATGGAAGGCTGAGTTAACCTTGAGCTAATCAGGATCAACTGTTGGCAGTCAGCAGAATTAGCCTGCAATACTGCATTCTAACCACTGAGCCAACCCGTCTCATTAAGCAGTTATTTGGTGGAATATTAAGCACAGGTATTCTGCTTCTTCTTCATTTAATCAACTCCAATGTAGTACTAAACGTGGTGTGGAAAAAGTGTATACATTAAAATATGTAAACTGTTTTCAAGCTTCAGTATATATCAGTTTCTTGCTAGTGTTTAAAGATCCACTTATATTAAAGAAGGTCTATTTGGTCTAATGATTAAAGCACTAAGCTAAAAATCAGGAAACTGTGAATGCTAGTTCCTCCTTAGGTATGGAAGCTGGCTAGGTATAATGGCCAATCACTCTTTCTTTCAGTCTACAATGCTCAGGTGACAAGCTGAGCAGTCAGTTCCTGCCACAACCAGCTGTTGTTTTTTTTAAAAAAAGGTGCGCTTGAAGGAAAATGCTAGGAAGAAGAAAAAACCTATCATATTTTGATTGGGAGTAAATGATTTTGTGGAAGAATTTTATATGTTGCAAGACAGTATTATCTAGATATTGTCAGAAGTTTTTTGCCCAACCCATGCTAAAATGGTAAATTTTCTCTTTATGAGTAGCATCTGGTAAAATGAACCTTCAAATTAATGAGATTAGCTACAATCCCTTAAGCAAACATCAGTGTTCTAACTGGAGTTTATTCATGATTCAGCTGTGATGCTGGGAATAGCTTGTTCTTTTATGCTTTGATTTGAATATAAATGTGAATGTTAGAGTGCTTGTGTAGAGCTATCTGATACTAGGTGGGACTTGCATGCTTTGCCAGCCAATATATTTCAAACATTGATGGTAAACCTTACAAACATTCATAGTTTGGGACCAACATATATGAAGAACTGCCTATTTCCAAGCAGCTAGCCAGCCAGAGACATAAGAAAGCTTCAGAAGATATTCTTTAGGTACAATATCTTGATTTCCTAAGAAATTGTGTTCCCAAAACCCAATAATACTTCTCAAGATGAGAAAGGGGTTTTGTTTGTTGATTTGTTTTTTAGCTGTCTATTAGGGACTAAAACTTTTGGATAATTTTTTGGGTATGGGAATGGAGTCGCAACTGTTGTGTAATGTTTCTTCTTCTTGTAAAATATATATAAAACAATTGTTTCATTACTGCAGATATTTGATTATATTATTACTATATGCCATTTTATAAGGCTTCAGGTCCACGTTCATATATTGATCAGCAAGCTACATTTCACTCAGTGGGAGTTATTACTAAGTAGACAGTACAGAATTACATAGTTAATTTTGCTTCTTCAGTTCTGATTCAACTCTGTAGTCTTCCTTGTATTATCATTTGTTGAGTTCTTTTAAAGGAGAAAAAGCATATAAAATTCCAAACAGATAACAATTGATATGCATTGTACTCTGAAATGCCTATTTTGATCAAATCTATTTGCTCATTGTCAGTCCACGAGGAACTGGGATATCTACTAACACATCATTAGAGACAGGCACAAAGCATCCCTCCCAAAGAGGACAAAGGAGTGATTTTCACAAAGCTAGCCTATGCTAATTTATATGTATAAATGCAAATCTGGAAATACGATGAATACAGTTTAACTAGAATATAATATAGCTTACTATCACAGAGAGGTTAGTCTGGTCTCCATATCCCAATTTCTGATAGAGCATTTCCTTTTCTGCCCTTTTCATTAATGATTTTAAAAACAGACTTGGATTGGATAGTTTTGATAAACAGTATCCTTTCAAGTTAAAATCTCTCAATAAAATAAGAAGCAGGTCCCTCTCCATACTGAAGATAGTTGTGATTCAAGATTTGGAAATTCCATTATTATTACACATAACAATATGTAATAAGACCTTCCAGTTCTTTAACTGACAATGAGTTTGATATGCATCAAGTTTATTTATTTGATTTATTTGCTACCCAGCTCATCTCGAGGCAATTCTGGGTGGCTTACCAACTAAAAGCCAACAAAATATTACAACAATAAATATTCATATAACAGTAATAATTTAGAATTAAAAAGGTGGGAAGGGAACAGGGGGGGCAGGGGGGGAAGTGAGTCTTGTCTTAATCCACGAGTATAATGTACCCACAATGAAACCCTAAGTCAACTGGCAAAGCCAGTTATTCAGGCCCTTATCAGAAGGGTGGGAGTGGATCTTACCTTGGGAGCAAGATATTCCAAAGGGTAGAAGCCATATCAGAAGGGGCTCTTCTCCTGGACCCTAGCAGATGAAATTCCTTGACGGGGTCTGCATCATGCCCCTTCTGCTGGCATGGGTAAGACAAGCCAACGAGTTTTCCCAAGAACCTAGGATGTTATAAAATATCAGCATAGTATAGTGAGGACCAGGCAGTGTGGTCTTTTGTAACTGACAGATGGAAATTTTGTCAATATGCAGATTTTCAAAGTGCTGTCCAAGTTTTTTAGTAGTATGCATTTAACCACTGGGACAGCCATGGCTGATTTATGCCATAATCTTTCAACTTTGATTTTCAGATTTTGATACCTTGTGATCTTCTCCAATTTTTTTCCATCTGTTCTATCATCCCCTGGTATTGTGCCACATCAATTATCACACTTTCTTCTTTTAACCATGGTTAAATCTGGTGTGTAATGTGTCAAGACTTTACCAGTTTGTATTTGGAAAACACACAATATTTCAATCTGCTCATTTTTGACTCTGTGTTTCCACCAGTTTTTCATTAGTGGCAGATGATAATGGATGGGACCTTGGTGCCGGCAAAAAAACAGCCAAGATCATAGAGCAACAAAGACACCTCATTTCAACCCTGAGATGATAATTCTTACAGATATTCCAGTGAAGTTATTATCAATTAACTGCTTCCCTACAATTCCAAGTACCTTTTCTCTCTTTTTGCTTTGCTGTAGTTGCAGTCCCTCATTTATTTGTCTCTTTGTAAGCCTAATATATACATAGGAAAAGAGATGAATAGACATGAATGACCCAGCCTTGGTGGTGCTCGTCTAGGTTGTTAGCCTCATTAGTTGCTCAATGATTCTTATGATTGTTTTGATATTTATATCAAATACATTCTGCATCCCCAAAGAAAAAAAAAGTAACTCTATATACAGATTGTGAAGCTTTATCCCTACATACCACAGGGACATCAAAACTGCTATTATCCAATGGATAAAAGGGTTTTTTTTGTAAACCCCCCCCCCCTGTTTATGAGCAGATACAGCCATTCTCATAAAATATCATGGTGGGAGCACTAAACACAGAATCCCATATATGTCTTCCTATAATTTTCTCCAGGCTCCAGGAAGCTTACCTGCTATTTTCACCCATTACTGACTTCTTCTTCTTTTTTAACACATGCATATTTCTAAATATAGCACTGAGTTACTGTGCAAATATCTGTTGCTCAGGTATAGGATAAGGGTGAAGGTTTGTTCTTTGTGCTTGTGGGTTGGTTTCCAAATGTTTCATTACAAGGCTAGCTGTAACATCTTCAGCAGAGTTTAGGGGATATCAGTGTCAGTGTTCTTCTGATTATAAGGGCTTCGGGTACGTGTGTCAAGTGAAGATCTTGTGATGGATCTTGTGATAAGGAAATTACATCAGGTCAGAGTCCTTGTGAGGTGTTTGTGAGGGGGTTGCGTGAGTTGGTTGAGGGTCAGTGCTGTCTCTGGTTGGCTGTGTGGTTGATTTGGATTTTGAAGGGTTCATAGATCATGTCTGATTATGGATCATCAAGTTTGTAGATCATGTCTGTTGATGGAATTGCTTGTGGAATGATAGGCTTCAATGAACTCACATGTTACTGTTTTTTTACTTTTAAGAATCTCTCTGGGATATATACAAGGTCCAGAGCCATTTTTATTAATAAAGATTATGTTTAGGACTGGAAGTTGCAGTATTTTTTTTCAAAATTAAAACTTCTAAATAAAATAAAGATAGATGCTACATAGCATCTAATGGATTCAAAGGAAGTATTTTTGGACCTCTTAATACTCCCAGGATACATATTGGTAACCCAGGCTATACAGAATCACAGAGGAAGTTAAAACATATGAAGAATGATTGCCGAAATTGGGAATGTCTAGTTTAATGAAAAGAAGGCCTAAGGGTGACATGATAGCAGTGTTCCTATATTTGAGGGGCTGTCATAAACAAGAGGGGATCAACCTATTCTCCAAAGTACTAGAAGGTAGTACAAGAAGCAATGGATAGAAACTAATCAAGGAGAGAAGCAACTTTAGAATTAAGAAAAAAATTACTGTTTATAATAACAATTAATCAGTGGAAAAGCTTATCTTCAGATCTTACGGGTACTTCATTACTGGAAGTTTTGAAGAAGAGATTGGAACACCATTTGTCTCAAATGGTATAGGGTCCACTACTTGGAAGACCCCTGGACTGGAAGACCTTCAAAGTCCCTTCCAACTCTGGTATTCTGTTATTCTTTTCATCCACTTCAGTTCAGCAGCAGCAGCAGCAGAAACCACAAGGCTCTTAAGGATGAAGAATGTGGAAGTATCTATTTTCCTACATGGTATGCAGCTAAGATGGCTTTGGGTAGCTTGTTTTCTATAGCTGTATTGAAGATTGACATGTTTTATTAATTCTGAAAATGCACTGTTTGGCATTATTTATATGACTGGTAATTGGCCTTTAAACATATGAATTATATATGAAAAGAATTGCTTTCTCTTTTATTTGTGTCCTTCCTTGGATACTGTTTTGTCATTGCATCTTGTTTCTGGCAGGTCAATATGGAAAAGTAAGGAAATAACTCTTGAGGAAGGCCACAATAAAATTTTAAACCATGTCCAGAGGCTTGTGGATTTGGAACTCTATCAACTCAATCTTGTACTCAGTATCTGGTGTGTATTGCTTATCTCTTAGCTCAGTGATATTTCTTTTATGAAAGAAAGAATTTGTATGACCCACACTGCTTTAATAGCTGAGAGAGGCAAACAGAAACAAGTTAAAGCAAAAGTAATTTAAAACAAATATTAAAATATTATTAAACAATAAGCAACTTCATAAAATAAATATTGAAACAATTTAAAGTGACAGTTTTTGTTTAGAAAAACATATTTTGAATGCCCTTCTGAATTGAATAAGAAGGGAACTTACTCATTTTCCTCTAGTAGGTTGCCCTTTGATGGTGTAAGAGTGGAGGGAGCATTGTATGGGAGTAAGTAGTCTTGGTTAGTTCTAATCTGTTTAAAGGCTTGAAAGATAAAAATCAGATGCAAAGAAGCCCAAAGCCAGATAGATTAAAATTTCAATTCTGTAGATTCAACTGCCCACACTCTTCAGAGAAGAAACCAGCTATTAGGATGCAGAGATGGAAAAAAATGTTGAGATTTGAACCTGGGGAAAGGCATGGCTTGAGCTAATAGCAATAGAACTTACACTTATGTACTGATTTACAGTGCTTTACAGCCCTCTAAGCAGTATACAGAGTCAACATATTGCTCCCAACATTTTACCCACCTTGGAAGGTCCTCATTTTACCCACCTTGGAAGGTTGGAAGGCTGAGTCAATCTTGAGTCTGGTGAAATTTGAACTGCCAAATTGCAGTCAGCCAGCAGTCAGCAGAAGTAGACTGCAGTACTTCACTCTAATCACTGCACCATGGCGGGTTATAGTTAGCAAGTTCTGGTTGTTTTCTGCTCTAATTAGATAGTGTCTAAAATGTATAGTATCAATAGATTATCAAAGACATGTGTTGTTGAATCATTCTCTATCAGCCTTAAACTTGAAGTTATGGTCCAATGAAATCCAACAATATTATGAATATTTTGCATTGATTCAGAAGGAAGTTGGTAAGGTGGCATCTCCAGACCTCAACTCCATCAAGTCCTCAGGAAAATAGCATGATTAATGGGGCTGAATGGGGCTATTGAGAGATCCAGGAGTAACACAGCTGCATTGTTTAATCTAGAGATATTTGTCATTCTTGAATATTCAGGTAGTCCTCAACTCACAACAGTTCATTTAGTGACCAAAGTTATAACAGCACTGAAAGAAGTGCCTTATGACTTTTTTCATACTTATGACCTTTGTAGCATCCCCATGACAATGTGATCAAAATCCAGATGTTTGGCAACTGGTTCATACTTATGACCGTTGCTGTGTCCCAAGGTCATGCGATCATCTATTGCCATCTTTTGACAAACAAAATCAGTGAGGAAGCCAGATTCACTTAACAACCATGTTACTAACTTATCAACTATAGTGATTTACTTAATAACTGTGGCAGGAAAGGTCATAAAATGGGGCAAAACTCACTTAACAAATGTTTCACTTAATAACAGAAATGTTGGGCTCAATTATGGCCATAAGTTGAAAACTACCTTTAATTGGGTGTCTTTATAAAGTGAGATTAGAGAACAGCACAGTTGACCATAGATTGTTCCTTGTACAAACTGTGGAATCACTATTCAGGGTCAAATATTTGTTTAACAAGAATCAAACACATGAGCTCAGTTTTGGATTGATGTGTATTCAGTATTGTGAGTAAGTACACACATCAAAATAGGCTGATTTAATTTTTTTTCCTAAACTCTGGATGATAAAACTGATCAATTCTCATGCTACTAATGAGAATTACTTTTTTACATTTTTTGTTTTATGCTCACTCATTTTTTTTGGAGAAGAATTGTAATTTATCTGGAAAGTAGAAGAAACAGGTGCGATTCACATCATATTTAAAACTAGCTGTCGGTAGATTGTTTACACCCTAAAATATTCCTGCTGAGATTTGCACTTCTGGAAGGAAAATGGTTTCATTATGAAAACTCTACTTTACTTATTATGGGTGGCACATACTAATATGGAGATCAGAAAACTGGCTAACAACAATCAGGATAATGGAAACGTTATAGACACTTTTTAAAGTTTCTATACCCATGATAGATTTATATTGCTAATTACAGCGACAGAGCAAAAATCCATGGACATTGCCTCTTTCACCCCCATCAAAAATCAGTACATTCTCCTTATTAATTAAATTAAATTAAATATAGAACAATCTCCATTGCTCAGTTTTTATTCCACTCATTTCATACCACAGTATAACAACTCATACATACTAATGAGGATGAGCCTCTGGAGCTCGTGGAATTGAAATCATTTATTCAGTAGTAGGAATAAAAGATAACTCAGGTTTTACACACACACACACTCACACTTACACATACGTACCCCGCTGACTTTACACACAGTTTGGAAAGATTTATACTGGACTACAAATAAGTAACAATATATTAAAGAACAGGCTTGTCACTGGAAAATTCCCAAGCTTCTTCTTGTTTCTCTTCCATGAGAAGGCTTGGAAGGGGGATTAGGGAAAACTGGCTCTACTATTTAAACTTCTTCCTTTTGTGCTATATCCACTGATTCAAAAAGATCGTCTCTAGACAGAAACTAGGACAAAGTTCTCATCAATCATTAAAAGCGCCCAGCAATTATCAACCAACAGATGCACAATGTATCCTTACAATTTGCACTAAAGCACAATGCTCTATACTTAGGGGGCTTCCTAACAATGTGTGGCATGACATCGTCTGCATGCTAAGCAAAGACCCACACCTGTCTTCCTCCTGTTCCCTTCCAAATCCTATGAGAAACAAATCCCACACACATCTTGTGAAAATAGAGGCTCCATTGACAAGTTCCCTTCAGTCCACTGAATCTCATGTTGGGTTAATTACAAGGCAGAAGAGCTGAAGAATAATTCAGACAAGATCAAGCATACTTTAAAGCCCTGTGGTTTTAGTGG